>JAWNOX010000009.1:1005000-2205000 GCA_035045555.1 Drosophila fulvimacula | reverse complement strand
CAACTCTTGACATTTAAGCAGCATTTCCTAATTCCTGCACCAACTACTTTCTGTGTCTCTGCTTGTCGCTTCGCCCGTAATTGCCATACACAACAGCAAAACAACAACTAACAAAAAATTATCTAACTGCAGCATTTGCAGCTGCCCCAAATGCCCCCGAGCAGTGCATTCTGAGCAACTGCGGCATCCTTGAACTGCGCCTACCTCAACTCAGCTGCTTTAATAACAATGCCAAAAACTCAGCTGTGTCTAATTTATGCAGATACACAATTAAAAACTCGCAACAAAAAACTGATTGAAATGTATGCCAGCCACAAGCCAAAAGCTGCCTATCTATGGATCTATGTTAAAACCAAATATTTTACAGTAATCAGGCAGTCCACTTGCCTGAGCCTTAGCGCAATTCACGTATATCTTGTTTAGAATAATTTAAATAATTAAGAATCTTATTAATTATGCCCAGCCAATTATGACAACAAGAAGCAGCTGCTGCTGGGTTCGCTGACACATAATTGCAATGACTTTGTATATTATAAAACCATTATAAACTTATGAATCTGCAGTTTTTGTATTAGTCAAAACTGCAATTAATAATTAACAAACAAATTTATTAAAGGACAATTGGCAGCTCAATGATGCAGGCAGCGAAATACATTTCATGGCCAGCCACAAAAGCTAATTAATAAAAATAATTTAAAAAAAAATAATCAACTAAATTAAAATAACCTTAGAAAAAAAATTTGTTTATTAATTTTTTTTACTTTTATGTCTATTTATGTAAATTTAAGGATAATTTAATCTAATATAGAACTATGTGAAAGGAAAGTTGCTAGTTGCTAACTTTGCAGTTTTAAAGAAAATTTTGAAAATAAAAAAGTAAATCAAAATAAATTAAAAAATATATATTCATAACACAAAAACTTAATTTAATTACTAGTTACTTCCTTTACATATATTGCTTTTCAGCATAAAGCTGCTTAAAGCTCTCCATTCTCACTTCTTTACTAGACTTTATTCTTAAAATCATAAGCTTAATTAGAGACCATCAAAACGAGAATAATTTGTGAAAGGCAGGCTCGTTTATGTCTGAGCACTTTTGCCATTTATGGCCGCTTAGAAGTTACAGCCGTCGAGATTCCAGGCCTCTGCCTCTGAACATTCACTTACCTTTAGACGGCAGCATCAGCATGGGTAGCCTCAATGTCAAATTTATGGGTTCGTTTGTGTGTGTGTGTGTGTGGCAACAAACTGTGGCAGCAACTTCTTCCTGTGCTCGCAAAGTGGTTTTGCTTTCAGTTTCGTGAGTGAAGTAATATGTTTTTGCTTTATTATTATAGAGTTTTCCGCTGTTTTCGTAGTTTTTCTCGCTCTCGTTGCAGATTAACTATAATGTAGCATTTTTATACGATTTTTATTTGTGAATTTGGTTTTTCTTCGATCTGCTCACTAAGGGTTTGTTTGTCCAATGAACAAATAACACAGTTTAGTTTTAGTTACAAAAAAACAAAATCACTTCAAAATTGAAACTATTCAACGATAAACAAATTTTTTGAATTTAATTTAATGTAAAAGTAATAGCAAAATTAATTAAACAATTTAACAAAGCTCAATCCTCAGATTTAAATTATGCTGTTTCTGAGTATTTTTTTTAAATTTAATTAACTTTTTGAATAAAACATTTTTGAAGTGATTTTATCAAGAAACTCAGATTTAGAGCGCGACTCGTGTCTATCATTTAAAAACGTTATTGTTCTACAGAAAGTCCTCTCATGTTGTATTTATTTAAATTTGCAATCAAATCAAACACTAAAGTTTCAAGCTAAAACACTTAATCAAAATCAGCTTGAAACAATTCACAATTGATTTTTTTTTAAGCACACAAGAGTTTCGAGATGCAATCAGAAATCTTTGAAGTACAAAATGTGATGCCAGTCCGAACAGAAGACGTCTTCACCCGTACGATATTCACATTTGAATGTTTCAATTGGCAAATGCGGCGTCCAACTTTAGTAGTTGAGCGGCTCAGACTCGGGCCCCGACCGCAACTCCGAGTCGGCACACTCTTCTCCAGCGAAAACGCACTCCCCAGCAAATACACCCAAGAAACACAATCGGCACAGTCGCCGAAGCCACCCGCAGATCTTCGCCAGAAGCGCCGAAGCAGCCGAACATCTTCCTCGCAGTCAACAACATTTTGGTCAGGCCAAAGCAAAAGCAAAACCAAAAGCAAAGCCAAAGGCAAAGCCAAAGGCAAAGGCAAAGGCAAAGCAAATTGACTTTGCGACCGGTCCAGCGATCAGCTGTTTACATACGAAATGGAGAGTGAGAGCCAGCCAGTTAACAGAGTGTTTGTAACTGCCCTGTTAAGCTCTTACATTTCTGTTAAGCCTAAGGCAGATAGCAGAAATAATTTGTATGTTCATTTTAAATGTTGTAAAACACAAATTTGTAATAAATTATGAAACTTTTAATAATATTAATTATTTAATAATTTAATTTATTTATTACTATTTTATATTATTTATTATTTATTGTATTTCTATTATACTGGACTTTTCTCACTTATGCAGAGAAAAGAAAATATTTGATTTTTTTGTATGTATAAATATATATTTATATAATAAATATATATATGCATAATAAATATATTTTCTTAATTATTAATAAAAATACCAAATATTAGAATATTTTAAATTTATATATATATATATATATATATATATATATATATATATATATATGTACATAAGTATACATTCATATATGTATATAGCATTAGAAATATTTTCTTAATTATGAAAAAATAAATAAATAACGTAATAGAAATTAAATTTTGCATTACTTATATAAAAACATTCTTCCCACTTATACTGCTGAAATAGAAAAAATACCAGGTATTTTGCATAAATAGATTTATTCTGTTTAATTTTAGTTTAAGAAATAATTTTACAAATATTTAAGCTTTTCAAGCATTTCTATAAGATTACATCACGTTTTTTCATTGCAAAATGTTAACATTATAACAAGATGACTCACTTATAATCAAGCCAAGAAAGAAATATATCAATCTCAAGCTGTGATATCTTCATCTTCATAAAACAAATACACTCGAAATGCTGATGGGAAAGGGAAAGGGAAGGCGAAGCCAGTAAATATATCATTAATGCAGGGCCCTTCAGCAGCGGCTGCGGTGCGGGGCAGCAGTCAAATTTGATTTTCAATTATTGATTTGAAACGCTGTCATTGACGACTTTATGACTCGAGCTGTGGTTTCTGTTTATGGGCCATTGGCCGGGCCGAAGACAGATGAGATGGGCGACAGCTGAAGAGTTGACAGTGGACAGTTTTTATTATGATTTGGCCAGCTTCTTGGTTTGGTTGAGGGGCGCTGTGATTTTGACTGCGAATCGAAGCCCTGACAAACGCTGCCATTGCATAACAAACTGCTTGAGCTTTGGTTTCTTGGGCACAGCTTCTGCTTCTGCTTCCTTCTCCAACTCCACCTCCAATTGCATCTCTATCTCCACCTCCACGCGATGCAGATGGCAGCATTACACGGCGCATTCATTGCGCCTTCGATTATGATTTTGCTATAGGAAATGCTTAAATAATCGCAGTCACAAATATTCCCACGAATTTTTTTTTTGTTTTGGTTATTTCTTTTTCTTTTTTTTTTTTTTTTGGTAGTAGCGATATCTACTTCCAGCCATCAGCAGCGTCTGATTGTCTGCTACATGAACAAATCCGCATTGGATTCTATTAAAAGCGTCTGTAATCGTCAGAAGCGACGCTGGTAATCACCTCAAAGTCACAAAACGAAAGACTGCAGCAACGAACTTGCTGTGCATGTTTAGCTTAACGTGATTTTAATAGCGAGTCGGTTCTGCATTTCATATTTGGGTTGGCTGCTTATTCAAGTATAAACATAAATATATATATATATATACATTTCTAGCCAGTGGCTTCAGCACAAATGACATTGAACAATTTAAATACCCTGTAGCAATAAAAGCGTGGACAAAGAGGATTGTGGCAAATTTTTATGTTTAACGCTGCAGAACTATTAAATGATGCTAGCCTTAGTGGCTCTGTTTAGATACTTAATTTAATCTTCATCCAATTCTTGGCATCTAAAAATATATATACATAGGGTATATTTTGGCTGTGCTGCTTTTAACTTAATAAATTAATATAAATGTTATGCCATTATAATTAATTGCTTCATTGATGAGTTTTTAGACAGCAAAATTTTGAGTATTCCAATCAAAATTTTATTTATTAATTTATAGGGCGAGCTGAGCTGAGCGAATAGAAACTGTGTGACTGGATAGTCCCAGCCAAGTAGAATTATGAATGCCAATTAGATAAACATTTGCCATGTCACGCACATTCTAACATTTTAATTCCGTCTAATCAACAGCTCACTTATATAAATTTCCTTAATACTTAAGTGGCTCTGTGTTTTGTTTTTGAGCCACTCTTAACATTGAAGACTGCAGCTTAACTAGATAATAGGAAAATTATTTGGCAATTTGCTGGCAAAAACTCATTGCCACAATTAATTCACTTTACAACTGAGCGCATTGCAGCTGCATATGTTTAAAGGCGAGCCAGATAGTTGGATGCTTGGGCACATTGAGCAACAACCTTAAAGGTCGTTTTGCCATTTTGCGGCAAAGTGTCAAATCATCGCCAGAGCAGCTAAGAAGCCATAAACTAACCTATATTTAACCCCAAACTATCCATCAAAGTACATGAAATGAGGGCTTCTGTTTTTGATTTTTCTTTTTCAGTTTTTCTTCGTGCTGCAATCCAATGCAATACGGCGAAGAAGCCTTTTGTAAAATTGAAAAACCATTTAAGTCCCGTTAATTTTAACACCCATTTTCTATGCCAGCCAAGATTGCCAAATAGAGATTTGAAAAAAAAAAAAAATAAATAAGGCGCAACGCTGCCATCGTAAACAAAAGCGAGAAGCAGCCGAAATACGTAATTCAAGTGATAATTATTACCTACGAGCCACAAAGACCCTAAAAACCTATACAGAAATATAGAGGGAGATCCATGCAAAGAGAGACTGAGAGAGAGACAAGAAGAGAGATCGCCCGAAACTAAACAAAAAATATAAACTCTGCAGACTGCATAATACTCGCTCCTCGGTCGAAGTTGAACGGATATAAAATAAAACTTATATATATAATTTTGAGAGTCGATATTTGTATAATATGTTCATTAATACCATATATATATTTATAAATAATTTATTTTATTTATAAATAATTATTTTAATTTATAAATATATAATTATATATTTTTATATATATAAATCCCCCATATTATTATATTATATATTTAGATTATGTATATATATAGAAATCCACTATATAATTAGGTCCTTCCCAGTACCTTCCGAGGACAAGCTGTTTACCGATCTGCAAAGCGATCAAAAGATGCAGCTATATATTTATTAATTACTTTAAGCATTGATAAGGATACTTGCAAGCGCAACCATGGCAAATATCAGTTTGTATTGCTTAGAATCAATATACTCGCTTAACGGCGTGAACGAGTATAGGAAATAATAGAAGCGAGCAGTCGCTGCCGTGTAGATGATTGAGAGGCAACAAAGATTTGCATAGAAACGTGCGATTTTCGCTGTGCTGGCCTCCATCTGGCGAATACCCTTTGTAACTGCCACAGGCGCGTTGCACCCACACCGCAGTAGCCACAGTAGCTGCAGCAGCAGCAGCAGCAGCAGCAGTCGGAATCGTTTGTCGCGCCTGCTGTCAACATGTTCAGACCTCGAGTCACAGCATGAGAACAATAAAACGAATTTGTATTCAGTGTACCGTTTGGTGTCTTCTATTGCTGCCTTCAATTGCTCATCCATTCATGGCGGCGTTTCCACAGCAGCCACAGGCCACAGCTGGGACTTCCAGCTCCCATTGGCAATTTGTTGCTGGCTTCTTTAGCTAATTGCAATCTAATTAATTTTTGGCTACCAGAAAGGTCTGCGGATTGGTTCATCTATTGTTGTCTGACCTGGGCCTCATTTATTATGTGTGTGTGTGTGTGTGTGTGTGTGGGCACATTTTTAATAAACGACAAACATTTTTTAATTCGCAAAAGTGTGTGTTTCCTTAGACCCAAAAATGTCGCTGCTTAGGCTTTGTTCTGGCCGAAAAAAATGTCAAGATCAACGTTAGCAGATATGAAGCAACAGTTTGATTAATGAAGGCGGTATAAACGAGGCACATTTTTGTGTTTTAAATTCAAATAAATGAGAATTACACACAAAATAGATACAAAAGATAAATAACAATTGCGAAACATTTGCATACAATTTTAATGACTTTTCTTTACTTTGAAGAAATATTTTATCATAAGTCAAATAAACTGCCAAATAAATTAAATATCTAACAATTAACGCAAATGAAAGCATATTTTATAGAAGCAATTGGGTTATACTTATGCAAACTGGAATTTTATTCCCGACATAAGATCTTATCTGCACAGAGCGAAACAAAATATATCTAACACCAATTTAGTGTGCACCGCATCATAAATTTGCAATGCGGGCTTAAACTGGAAATCGAACGGCTCATCCACTGAGAATGTCAATGAGCACATAATATTCTAGAAAATAAATATCAGCGACAACTTAACAAAAGATCTGAAAACAAACCTAAGCAACTCTCAATTGAAATTGACAGGCGAGCCACAATCGCATGCTAATGAAAGATATATATATTGGAGTATATAGAAATGCACAGAGAGCCACAGACTTATCGAAATGATATGCCTGCTCAATTCCAGACTCACGGCAGCTGCAAAAATGTATCTTTCATTGAGCATTTTGCAAAGCTGAGCATCAAACCGCAGGGCCTGAACTTTGACCCTGCACAAACCCAAACTCAAACTCGAACCACGAATCACGAAGCAGTCGCCAGATAAGAAGGAGGAAGAGCGCAGATTTATGCAAGCTCGGTGCAGAGCTGGCAACAAGCTAGTAGCATCCATCATTATCGATCGACATAGGTTTCCCTTACCAGCCAGGAACTGCAGATAATCACTTGATCGCAGGCAAATCATTTATTGTGACACGATGCCCAATCGCAAATTGTGTTTATCAATGCAGCAAAAATCTGCAATTTGCCAACTTGTTGGGCCAATTGGCCAGCTCCCAGCCTGTTGCCAAGTCGTCGGTTTTTATAATGCCCATACGGGCTGTAATCATCTCTTTCTGGTTTAATGAGTTTTATATTATCATTTTATAATTTGCCTGGGAACAGGTAATAATTTCCCACTTTTATTTCTATGATGCCAAATAATCCAAATATATGAAGAGATAAGTTTGCAAGCGCGAATACGATAACCTTTTGTAAATTCTTCATACTAGATATCTCTATTTTAGGTAGTTTCCGGATCAGTTGTATACAAGTTTAATCTTCATATCTATGCTAATCCTTGTAATTCTTAAATAAACTTCGCTTTTTATTGCTGTTGAAGCTTACTCATGCCTAAATGAAAACTAAACTCAGTAGTTGAATTGTATACGAGTTACTTTCATAATATTATGAAATGATGTTAGAATGCAAAACAAAAACATATCTTTGAATGATTAAATGATGAAGTTAAGTATACACAAGATCGATTAATCAGAAGAGTATTAATATAGAATGAGCTGCATTTATTATTAAAAATTTTAAATTATATCACCAATAAGTAAATATTAAATATATAAATGATATATAAAAAACATCACAGTTTATTTAAATGAATATTAATTATATTAATAATTTTACAAAAATATTTAAAGTTTTTTTAATAATTTTTTAAAAATATACAAATTATTATATTTATAATTTTATAATAATATGCGAATTATTATATTAATAATTTTATACAAATTTACGATATTAAACTAAGAATTTTATAAAAATATACAAATTATTATTTTAATATTTTTTTTTAATATACAAATTATTATTTTAATAATGTAAAAAAAAATGTACTAGATATTAAAATAATAATTTTATAATAATATACTCATTATTATATTAATCATTTTATAAAAATTTACAAATTATTATTATTATTGTCAAAACCAAGAAAAACTTTGTTTTGTTTGATCAAAGTCCGACTTATCTCTTGTTACCTGATCCCAATGTCATTACTGCTCGTTCTACATTGAAAGCAATTCTTCAGTTGCCACTCAAAAGGCACACGCTCAGATAGTAACCCCCATTCGAGTTAGGCGTATCTGTCGGTAGTTGAAAAAGTCAACAGATTTGCCTCAAATTTATATACTCCCGCGCATATCTAATCTCAGGTTTTATTGAGCCCCCTGGCGGAGATTTTTCAGTATAAAAACAGATGAGTAGCGCAATCAGAACGATTAGTAGGCACAAGTTCGCAGAACCTTGCATGTTGATTAGTGTTCAACAAGGATCAAAATGGTTTTCAGTGTTGGTGAACGGAAGCCGAGCGTGTTCAGTGCGCGTTACCGTTGGCAGGTCATAGCCACCATGACAGGTGAGATTTATATGTGCTATCTGCATAAGCCAAGCATAATCCCACATCGTATATCCACATGTGAAGTGCACATCATGACCCTGACTCACGGCATTGGCGTGGGCTGGCTGGCGCCATCACTGCCCTTTCTGGGCTCAGATCTGTCACCGCTGGATAAGCCCATCACTATCACTGAGACTTCCTGGGTGGGCTCACTGATCGGCCTGGGCGCTCTGACGGGCAACATAATCTTTGGACTGCTCCTAGATCGTCTAGGCCGCAAATTGTGCATGTACTTCCTAGCCATACCCAATATGGTAATAGAAAATATGGCTTACAGAACTTATTGCTTAATTAGCCAAAGCTACTTTCGATTGACAGACATATTGGATACTGATCTATGTGGCGAGAGATGTGACGTATCTGTACGCAGGTCGATTTCTAGCCGGCGTTTCAGGCGGCGGCTGCTATGTGGTGTTGCCCATATTTGTGGCTGAAATCTCCGACAACAAGTGAGTGAATGGGTTCAGTGTTATGCTCTAGGCAGTGTATAAATCTGCCTAGATACGCTAAAAACTATATTCATACTCAGAGCTGTCAGGTACTACTTTATATGGCAAACAAACTGCTTTACGATCGTTTATTTGATCGTAAAACAATTTGTTTGCTCCCGGAGATTACAACTTGTGAGCCATCATGACAGAGAGTTCTCTTTAACTTGATCCTCTTTATGTAACCGCTTTCTTATTTTGTGTGCTTGCAGCATACGTGGCTCGCTATCTTCCATGGCCATGATGTACGTGAGCATTGGCATTATCGTCGGCTACACGCTCAGCTCCTATCTGGACTACTATCTAATGCCGTGCATAGCTATATTGGTGCCAGTCGTCTATCTGCTGGCCATCTTTGGCTTATCTGAGACACCGCAGTACTTGCTGCGCAAGGGTCGGGATGAGCAGGCGAAGAAGTCGTATTTTTTTTATAAGAATCTGACTAAGGCCGGGCCAGATAGTGAGTCAGCTCACAGTGATTCGGCTGAAAAAGAGTTTGCAACTTTCAGGCAACAAGTGCTTAGCGGTGGAGTGCGACAAGATATCGGCTGGAAAGATTTCTGTAAGCTTGATAAGACGTCGCTTTTATAACTTTGCTTTTACAATTGTGCGTTATGTTTACAGTTAATCTGTCTACCATAAAGATCTTCGCCCTGAACTTTACGCTGCTCGTCTGCAATCAGCTGTCGGGCAGCTTCGCACTCTTCAACTACACCTCGCACATCTTCAGCGAGCTGCAGACCCAGATAGACGCGAACACCTGCACCATAATAGTGGGAGCTGCCCAGGTGCTGGGCATACTGTGTGCAGTCGTCTTGGTGGATCGTGTGGGGCGACGCAGCCTGCTGCTGACCTCCATGGCGGGCATGGGCTTGGGTGAGCTGGGCATTGGGCTGCTCAAGGAGTTTGGCTCTGAACAGTTTCTAGCCGAAACTAATTGGCTCTCCCTGCTGCTTATGTGCTTGGTGGCCTTTATAGCCTCGTTGGGAGTCATACCGCTGATATTTGTCGTTGTCATCGAGCTGCTGCCAGCCAGGGTAAGTAGAGAGAGATTGAGCTGAGCCCCATAAGCGGAGGGAGCTCATGGACTTGTACTTATCCAACAGATTCGTTCCCTTGGAACCTCCATTTGCATGGCCACGTTGAGCGCCTTCATCTTTGTCTCGCTCAAGATCTATCCGCTGATGATCTTTGGCCCCGGCCTGGCAGCCACCATGTACATGTCAGCTAGCGTCTGCTGCATTGGATTCGTCATTTTGGGTCTCTTTCTACCAGAGACCAAAGGCAAACAGCTGACGCACTAATTGCGGACGCGTGTAAAATGTCTGTGTGGCTCTTGATGATGAGCTCGCCGAGCGGCATCAATCCCAGCGACCACGCCAAATTGTCGCTTTTGTATGGGCGAATCGTTGCATAAGCCGGGATTACCATTATGAGTGTGAGTGAGTGAGTGAGTGTTACGAGTACTCGCTTGTCAAGGCAGTGCCGTCAAAGCAAATCAGACAACTGCTAGCCGCAAATGGGGCATGCGGAGCATAGAGCTCATCCTGAACTCTTGAACTTAATTCAATTTCAGTCTTTTGCCATTGTCGTTATTGGTGCTTGGCTCAAATTCGCGTGTATGGAGTATAAATGTGTGTGTGTAGACTTTAAATATTATTTAATTTTGCTGGGAGAAAGTCTG
Organism: Drosophila fulvimacula; assembly: GCA_035045555.1. Taxonomy (NCBI): domain Eukaryota; kingdom Metazoa; phylum Arthropoda; class Insecta; order Diptera; family Drosophilidae; genus Drosophila; species Drosophila fulvimacula. The sequence continues at coordinate 2,194,251 of JAWNOX010000009.1, read as the reverse complement.
TGCGCTCTGCTACGAGTTCAAGTGGACCATGGGCCAATCAGTTAGCTATAGTTACACAAATAATGGAAATTAAAAAGACTTGAACATGCCTAATATACTTGTGAGTTATTAATAATAAAAATATAATATATTTATAATATTTAATAATATATAAAATATCATAATAATTAAATAAATTTAACATATAATAATATATAAAATAATAATATTGATCATATATTTAAAATATAATATAAATACATAATTATATTATTATTATATTATTTAACATATATTAATATTAATATAGTATTTTATAATTATTTATATAGTAACAATTATTTTAATAAATGTATTCTTTTATAAATATATTATATTTCATATTCATACAATTATATTTCAATTAAGTTTTTATTTGGTTTTTTTATTATATATTATGTAATTATATAATTTTTATTATATATTATATAATTATTAAGATTGATAAAATTGTTTTCATATAATTTGTTAAAAATTATGAATATTATTAATTAAATGAAAGTATATATGTTAATCTGATAATTTTTATAATATATACATATATTATTTATTTATATATTTAATTATTTTTTCGTTACTCACTTCACATCCATGAAACAAAAATTTGACACACCGAAACATGCCAGGGCACAGCAAGTTATATACATATAAAATAATATCAAGGCTTATTTTAAAAAATATATAATGAACGCCAATCTAAAGAGACTTACAACTATAAACAAAATTATTTAGACATACAATGCAGCGTGCAGTTGATATCATAGCAGGGAAAAGCTTCGCCAGAAAACAATATTTTGGTAGACACGTTTTGCGATTATGAAATGATAAATGCGAATTAATGAATTCGCATCAGCAAACAAACAAAGACACATTAATTCCGAGAAATTGTTTATTTGGGTTTTGTTTCGGCCGAAAAGTGGAGGGATGCGCACGTTCAAAAGTGAGCTTTATGACAGCGGGAGGACACACAAATCTCGCTAGATCGCAGCCGATCTGCAGCGATGATAAATTGTGTTCCAAACGGCCATAGAAGACCAACAAAAGGCACAATTAACCGCACTTTGCGGCTTGCAGCTGGCTTTTCGGGAGTGCAGTCCGCTGCAAATGCAATTTCATAATTTTCACACGTTTTTCCAAACGTCAGCTTTCAACTGGGAGCCGTTTTCCCAGTGCCTGACAAGCGGAAATTTATCCACAACGAGGAGAATTGTAAAATTTTGTACTTTTTTTGGGCTGCACTTAGGAGTACTTAAATGCAATTTGAGCTAATTGCACCCGCTGATTGGCTTGATAAGCGCATATTTTATACATATTGACCTAGTGCACCCAGCTCCCAGATACTCCCTCTGCGGATGACTTGCCGGAAGCAAAAGTAACTCAATTAGATAGATACAAATCGAAGACTTAATACCCTATAGACTTTAATTATATCGAAAATGAAACAGAGATATATCAAATAAATTAAATATATATAAATTCTAGTAAGCAAATCAGAAATATATGTATAACAAAAATGAATACATAAATATTAATCAAAAAAATTTATATATAATATATATTTTTTATATAAATAATTTAAAATTAATAAAAAAATATATATGTTAAATTTGTTTATACTGGTTTACTTGCCTACAAATTAGTTAAAGCTTAAAGATAAATGTGTTATAGAGTCAAAGAATAAAACTGCAAATAAATTAAAATTACAAAAAAAAAAAAATATATTTATTTTAGTTAGCACTTGCTCTAGGCAGCATATTATAGTATTATATTGATTGAAGTAAAATAACCATCTAGAAGATCTCAATATATATATATATATATATATATATATATATATATATATATATATATATATATATATGTGTGTGTGTGTGTATATAAACCTATCAACATTTTGTTACATACTTAATAAACAGTTTTATAAAACCCTCCGTTAGGGCATATTAGCCACATTCACTTTGTGTGTGGCCAAATGCAGTTTCAATCGCCTTCGGCTCGAAAATATAAAAAGTGCCAAACAATTGCGACTAATGCGGGCGATTTCTTATTGTTGTGAGTGTTTGATTTGTGGTTCCACAAATTCCGATTGTTTGCTTTTGATTGTTTAAAGAAAGTGCTCCGTCTGCCAGCTAAATAAGCTGCAGCCTATTGTCTGAGCCCGGCCTATGCGCCCACTGACCATTAATAGGCCATTTGCGATGCAAAATGTCATCCTTTGTATGTATGCGTGTGCGTGTGTGTGTGTGTGTGGCAATAGTAACAATATCCGGACCATTTTACTTTTCATGCCACTCACCCACTGATCTCCATTGATAACGCCTGAAATTGCGAGTGAAATAATTTCGAATTTCATACAATTGCCACCCAAAATTGTTTCTCGATTTATTTATTGTGTCATTGCAAATATCGTTTTCATTTATTATTAGTTTTCTTTTTTTATATATTTTTTTTTCAATGATGCGACGTTTCTATTGTCTGCTCTTCTTTGCTGCAAATCAATTTTTGCAATTGTTATATATAAATTCGACTATTTATCTGCTCTAATTTTGTGGCGCTACGTCGGCGAATTGCCTCGGGTGCGTGTTGTAAATAGAAGCCGGAGCTTACGGAATTACGCACTGCCTTTGTTCGTTATTATATAATCGTCAGAGTTGGACTTTCAGAAAGATTATTTATAGAAAGCTAGCCGCCAATTGCTTAATTAATAAATTTATAATTTATAAATAATTATTAAAGAAAGTTAAATTTATTCAGTTTCCCAATTATACAAAGTAGCTTTACCTAATACCTAATACCTTATCAAGTATATATAGCTGGCCTCATTAAGAACTGAACAGTTATTCACTCAAGTCTCACAGTTATATATAGAATATATATGCCGTACAGTAACAAAAAGTTAGATAATATACAACTTTGTCATCATCAAAATTAGAATTTGATTATATTTTTGCGCAGCAAATGCAGATTAGATATTTTTGTGTGTCAAAAAAAAAGGGTTGAGTGAACTCATCTAAACCCTAAATGAAAACACAAATAAGCTGGTTCCATTTACGTTCATTCAAATGCAAACAAATACAAAAACAAAATAAAAATAAACTCTAAATTATTCAGATATGCAAAGCGACTATTTGGGAATCACTTCAAAACCTGACCGTTGGTGTGAAAATTAATAGACGCTTGTATCAAAATGTATGCTGAATATGAAAAACTAGATGAGCTGACAGGCAGCTACCGTTGAACATCAGAAAAAACACTTCGCACCGTCTGGGGACTGGAAAAATTGTTTTATGTATGCACAAATAAATTAACCATGATTAATTGAAAGGTCAAGCGTGGAGCAGCAGCTGTGAAGTGCATGAAGACTAAGTGGAGAGCTGGAAGCTGTGAAGACTTCATCAAGGCAGTGAGTGTCTCAGCCTCTGCGTTAATTGGCAATTGTTGGATATGTCTCGCGGATGTGCACAGCACAGACAATTTGTCCGGTATGCCAACTGACCTTCGGTGAACTGTGGACAGATAATCGGGATAGACACTACAGGTTTTTGGCCATTTGAAGAACTAGACTTATAATTAATTAAATGCCGACGACTGAAGTGCATAGAAAATTAAGCTGCAATTAACACAGAGACTCATTGAAACTCTTTGAAATACCCTGTGCCTCAAACGTGAAGGGTATATACCACGTGTGCTTAGGTTTTTGAATAACTTGTTTCAAAGTCAAATCGTCAAGAAAAGGATTTGCTCTAAAATATAAACATGAAAATATATTTGGTCATATTTTCAAGTAGATATATAAATTACATTTTTTATTCAAACTTACATTGCCCATTAGCAAAACAGTGTATTCTGCAGTCGAGTGCTGTACTAAATATTTTAAATTGCTGCTTGCTATTTTATTATTTTCGTGTCGGCTGCCTTGTAAAGCGGCTGCCAATAATAATTAATATACTTAAGTTGATGCCAGGCATCAGTTTCGGAAAGGTCATTAAGTCACGACAGGTAGCCGAAAATAATTTCTTATACAATCTCAACTTAAGCTGCGAAAACAGAAATTGATGTTAGAACATTAATTAAATGCCAGAGTCTGAGCTGCGACTTGGCCACTACTCAGCGACCTGCGAGCGGCATTAAAATTAGCAACGATCAAAGAATGGTCGAAAAAGGAATGTTCCATAGGCCAAAAGACCCATTCGGGCTGGATTTAACAGCTAATTAGCTAACGATAACTTTCAATTTAATGGATTTATATTTTCTATTTTCTTCTATTTCTAATTTAAGCTTGCCAAAGGCTTGATTTCTATAGAAATTCTATGAACCCAACAAAAGGCAAATACGAAATTAATCTGCAAGTCCAAAACGATCGTCAGCGACGGAAAAAGATACATAGAACTCTGCATACGCTGAAATGCTAACCGGAGGTAGACTGTTCCTAGATGATATATGTTGTTAAAGGCAAAGAGTTCAGTTTAACGAAAATTTAAAAAAAAATATATAGATTTTAATGAATTATAATATATATATATAGAGAGATATCTAAAATATATACACATTTATATTTATATATAGATATATTATTGAAAAATATTTGTCATTACAGAAAGTTATACAAAGAACTCTGCATAGGCTAAAAAGCTAATAAGAGTTATACTGTTCCTAGATGATATATAATATGTAATTGTTGTAACTGTTTTTAAGGGCATAAAGTTCAGTTAATTTGAATAGGCTCTATAGTAAAATAAAATAAATTATGTATTTTAATGAATCAGACATTTTATCGAAAAAATTACTGTAATTAAAGAAAGTTCGCAGCATTGTTCAGGGTAGCTTCCAGTCGATCAATCCCGATGAGATCATGCTCTTTTCTTTGCTTTGCCTAAGTAAGTTTTTGACCTTGGCTTGGGCTTATGTAATCACCTTGAACCTGTTGAGTTCACAGAAAATGATTGATGGCACAGGGGAAATTATTGAGTATAAAATAGAAACCCATGAAAAGAAAAGATTTCACTGCAGCAACTTTCCCTGTGAAAGTGATTTATCAAATATTCTAAAATGGAAATAAATTTCTTTATATAATTATGTAGTAATTGCCACGGTTTATTAATTTAATTATTTTATTTTTATGTATTATATTCTTTGACAGCTTACACACCTGCCACCCATAGCGCCACCCATAGAGCTCAGCAATTTGTAATCAAAGCAATTGCAAATAGGAACTGCACAGACCGACATTAAATGGAGGACAGGTGTTTGCTTAAGGCAAAGCTAAGCACATTAAATTGTTACCTGGTTGTCAGCTAATTTCGTGGGGTCTAGTCGTCGTCCGTTGCCAGTCGCAGGCTGTGCTGTCAGCTGCGCCACGTGGCGCCCGTATATGGCCAAAACACGAACTGGCCCCACACTTTAACTGGCCAAGTCATCAATTATCCAAATATGCAAAATTCTGAGCTCAGCACCAAGTGCAAGTGAACTCCACTGAACTCCTCTGCCCCGCCTTCAGCTGATTCCAGCAATCGACAATTATGCTGGCTGCATGTTTATTTCGGGCTCCCTTGCCGCTTGACTCTGGCAAGTTGTTGTAATTTTGGTTATAAAACAAACACAAATGACATTATTCGCACGAAAAACAGGATGGCAGTGGGACGTGGGACGTGCGACATGGGACTTGCGGCTGCAGTTTGCAACTGCGGCAGCTGTTGCCGCACGACTTTCTTCTTCAGCTTCTTCGTAGCTGCAACAGCAACAACAATCAATTCGACAGCGACGACATTTGCGCAGGCGCCTTTGTTGCGCTTTAACTTCCGGAAATCACGTTGCTTGTGATAATGTTTTTAGTTGTTGTTTGTTTCTTTATTTTTTAAGGAACGGTACAACAAATATAAAAAAAAAAAGAAAAAAAAAACATTGACGTTGTGCACGCGAGCAAAATTACAAAACTAACACAAATTTCAAGTTGTTAATTTTTTTTCTTTCAATTATGCAAAGAAAAAGAAAGAGAAAGAGAAAAGCAAAAAGAAAGCAGTCTGTAATATAAGAAAATGCTAAGATTATTTTGGTCCTGAGAGCAGCCACCACACAAGAACAAAGCTTCACAGCCATTAAAATTATCATTCAGTTTATTCTCACCATTTGCGACCCTTTTGATTTAGCAACTAATGCGAATATAATTAACTAGACTACAAATTGGCGCAATCAGCACTCCCAGAAACCTATGTGGCTAATGTCAGAGGCAATTGACTAGGGCGCAAATAACTGAACGCGAGCTCCGGCTGTCTGCAGTTGCCAGACATTCTTGATTCATATGGCAGCCGAATGGCCTTCCAAAGTGGCAATCAATTTTTTTGGCCGTCTGCTGCTGTTAAGCCAAAAGAGTTAACCACGTGTTGGGACGGTGTTGAAATGTGATGATCCAACGGCAAGTCGCTCGCTCGTTACCTTAACGGCATTTGACCCCCAAGCGCTTTGAGCGTCAGCCACGTTTCCTTTGCGGGCCTGGCCTATTCATTTCTTTAGTTATCAAACGAAAAATAAAAAAAAGAAGAAGAAAAAGCAACGACGAAGAAAAAGAGCAGCCATGGCTAGCCCAAAACAATATGTTTTTCTATATGCCTTATTTTCTGCACAAATCACTTGACCTTAAGCATTGTTGTAATTTATTTGTCGTTTCCCACACACAACCACTCAGAGACAGCGCTTTTTAGAAGCTCAAAGCTGTGTAAACTGTATTACGACAATTTTTGTTTTTGGTTTTTATTTTTTGGGTTAGTCGGGCTTTGGGTCTCCGTCGAGTCTCTTTTGTGGGCTGATTGTGCAACGGTTCCCTGTCTGCTATTGTTGGGGCCTGGGCTGCTGCTTATCAGCACTCGGCTTGCACCTAAAATTGCACTCGCGGCCTCTGCACTGAGTGATATAACAACCAGCGTAATTGAATGCCAGCAGCCATTGAAAGAGGTTTTCAAAATTACGCCTAAGAAAAAATAATCGGGAATTTGAAAAAGATTCGTCTGCTTAACAGTTCTTGCAACATTTGTGACTTTTGTTCCGATTTCCGCTGCACTCCAAGCATTTTCCGGTTATTAAATTTATACATCAATATTCAATTATTTTTTTATCAAAATTGAATACTTTGTATCGCTTGCATATTGTACAGCCGTACAGTACTGTACAGTAACAGATTAGGCACGAAAAATATTAAGTATGAAGACACTAGACAAGAGACTTCGATTTGAGGACCATATAAATGACAAAAATTAGAAATTTTTTATTTATTCATTTTTTTCTTTTTTTTTGTGTGTATGAGATAGGTAAAAAATATAAATTATAAATAACAATAATAATTTAATTATTTTAATAATAATATTCATAGAAACAATAATAATAAAATAATAATAATAATATATATTAGATTAATTAAATTAAATTAAGCTTATATGTATTATTATTATTATTATTATTAATATATTAAATATATATGTATCATATTATATATATATGTGCTGAATTTATATATTATCTATTATATAATACTTTATATTTTATTTTTCATCAACAACAGTTCTTATTAGTTAATTAAAAAATTAAAACTAACGGTTTTTTATATTTTATTATTTAAGTAGAAAAAATATAACATTCAACGTTTACTCTTATTTCCTTATAATGTATTATTCATAATACATTATTAAGGGTAAGATAAATTAATTGAATTGAATTTCGAACTAAATATTCTAATATATATATAACTATATATTTTAATTATAATTTAATTTTTATATATTTAAATTGATGCAAGTTAAAACTTAAATTGAGAACTTGAATATTAACTATATGCATATGTTTCGTTACAGTTAAATTTGTCTCACTCTCACAGAGTGACAATTTATGGGTAATGAGAAGCCTTCTGCCAACTCGCATATTACCTACACAACACTCTCTCACAAACTCTCTTTAAGCTTCACACCAACACTACTGTAACAGGAGGACACTCTGGTGTTAGACTGTGCTGTTAGGCTGTGCTGTTATTGTAGCTGTTAGACTGTGCTGTGTTCTTAGGCTGTGCCGTTAGACTATGCTGTTGAGTTCACAATATCGCGTCAGATTATGTTAGCGTTACGATATATATAAATATATATATATATATATATATATATATATATATATATATATTTAACAAAAATTAAATGTACTTTGTCGAATACCCCGTATATCTTATCAAAGTATATTCAAAAAGACACTATATATACTATAAAGTACATATATGTCCCTATACTAAAATTTATAGAGGAATACCTGTTAAGTGAGCCAAACCATTTAATATCCAACATATGGGCCTTCCATGACTGCAGGCAACATTATCGCATACTGCTCGATGGCATCTTCAAAGACACCTTAAAAATAACTGTTAAATAACAGGCATTACGTAAGCTGCAACGCTTTAATCAAATTAAGTTCCAATTACCCCTAACATGTTTCATCTAAATAACTCCACGTCCTCCGCCTGAGACGTACAGATTCCAACATGTAGCATAACACTTCCGGACCAATAAAACGCCAGGGCTCTGGGCCCATGGGGCAACATCTTCATTAGCAACAATAGTACGATATGTGAAGTGTTCAATTGGAGCTAAGGCAAGGGCATGGGTGCGGACGGTAGGAGCAGAAGTGTTGAGAGTGCTGCTAAATGGGCAAAAAGAAAAAGGTTTTTCACGCTTTTCCAAGCCAGAGGGGGCATCGCATTGGACATCTGCAAGTTGGGCTCGAGACGCCCATTTAAGTGTCCAATAATTCAATCACATCAAACGCCAGTCTAATGGATCGCTAAAATGCCGTTAAAAGGCCTTCAATTACACCAAATTGAGCTAGAGATTCGGTCAGCACCTAGGGAAAGTTGGAAAAACGTCCGAGCCATAACGGCAGTAGGCCTTGCATTTCATCGGCAACGATTTGCCTGGTTATGTAGAAGCAAACACAAATCATTCATTTTAGGTGCTCACGTTGAGCGGCTAATATCATATTTCGGAATCCAAATTCTAGTGTAAATTAAATTTTATGTGCGGTTAAAAATATATCAAATTTTATTTTTCTAAGGTTCAACCCCTTAAATTAGATTATCATTTGGCTTTTGTTTTTCATTTTTCGGCTTCAAAATTTTCACATCGTTTTACATCGATATTTTTCTAAAATCAGTTTCTAATTTTTGATTTTTTTTGTAATGGCTGTGCTCAATAACCGAAAGATCAATTCTTCAAGTGATAGCGAGGTACCCCTAACTTTTGTTGCGTTTTGCAAGGTGTTCCTGCAAGAGCTGCTGATATTTTTGATATGTTTCTCAATGTCGGCTTTGATCTTTGTACTGTTCATCTCGGCGTTCAATATCTTGACGTCGAAGAGCCTTATACATCGATCCCACTTCGAAACTTGTGTGTGGCCCAGGGAATGGTGCTACATCTTAAACAAAAGACCCAACGTCTTAAAAGAGAAATCCTCATTTGACGAAATGTCTTCGGTATTGGGCAAGACGGACCATGTATGTATAAATATATAATATATATATATATGTATATCTGTTAATCAATAGTGTTTCTTTCCAGATTACAAATCATCGGCCTACATAACGGCAATTAATTATAATCAACCCGGCATACACATGTATCTGTAAATACAAACATCAGTTTAATCAACTGCACCTTACTTGTCATTTAGCACATATTCCTCCACAACTGTGGCGTCAATTTAAAGTTCCGAACTGTCGGGTACCTCCTGATAAAGTTTGAAGAAAATTATTTATATATGCCACCGTGCAAATGTCTCTCGTCAAGATTGAGACATAGTCCCGGGTCAATATTAACAATACTTAAACGCTTACTAAAGCAATATCTTAATCTTAGTATACATAAGAAAACGTAAGTCCTTACTATGAGATTAGCAGCACGCAACTCTCAAATGGCCATTATGAAAACATGTGTTTTTTGACGCCCAGATTTTCAATCTGTTTCGATGGCAGTACAAAGTAAGGCATCAATTTGCAATATTAATTATCAAATTTATTAATTTTATTTAACTTGTCTTCACAGCTGCATGCCGATCCATTTCCAAAGATGCCTTCCTAAATACTACTATAATCAACCCCTTCAAAACACAAAAAAAATATAAACGCTATCAACATTACATATATGTAAATATCCCATCCTGTAAATAATTATATAAATACTTTGATTTAAATCGGAATTTTTCTTTAAATGGCTTGTTGGCTTGGCGCTGATTAGCGGCGTAGCTCCGAGATGGACGTGGTCCATGTGCATGAAGAGGCGTGTAGCAAACTTCGCTGGCAATCATCCATTATAGATGCCAATTCATTATTCAGTTAAGCTGGCAGAGTGTAAAACGAGGTAGCAACGTTGAGTTCAAATGACAGCTGTCATTTGTTTTCTTGCTTTTAATAAGCCACAAATTCTCATATTTTCATTTCATTCCATTTACTTACATAGAAGTTATATAAACTCTTTGGTTTTATGTTTTAAAAAAATAAATTTTTAAATAAATGTACATACATATGTAAATGTTAAAAAAAATTATTTTGATCTTCGCTTTCGCAATATGGAGTTGATAGAAAATGAGACTAGATTTTCAAGGGGCTGCCGGCTGCTTACAAATCTGGTCAATTGCGTGGGGATGCTGTTGCAGAATGGTATCTTTTTCCTGTTAATGGCCTCAATATGCGTGCTGATGGTCTACACAGTGGCCATTGCGGTCGATGATGTGGCCAGAATAAGGCAAATGCATCACAGCGACATGGAGTGTCTACCGAAAACTTTCGCCGATCTGAAAAAGCTTCGACCGTGTCAATATCAATGGCCCGCACCCTTCAACTGCGACAAACTCACCTTGGGGCTCAATTCGATCCATCACAGGCACGATCCGTCTGACAAATCGTGGTTCAGCAAGCAAGTGTCTTACAAAGATCCACAGCAACTGGACATGGAGAATCCTCTTAATATAAAAAAGTAAACGATTCATTTATGGGACTCTTTGAACATATTGGCGTTGGAGATAAACATTTCTTCTTCTTTTTTTTTTTGGTAAGCTCAGTGTATATAAGCAGAGTATTTAGTAATTGCCTTCTTTAATATATAAATGTAATTGCATTTTTTTAGATATATGCGCCCGGCATTAAAAAAAAAAAAGAAGCTTTTTCAAGATCGAGACCAGCGACGTCCCGGGTCGACTTTGGCATGAATCTCCTCAAAACCTCTTCTAAATACATTCAAATTTCCTAACTCAGGCAACTCTTAAATGGCCACTATATTATATTTGACCCATCGACAGTCATGACTGCCTGGGATGCAATATCTTAACAAAATGGATATCGAAAAATATATGGTGTAAGCACCACTATTTCAAGGCAATTTACTCGATTGACAATCGCAAAGGCAAATATTAAATAAAATTATAAATTATACTTTAATCCATAAAACAAACTATTCTTACAAAAATTGTAGCTCTTTTATTGATCTCTTTTTGTAGAAGCAAAAAGTTGTGTTCTAATTAAAATAAATCAATTAATAATTAAATAATACAAATTTTCAAAAAATTTTTTTTCATTTGTATTTATACAATAAATGCTTAACTTTCCTCTACTCGTAGCTTCTTAGTGAGCTTGTGTTGTTGCAATTTGATATTGAAAGCTAATATCCAAAGAGGTAAACCCAATGAAATTATACCTTGAAGTGCAATTTGAAGTTGTTACAAGATGAAAAACTTATACAAGATATAGAATATGACTAAAAGAGAACGTATAGAACATTTTTTAGAATTTTAAAGCCCAAGCGTAAACCTGAAAATATCGATTGCAAAGTTTTAATTTATTCTCGATAACTATGTATTTCATTTGCACATCGGTAAAAGTCGAATTTATAATGTAATTAATACAAATATATATATATATATATATATATATATATATATATATATATATATATATATATATATATATATATATGTATGTATGTATATATATATATATAAATTCATAATCTAAGCAAATGCTCTCAATCATCGATCGACTCTGCCTAAAACTCGACACTCACCCTACACACTTAATGGACCCCTCATTCCTAACTGACCAATCATATTCGATCAGGCCACTTATTCCACCTCCCACTTCTCAAGAGTCTGCTATAAATATTCTTTTACCAATAGTCTAACAAATCCGTCATAAAATAAATATGAAATTCTTTTAATAAAATTAAAATTAAAATATTAAATTATATAAATTCATTCATTCAGTCATTGTTAGGTGACTAAAATATTATTTAAACTTAATAACTGACTCTTCAGGGTATAATCCAGTCCAGCAGTGCTAACCAAACCACTTGTGAAAGCAAAAAATATGTCCAATTTAAATATTTAAAAAAATAAAAGGAATTTTCACAGCTTGCTCTTTTTCTGACAGATATACATATTTATTTTATTTGATTTTATTATTAAAATTTATAAATATTGTGTGCTTTCACAGACTGTCTATGGCTTAGCACAAAAGTTTACCAATTACAATGAACTCCAGCACAAAGCTAAAACGGAACTGTTTGTGGCAACAACTCACGACTTCTTAACTGGTAACAAGCGACGATCCCTGCTCACGAGATGTGAAATCTCAGATGCTAAAAAATTGGTCGTGTAAGCTTCTGGTGTGATAGACATCTTGGGCAAACAAAGCTACAAGATTTTTGGCTAAACAGAAGTTGCGCATGCGCATAATGAGTTAATTGAGGTATTGAAAAAAGAAGAAAAAGAAGAAAAAACACAGCTACTTCAATCTTCAATCCAAATGAAATGAAGTGCATAATGTTTGCATTATCAAGCTGCACAACAGCAGCAGCATCAACAACAACAACAACAACAACAACAGCAATGCAATACAATAACAATGCCAAGCAGCTGCCGCCGCTGTTGAAGGGCAAGCAACAACGTTGTTGTCGTTGTTGTTGCTTTGCATTTGACTTGGCCAAAATCGTGGGCGTTTCTGCAATCGACAATGGATTTTCGGGGGTCCTAAGGTCTAGTCGTTGCGGCTGTTGTTTCAATTTGCTGATATCTACAGCTGTATGTATAATTATTTCGCTTCGGCATAAAGACATAAAATTTGCATAGATCCAGCAGCAGCTGACGTCGAGAACGCGAGAAGCTTACCAGCTCGGGCCAAGCCAAGCAATTGCATAATTGCAGACAAAGGCTTTGCTGTAATGTACGTGAGATACCCTGTATTTATGAAATAAAACTCCTTAAAAAAATATTGTAAAGCTCCTCAGTAAACTTTAAATTTTGAGCTTATTTTTAATATCCAAGCTCGTTGCTTCATTGTTGCTTAACAGAAAAATATTTTCTTACTCAAAATAAAATAAATAAAAATTAAATTTTTTTAAAATTTTCTTTTTTATTTTATTTTTATTTATAATATGTCTGTACTAACAATAAGCAAGTGTATTAACATTAACTAACAATAACCGGATGGTATTAACTCAAATGAGATCAATTCATATATTCACATATTTACATATTAATAACTAAATCTAAATAAAAATATGTTCTTACTAAAACAGAAAGGCTACATAATTTACTTGTCTGCTGCCTCTGTTTAACTACCCATTGGAAAGCGATCAGCTGTACAGGGTATAACAAGCACATTTGTTTTGGCTCTTGCCATTGACAACTGGGCGGGTGGTTGGCTTTGTCTTTTATCATAAAATTTAATTAAAATAATAAGTGGTTATAGTACTCGCACAGCCGCCAATTCCTACTTGTGCATATTTCTGAATTAAAGATTGTGAGAGTGATTGCGCAACATCCAGCGGCCGCTTAGAATAAAATTCGACTGCGCTTTAATGGCATCCCAACACGAAATGGAACGTGCAGCGGCGGCTGTAATTCTTGATCGATCAATGATTTTGAATATTTATGAGGCGCACTTAATTAGGCAGAGCCCACAACATTATTACTATATTTATGCATGACATTTTCCAAAACTGGCGGCCAAGTTCGTTGCCTGAATCATTTGTTTATGCTGGGAAAGTTTCTTTTTTACCTAGAACCAAAGCAAGCTTATTGGCCAAATCGAACTGAAATAACTATGTATAAAAAAAACACAGTTTGCGTGTTTGACATTCTCATTTAATTTTATAAATTGCATAATCATGAATGGCTTGAATATGTATTCATTTGGGCTTTTGTTGGCCGGCTTTTGTTGCTGACACAGATTTATTTATAGCGAACAAAATTTGTCAACTTTTGTTTTGGGCCAGAAGCCGGTTTCGCAGTGGAAACGGGTGCGACAGAACTTTTATAATAATATACTAATACACTAAATAAAACAATGTGCCAGCTCTCTGGATAGACAAATTGGAAAGTGCTCAACGGAATGCGTCATTGTGTTCATGTTAATTGAGAACTTGTTGGCCAATTGTAGCTCTGCTCTCATGCTGTGCCCGAGAAATGGAAAACAAATTGGGCAACAGCTACGCACCAATCCCAGCCGAAACAAACAAAACAATATTAGGCTAACTTTTCGCTGTGCCCCATTGACAAGTCCCTCTCCATTTGGCCATTTGCTGGATTTTGGCAATTAAATAAAACATGCCTCAGTTGGCTGCGCCTTACATAACCATATGTAAATTATGCCAAAAAATGAAGAAGAAATATTGCACGAATACGATGCGATGCGCTGGTCTGCGAGCATCGCATGCAAACAGCAGGAACACACCTCAAAAAGAAGTCAGTTTGGCAAAAGGGAAGCTGCTGCTAAAGCTGGTAGCTGCCTTCATTTACCTTCCCACTCATCCACCTAACCATCCAGCCGTATGCACATGGACGCCACATGGGCACAGCCCAGCCCATGCAAAAGACTGGACCTCAATTGAAGCGCAGCCATTGACAAGATAATTTCCTAGGAGCTGCATGCGCGCAGTAAATCCACTCGGATACTCTAAGTGAACAGAGACTATGACAATGTGCGAAAAAAATATAAATATTTAAATTAATTATAAAAAAAAAAAATAATGTGAATTGGATTTTTAAGTCAACAAAAATTGTTTAATTACTAAAGCTCAAATATTCTCTGTTAATTATCTTGACAAGTTTCTTTGAGCCAAGGCTTTTTTTACTTTTATTATTTAATAATAAAATTATGTAAAATTTAAAATATTTATTTTAATAATATATGTATATTTATATTGATTGCATTCCCAATTGTATTTATCCTTTATAGAGTATCTAGACTTTTCCCATGCCCACTGACCGTCTTTGTTTTACAATTTGTACGAAAAGGAAAGAAGAGAAAAACAAGAGCTGGCCACGATTCAGCTGGCTGAAAGGTATAAAATTGGCCAGTTTCGCAGTTCGCGTTAAGTTGACTGACTACCAATTGTTTTAGCCACGAAACTGCGACTCCTTCACGAATTATTTCAAACACAAACTGCCGCCAACATTCAAGAAGGTTCATAATTATCAATACCCCAAGCCGTTTGTGGTCTTTGTGGGGCTGTGGCTTCTGGAAAATTTTGTAACCGTTCGAATGGTAAAAGCTAAAAAGAAGAAAAAGGTGAAAAAACAGTAACTATAGGAGCTGCCAACTGCAGTTGCTCTTTGGCCCAAGAGTGCATAGCACCAGGTTAAATAGGTCTGCACAGACAATCGAAATGTGTATTTACATTACTTAAATATTCGATTCGGTTTGCTCGGGTAGGGTCATATTCCACTGGGAACAGACCTAGCTCAGAAGCGATTTCAAATTGATCTGCTTCTATTACTCAATACTTCCGTATAGATATATACACGTATATATGATTTATTATGCACCGCTTGATTTTGTGTTAATGATAAATATGTTTTTAATTGAATTATGTATATGTACTTAACCATATTAGGGGCGAGCCATAACAAATTATTTTTTCACTAATGTCTATAGTGTAAGTATGCGTGTGTGTGTTGGCTGTGTTTGTGTGTGTCTGCTGCATGCAGGTCAATCATAACGCTCAGCTGACAGCTGCCCTCATTTTAATTAATTTCATCTCTTAATACAGCTGTTGGCAGTAAAATAGATACATATTGAAAAATTAAAAAATTAAAATCAAATAAATAAAAACTAAAACTGTGACTTTAAATAATATTTATAATTTTTTATTAAATACATAACACAAATTGGCAATAAAATAGATTCATGTTGAAAACTATAAAAATATACACAATAAAAATGAATAATACAAATACATATAATAAATATAAATTTAAAAAAAAATTAATAATTTATTCTTAAATATATCCCAAAAATTTGCATTAATATATAATGTATACATATATAAAAAATAATGCAAAAATAAAAATAATAAGAAAAATTAATTATTTTAAAATTATCTATCATGTATTCTTAAATATATCACATTAAATATTAAAATATGTACATGTTGAAATATCTAATATACAAAATAATTTAACAAATAAAAAAAAAAATTTTTTTATATAAATTATTTTGGAATTGTCAGAAATTTAAATAATGTTAAGTTAATAACTTTATAGACAAGCAGAAAATGTCGATCCTTTGCACATTTTAAGTATAAAAACTTCAACCAATTGACAGCAATAAACCACTCAAGTCGCCCTAACCGGATGACTCCAATTGTATTTATTCATATTATTTACACAACAAACTAATTTGACCACTTACAAAAGAAATGAACTGGAGCAAACAATTTGTGTTAAAATCTTTTTTCATTCAACGGCCGCAACATTAACTCTTTAAGGGCAACCTCAAAGCATCGTCAGCTAATTTTTAGCACTTGTGCCCAATTTCTTTGGTCTGAAGCACACCCGCTACCCACCACGGCAAACCGCAATGGTGATAAGGGGTATATGAAATGAATACAAGACTTCGGGGTATATGAATAAACATTGGCCTGGCTGTAAAAGCTGGCACGTTGATTGTCTGAGCGGACTTACATAACCTCATTTCAGAGCCTTATGTGTACAGCTCGCGTGATGTCGTGTACGCAGATGCGAATAAGAGGAAAAAGATACAGCAACAAGTGCTCTACACGAGACTGAAGCTGAAGCGTGCGCAGAATCTCAATTTAAAATGTAATGAGAGGGTATACAAAATTTTGGAAGAGTATATATTACGGACAGCAGGAAGCAGGGAACATATCCTGTATATGACTCAGGAGTCCTGAGTCAGGACTAATGTTCGCTTAGATCATTTCCTATCGGTGAATGAAATAATTAACCCAAATGGTCGCTTCTTATATGAAGTCCAAACACACACCTTTATTTCCTCACGCTGCCTAAATTCTGAAGTTTAGGTATAAATATAATTGTTAGTTAACAGAATAAAGAAGCTTGTATCTAAAATACTCCCAAACTCTATGAAATATAATTTTTTTCAGATAATTTTCGTAATAATCTATAATCTATGATCTATGATATATGATATATCTATGATCAAAGATCTAAGATCTATGATCTATAATTATAATTATATATTGCATACAAAATTATACAATATAAAGCCTCCACTACTTAACAAAACGATAGGGTATTTTTTAGTCGGACACTGCCGACTTTCACATGTTTTGAGCGGAGATTGGCGCTACGATTAGGTCTAGTTGTTGATGATGATTATTTGGATAGCAACTGCCTTATTTTGTCTTAATAAAGTTGTTAAATTAAAATTTTGTTGTTCCTATTTTGTCTTGTGTTATGTACAATAGATTTTGGGGCTTTATTTTCTATACGGAGGAAGTTGCATTGTCCAATCCAGAGGAAATGATTTATGGACACTATTAACAGCTGAAAGCCAAATGAATGAATTCAGCTTAAATATTTAACAGCCATTGGGGTCATTGGACTCGGAGGCAATAAATTCGAGTCGAAGAACCTATATATAGCTATCAATGGATACAGCCCATAAATAAAACAGGAAGACTCTAGCTTGGCCACACAATTACGCTGTTTGGCAATTCTGTGGCGACTTCTGTAAGCCCAACTGGAGGGCGTCGCAGTGCAGCTAAAAGCCAAAGTTGAGGCGACGAGATCTACGGCGAGCCACGGCGACTGTTGGCAGCAATTTTGGATCAATTATATAAAGTTAACTAGCGACTTCTGCAGACATCATCATAGCCTCGGCGCCTCCATTGTTTGGCCGACGATTGTCCAATGCAGCTCACGATTTATTCAATTTTTACTCCCCCTCAGTGTGGAGCGGCTTTCTTTTTTTTTTAGTTTTCGTTGCTATTTATTATGAACGAAATTCATGGCATTCCACATTCCAGCCAAAAAGGCATGCACTACGCTCACAAATTTTGGGCAACTGATTTCAAATGGCACTTGAAACTTGAGGATTTTGTAAAATAAATGAAATGTGTGTGAGCTCTATTCGTCGCGCTTGGCCAGCTCTTCGAGGAACTTGGCGCTCTGGACCTTAATCTGCTTACGACTCGGCACATTGGCCAGCGTCTTGTTCTCGGCAATCAGGTCCTCGTCAATGATCTCGATATTCTGCGATATGTTCTCCACCTGCTCGTAAATGTTGTGCTGGCTGGCCAAGAAGTCCGCATGATACTCTTCCCGGTTGCGCGCTATCAAAGCCGTCTTCATTTCCATCAAATAGCCCTTCATCAGTTTGTACAGCTTTCGCTTCAGCACGTGCATCACAATGTCAACTGTGCAGAAGTCGGAAATTTGATATGATATGGAAATACATAGACTCTGTGTTCGACTACTCAACTGTTTTCCTCGTAGATCTCCGGTGCTGCGGCGCGAACATTCAGCATTTCGAATTTCAGCAGCGGCAACTTCAAATATGAATTCGGGTAATAGGAGCGCAGCAGCTTCGGCTGCCGATCCACGTGTCGCAGAATCTCAATTAAATTCCAAATGGAGACGCTGCAAAGAAATAAAATAAAGTTGTGATTTGGAACCCAAGGCGTGGCCTTACCGCAACATGGCAAACGCATCGCCGCGATTCTTCAGATACTTCAACGTCTCCTGCTCTTTTTCTGTTTCTAAGGCGTAAATTTTGCGCAAGTCCTTCATGCGCTCCTGCCGACTATTGAAAATGATTGTAGCTAACTGGAAGGCAATAATGTAGGAGAATTCGCTCACTTAACATCCTCCTCGGACAGGTTGTTCATGAGTACGCCCTTCAGCACGCTGGCGCATTGCATCTTGGTCTCGAGCATCTCGTGGGCCAACATATCGCACTCGATAATCCGATGCAGCTTCTCATTGTTGTCCACCTGGGACTTCATGCTGCAAGAGGATAATTTCACCGTTAGCTAACAACACTAACAAGTATCAGCTGGATTACCGGGGATATATTTCTCTGGCCTGGGAGCACAGGGTCACGAACTTGACCTCCTCAATGGTCTTTTCGACGGACTTCAGCACCAGCTTAAGCACCAACATGCTGCGCGTCTCCCGCACATATCGCTTAGAGTCGGCACTGGCAGGAGTTTCCACTTTAAGCTTGACGCTTGTCGGCAGCATTCCGGCATTTTTTATGGGTTTTATGCTCTTATACGTTGCCAACATTTGCAGTTTGGCCTGCAGGTTCTTCCGGGACTTGTTCTCCAGCTGGCGGTACTCCTGGTTGAGCTCCTTGAATTTGGCTATAGCCGGCATGCCCAAGAAGAGTATGTGCTTTATAAAATTCGCTTGATCCTCCATGTCGCCGTCAAGAGAACGTAGTATGGGCTCGTAGAATATGGCATCGTGCTGGAGCACCTGGATCATCTTTATATATGTGCTATTAATGGCCTTGACCGCCTTAAGGCGCACATTCGAGTTCTCGATCTTCTTGATAAATTCACGCGACTTGACTTCCTCGTCCAACACATATTCATTCTGATATTTGATGCGATTCTCTAGCAGGGCGCGTGTCATCTGTAAAATGAATATATGAATGTGATATCATTGAATGGAGTGTCCTTTGTACTCCTTTATACTAGTATGTCCTTGTATCGTTTCTTGAGTTGGCCCAGCCGACACTCCAGGCGATCGCGCTCCTTGCGCAGGACAAATGACCGCTGGTTGATGTTGTCCACAACCTGATCTATGGGCATTCTTTGGTACAGGCGCTGCATGTCCTTGTGGTTATCTAGCAAATTGCGTATCATGTGGGTGGTGTCCCCGGCCCGGATATTCTGCAGCTTGAGGCGACCATCGCGACACTGCAATTTTAGTCGTTTACTCTCCAAAATGTAACGCTGACGATTTGCTTTCATCTCGTGCCTCTTGAAGATTGCACGACGCGCTGCAGGTCTAGCTATACGTAGTATATATCTATATATAAAGCTCTTCAAATCACTTGCCTAGCAAATCGGACATGCCACTATATTCTTCGGTCAACGAACCGGGCGTCCAGCGATCGTCCACCATCACATGCTGTCGCACAAAGGTCATGCCAAAGAGGCCATGGAACCGCAAGGACTGCGGATGTACGGGCTTGGGCGCCAGAGCATCCCGATCATTTGACCCCTTATAACGGGTACATTTCGACATACTCTTCTCACGGTTAAAACAAGGCATGGTAAATGTTATCGTGTGTTTTTGTTTAATGTAAATTAAATTAATGCTAATAAAATGTACGTTTGTTATTTAAAATAATTTAACTAAAGTGTATTTAACCATTGAAAAACAAACTAACATTAAGTCTAAACAAATGCCATGAAGGCAATTTCATTGGCAACCTAAATTGAAGAACAAAAACATTACAAATCTATCATTCATTTTTGAGTGCAATAGGAAGGAACTGGGTATAGAAAACGATGCAGTCGAGTCAGGATGACTGACACTGGAAAAAAAAAAACAATATACGATAGTTTAATTATTGCTAATTCCTGACATATATAGAGCAGCAGTAGAACTCTCACTTTCGCGAGTGATTCTTAAATTTTAATATTTTTTTTTTTTTCATAATTATAATAATAATGAAGACCAAACTTTTTTTATACCCTGAACCCATTAAAAATGGGGAAATCTGGGTATAATGATTTGATCAAATTATATGTAACAAGCAGAAGAAGCCGTGGCAGATAACATAAAGAATACATATTCTTGATCAGGGTGACAAGCCGAGTTGATTTAGCCCTGTCCGTCTGCCCGACCGTCCGTGTTGTGTTAGAAGTCCATATATTATATATATTATTGATCAGAATACTCAGCTTTAAAGGTCAGACTTCCAGGTAGTTTACCTTAGGAGGCAGCAGGCAGGAGGCAGCCCTCACATTTCCGACTCAATGATCGACAGAAAGAAACGACTCATGACCTCGACCGAGTTCAGTGCGAAAGAGCTGAGCCCAACTTTTGGCGGGAGTTTTGCCCTATATAAGGGCAAGCCTTCAGCCCATTTATTCAGTTGGTTTCCTGACCCCCTGATGGTCAGTCGTGCAGTGCAGTGTAGTCCAGTGTAGTGTATTGTAGTGTAGTGCTCCTTCTCCTCCTGCTCTTCTTCTTATGGATTTGGTAAGTATTTAAATAATAATTTTAGTAATATATTAAGTATGTTATTTTTTTATTAACATTTTTTTGTTTATTTTTTTTTGTTTATTTTTTTTTGTTATGTTCCCTCTACCGCTGAAGGACTCTCTACCGATGATGGACTCTCTTCTGATGATGGACTCTCTACCGCTGCCCGACTCTGCTGCTGCCGCCTTTGCTGCTGCTTGACTCTCCTACTGCCCGACTCTCTACCGCTGCCCGACTCTGCTGCTGACCGACTCTCTACCGCTGCCAGACTCTACTCCTGCCCGACTCTCTACCGCTGCCAGACTATCTATCACTGCCCGACCCTACCGCTGCCCGACTCTACTGCTGCTTGACTATCCTACTGCCCGACTCTCTACCGCTGCCCGACTCTCCTACTGTCCTACTCTACCACTAACCGAATCTCTGCTGCTGCCCGACTCTACTCCTGCCAGACTCTCTACCGCTGCCCGACTCTCTACCACTGCCCGACCCTACCGATGCCCGACTCTACTGCTGCCCGACTCTACTGCTGCTTGACTCGCCTACTGCTACTTGACTATCCTACTGCCCCACTCTCTACCGATGCCCGACTCTACTGCTGCTTGACTCTGCTGCTGCTTGACTCTGCTGCTGCTGGACTCTGCTGCTGTCCGACTCTACCGATATTATTTCGTCTGTCTGTCCGTCTGAATAAAAGAATTTATAAAATGCTTTTATGATGGTTTTAGTCCATTGATCAATACATTTTCATACACTCTAAGTATACATTATTTTATATGCTTGATCAACAAGTTTAGAACTCTGCATCTTAATCTGTTTGCGAGTGAGTATATTGATAGAGGACTTTGCATTTAATATTGCCTCGTCAAGAGGCGACTGCACCTGATCATCCATTGAATAATATCCATTGTCACAGGTATCGATATAATCTAAATGATACTTCTCTCTACTTTGACCTATGCGCGATTCCATAGTATCCGGGTTGTAGGCCTTCGTCAATACGTACATCTTGCGCTTCAGCACTTTCATAAGTTCTTTTACTGTTAACAAGGAAGCGTTAATTAAGATAAGTTCGGCAAGCGAATTGATTGACTTAACTGTCTACGAGGAAAATATTGGGTGCAGTAGCATACATATTCAGCAATTCGAATTTAAGTAACGGCAAACTCAGATACGAATTCTGATATTGCCTGGTTGTTAATTTGGGAGTATGATCCACGTGTTCCAATATATCCATAAGCTTCCAAAAGTTCCATCTAATTATATAGAAATAATATTATACTGTACTTAACGATATACGAAACTCACTTACCGAAATATAACCAACATATCTGCGCAAGACTTCATGTATGTCAATGTGTCATTCTCAAATTTTTGTGCCTGTGCCAACTCATTTTTCAATTCAGCAATAAGTTCGAGCCGCCTGTTGAGAATTTCAATTATAGGTATAAAATTAACAAATTAAGACATACGAATAGCACATACAATATTTCCTCTTCGCCTAGATTATTTATTAAAAGGTCTTGCGCAATCGTGGCATATGATTTTTTCTCCTCGAACGTATACCGAGCTAGTCTTTCGCACTCGGCGACATTGGACATCATCCGATTGCGTTCAATTGCGGTCTTCAAGCTGTAAACAGTTTACTCAGTCAGATCTCTAACCTATGTATATTTAAATCATTACCGAGGATATATTTCCTTGGCCTGGGAGCATAGTGTACCGAATTTCACACGGTTAATAACACCCTCGACAACCTTCACCACATTCTTGAGCAATTGCATACCATGCGTATCCCTTACATAATGATCGGGACTTCGTACATCACGATCCCTCCTACTATTCTTGTATTTCTTAAATATGTCAAAGGCGTCAATCGATTGGGTCTTCAACGATCCTAGCATGTTCATCTGATTCACCATGTTCTTCCGGCACTTATCCTCCAAGAGGCGAAATTCCACATTGAGTTCCTTGAACCTAGCAATAGCTGGCATTCCCAGATAGAGTATGTGCTTAATAAAGTTCGCCTGATCATCCATGTCTTGACTGAGAGAACGCAATATGGGGTCGTAGTATATGGCATCGTTGACTAGTACTTGCATCATCTTCTTATATGCTATGTTAATGGCCTTGATAGCCTTGAAGCGAACATTCGAGTTCTCAATTTTCTTCATAAACTCACGTGACTTGATCTCCTCCACCTGCACGAACTCATTCTGATATTTGATACGGTTTTCTAGGACTGCACGATGCTTCTACAAAATTGACATTTAACATTCTGATGTATCCCTTAGCCTTAATCCTAAGGACTCACCAGTTTTTCTCTGTATACATCCTTCAGTTTGCCCAGTTGATACTGCAGTCGATCGCGTTCCTTGCGCATGACAAATGTTCGCTGATTAATGTTATCCGAGACGAGATGGAGGGGCATCCTGTGGTACAGTCGCTGCATCTCCTTGTAGGCGATGAGTTGGTTGCGAACGGCAGTAGCATTATTAACTGTTACAATGTTCCGAAGCTTTATCCCGCCAATGCGGCATTCCATTTTGAGTCGCTTACTCTCGTTTATTAGACGATGTCGATTGGCTTTAATTTCGTGTCGCTTGAAGATCGCATTACGGTCTATAGTAGAGATCATGGGATTAGCCATGTGAGCCTTATACTATATTTTATACTTTATATTTTATACTTTATACTTTATACTTTATACTTTATACTTTATACTTTATACTTTATACTTTATACTTTATACTTTATACTTTATACTTTATACTTTATACTTTATACTTTATACTTTATACTTTATACTTTATACTTTATACTTTATATTTTATATTTTATATTTTATATTTTATATTTTATATTTTATATTTTATATTTTATATTTTATATTTTATATTTTATATTTTATATTTTATATTTTATATTTTATATTTTATATTTTATATTTTATATTTTATATTTTATATTTTATATTTTATATTTTATATTTTATATTTTATATTTTATATTTTATATTTTATATTTTATATTTTATATTTTATATTTTATATTTTATATTTTATATTTTATATTTTATATTTTATATTTTATATTTTATATTTTATATTTTATATTTTATATTTTATATTTTATATTTTATATTTTATATTTTATATTTTATATTTTATATTTTATATTTTATATTTTATATTTTATATTTTATATTTTATATTTTATATTTTATATTTTATATTTTATATTATATATTTTATATTATATATTATATATTTTATATTATATATTATATATTATATATTATATATTATATATTATATATTATATATTATATATTATATATTATATATTATATATTATATATTATATATTATATATTATATATTATATATTATATATTATATATTATATATTATATATTATATATTATATATTATATATTATATATTATATATTATATATTATATATTATATATTATATATTATATATTATATATTATATATTTTATATTATATATATATTTTTTTTTTATGTTTTATATTTTATATTGTTTACACACCCAGCAAATTGGCCATGCCGGTAAATTGCTTAGTTATCGAGCCGACATTCCAGCGCTCGTCCACTATGAAATGCTGACTCACGAGATTCTCACTAAATAATCCGTGAAATCTAAGGGCACGCGGATGCACGGGCTTCGGAGCTATGTCATCTCGAAGAACTAGTTTAGTCCGCCGAGATTGATGAGGTCGCGTCTTATCAGAATAAGAAGACATTTCTCCTATTTTTTTCTGTTTTATCTAATTTATTTTATTTTTTTCTGTTTTTTAGCTAATGATGTATTTTTTTTTTATCTAATGAGAAAGTATTTTATTTTTTTTTTTATTTTTGTTGAACTGTGTTATTGAAGTGTACCTAACGATTGAACTAAATCGTAAAACACGCTCAAATCATTTGGTATTCAGCCAGAGTCTAAACTCACGGACTACTAAATTTTCTCAGAAAACTATGATGGTCTTAGCCGGCATAAGAAATAAAATAAAGTCAGGCACGTAAATTGGTAGCGAAAAGTTTTAATTTAAGAATGCTTTAATATGTTCTTCTACAAGCCGGGCACTCCGCGCCTTTATCTGCTTGCGATTCGGTACATTGATATTGGCCTTAGAGTCTTCCAGTAAATCAGAAATTGCCATATCTTTATCGTCATGAGTTGAGTTGTAATCGATTTGATCCACGGTTTTCAAAAATTCTTGGTGATATTTTAGTCTACTCATCTTCTCCAATGGCAACATTTTGTCTGGCTTATAGGCCTGCATCAGTTTGTATACTTTACGCTTAAGCGTAGACATCATTTTTTCGACTGTTTCCAAATAAAAATATATAAAAATATAAGCTTTGGTAAAATTTAAGGCGAGGTTTACCGTCTACTTCAAAAACTTCGGGCGGAACGGCAAATGAGTCTAGCATCTCAAATTTGAGCAAAGGCAATTTCAAATACGAACTCTTATAAACCATATTAAAGGATTTAGGAGCGTGATCAATATGTCGAAGAATTTCAATAAGATTCCAAATGCTGTATCTACATAAATATAACAGAATTAACTATGGCCACTTGATCGGATATACTACTCTTACCGAAACAACGTGTAAGCATGGTATCCATTTATTATATACTTTAAAGTGTGCTCTTCAAATGACTCGTCATCCTTCAGCATTACTTTCAGATCTTTAATGTAATCCAGGCGACTGTTAAGCAGCATAAAGTGAATATATTAAGCAAGTAAGAATACTCGAGAGTCTCGAGAGTCGAGAATGCTCGACTAGTAGATACCCTAAACCGTGGGAACAAGCGAGCGTGACATAAAAAATCCAAAAATTACAAAATCTTTGAATCTGTTACATGGAACTACACAGTAAATTTGAAATCTCCGCCTCTTACGGTATAGGAAAAATTAAATCGATTTATCGAAATGTATCGATAAGAAAATGGTATACACGAGTATACATGCCAAATTTCAGATTTCTCCACATTTCCGGGAATAAAAAGCCAAACGTATTAAACCAGTTCTTACTTTAACTCCTCCTGGGTTAGATTGTTCACCAAGACATCCCGCAACACAATGGACATCTTCTTTTTATCCCTGAACGTACTGCGCATCTGTTTATCAAACTCAATCTTGCGGTGCAAATGCACATTACTCTCTACCCGCGCCTTAAATCTAAAAGCACATAATATGGAATACGCTTTATCGGATGTTTTACGTATACTTTACTGCGGATAGATCTCCCTGGCCTGGGAGCACAGCGTCACCAGCTTCAGCTCCTTGATGGTCTTCTCAATCGACTGCAATTGTATCTTCAATTTGAACATGTTTCTCGTTTCGCGCACATATCGCTTGGGATCGGCTGATTCTATCTTCTTGGCTTGTGCAATATTTTGATGCGCGGGCTGCTGCGTTGTTGCATGATGCATCGAGGCTATTATCGGTCTCTTACCCTGCATGTTCTTATGGGACCTTCTCGCCAAGGCTTGGAAGTCTTGACTGAGCTCCTTAAACTTGGCTATGGCCGGCTTCCCCAGATATAGAATGTGGCTTATGAAAGCCGACTGATCGCTCATGTCGTTATCGAGCGAGCGCAGTATGGGCTCATAAAATAACTCGTCATACAGCAGAACCTGAATCATTTTGTTATATGTCGTATTAATATTTCGAATGGCCCTCAGCCGGATGCAGGAGTTGTCTATCTTCTTCTTCAATATACGACATGCTGTGTCCTCCCGCAGCACACAGTAGTTTTTGTACTTAATTAGATTCTCGGCTTTGCAACGTTGCAGCTATTAAAATATCCCTGTTATTTTTGTTTAGTTTGTTTATGCTGCAATACCACTAACCAATAGAGATTTGTAATCATTTTTCAACTGGCCCAAGCGAAACTCGAGACGATCTCGCTCCTTACGCAGGGCAAAACTCCGCTCATTGATATTGTCCGCGATCAGATCAACGGGCATCCGCCGGTAGAGCCGCTGCATATCAATGTGGTTATTTAGATAGTTGCGTATCGTACGTAGATTATCGCCGGACGAGACATTCCTCAGCTTGATGTGTCCGTCAGCGCAATCAGCTTTCAAGCGCTTGCTCTGCTCAAGGAGGTGCAATCGATTGGCTTTCACCTCATGTCGCTTGTAGATGATGCGACGTGCTAAAGCATCTTCCAATCAGACTCCATGTAAATATAAAAAGTTCACAATTGGCTTACCTAGCAGATTGGCCAAGCCATGCCATTGATCGCTGATCGAGCGAGGGGTCCATTTCTCATTCACAATCAGATGTTGACTGGCAAAGCTCATGCCAAAAAGCCCATGAGATCCAATGGGGCGAGCGCACAACGCCTTGGGAGCCGGGGCATATCGCATGTTATTTTTTTTTTTTAAGCTCTTGTTATGTTGGAAACAAGGCATATTTATGTATTTGTATTTATTGCACTTTTATTATATTGATATATTCGTATTTATTTGTATATACATGTATACAAATCTACATGTATTTCTATTTTTATATATTTATATTTTAATATTTTTATATATTTATGTATTTATATGTTTATATACATATTTATTTTTTTTATTTTTTAAGGATTTATTTTATTTTTATTTGTGTATTTTTGTGTAGTGTACCTAACTATTGTGTAATGTATATAGTATTAAATCGAATACCTGCTAAAGCACGTGCTCGTCAACATCTTTCCATGGCATGCTAAATCAGTTAGTCTAGACTAAGGCACGAAAGAAACAAATTTTGTTTTTATTTGATGAAGCTTGTTTTATTAAAAACTAAGAAATCACAACAAAATGTGAATAGTTTAAATGAGGAACGAGGACAATCTGTAAGTTTGAAATATGCTGGATGATTCCAATATATTGCGTCATTCCTGGCAAGTGGCTTAATCTCTACTGCAGTCTTCTAGTGTGGGAAAGAGGCAGCTGTTCCCCATATGGAGCTCCCGTATATATTTAATTATTTAATATAATAATTTTAATATTTAAGCGGCAAAAGAATAAAAAACAACAATTCAGTGTAAGGTTCGTTTATAGTGAAATTGAATATCAATTTAACTTTAAGGTTTGTGTAACCAAAAAAAGAAGATGATATGTATGTAGAAATGGACATAGCTTAGGTTTGCCAGTAAATCTTACTGTTAGTCTTACTGTTAAGCTTACTGTTAATCTCACTGTTCGTCTTACTCTTAGCCTAACTCCAACAGCAATTTTGCTTCCTCTACCAGTTTGGCGCTCAAAGTTTTGATCTGTTTTCGTGACGGAACACTGAGATAAACTTTGCCATCCTCATAATCGACCACCTTCATGTCGCTCTGGGCCGCCTGTGAATCGAAGGTCGATGCCCGAGTAGACAGGAAACGTTTATGATACCTTTCCTTGAAGTTCTTTATCTGGTCACGAGAATCGGTTGTGGGAATCGTCTCGAAGACCTTAATCAGCTTGTAGAGCTTACGCTTGACCAAATGCATGATCTTATCAACTGTGTATGATGGATAGAACAATATTATATACATATATACATATTTATATATATTCGTTCATATACTTAACTGTTTTCCTCGTAAAGCGGTGGAGCCACCGCATAGATATCGAACAGTTCAAATTTAAGTAACGGCAATCTCAAATCGGCATTAGGATACGTGCGTCGAATCGTAAAGGGACTTTGATCAATGTGCCGCAGAATCTCAACAATATTCCAAAGGCTATAGCTGAAGGGCATACATTTTCAAAAAATCTTTATTTCAATCTTTGATCCAAATATATATACAATCAATTTTACTTACCGCATCATTACGTAAGCACTACCACGATTTTTGATATGCTCCACACTATTCTCCTGAAAAGTGATGTCTTTGTTTAATGTGTTTTCCAGTGTACGAATGTATTCAAGTCGACTGTCGGAATATGTCAGCAGTTGAGAAATTATTAAAATATATCCATAAATCAATCATTTTCTAAATCATATATACATACTTTATTTCCTCCTCGGATAGATTGTTTACCAAAACGCTTTGTATTGTGTCCGCATATTTGAGTTTGTTTCTGAGGTTTTCACGATTCATTAGATCAAACTCGATCTGCTCGCTTAAGTGCTTATTTTTGCCCGTCAGACCTGTCGCGCTGCAAGAAGGTTTTATATCTGAATATCTCAATACCTCAATATCTACATAAATATCTAAAATATCAATATCTCAATATCTTAATTTTTCACTATTTCAATACTTCACTCTAAATTTTTCAATATTTCAATATCACAATAGCTCGATATCTGAATATTTAAAATCTCAATATCTCAAAGTCTCTGTATACGAACCGTGAGTAGATCTCCTTTGCTTGCGAGCAGAGTGCCGTGTACTTCAGTTCCTTGATTACTTTCTCAATAGTCTCCAATTCGTTCTTCAGTTCCACCATGCTTTTCGTCTCACGCAAATACCGATATTTATTTCCATCCCCAATCGTTTCCTGCAAGTCCTTGGGCGGAATGGGCTGAAAAACGCGTGGTTTCTTCAAGTCGGCCAACAACTTCATCTTGGCATCGTAGTCAGCCCGTGCTTTATCCTCCAGCCGCCGGAACTCGTTGTTGAGCTTTTTAAACTGGCTTATGGCCGGCAAGCCGAGGCTAATTATATACTTGATCATGTGCAACTGGTCCGCCGTGTCATCATCGAGCGAACTCAGAATGGGCTCATAAAATATCTCGTCATGCAACAGGACTTGAATCATTTTGTTATATGTTGTATTTATCGTTTTTATCGCCCTGAAGCGGACGGTCGAATTTTCGATTTTCTTAAGCAGCACGCGAGATTTGATTTCCTCCTCCAAAACAAACTCATTCTCAAATTTGAGCTGGTTTTGCGAAATAGAATATTCAATCTGTGCCAAAGGTTAGTCCATTAGTGCTTAATAATAATAAAAATAATAATAATAATAATAATAATAATAATAATAGTAATAATATTAATGATTCTGCGCTTAAGACTCACTAGTAAATCATGTAATTTAAGCTTCAACACCTCTAAGCGACTCTGCAGACGATCACGCTCCTTCCGCATGACAAACGTACTCTGATTGATGTTGTCTGCGACCAGGTGAATGGGCATCCTTTGGTACAGGCGCTGCAAACTACTGTGATTGTTCAGCATGTTGCGTATCTCATGGGCATTGTCGCCATGAGATATCTTAAGCAGCTTGGCACGTCCATCAATGCATTCCGTTTTCAAGCTATCAGCCTTACGAGAGAGACGACTCACAAGAGCGTCTTTTTCATGTTGATTGAAGATGAGGCGAGAAGCTGGGACGCACAATGTTATTGATTAGCGGATCAGCTCTTATCTATCTAGATTGATATGCTTACTCAGGAGACTATTCATAAACGTATACTGTTCCGTTATAGAGCCGGGCGTCCAGTTATCATCAAAAATGAGATGCTGGGACGCTTTCGAATAGCTTAAGAGTCCATGCTGATTGGGGTCCCGCGGACGCACTGGCTTCACCACAGCTCTTCCCTTCTCCCGCATCTGGCGCTTAGATGGAGGCCTGTTCCGCTTAAAGCACGGCATTGTATATATATTTATTTATGTATGTGAAAATTCAGATTAATATATTTTTGTTTAGAGTTTATTGTTGTTGTGGTTGTTATGTGCGTCGCGATTGTAATGAATGAGTTGTTTTAATGTAGTCGGGGGCTAGACTATGCCTTTACTTGATCAGCTTGAAAGCAAACGCAGAGCCAACGTAAGAACATTCGATATTATTCAATTAGCCAATATAGTCAAGGGGAGTGCGTGCTGTTCTGTAAAATTTCCAAAGCCTTGTCGCCGCAACTACAACTATGGTTGTTAGAGTTTTCGACGATTTATCAGGATTTATCAGTAAAAAAATTTATACTACCCCTAAAAGTGGTGTTTACTCACAATTATTCACGCCCCAATAATTATAAAGTCCCAAGCTGCTAGCCTGCCTAGGCCCTATAGGCGGCTACCCTAATACTCTACCTTAACTTAAATACATATATATATATATAAATATTTAGTTTTAAAGCAGTTTATTAGTATTGAATACTTAACAATTGAATATTTCATTAATCAAATTTACAACAGCCACGCCCCAATTATGATAGAGTCCAAGCATCAGCTACATAGGAGCTAGGCCCTATAGGTGGCTACCGCATTAAAATTAAACTTTAATCAATACAAATTTAGTTTTAATGAAGTTTATTTACATGTAAGTTAATTAGTATAATTCAAATAAAATAGATATTCCAAATATTAATCAAATAATATTAATCATATTAATCAAATTTACAATTAGCCAGAGCCCAATTATCTAAAAGTTCAACCCAAGTCTCTACAAACGGCTACCCTAATAAAAATTTAAATTTAATTAATTAATAAAAATTTGGTTTTAAGGAAGTTTATTTATATGTAAATTAATCAGTATAATTAAAAAATTAAATATTTCATTAATCAAATTTACTATTAGCCACGCCCAATTATCATCAGTTAGCTAGGGAGTAAGCCCAATAGGCGGCTACCCTCATCAAATTAAACTTTAATTAATAAAATTTAGTTTTAAGGTAGTTTATTTATATGTAAATTAATTAGTATAATTCAACAATTAACTATTCCATTAACCTAACATGTAGATCAATTATAAAAGTATATATGCATATATATATCTTAGTTGTCATTCTGCCTAACTTCCTCGACAAGCTTGGCGCTCATCGCCTTCAGCTGCTTCCGTGTCAGAATATTACTGTCGACTTTATCGTCTACAAAATACAATATGCCCTCATCACCCGGACTTTCCAGGATGTCACGATACAGGTCGACACTGCGCATAAATTGCTTGTGATACTCATCGACGAATTTCTGTGTCTTCAGATCGCGAAGAGGAACGCGTTGGTAGGCCTTAACCAGCTTGTACAGCTTATGCTTGAGCAATTTCATCAGCAGATCAACTGTATGTGGAATAGGACAATACAAATATGTGATCAATATAAAGGAATCCGCGTTCAACTCAACTATTTTCCTCAAAGGCAAGTGGCATCACCGAGAGCATTTCGAGCAAATCGAATTTGAGCAGCGGCAATCTCAAATAGGAGCTATCATATTTACGAAGCCTCACATAGGGACTGCGATCAACGTACCGCAGCACCTCCAAGAGATGCCAAACAAATAACCTACGTGTGAGCAATACAACTTTATGAGCAAAAGCAACAACAGCTGCCCGGAAAGCGCCTACTATACCGTATCAACACGAAGGCTTTGGCACGATTCTGCATGTGGTCATTCGTCTCCTCCTCAAACTTGTTTGCTTCTTCCAACTCCCTTCTTAATGTGTTAATGTATTCAAGTCGCCTGCCGGACAACAGAAATTGGGAATATATAGTAATATATATATATATATATATATATATATATCATACTCACTTTATTTCCTCCTTGGTTAGATTGTGCAGCAGGGCACTGCGTAGCAAGCCCGCAAAGTGTTTTCTTTCCTTGTTCATTTCAGAATTCATATGATCATGATCGATCTGGTATTTTAGCTGTTTGTTCTTCTGGGCCTGACTCTTAGTGCTGAAAATTATTATAATTAATTTATGGACTTCTTCTAGGGTATTCGTGCACAAACCGTGAGTAAATCTCGCGTGCTTGAGAGGAAAGTGTGTTGAGCTTTAATATATGAATCATTTTCTCAATCGACTCCGATTCTTTCTTAAGCTCCAGCATACTGTGCGTTTCACGCACATATCGATCATGGTCCCGACTGTTTGGCATGTCCTTGGGCACAACGGGCCCAGCAATCGGTGGGTTCTTCACCTCGACCATCCATTTCATCTTGTCTTGGATATCGCCGCGCAACGTGTCCTCGAACCGTTGATATTTGTTCTTGAGCTCCTTAAGCCTGCTTAAGGCAGGCAGGCCCAGGCCAATAATATACTTGATCAGGTTCCCCTGATCCGCCAAGTCATCATCGAGGGAACTCAAAATGGGCTCATAATATATCTGATCATCCCCAAGGACCTGAACCATCTTCTTGTATGCCGAGTTTATCGTTTTTATCGCTCTGAACCGCACTGTTGAGTTGTCGATTTTCTTAAGTAAAACGCGCGTTTTGATTTCCTCCTCCAAAACGAACTCATTCTCATATTTGATGCGGTTTTCAAGATCGGAGTGATCCACCTATTTAATATCACTTAATTAATTTTCGGCTGGAAGACGAAATTCAGGTGTATACTGATGACCTATTCCCTTTGCTTCTCTCTGTTGCATGCATACCTTTATCTGATACAATTTACTCTCCAAGTACTGTAAGCGACTCTTTAAGCGATCGCGCTCCTTGCGCATGCTAAATGTGCCTTGATTAATATTGTCCAAGATCAGATGCAAGGGCATATAGTTGTAGAGGCGCTGCATACTTCTGTGGTTCCTAAACATCTTCCGTATCTCCTGGACATTGTCCTCGACCGATAGGTTCTGCAGCGTCTTGCGCCCAGATTGGCATTCTTCTCGCAACTTCGACGCTTTCAATTGGATGCGCTTTTGGTGGGCATTCTTTTCATGCTTTTCGAAGAGATTGCGAGAGGCTAGGGTACATTGTGTGTGCGGGATCCCTTGGTATACCTATAGGCAACTACTTACCCAGCAGACTGTTCATGTGGCTATATTGTTCGGTTACCGAACCGGCCGTCCAGTTCTCGTCAATAATGAGATGCTGGGACACGTACCCATAGCTCAGGCATCTATTGCTATCGGGGTGGCGAGGACGCACTGGCTTCACTGCTAGAATACCGTTACGCGCCCTTATGCGGGTCGACACATTCTTATTCCGTGTGCTGCACGGCATGTTGAATGTATTTTATATATAATATACTTTAATATATATGTAAATATACTTATATATATGAATGTATTTTATATAGAATATATTTAATATATATATATATTTAATACATATATATGAATGTGAATATAAATTGATTTACGTTTTAGAGTTTGTTGTTGTTGTAATGTGCGTCACGATTGTAATGAATTATTTGCTTTCAAGTAGTCGAACGTTAGCATTCGGTCGTAACTCGATCAGTTTGAAAGCAACTGCACAGCCAAGTCTTTCCCATAGGGAGGAGTCCAGGCACAGAGCTCTCGGAGAGCCAGTGACCAAGAGAGGATTATCCTAATGCAATCGTTTACAATGAAATTGCACTTTGCGAGTAATAAACAGATGTTAATGTTAATATATTTGTGGAAATGTACAAAACTTTAAAATTTATAGACATTAAGCCAAATCGAAACTCTATGTTTCATCCCGCTTAGCAGCTTCCTCCACCAATTTGGCGCTTTGGGCTTTGATCTGTTTCCGATTCGGTATGGAAGCCAAGGTCTTATCCTCCAACAAGTCATCCATCTTTGGCCCATCCTGGTTGTCATCATCAATAATTCTCGGCTCAACCTTTTCCATGAAGAGCCGATGATAACGCTCTTTATTCTGCTTAAGTGACGCTGCCATTTCGGGAGTGTAGCCCTGCATGAGTTTGTACACCTTGCGCTTAAGGTAATGCATTAATGTGTCAACTGTGTGCAGAGGAGGAGAAGTAATTAGATTTCTATCTGCTTGAAGGATTCAGGACATGTTCAAACCATCTTCCTCGAAAACTTCTGGAGGAAACGATTTTATGTCAAGAAGCTCGAATTTCAAAAATGGAAGTTTCAAATACGCATTCGGATATTCTACTTTGAACAGTCTCGGATTACGATCTACATGACGCAAGATATCCCACAGATTCCAAAGGGTCCACCTATGACAAAGGAGTATTAAATAGATATAGATATATATCCATAAACTCAAAGTATACCGCATTTGCACGTAGGCATCGGCCCGATTCACAATATGAGCTAGATTACTCTCCTCAAACTCCTTGTCGGACTTTAACATCAGTTGTAGCTCTCTAATGCGCTCCAGGCGACTGTCGGGCAGAGAATTAGGAAGCATGTTAATGGGGCAAGCAAACAAAGAAAAGTTGAGATGTTTTCGGAGCTGCCTACTTGATTTCTTCCTCGGAGAGATTATTTAACAACACATCAGACAGCAGAGTGGCGCAGCTCAGCTTTTGCTCAAACATCGCTTTGGTCATCATGTCCTTATTAATTACCCGTTTTAGCTTTTCATTGCTTTCCATTTGATTCTTCATGCTGCAAGTCGAGGATTTATATCTCTATTAGTGAATCTAAGCGGGACTCAAGGCCACTAACCGCGGATAAATTTCTTTTGCCTGCGAGCACAAAGCGGTCAATTTCAGAGTTTTTATGGTTTTCTCAATTGTCTGCAGCTCGGTTTTGAGAATGACCATGCTCTCCGTGAGGCGCAGATAGCGCTTGGGATTATTAGTTTGTATCTCCTTAACTACAACCTGCGGTGGTCCGATGACCACTGGCTTCTTAAGTGAATTTAATATTTGGACCTTTGCTTGTTGGTTCTTGCGCGCCTTCTCCGTTAATAGAAATAGTTCATGGTTGAGGACTTTGAACTTAGCTATGGCCGGCATGCCCAGGTAGAGTATGTGCTTAATGAAGTTCACCTGGTCCTCCATATCGTCGTCGAGTGAACGCAGAATGGGCTCATAGAAAATGTCGTCCTGCAGCAGGACTTGCCGCATTTTCTTATAGGTCGTATTTATGGTTCGAATGGCATTCAAGCGGACATTCGAGTTCTCTATCTTCTTGCGCAGTATGCGCGACTGTATCTCCTCCTTGAGGAGAAACTCATTCTCGTATTTAATCATTGTGATCGCCTTGGCCCTATCCAGCTGTGCATACAAAAAATGCATTAGGATGATGCAGCTTATTCAGCAACATATTACCAACAACTCTCTATATTTATGCTTCATCTGGTTCAAGCGATAGTCCAGACGATCACGCTCCTTGCGCATGACGAAGGTCCGCTGATTGATATTGTCGGCGACCAGATAGACGGGCATCTTTTGGTACAGCCGCTGCATATCCCTGTGCATAATCAGAATGTTCCGGATCGTGTGAGCATTGTCCAGGACAGATATTTTCTGCAGCTTGAGACGTCCATCTGCGGATTCACGCTTGAGCCGCTTATTCTCCACCAGGAGGAGGGCTCGATGGGATCTTGTCTCATGCCGTTTGTAGATGACGCGCTTCCCTAAGCACTCGCTCAAGATTAGGCCACAACATCTCTGGAATATGGCATGATGGGTCACTTACTCAGCAGGTCGGCCATGCTGCCAAATAGATGGGTTATTGAGGCCGGCGTCCATTTCTCTTCGACAATAAGATGCTGGCCCGCCAGGGACATGCTGAAGAGTCCATGGTGTCGTATGGCGCGCGCAAGAACCGGCTTTGGTGCCATCGGATCCCTATCATTTGTGACATCCCGCTTACTGCGGAACTCCAAACTTTTCTCTTGCTTGAAACAAGGCATTGTGAATGGGTATTGTCTACTGTATATTGTATATAGTCTATTGTATGTTGTCTTTTGTCTATTGTATGTTGTTTATTGTCTATTGTATTAATGTTAACTATGTATTATATCAATTATGTATTTTGGGTATTAATCTGTTAGTGTTATGTGCTCGTGTAGACTCATAGTTGTAATGATTTTTGCTTTTAAATAGCTCCCTGACTTTGAATTCGATTTCAGATGGATGACTAGATTATCAAATATTTGTCGAGCTCAATCAAATAAGAAGAAAACAAGCCACGGGTTTATTTTACACATTTATTTTCCACTAACTTTATTTTTTTTTCAAACATAAATTCTTATACAATTTCAATAGAATTTGCTTAGCTTGTACTTGAGTATGTTGTATTACTTATATAGTCTGCATAAAATAACTTTCTATACTTTCGTGAAAATATTTGGTGTACATATTATGTTGCTTTCGCTGGGCAAGAAATTAACTAATAGAAACACATTTAAGAACTTGATTTGTTTTAAAGTAATGTGTTTATTGTTGATATAATGTGCACGATCAACTCTATTGCACTTCTTGGACTTATCTACAAGTTATGTTTCAATGTGAATAGCCAACATGGTAAGCTAATTTCTTTCTCTTGTAAATAATCAAAATTTTTTTTTTCGATTTTATTTTCTTATTTTTTGCAAGCGAAATTTTGTAATTTTTTCAGTATAGATTGAGTCAGATAGTTAGCACTTGAGTGCATTTCTCGTTCGTAGGCCCTAGACAAGGGTTTGTTTTCGGTTAAGCAGCGTACATATATTGTCATAAAACTCTTTTTTTTCGGTTGTCATTTATAGTAATACTTCGTGTACAATTTATAATTTACATTGATTTGTTCGATCTTTAGTTGTAGCTATAGCTTTCAGAGAAAATTCCATGTATGATTGTTGCCTCTAAATATTATTGCATTGCTGTGAGTGTGTTTTGTGCTTATAAGAAAGTAACGCCTACTTGTAGGCATAGCGCAAATTAGTCAAAGATACTTTAGGTACATGTTTTAGATTCAAAATCTTCAAAATTAAATACTAAAGAGCACAGTTTGAATTGCTGTTGCAGAAACCCTAAGTAAGAGGCATAAAAAGTCAAGTTAAAACTAGAACTGCAACGAAAGAGTATTAACAGTAAGTAAAAGAAATCATTTGTCTCGTGTATTATATATGCGAAGTTTTATTTAAACACAGTTCCAGCGTATTGCCGCCCCTTAGCTTATTTAAACAATTTATAATGATCTATATATATAAATATATATTATATATTGGATTGGATTTGATTTGTTTACTTTTTGTTTGTTTGTCAAACAATTTAATAAATGGCTAATACAACGCATGCCTTAAACCATAAAGCATATAGCATATACACACAAATATATAAATATATATAATAGTTGATTTAAACTCGTTTTAAATATACAATTGAATAATGCAACTCATCTCAAATTGAAATAATACTTAAAAATATACAAATTGAATTTGGGACCAAATTGAAATGGAATTGGAATGCTTTTACGAATACGAGTAACTTTTCCTCATTTTCCATACTGCCATTTTTTCTTTAACCAACAAAGAGTTTTTAACAATAAACAAAAAAAACGCGTTGAAAATATAGACTATAGTTAACAATAGGAAACTAGAAGTTTTTTCTTTTGTTTCGTATATGAACGGATCAAAATATTGCAAAACGTTAAGAGGCTCAAATACGCTCTCACCTAAGCATAATTGTAACATAGTTTATAGCTTTATGGCGTCTACAAAGACTTGATTTTAATAATATATATAATTTCCGATAGTGTACAATAAATTTCAGTATTTAACAGATTCCATTTAACTTGTTTGTTTTTTTTCTTTTCCTTTTTTGTTTTTAGCTTTAGGTTTATTGATTGGCGTAGGACACAACTACAGGTTTTTGCTTACATTTATTATGTTGGATTTACACATATGTATGTAGGTATATTTCACATAGGCTACTTTTTAATATTTCGTTTTTTTTTTTTATATTTGCTTTTTGTTTCGCTTTAGCTAATTATGGAAATTCTTGCATACACGTTATATAAATTGTTGTATACATATAAATAGTCAAACTCATTTTATGTTTTATAGTAATAATATAAATATATATGTATATGTATATGTATATGTATATATATATATATATATATACATATATATATAGCAATTTGTGTGTGAGTGTGTCTGTGTTTGTGTTTGCTCAACATTATAATAGAATTCTTATCATTTTCATTTCGTGTGAAGCATAGTGTAAACATTTATAATTTCTCATTTTTGTGTTGAGTTTGAATTTCCTTTAATCTTTTTATAATATTTTCAAATATATCTTCGTATTATGTATTATGTGTATTCGTATGTTGTCTATGAGGTTATAGCGCTTAATATGTGAGTGTTTGTGTGTGTGTCTGCTTGTGTGTATGTTGAGGTGGCGCCTTATAACGCCCCAAATGGATCGAGTGGTACATTTTTATTGCCTCCATTCTGCGTCGCCTGCGTGGGTTGCATGATCCCTGTCGCTGCTGGCACCGTCGCATTACTGTGCGTCACGCCCATCATCGTCGGCTGCACCCCAGTCAAAGGGGCTGCCTGTGGCAGCATATTCGGCTGCTGCCCCATCACCGGCATGCCCTACAACAATCAAAATATCTCATTAGAACAGTACCAAGAGTAAACGATTTTATTGTTTGATCAAACTTCCAAATCATGCAAGGAATTGGAGGATTACTTGAACGACTAAGGGTTAGACATAAATTGCGGAAGTTGTTGAGATTGGCCGCCGTGAGCTACATACATATATAGTATATATATTTATAAATAAATATATATATTTATATATATATATGGTTTTTCATAACATCGGATTAGTGAACTCTACAGAGGGCATACAACGAAAATAAAAACTCAGTTCAGAAAACTTCTTTCTACAAAAGAAATGATATAGTCAAAATTCAAAAATGAATAACCTCATCAAACTGATAGAAATGTGAATTTCCGAAATAAAATTATAAAATAATTTCAAATTTTCTCGAGTGATATGTCAAGAGAGACCTAAATAGAGAAAGACACGGAGTTGCGATAGTGGATACCATAACCATAAAAATAGAGCACGGGGCAACAGTTCGGAAGGCTCTGTGCGTAGGGCAGAAGTCAGAGTAGGTAGATTTGATAGTGATAGTGAAGTCTTAACTCAAGATAGGCAAAAATCAAAATGAAAAATAATAAAAAGAAAATATATATATATATATATATAAGTTAGAACATAATCAAAAATAAAAATTGTAAATACGCACAATATATATATTTCTTGTTTCATAAAAGGAAAATAAAGGCAACTCATAAGTATTGTAAAGTATAAACATTTATTTTATATTTGATTATGTTTTATTCAAAATTGTTTCTGTAGTACTTTGGGTTTGTTTCGTTTTCATTTGTATTATTATTGTATGTAATTTTTCTTTACGTTTTGATTCGTTTGCATCATTCTTACCTGCATATAATTTGGCATAACAGGATAACTAGCATGTATATACGGATGATTGATTGTGATTGGCGCAGGACTTACGGTCATGCCATGTGCCTGTATATACGTACATATAAATATATATAATATACGGATATATACATATACATACATATATATATATATATATATAGATATATACATGTATATATTGTGTGTGTTTATATTTCAATACATATAACACAAGCATACAGACAGCATTAACACAGGAGCATCGTGAATTACATATTTATTATAGGTGTTGAAATTTTATTATATTATTTATTTGTTTGGTTTTTTTTATCATAAATTATTATTATTTTTTGGATATATTTCGATATTGCGGTATGCGTTGGATAGTTGAAATATATAAAGCAACATAAAATAAAGAAAAGAAAGTGATAGTTTATATATATGTATGTGTATATATATGTATATACGTTAATATTAAGACAGAAATAAAAAGGAAAGTAAATCAAATCAAAAGGAATAAATAGAGTTATGTGTGTGTGTGTGTATGTACGAATACAGGTGAATAACTGGCCTGCTTATGTAGGTAAGCTAGTTCAAGTAGCTGCTCAGTGCCTACACTGACGAGGTGTGCCACGATAGTTAGCCCTAGTGCTAGGTGTAGTTATTGTTGTTGCTGTTGTCGCTGTGTGATGCAGAGTTTAATATGAAAAGACCTTAACCAATATGTGATATATTAAAATCGAAAAGAATAAAATAAACGTTCAACTTGCAACAACTTGGTTTGTGCTTATATAGCTTTATACCAATTCAAAAAGATATGTGTATTTAAAAAAGATATTTATATATATATGCAAAATGGCCACAACATCTAGATAATATTTTTGGGTTAAATCAAATCAATTTCCACACAGATCAAGACATTATAAATAAATAAACCAAGTAGCTGTTGTTGTTAAGCAAAGTGCAATTCATAAAAAAAAATATTTGCGAAAGAAATAAATGTACAGAAATTAAAAATATCATAAAAAATCATAATCTTAATAGAAATTGTATGTTACATGGATAGTGAGCCTAGCGTGTTGTGTGACACAAACTTTAGGATTCCAGAATTCTTACTGTTCCCTCAAATTTTATTGGTCTTTTGCTATAGGAGCACAAAAAGTCTATCTATAAATTAATGTATGTAAATATATATACGATATATATGTATTTAAATATACAAATATATCAATATATGTATACATAACTCCCATGACTATGAAATTGTCTCATGTTTTTGTTGTATTTGGTTGAGTTTCGATTGAGTTGAGTTTAAGTTGATTGAGTTTCGGTTGAGTTGAGTTGAGTTGAGTTGAATTGAGTTGAGTTGAATTGAGTTGAATTGAGAGAAAGAAAGAGTAGAGAGTTAGCTGTGGTCATAACTCACCATAGGACGATAGCCAGCACCAGTTGTAGCCGCCATTGGTTGAGGTGTCCAATTAGCACCTGGTTTCGCTGTATTTTTAGGTGAATTCCATTGCACGGGTCTATGAGATACATATGGGGTAAGAGAGTAATGATTTATAGAGACACGAAATCAATGAAACTTTTTTTGTTGTTTGATTTTGAATTTCGATTACGTTTCTAAAAATGTTTATTCGAATTAATTCGAAACTAAAACAGGAGCTGATTATCTACACAAATGGAACATGAATATACAGGTGATGAGGGATGTGAGGGTTGATGGGTCGGGACTTGGGAGCAATTCCAAGGTCAAGCATCTTCACAATAAAAAATGTGTATTATGTTTTGGTTTTGTTTAAGAAAACTCTAAAGTTTTTGAAAATACATAGCCCATCCGCATAGTGAATGAAAGCTTTCTTCAAAACTTTGGAGGGATACCAAGTAACATTTTTTTTTTTTTAAGATTTAAAAACTGTGATAAACAAATCAATTATACCGCAAGATCGTGCGATATTTTCTTTATCAATTCAATATTTGATTTTATCTTATACACATAGATTTTGATCATGGAAATGCCCGTGTGGGAATATGACAAATATTTATGAATATTTGTTGACTGGGCTGGTTATTTTGGTAACTATGTTTGATGATACATTCTAAAAATGATTTTCTAATGCATTTCTCATAATTCTTCCCACACACACACTCACACACATTGATTGGTCGATTTTACTCACTTTGCACTCGCTGTTTTATTAATATTTAAATTATCAACTAGGGACATTAGTGAGCTATCCAGATCGCCGGTTATTATCTTGCCAGTGCCAGCTGGTAGTTGTTGCTGTGGCTGCTGTTGCTGGTGCTGCTGCTGCAGTTGCTGTTGTTGCTGTATGAGTAGCTGCTGTTGTTGTGTGTTCATTTGTTGTTGTTGTTGTAATGTTAGGGCCGGACTGCTGGCATTGAAGCCCTGGTAGATGGCACCTGCGGCGACAACATTCATTTGATTGCTGTTGGCTGTGGCCGGTTTCAGAACATCGCCCAAAGCATCAAAGC
Organism: Drosophila fulvimacula; assembly: GCA_035045555.1. NCBI lineage: Eukaryota > Metazoa > Arthropoda > Insecta > Diptera > Drosophilidae > Drosophila > Drosophila fulvimacula. The sequence goes on along the minus strand of JAWNOX010000009.1, from coordinate 2,151,216 downwards.
CTTTGTGTTTTTAATTGTGTTTATATATGACATATTGTTGTTGTTGTTGTTGTTGTTGTTGTTGTAGGAGATATAGCCAGCACACCGTGATAGGCAGACATTTACACAAACAGACATACACAGTTGTTGTTGTTGTTGTTGTTTTTTATGATACAAATGGAAGCCCACAACAATTATTTAATGAGATTTTCGCCCGGGTTTAAAATGATTTTGTTGTCGTTTTGAAAGACACATAAGTATACATATATATTATATACATTATTTATATATAAATATATGTATAATCAAAAATTGAGTTTTTTTCAAGAATTTATGCCACCAACATTAACGTATTGTAAACATGAGACAATGTGTGTTAATGTGTCAATTTGTTTTTGTTTTTAATATTTTTTTTTATGTTACGTACATAAGAACATAAAAAAGAGAAAAGAGAAAAAATACATTGACAAAATAAATATTGTGAATAAAGATTTCGTAGATTTTTTTTTTTCTATATAATGTTATTTGTGCATTTTTGCAGTGTTCAATTTATGTAAATCTGACGGGTTAATATGATAATTTTATATTGTTAATGAGCATATAATTAGTTAAGCGGTTCTTCAAGCAAGTATTAATTGAGGTGCATATATATTTTTTGTGTTAGTATTCTACGAATTGTTCAACTAGTAGCGAAGAGTTTGAAATTTGTAATGATTAATGATTGAAATACAAATAGAGAAGACGTAGGAAAAAGAAGAAGCCTGTAAGACTGGGAAACTTGGATACTATCTAAAGACTGCTCAAAGACATAAAACACAAAGCCAAATATACCATTTAATATCTGTTTTCTTCTATATTTTAAATATTTTTTTTAACTAAATCTAACTTACAGCATAAAACACACTCACGCAATTTTTTCGAAAAAAAAATCATAAAATTAAGAGTGGCAAAGAATTGAAAATAAAATTTTTTTGCTTGGGAACCAAAGATATACGTATATGAATAGCAGTGGGACTTAGAAGCATTCACGAATGTTACACATGGAAGTCGAACAGGAATACACTGCAAATGCCAGGCAAGACATTTGTTTGGGCGAATGAAATGAATGCATTCACAAAAGATACCAAGTACTCGCAAGTAATTCAGTCAGGGATCAAGTATTTAAAGCTCAGAAACACTTTTTATGGAAGTTCTTGAAATTCTAAAGCAGAAAATGCACAGCTAATCGGAGTAGCAATTTCTGAACTTTCAAATATAATTATTAAAAAACATATTATTGATAATATATCATTAATTAATAATATATTATTATTATTATTAATTTTCTTTCTGATACTTAGAAGTACTTTAGCAAGACTCTATTAATTATTTATAATAATTTTTTACTTTTTTTTATCTTTTATAACATTCATTTGCAGCATCTTCAAGCATTACTTGGAGGTACTTGGAAATGCATTTGGGAAAGACTCTATCGAGTAGAGACAGTCTTTAGACGATTGTGTGTGTTCGACTGTGTGTGTGTGAGTGTGTGTGTGTATCTGTGTATCTGTGTATACGCAGCACTACAAGCACAACAAACATGAGGCCAGTGTTGGACAATTGAAGCTTTGTACAAAAACAAAGCGCGCAACGTAAAAATTTTGGATTCTGCATTTCGTTTGGCTCGCAAAAGTTCACCTGTGGAGAATTGAGGCATCGTGGAAGTTGGTTGGAACAAGACCAGCTCTTGCTGTTGTCGTTGTTGTTGTTGCCGCTGTTGTTGATATTGCTGTTGCTGCATATAAAATAATGCGGCTTGTTGTTGTTCTTGCTGTTGTTGTTGCTGTTGCTGTTGGGGGTGATACTGTGGTTCCACAAGTTGGCCATAGACAACGCCTTTGGGTTGCATATCATCAAAAAAGGGATTGGGCAACGCTGCTGACGACGAGGCTTTTATCATTCGACAGAAGTAAATATTCGCAAGGACATTTCGTTGGGGATAGCCATAAGAAAAATTAATTAAATTATAAGCATAACTAAATCTGAAAATCAAAAATGTCGCGCTCAAAAATTCCAAAATTATCAAAGTTCGTAAAAAATTGTGTTGAATCGACTTTCACGCATACAGCAACAAATTTCAAGTGTTTGCAAACTTAAAAAACTAGATGCGATAGATGAACTGTGGTCTAGCCTTTTCATTTTGGAGTGGAAGAGCTCTTGGCATTAGGAAACACGATAACTATAGAGTGTATTAGTTATATAGTTAGTACAACATGCTAAACATACAAGTAATTAATATGAGTAAAGAAAATCAAACATTTAAATTTGTTAATTTAACCGCACCATAGAAAAGCAATACAAAAACTAATTTTTAGCCCCCTCCAAATTAGAATTTTTGATTAGTTTAAGTCGTTTCACATATATATATATATATATTTATATATATAAATATATGAATTTATAATTAAGTAAACTTGCATTGCAATTGTAAATGTATTAATGAAAGAAAGTAACCGGCTTTTATTGCTTCGTTGGGAACACTTACCTGTTGGTTCCGTATTACCAAAAACGGACGTAAAATTACTATCGGAAACGAATGCATTTGTAGCAGCAGCGGAGGAAACTGTAGAGCCATTGAAACCTATTTTATGGTTTTTTATTTTTATGGGAGTTTTTTTTCATATAGATGTGTGTGTGATTTATCGAATATTTATCGAGTCATGTAGTTGTTGTTGTTGTGGTTGTGGTTGTTGTAGTTGTTGGTTGTTTGTTTTAGGGTTGTGGAGAAAAAAACCAGTGATGAAAATGAAGAGCAACAATACATTAGACGAAGAAATTCAAAAATGAGTAAATAATAACTTACAAAATTAAATCAAATACATAATATACAAAATAAACTTAAATAAAATTTCATGTTATTTATGATTTAAGTGCATCAAAAATTTTGTGCTTAAAGACGGCCATATATATAGAGAGAGAGAGCGAGAGACAGAGAGAGAAAGAGGGGAAGAAAGAGAGAGTAAGAGAAAGAGCTGGGACGGAGTGCGCGCCTTTTAAATGGATCAGTCTGGATCTGACACAGCTACAGAGACAACATGGGTAATACATATACATATATAGATATAGACTTATTTCATAAAAATAAACATTTTAAAGCAACACCTAAGCATCGAAATTAACTAACTGAAGTCAATTAAAAATCTTAATTAATTAAATGATAAGAAAATCATAGCATGCTACCGTTATTATGCATCCATAAATTATTGGCATTTAGCGCAGCACCTGTTGCTCCGGTTGTGGCAGCTGCCACACTGTTGCCACTGGCCTCGAACATATCAGCGAACGGATTGCCCAACTGCAGCAAATCGTCGGATGCCTTTGTGGCATGCGCCTGTGATGCGCCAGATGCTGCTGCAGCAGCAGCGGGCTGTGCCGACGCGGCACCAAACAGATCAACTATCGGCTGGCCAGCCTGGGCGGCTGGCGGTGACGATAGGAATGGATTTGTTAGTGCAGCGCTAGCACCACCAGCACCGCTGCTAGTGGGTGACGATACCTTGGACTGATGAAAAAAAGCAATTGATTTAGCTCTTCATCAATTTAAATTCCATTAATTAAATATATGTACTCACTTTGTACTGATTCATAGCAGCCTCCTCCTCAGCCAGCACCTGTGCCTTCAGTTGCTCATCGATGCCATTGGAAGTATCAAATTTACTAGATGCAGCCGCAGTGCCAAATGCCGAGCTAGTTGAAGAGAGTGCAGAGACAGCGGATTTAACATTTGTGCGTTGATAGCTGCGCCAACAAATCAAATGCAACAAATCATAGAAAGGAAACAAAAAAGAGAAAACATAAATAAATGTTAAAACAAATAAAATTAAATTAAATAGTACATAACAAAATAAAGACTAAGTAACCAAGTAAGAATAAAGATATTCCAATACTTTTGAAACATAATTAAAATATAATAATCTGGCAAATGAATTAACTGACTATCCCAACACACCTCGACGATTGTGTGGGCGTATTGGCCGCAGAGACCTTACGACCCTCCAACGTGGCCAGATGCTGCTCCAAGGCATCCAACAAAGAACTGGGCGCCTTTGTCAAATCGGGTATATCGCCCTTATCAATGCCAACATTCTGCAAACACAAGAAATTTAATTTGAATATTCTTCAAATTTGCAAATAGTTAACAGTGCTTACCTCGGCAACTTTTAGGAATTCCCCGACACGATCCATGCGAACCAAAAACTTTTTGTATAAGTCTAGAGCATCCCTTGCATGCTTCTTATTCATATCAAAGTACTTCTCGAGTAAATTGATAATGCCATCATTATAGCAGGCAAACAGACGAATTAAGTCACGGAACAGCAGCATGAAGCTCATATTGATGACGCCTGTGAAATGGATAACATATATAAGTAAATCAACTAAAACAAAGATATAGCAGCATACACATACCGTTAGTCAAATCATTGGACTGACAATCGAACTCCAAAAGTCCATCCAATTGTGCCTGCAAAACGGGCAGTGTCTTCAAAAGCTTCTCCGCATTCATATTACGCAGCGAGCCCTCCTCTTTTCTATAGTTTTATATATATATATATATATATAGATTAATTAATAGGAATCATAAACTATATAGTACAAGAGTTCAAACTTACCCGCGCTTCACTTTGCAAAAGTCGAAAGCCATGGCGCGATATGAGAGCGACTTCTCATTCAAGTATTTGGCATAGCGTCTTATAAATGGCGACATATCATAGCCTATGGTGTATGATAATTATATTGTATTATTGTTCAGTTAATTTGTTGTTACATAGGACACATTGGGTATACGTCTGTCGAAAAGTCAATTTTGAACGCCAAATATAACAATTGGGTTAAGTTTTGTTTGTTAAATACAGTTAGTCAAAAATTTTGTCTCGTTTCTTGAGTTTTAGTTTACAGCCATGACCTGAATGGTTAGTATACAATATGTATTTTTGCTGTTGCTGGATAACCCCGTAAGCCATTATGAAAACTAATTTTTCTTCAAGAAATACTCACCCATTCTGCCACCTGGAACGCCCATGCCACCATCTGTAGTATAGGTTCATAATTCGCATTGCATATATTATTTATTTTCAATATATATATTATGAATGATTTTTTATAGATGTAGTATGTGTGTTTGTGTAAGAGTAAGCAGCGCAATATTATTATTCAAAATGTTATCATTAGAACGAATTAGACAAATGAATAGGAGAAACAGAATTCGCAGCATTCAAGTGTGAGTGAGAGGAGAAAGAGAAGAGCAGAGAGAAATGCATGTAATATTATATTTGTATAATAAAGTTAATTAGTTAAATGTTCTGTTGTGGTTTGTCGAAAGCATGAGTAATTGTTAGAAAGCATCAAATGTTTCGCATTGTTTCATTATTTTCATATTCTTTAGACTTTTGTTTTCTGTGTATGTCTGAAATTTGATTCGTGTTTATACCTTGCACAGTTCCTTTGTCCAGAAAGGAGCTGAGATTGAATGTTGAGTTGCTCGATGCGAGATATTGCATGAAACGCTGAAAAAAGACAGCAGAGTTAATAAACAGGAATTTAATATATTTATACTACCTTAGCTTAAATTAAACAAGTAAAAAACTCAAGTCGGGAAGCCCGACTAGAAAATTCCCTGAGCTCCGTCTGATCTGCGTTTTTAAATATGCTTCATAGCTTGTTTTAAAAATAATAGAAGCTTAAACGTATAAAAACTAATTTAATTAGTTGCATTTAGCGCCATCTAGCGAACCTAAACTAAATATAATATGAATCTTAGATCTAAGTCTGACTAATGGAATATTAATAAAATGTTCAGCATATGAATATTTGTGTACCAAATTTATTTTTATATTCATATTTATATTTATTTTGAAAAATTGTATAACATTTTAAACTAAGTTGCTGAATTTTGGATACGGTATCCATAACTCAATTGAAATCAAAATTGTTTAAAATTTAAGCACTCAATATCCTAAGACGTATGAATTATAATTTAATAACTGCATTCCGATAATGGTTGTTAATCGATCAAATGAAAATGGCAATAGTTATCGAATTTGAAAAACAAATCGATCTGCGCAATTTCGATATACTCTTATATAGGTTTTGAGATCGACGCTTTTAAACATACAACTCAAACCCGCATCAGCTCGTCGGTTTCACGAAAAATCATATAATATATACTACATACATAATATAACTTGATGGGGTCTGCCTTGCGGGCTTCTTAACAAAACCATTATACCCTGATTTCCCAATTTTCAATGTATTCTGAATATATAAAAATAAAAAAAATAAATAAATAAATAAAAACAAATGTTTAACTATATCATTTCATCATATTTCCTGAACCAGCTGAAGGCGTATTCGCAAAAAACAATATCTGGGTGGAGTTTCAATTAAACCCCTGCAAGCTCAATTCGAAACAAAGAAAGCTTTGCGAATTTGTCGTTAAAAGAATAAATAATACAAATAAAAGATAATGTAAGACCCAAAGAGCACGCAGAGCAAAAACAAAGGCAAATCAAGCAGCAACCGAAAAAGAAGAAGAAGAAAAAACGAATAAATCAAATGGAAAACAAACAAAGCAACAATGAACGTGACCTTTTTATAGTATAGAAAAAACGGCCCACAAAAGTGAAAAGAATAAAAGTAAAAGTCTAAATTACATATATGTATGTACATATATGTATGTATATGTAAACAGATATTGGGGTACGCCCATCGTAGAGAGAGCGGGTACAAACCTCATTGCCATATGCCATCAAATGATGTGTGGTTATCAGCGATTTGTAGACGACCACCCAGTTGGCATTCTGCGAGCGTTCGATAAGTAAATTGGCCAAATGGGGTATCGAGACATTGGGTTCGTTTGTGCAGTGCACCAAATCTGGAAAGATAATTGCAAGCAAATGAGATGTCAATCAAATTATTTTATATCATGCCAAATTAGTATAAGCCATAGCTGACATTGTACAATAAATATACTACAACAAAAATGTATATATTCAAGGCTGGACTGTTCAGAAATTCGTTTCTGGTTATCATCTTGTCGAAGCCGACTTATGTGGCCTATCCACTGTTCGCTGCAATGTTCTTATCACTCTCAACTTCTGCACAGACGGCGGCATAAAAATGCCGCCTCCAAAGTCCCGCAATGCATTCCAATTGAGATAAGGTTTTGTCTCTGCAGCAAGCTCCACACAGTATTCATGCCATTATATATATATATATATATGGATATATATTGTGGACATTATATAAGTATCATCATACTGTGTTTTTTCCCCCAACAGCTGAGACATATGGGCAGATGATTTAAATGCACTCGTTGATTGCTTACACACACACACACACATATATATATATATATATATATACATACACATATACATATATATACAAGTAATATAAATCATTTGATTCAATTCAATAATTGATATTCGTATATATGCACATAAATTGAAATGAATACGAAAATATATGGTAATTTTTTTATTTATTATATATATATATATATATATATATATATATATGTATATATATATACTTTAAATTAACGCTCAACTGAATTATTGATTGCTTTTCTAAAGTTATAATAAAAACTAGGTCATTGCAAAGAGATTTTTCTGTTGGTTTAGGAATATAGTTATAGTTATATATATTATAATAGGGTCTATGTAAACTGATTATAGGGATATTCTCTCTTCGGACCTATTGACCCATTTTAGAATTTACTATAGTTATAGACAAACAAATATTAATTGCTAAATAAATTTTGTCGTATAATACTATTCAGACTATATATAACTATATTATATTATATATACATATATAATTGGATTTAATTAATCATATTTAGTCATATCGCAATCTTATATATATATATATATATAAAGTAAATTCTAAAATGGGTCGATAGGGTCGAAGAGAGAATATCCCTATAATTAGTTTACATATTCTCTCTTCGACCCTATTGACCCATTTTAGAATTTACTTTAAGAACTGGCAGATGCTTTATAAGGGAAATAAATATAATATTCAAATTTGTTTTCTTCCAGTTCCAAGTTTCATATGTTTTCTTAGGGCTTTACAACACCTGCATTGCTCTTTGATGCAGGAGATATTGCTGAAGATAGCTATAAACTAACTAAAGCTGCTGCGTTTCTTAGAATTCTCAACTGGTTTCATTCACAGTTTTATTTTAAGTTACAAATATTAGCAAAGAAAGACAAGTTGAAAGGGTAAATGAGAGAAATGAATCCCATTTTTTACATTCTACCTGCTATAAGCAAAATGTAATCGGAGAACAGGTTTTCTTTTTCTTTCTTGATTTTTTCTTAATTTCTAAGTCGACGCTGATGTGCGGCTTTTAATGACTTTTTATACTCAATCACGAAAGGGAAATGAGTATATTGGATTTACGCATTGCCACAACCTTGAAATTTGGAATATTTACTCCTGTATACCCTCAACTGATCAAGATGCACTTTCACTTATCATAAGCAATACATTGTGAAATTTGGAATGTATACTTGTATTACCAGATCAAGATCAAAAAGAGATATATATACATAAGAGGACCAAGTCATTTTCGAATTTTTCTGTTGTAAGCATCTCAATTTCCCCAGTTACATTACTATAGACTCGTTCAATGTCTGAATGAAAATCTATGAAAATCGGGGAAAAAGCTGTATATAGTAGTTTTGCAGGTATGACCTCAAACCTTTGTTACTATGTTACTCTCAAGCTCCTCTATTGATTCGCCATAAATTATATATAAATTAATTAATGGGGGTCGGGGCAAATCGAAAAATATATGTATTTAATGAGTATTCTGCAGTCGGTAGCGTCTTAGTTGGTAGCGTCTTATTTCCTGATTGGCTTTGTTTTTATTTTCTAACTTCTATTTTGGCTTGTTTTGGGTTTGGTTTATTACTCTATATCTGATCACAAGCAAGGCTAACTTATTGAAATATTTAAATCTTTTTTATTTTAACAAACCAGTCAATTAACATATTTTAATGTGCATCTATTTAAATGGCATTGTATGACTATGTGCACATAGCAACAAGTTTCCAATTCGATTTAACAACAACAAAACCTATTTCTAATTGGAAATCGAGCCTTGTTGGGTCAGTGTGGCGAATTCTTTCTTTGGAACTGAAGCACGACGCGGGCAAGCCTTGCGTATAAATATATGTACAAACATAAATACATATGTATGCGCAATGACCGCAAGCTCCAGCTTGATTTATTTTTGTTTCCCTGATTATAATAGCAAACCCCCAGCACAGGCACAGTAAGTGCTAGTTACTCTTCCCCACATTACGTGACAAATCTGCAAAATTTCCAAAGATATAAAACAGATGTAATGTATGTAATAAGTTACACACACAATCACACAAATGTATGTATTTAAGTATGTATATGTGTATTTGCCAACGGTACTGAGCATTACCAAAAATTTCTCATGACTCATTTTGCGCTTATTGGACAACAACAACAACAACAAAGTTGCAAACGTGCCAAAGAAACGGCAAACTTCAATAAGAAGCAGGTCAAAGCAAACACACATACAGGCACACATACACACATATTAAAAGAGCAGCAGAAGCAAAAAAAAAACAGTCAACCAGAATCCAAAAAGACAATACAAAAGATCACGTTGTTTAGCCAATCAGAAAATGCAATGTAAGACATAGATGAGCCTTAGTTGTAGTTGTTGTTGTTGTTATGTACAGATTATGAATAAATTTAAAAGGCAACGACACCGTTGAAACGGCACATACTCCAACAACAGCAACAAATGTAACCGTTACACACACACAAATCATACACACGTGCAGCCGTGAGAAAGTGACGTAACATTAGAAAGAGAGGCCTAGAGCACTGAGAGTGTATGACAAAGCATTCAAAAGGAAAGACACCAAACAGCAGCTGAGACAAGGCAGCAGGTGCATTGCAAAAAAAAACACTATATTTTAATATACGTCTGTTATGCTTTCGGTGAGTAACAAAGCACAACATGATAAGCGTTTGCAGTAATTAGAATAGAGAAACAGTCAAGAGAAAATATTGAAATACTCTCCTAAGACACACACATACATACAAACAAATGTTGCCTAGGAGAGAAGAGAGCAAATGTCTCTTTGTGTAATTGAATGAATGACAAAATGTTGACGAGACCAAACTTTTTTTTTCAGTATGTGAGTTGTGTTAACCGTTATTTTGCCCTTTAGCTAGCATATTGAGTGCAAATTTTTGTCGTGTTCTTTTTGTTTTGCACTTACAATCTAAATGCTTCTTCTTCGGCCCGATGCATTCCTCAGTTGTGGCCTTGCACACTGATTTGGCGAGTCCTTGGCCAGCAAGGCTGTGACGAGCAGCCAGCAGCCTGTCGTTGATTGTTTGCCCAGCCATAGTCATGATGAAGCTGTTTTTGTTGTTGTCGTTGTTCTCACTTAATTAACACTAGTTATATATCCAATCTAATTTGATTATGTGCACCAAAGAATGGACCAAACCACACACACACACATACACAAACACTCACATACACTGTGAGACAGGCCAGTACACGCACGAACACACACACGCACACTCAGAGGCAGGGAGACGTATTGATATTGATTAGTTGTTGTGGCAAATGCTTAACGAAAATAAAACACGACTAGCTGGCGCACCACAAACTTTTCATTAGATTTAAATACTACACAAAATTAATTTTTGGGACGCGTTTAATGCGCTCTTTAGCCGGTGCGTAACGCTGTAACGCGATCTTTAATCCTCTATTTTTTTCTACTTTTTTTGCCACAAATCGATAATGGCGACCAGTACTTTTGCAGCCGATAAGAATAATGAGTTCTGCTATATCGATGATTGTTCGTGCGTGAGTGGCGGGAGCCTTATCGATATTACTTCTACACTTGTTTGATTTCACTTGCGGTATTCCTTAGTTTCCCACTACATATTTCTTAAATAAATAAGCTCTGGTTCCAACTTCACACCTGACGCGGGAATAATGGGAATAAAAACGTATTGACCTTTCTGTCAGAATAAGAAATAAAAAGCTATACGCTCAAATTACTTAAAAATTAACTAGCCAGCTGACGGTCAGTTACACTCGATGCGATAACTGAGTACAACGATAACCGATAACTGGCTTATTCATGTAGCTCTAAAACCTAGCAAAATAAAATAAATGCAGCAATAATATTAACTGTAAATCCCAAATCTACAACTTGTGCCGGTAGCTGGTCCATATAGCCACACCCACATTACCACTGCAAATGTGAAGGCAAGCGCTGTCATAGCGCCCATCTGCAACAACTCGCACAAAAACAAGCAAATTTGATTTTCGTCATTTTGAAGACTTTCCCAGCCTTAAAGAGAGCTCCAAGATGAACGCAATGCGGCAGTTCTACATGGAGGTGCCCATAGTAACACGGGCGTACACCACAGTCTGTGTGCTCACAACGTTGGCAGTGGTGAGTCCTTCATATTAACAGTTAGTTCTAGTCAAAATCTCGCTGACGTGTACTGTAATCTACATATATTTCACCTTTTGCTTTTATCATTCATTTGCCAGCACTTGGATCTAGTGTCGCCGCTGCAGTTGTACTTTAATCCCACACTGATTGTGAGGAAATTTCAGATTTGGCGTCTGGCCACCACATTCCTATACTTCGGCACCATTGGCATCAGTTTCTTCTTCAATATGATATTCACATATCGCTACTGTCGCATGCTGGAGGACGGCTCCTTCCGCGGTCGTAGCTCCGATTTCGTTATGATGTTCGTCTTTGGCGGCGTTCTGATGACATTCTTTGGTATCTTTGTCAACTTGCTCTTCCTCGGCCAGGCATTCACGTTGATGCTGGTCTATGTGTGGTCCAGGCGAAATCCTTTAGTGCCAATGAACTTCTTCGGCGTGCTCAACTTTCAGGTAAAGAACAGAATTTGATTGCAATTGCATATTATATTCATTATGTTCTCACCATCTGTTCAGGCGCCGTATCTACCTTGGGTGTTGCTCTGCTGTTCCATGATATTGGGCAATACCATATGGGTGGACATCATTGGCATGGGTGTTGGCCACATCTACTATGTGCTCGAAGATGTTTATCCCCAACTATCAAATGGCTTCAGACTGATCAAGACGCCGTATTTTCTGTAATATTTCTAATTGAACTTTAGTACGTAGTTGTGAACCTTTTTGTCTTCGTTGCTTGCAGGAAGAGACTCTTCAACGAACACATTGAGCGCAACTATCAAGCGGCTGCCGAGGATCGTCCTGGCGGCTTTATGTGGGGCGGCGAGGGGCAGCCGTTGGAGCCAGAAGCCCAGGCCAATGAAGCACCAGATGCAGCAGAGCAACAAATTGCAGCGGCAGATCAATAACAAAAAAACAAGCAAGCAGCATGTGTTGTTGTTAAATTATTAAGAAAACAAATACCATTTGGACGAGACTTAAATGTTAAGAACCCTCCGCCACCTTTCACCTGGTGCTTGGTAAGATTAGCTACATATTGATAGAGAACGAGCAAGCGAGTGCCGTGCAATAGTTAGCCAAAGTTGAATTCAAGTTTGTGTATGTATTTATTATTGTTCGATTCGAGTTGCATACTCGATTGCACAATTTAATACGATTGGCCTTAAGTTTCCATTTCTATAATTCAGCACATGTGATTATATATATATATTTACGTATATATATATATATAAATATTTATGTATACAAACATGAAAAAACCATTATAAAGAAAGATAACAAAATGAAAATAAACAAAGAAATCTGTTAACATGTCAGTGGCGCCATCTGTTGTTTCAGTGTAGATCGCCAAGTCAATCTAAGCATGAAATTTAAATTGCAGCTCAAATGCAGCATTTGTTGCCACTGAAAACTACACTGAACAGGTCTGGCAGCACTACGACTAGCAAATGGCTTCATATGACCATTTGTTGTCATATAATTAGCAGCACTGATCTGGCAACTACACAGCCAGTCAGCGCCATAGAAACTGAGGGCAAATTAGTCTGGCATCGCTGTGCCAGATGGCTGCCAGACACCATATTAGCAATGGAGTCGCGAAACAAGCCCTTCGATGATTCGGTAATTTAGTAATTTTATATTTGAAAGAAAAGTGATCTTAATTCAAATGTCTATTCAAATAGATGAGAGGCAAAAAGCGTAGTCGGAGAACGCGTAAAATCGAGCAGGAGTGGACACCAGCAGACGTCAATTTGCTTATCCGGCTCGTGGCACAGCGCAATCTGCTGTGGGATACAAGCAATGTGAATCACAAGGATGGCAAAATACGTGAGGAAACATTTCAAACGATAGCCAACAGGCTGGATCGCACACTGGCCGACTGCAAGGCCAAGTGGGACAATTTGCGAGCCCAATATAGAAGCTATCAGGCGAAGGCCTCCCAAAACATTGAGATCAAATGGCAGTACTTCAACTCTTTAAGATTCCTGCACAAAGTCTGTGACTCACGCAAGTCCAAAGGCAACACCGTAAGTCATAAACATATAAATATATTTATTTACTTTATGTAAATTGAGTTTCAGTCACAGCTCGAGCCGAACGAGATGGTTTCTATCAAGCGTTCAGCTTCAGAGCCTTTAATGGAAGATCTGGACACCTGCTCCACGCTACTCTCGTTTATTGCTAAACCGACCGAACTCTGCGAACGATCCCCACCAGTTACAGCGACGGAGCCAAATTCCCATTCGCATCAAATCTTTGGCGACTTCATAGCCGACCAAATGCGCCAGCTGCAACCTCACGTAGCTGATGAGCTGAAGCGAAATATCTTGAAACTAATTGTCAATGCATTAGACAAACAATAGTTGCATACTTAAATCTATATATGTATGTATATATAGAGACGTCTGAATTTAGTCGTAGTTGAATTAATTGCATTCATAAAAATGTTATTCACACATTACTGTATTTAAGTTTAATCAGATTGCCATTAAAAAATTATATATTCGATAACTCGTGAGCATCCAAAATTTAATGTATTATGTGTTTCAATATTATACGTAAAATGTTCACTTATAAAATCAGATATTCTTACAATACGAGAAATTGTTCATTGTTTAACCTAAGCTTAACGTAAATAAAATGAATAAAATATCAACTATGTTGAACCACTGTTAAAGGACGGTAGGTGGCATTTAATGTTAACTAACAGTTCTGTCGTGACGTATTTGTGAGTGGCCAGCACTTCAGCAGACCGAAATAAATTATTTTGGACAACATTTCAATAGTAATTTATTCTTTATTCATGTTTCCGTAAAATAAAGTATTATCCATTAATGGTAAAACATATCAGCACACGTTTAAAAACCTGTTAAGCATGACAACGAACAAAGCTAATATATGATTAGCTTACTATTGGTTTGTTTAATTTCAAAGAGAAACCAAATGTTAAATGCGCGCCCCCACTTATTTTTGTTAATGTTAAGTTAGCAGTGTTTCTCACTCGTGCGTTGCTTCCTTGTTAACAGTGATCTTGGCTCACTATTATTTTACTGTTAACATGCCGTATAAGACGGAAATTCTCTTATACAAAGCGTTATACGTTCAGGAAGCAAAGCTCGAATGCGAAATTCTTACTAAGTATATAAATATAAACGTTAGAACGCATTGTTCAGTGATAGCATTAGTGTTTGTGCTTTACCCAAGAACAAACATCCGGAGCTTTTTATCGGCTTGATTCAGTTTCAGTTTTACGCAGTCAGCATGCCTCGAAGACTGGCTGAGCCGTTATCTATAGCTTCCATCCAAGTAAATACTTACTAAAAATCGTATTAAATTTTTTTTTAACAAATATTCAACTACTTTTAGGAACTTAACGACGATATGCCCAGCTTCTCCGGCGCCACAACGACTAGGACCAGAAGCGCGTTACGACTCAATGTGGAACTAAAGAGGCATCAGAGAGAAGCTCTCCAGTGGATGGATATGATCGAGAGTCTCCCACCATTTGGTGGCATCCTGGCCGACGACGAAGGATTGGACAAAAGATCGACTATTATTGCCTGGCTGCTCGAAAGCAAAAGGCGGAAAGGGGCAAACGCCCAGTCGGGTGAGTCACGTCGTAATCAAAGATTTCGTTCAAAATGTGTATATAACCATCGCCTGAACCCACTCGAAAGGCGTGGCAGTTGGAACAGAGTAAAAAATATAATATATATATTTTATATTTTATATTATATATTATATTATATATATATATATTATACATATATAATGTTTCCAACTTTGAACACCTTCCACATGCCGCCTAAAGAAACCGATTTATAAATTTGTTTATATATTTCAAATAAACCTCCAAGTCGATCAGTCTCGACTAGAGCGCTTATTTGTTTTTATTTATTTATTATTGTTTATTTATTTACATGCATCAAGTATATATATTCTTAATCAGCTCGACGAGCGGAATCCTTCCGTATGAAAACACTAATCTCGTAAACCACAAAAACTAGAGAAATGAAATTTGACATGACTTCGATTAACAACGCATTACGTACGCATTACGTACGCATTACGTACGCATTACGCCAACATATCCCGTTTCCTTATTATCGATCAATTTCGATAAGTCTACTTTGTTTTTCGTATTCCGTAAGAGCTAGAATTTTTAATTTACTGTTTAGTTATAAATACAAATATTTTAAAATTTTGGATTACCTCAAAATTCACAACAAAAAAAAAAAATAAAATAATAATAATAATAATATATATAAATACATGAATTCTTTATGTATATATTTATATATATCCTTGTTTCTTATATACTTAAAATAAAATTGATTTTTTATATTTCTTTAGATAGTTTAAATTTGAATGCGGAGACTCTGATTGTTTGTCCCCTAATTCTCCTGAGCCAGTGGCAAGATGATATTATAGCTGTGGCGGGTGATCAGTTACAGGTCTATGAGTACTATGGAGACAAGCGAGACGTCGGTAAGACCTCAGCGGCAGACATTGTGATCACCACCTACGATGTTGTGGCCAGTGATTGGAGAAAAAAGACCAGTTTCTTGAACGTCAATTGGCGTCGCCTCATCGTGGATAAGGCCCACAAAATAAAAAATTCCAAAAGGGACCGTTCGAAGGCAATCAACGCTGTGAAGAGCCGCTTCCGATTTGCTGTGACTGAAAGCCCAATACAGAATAGTAAGAAGGATTTTACGACATTACTCAGCTTTATATACCAAGGGGAAATAACGGTCGATAAACGACTGTGCTTAAGGCGTACAATATCCGATGTTCAGGAAGCTGAACAACTTCAGGATTCTGGACGAATACAAGATACGAAAATTGAAATAAATCTCGACCCACAAGAGAGGCTGTTGTATGACAAAGTTCGTTCTAAATTGGATCTACTAGTTGAGAGGCGCTCCATGTTGGCCATGGTCCGGGCTCAGCGACTACAACAGCTGTGCTCCCATCCATGTCTAATCCGACGAGTAAGTTTCCCAATCTAATTCTAACTATATATATATATATATATATATATATATATATATATATATATATATATATATATATATATATATAATATATATATATATTTTTTTTTTCCATTTTTTTTTTTTTTAATATATTTTTATATATATTATATTTTTTATTTATTTTTTTCTTTTAATTTTTTTTTTTTTTTTTTTTTTATATACTATATTTAATACATATTTTCTTTCTTTTAATTTTTTTTAATAGCTTAAAATAATCAAGCAGAGTGTGAACAATCGAGATTTCGATTACAACGACACATCTGATGATAATGTGTTAAGCCTAAGGAATCCACTCTTCAATCGAAATAATCCCTCGATGAAAATACGTCGTGCTATTGAGAAAATCAATGAATGCGTAATGGAAAAGAAAGAGAAAATCATTGTGGTGTCACAGTCGATAGAACTGTTGGACATATTGAACGATCATTTACGTGGCGACAACAGACGACTGAAGATCATGACGCTAACTGGTAGCAGTCGACAAACCAGATCTAGACAAATAATAAAGGATTTTAACGAATCTGCTGATGCTTGCATTCTGCTGCTCTCGTCGAAATTGGCTGACAATGCTTTAGACTTAAACGGCAAGCATATGTTGCTCATGGATTTGGACTGGAATCCGCATCAGCCACCGGAAAGCGCCATCTATCGGCTCGGCCAGCAGCAGCAGCAAGTCTATCAGCTAGTGTGCAAGGATACAGTGGATCAACAGTTTCAACAGGTGCACGATAAAAAGTCGCGCTTAAAACTTAATATTTTGCCATCATTTATTACATCAAGAGTTCAACAAGTTATCAGTTATTTTACAGCGTAACTTTTATTTTGTAAAATTATTTCATTACCATAAATGTTATGTATGCATATGCGTTACACAAAAAATATTTGTAACTTTTCTTCAATATTAAAGTATCTCTATTTACTATGAATGAGTCAATTTCATTAAAATATTAAACTTTAATATATATTGAACTGAATTATATGGCGCGCACTTATAAGTAGTGTTAACGCACACATGAGACAGCTAGACTGTTACCAGTTTATTAATGTTATGAGCTTAGGTGACTCAAGTTGCGTCACTCAAATAATGTCACTGTTAATAACAGCTATACTGATCAAAATGCTTTTCTTAATTTGACGCCAAATTGACTGCTGTAAACGCAATATGCGGCTGTTGAGCTACACAGCGTTGCCACCTAAGTAAGCTGCTTTGACAGTTCCTTTTGAGGAAAAGGCACTAAGAAACTTCGAGCCGGACAAATAAAATTAAAGAATAAATAAAAATACAAAATGGATGTTGATGCTGCACAAAAGAAATGGGAGCTGGAAAATAACATACAAACCCTGCCCAGTTGCGATGAAATCTTTCGTTACGATGCCGAGCAACAGCGCCAAATAATTGATGCCAAGCCCTGGGAAAAGGATCCGCATTTCTTTAAGGATATTAAAATTTCGGCACTTGCACTGCTCAAGATGGTCATGCACGCTCGCTCTGGTGGCACGTTGGAGGTGATGGGTCTAATGCTGGGCAAAGTGGAGGACAACACAATGGTAGACTAAACTAGATAAAAGAAGCTCGCGAGTAAAACATTGATTTGCAGATTGTGATGGATGCTTTTGCTCTGCCCGTGGAGGGCACAGAGACGAGGGTTAATGCCCAGGCCCAAGCTTATGAGTACATGACCGCCTACATGGAGGCAGCCAAGGAAGTGGGACGGCTGGAGCACGCTGTTGGGTGGTATCACAGCCATCCAGGCTATGGCTGCTGGCTGTCGGGCATTGATGTGTCCACCCAGATGCTCAATCAGACCTACCAGGAGCCCTTTGTGGCCATTGTCGTAGATCCGGTGCGCACAGTGTCTGCAGGCAAGGTATGCCTTGGTGCCTTTCGCACATATCCCAAGGGGTACAAGCCACCCAACGAGGAACCATCGGAGTATCAAACGATCCCGCTTAACAAGATTGAGGATTTCGGTGTGCACTGCAAGCAATACTATCCGCTGGAGATAAGCTATTTCAAATCGGACTTGGATCGCAAGCTGCTGGACTCGTTGTGGAACAAGTACTGGGTGAATACCCTAGGCAGCTCCGGTCTACTAACCAATACGGAATACACCACCGGTCAGATCATGGATCTGTCCGAGAAACTGGAGCAAAGCGAAAACTTCCTAGGTCGCGGTACATACACTTAGTTTATATGAAAAGTTCACGATTCTCCTTTTATAATAAACATTTATCCTTTCCACAGGCACCGATGTCAATGAGAAGAGATCCGAGGATAAGTTGTCCAAGGCAACGCGCGATTGCAGTCGCTCGACAATCGAGCTAATCCACGGTCTTATGGCCCAAATAGTCAAGGACAAGCTCTTCAACAAGGTGGGCCTGGGCAAATAGGCTGCGCTTAGAATCCTAATCTAAATAACATTTTGTATTCATAAATATATGTATAAATATTGGATATTCGAGTGCATTTTCCACGATAAATGCAGTCTTATCTGCCACACTAATTATGATTGCTATTCATTATATTAATATCAATATTATGTATCATTCTGCGATCTCAAGCATAGGCCGGGTGCCAGCTCAAGGGTAGACGAAGCTAGTCTGAAAAACTCCTGACCTAAATTGAAGACGAATTGAACAAATATAAATTATTTAATTTAATAACAGTCGTCTTATAAAAATATAAAGAAATAGATACATATATGCTTTTAGATAATTTGTTGGACTACCCTCGTAGATACACATGTTTGTGTGGATGTGTATGTGTGTGTGCGGGAGCATACCAGGCAGCTAATATAAATAGCACAACATCCTTTAGCGCTTAACCGTTGTCATCAGCTGTCAAATTTGTTTTTTGTTTCTTTTTTTCGGCTCCCATACGTAGACTTTTTAGTCTACTGTGATTTTAATTCCGTCGTCCTTCACCAAAGGCAGCCTTTAAAGGGCTTTGCGCATTAAATTAATTGACAGCAAACAAAAAGCTTTTATAGCGTCCTTTGTATGACAGAGCTTTATTTACATACTCAGCATGTTCCAGTTCTATCTTGTATCTTATTAAAACAGACTGAGAATAGGATTTAACTGATTCAAGTTTGAGCGACTCTTTGGGTAAAGAGTATTCTTTATCAGGACGAAGGGCAGCGAGACGAGAGACTCGTAGACTCTGTAAGGGTTTTTTATTATTCTTTATCAGGAAGACGACGAGCTGCCTTGATCTACTCATTTTTGGGCATGCGCATATAGGTATATATCTTCGTCCTTCCACTGTGTGTCTGACTGCCCGTCGATATGACAATACGTCTGTCTGTCAGTCGACTATATGTCTTTTGTCTGCTGTCCTTTAGTCTATCTGTCCTACCGTCAGTGTGTCTCTATTTTCTTAGTCTATCTACCTTTCTGTGACTTTGTCTGTCCTGAAGTCTTTCTGTCTGACTGTTCGTCTACATGAATATACGTCTGTCTGTTCAGTCGACTGTCTCTATATCTGTCTGTCTGTTGTCCTTTAGTCCGTCCTCCCTACCGTCAGTCTGTCTCTTTATATACCCTGAACCCATTAAAAATGGGTAATCAGGGTATAATGGTTTTGTTCCAGCCCAAATGTATGTAAAAAGCAGAATGAGGCGTGGCAGACCCAATAAAGTATATATATTCTTGATCAGGACGACAAGTCGAGTCAATTGAGCCCTGTCCGTCTGTCTGTCTGTCCGTCCGTCCGTCTGTCCGTATGTTTGAACGCGTGGATCTCAGAACCTAAAATAGCTAGAGACTTGAATTTTTTTTATAGATTCGTGTATATCACGCGCGGGTCCAGTTTGTTTTAGAAATTCGATAACTCTTCTAGTTTTTTAAAATTATATCTTCTACATCTTTATAGTTAGAGACTCAAAATCTTGTATTTAGTTTATTGCGACCATTATACAATTTTGATTTTTGTTAAATTTTGGATGCCACGCCCCTTCGCCCAAATTTCCAAATCACGTATTTCAAATACTAGAGACTTGTGCTTTTGCACACATTGAATGATATAATTACGCGGGGCTTAGGCTATTTCCCTCCGACTAGAGTTTCCTTACTTGTTGTTTGTGAATTAAGTAGAATAATAATGGTAGTAGTTAGATAATGATTGTTATGCTAATGATCATTTTGCTGACCGACTCTACCTAACTAAACAGGTAGCACTCTTATTTCCCACTCAATGATCGACTGTAAGAATCGAGTCATGACCTCGACCGAGCTGAGCTCGAAAGAGTTGAGCACAACTTTTGGCGGGAGTTTTGCTCTATATAAGGGCAAGCCGTCTGCCCAGTTCTTCAGTTGGTTTCCTGACTCCCTGGTGGTCAGTCGTGCTGTGCAGTGCAGTCCAGTGTAGTGTAGTGTAGTGTAGTGTCTCCTCCTCCTCCTGCTCGTCATCCTCCTCTTCTTCTGGATTTGGTAAGTATTTAGTTAATAATTTTAGTATTAAGTATATTAAGCAAAATTGTATTAGTTATAACTGTTTTTTTAAGCAAATGTTTTACTAATAATTCTTTTTTTTTTTGCCCGATTCTCTCCTGCTGCTCTCTCTATCGCTGCTGGACCCTCTACGTCTGCTGGACTCATTCCTGCTACTGGAACCTCCATCTGGATTGGACTCTCTATCTGGATTGGACTCTCGATTGCTGCCCGCCTCTCTACTGCTACCCGCCTCTATACTGCTACCCGCCTCTCTACTGCTGCCCGCCTCTCTACCGTTGCCCGCCTCTCGACTGCTGCTCGCCTCTCGACTGCTGCCCGCCTCTCTACTGCTGCCTGAATCTCAAACACTCTACCGTTGCCCGCCTCTCGATTGCTGCCCGCCTCTCTACTGCTGCCCGCCTCTCTACTGCTGCCCGCCTCTCTACTGCTGCCCGCCTCTCTACTGCTGCCCGCCTCTCTACCGTTGCCCGCCTCTCGACTGCTGCTCGCCTCTCGACTGCTGCCCGCCTCTCTACTGCTGCCCGCCTCTCTACTGCTGCCCGCCTCTCTACTGCTGCCCGCCTCTCTACCGTTGCCCGCCTCTCGACTGCTGCTCGCCTCTCGACTGCTGCCCGCCTCTCTACTGCTGCCTGAATCTCAAACACTCTACCGTTGCCCGCCTCTCGATTGCTGCCCGACTCTCAAACACTCTACCGTTGCCCGCCTCTCAACTGCTGCTCGCCTCTCTACTGCTGCCCGCCTCTCTACTGCTGCCCGCGTCTCTACTGCTGCCTGAATCTCAAACACTCTACCGTTAACCGACTCTCAAACACTCTACCGTTGCCCGCCTCTCGACTGCTGCCCGCCTCTCGATTGCTGCCCGACTCTCAAACACTCTACCGTTGCCCGCCTCTCGATTGCTGCCCGACTCTCAAACACTCTACCGTTGCCCGCCTCTCAACTGCTGCTCGCCTCTCTACTGCTGCCCGCCTCTCTACTGCTGCCCGCGTCTCTACTGCTGCCTGAATCTCAAACACTCTACCGTTAACCGACTCTCAAACACTCTACCGTTGCCCGCCTCTCGATTGCTGCCCGCCTCTCGATTGCTGCCCGCCTCTCTACTGCTGCCCGACTCTCAAACACTCTACCGTTGCCCGCCTCTCTACTGCTACCCGACTCTCAACCACTCTACCGTTAACCGACTCTCAAACACTCTACCGTTGCCCGCCTCTCGACTGCTGCCCGCCTCTCGAATGCTGCCGACTCTACTGCTGCCTGAATCTCAAACACTCTACCGTTCACCGACTCTCAAACACTCTACCGTTGCCCGCCTCTCTACTGCTACCCGACTCTAAACCACTCTACCGTTAACCGACTCTCAAACACTCTACCGTTGCCCGCCTCTCTACTGCTACCCGACTCTCAACCACTCTACCGTTCACCGACTCTCAAACACTCTACCGTTGCCCGCCTCTCTACTGCTGCCCGCCTCTCTACTGCTGCCCGCCTCTCTACCGTTGCCCGCCTCTCGACTGCTGCTCGCCTCTCGACTGCTGCCCGCCTCTCTACTGCTGCCTGAATCTCAAACACTCTACCGTTGCCCGCCTCTCGATTGCTGCCCGACTCTCAAACACTCTACCGTTGCCCGCCTCTCAACTGCTGCTCGCCTCTCTACTGCTGCCCGCCTCTCTACTGCTGCCCGCGTCTCTACTGCTGCCTGAATCTCAAACACTCTACCGTTAACCGACTCTCAAACACTCTACCGTTGCCCGCCTCTCGACTGCTGCCCGCCTCTCGATTGCTGCCCGACTCTCAAACACTCTACCGTTGCCCGCCTCTCGATTGCTGCCCGACTCTCAAACACTCTACCGTTGCCCGCCTCTCAACTGCTGCTCGCCTCTCTACTGCTGCCCGCCTCTCTACTGCTGCCCGCGTCTCTACTGCTGCCTGAATCTCAAACACTCTACCGTTAACCGACTCTCAAACACTCTACCGTTGCCCGCCTCTCGATTGCTGCCCGCCTCTCTACTGCTGCCCGCCTCTCTACCGCTGCCCGACTCTCTACCGTTGCCAGAGTAATATGTTAGTAATATAGTAGGTATCTTAAGTAAAGTTGTATTAGTTATTAATGTTTCTTTTTACGAGAATGTCTTAATAATAATTTTATTATAATAATTTTATTATAAATGTTCTTCGGTTGCAATATGTATGTAAAATAGGCTTGTTTTGGAATATCAACTTTTCGATGTGTTCAGGGGATCTCTTAGTCGGGCACACTCGACTAGAGCCTTCTTACTTATTTATTTAGTCCTTCTCTCTTTCCGTCACTTTGTCTGTCCTCAAGTGTTTCTGTCTGACTGTCCGTCTATATGATTCTATATGACACTTCTGTCTGTTCAGTCGACTGTATGTCTTTATGTCTATCTGCCTGACTGTCTCTTGTCTGCTGTCATTTAGTCCATCAGCCCTACCATCAGTCTCTTTGTCTGTCCTCAAGTCTGTCTGACTGTCCGTCTATATGACTGTCTACTTAGTCGACTGTATGTTTGTTCGTTTGTCTGTCTGTCTGTTGTTTAGTCTATCTGTCCTACTGCTAGCCGATGTCTTTTTTCTTTAGCCTGTCTCGCTTTTCGTCTCTTTGTCTGTCCATTTATATATCTGCTTTAGGTCTATTTATCTATCCGTCTATCCCTTTGCCTTTAAGTCTATCTACATATATCTGCAACTGCTTGTGTGTCAGTCCATATCTGTCTGTCCTTATATTTATTTGTCTATCGAATCAGACAACTATTTCTAAAGGATAATACACAGCCATTTATCCTGATATCCCATTTTCAATGGGTCCAGGGCATAAAAAATCAGTTTAACCCTAGACAAATAGGGCTTAAAAATTTCATTCACAGATGAAATGAAAGTCTAATAAACAAAATTGCTTTAAAATTAAGGAACTGCCGAGATCTATTTAAACCGACAGTGCAAAGAACACGACTATTATAATTCAAGGAAACATTCGATTCGATTCGATTTGGAGCTGTTTAAATGCCAAGGAGCAAGACCAATCAGCGGTATGTATTTAACCCCTAAGAATGCAAAGAACGCATTTTGTGCGTGTGAATTATTGTTGTGAAAGCAATAAAAATGGGGAAAGGATACTTCATTGTGGGTACTTTATCGACTTAGCTAGCTTCAATTGGCATCAACAAGGAGCAATGACATGTAATGAAACACTGTCAACGAGCAGTCGGGGCGAAGGGTAGGGTAGACCGATGATAGTTGAGTGGGGGCGGGAATGTGCGGAGCTGGGGTAGCGCCCGAAAGGGTTGCCGAATGATGTGCCGGGCAGCTGGCTATAAAAGTCGGGAACAGCTCAGGCACGCACTTCATTCGCAGGACGCAAACACACGGAGTACGAACACCCAATTACATTTATATATATAGAAATTTTATATATTTATATATAGAAAAAAAATCACAACGAAAACTTCTTCCGGGATACAAAAAAACAGAACCAACAAAAAAAATACATTTCGGCTTTTCCTGTGCCAAATTACATTCCGTTCGCTGCATAAATAAATAAATGCCGCTGGGAAATGCGGCCTAAACTACAAACAGTTGCCAAGTGAAAGGGAATCAGAAATTTAATTCAATTTGAAACCCTAGCCTGTTGCTCATTTAAAGCAAAGCAGAGCCTGCAAAAAGGTAGGATATTGAGGTATTAAATATGTATAAACCTTTAAAGTGGAAGTTGAGTAAATAATTAATAACTAAAATTTAATTAAAAATTTTCCAATTGTGAAATTTTGCTTAATTTAATAATAAATTTGAGCTGGCCTGAAAAATTAAGAAATTTCAAATTTTGCTTAATTTAATAAGTAATTTGATAAAGTAACAGATGTAAATAATACTAATTTGGGCAAGCCAAAATTAAAAATTAAAATATAATTTAAAATTTTCGAATTATTAAAATTTATTAATAAATTTTATAAAGTAACAATTAAAATAAAAATTAAAACTAAAATTAAAATGTGCTCATTTTGCTTAATTTACTAAACTAAAATAAATAAATAATATTTATTTGATATAGGCCTAAAATTAAAAATAAAAATTAAATTAAAAGTTTTCAAACTTTGCTTAATTTAATAATAAATTTAATAAGCTAAAGGAAATAAATAATATTCATTTGACAGGACCTTCAGTCCATATAATATTATTTTTTCTAATTTATTTTTTAATATTATAAACTAAAAGAAATACATAATAGTAATTTGATTAGGCCTAAAAATAATATTTTCAAATTTTAATAAAACTATAAATTTTCAAATGTTGCTAATTTAATAATAAATTTAATAATCTAAAATAAATAAAAAATAATAATTTGACAGGACCTTCAATCCACATTAAATTATTTTCGTCATAACTTTTTCTTATCTTCCATACTACATGTCTAGTAGGAATAACTTATAGAAATTTAGAACTTGAAGCACTTGAGTATGTATGGAATGTTGTACGAGAGCGTGGAGCACTACGTGCAGGAGGAATACGGCGTGGACGTATGGAAAAAGGTTTGCCGCATTGTCGACTGCAAGCACAACAGCTTCAAGACCCATCAGATATATCCGGACAAGCTGATGCCGGATATTGCGGCCGCCCTGTCCGCATGCACGGGCAAGTCGTTTGACTTTTGCATGAACTTCTTTGGCAAGTGCTTCGTGCGCTTCTTCAGCAATTTTGGCTATGACAAGATGATTCGTTCGACGGGTCGCTACTTTTGCGACTTTCTCCAGTCCATCGACAACATTCATCTGATCATGCGCTTCACATATCCCAAAATGAAGTCGCCCAGCATGCAGCTGACTAGCATGGACGACAAGGGAGCGGTTATCCTGTATCGTAGCGGGCGAACGGGAATGTCCAAATACCTCATTGGCCAGATGACGGAGGTGGCAAGGGAGTTCTATGGGCTGGAGATCAAGGCCTATGTGATTGAGAGCCAGAACGATATATCCGGCGGTACCGCGGGACCCATTAAACTGACAGATGGTCCTCTAACCGTTATTGTCAAGTATCGGCTGGACTTTGATAATACCGAGTACATGGCCAAGCGGGTGAATACTGTGGCGCATCCGTCACAGGTTAAGATGCCGTCCGTGGATTTGAATGTATTCTTGGAGCTGTTTCCCTTCACCTTCGTGCTCAATCATGAAATGAAAATAACCCATGCAGGCGAGAAAGTAGTCGAAACATGGATAATGCATAATCCGGGCGCCAATCCTAAGGCCTTTATAGGAACCCACGTGATGAATCTATTTTACTGTCGCAGACCAAAGGACACCACCATAGACTGGGACACAATCATCCAAATGCGTACGGTGCTCTTTGAGTTCGAACTTATACGCACCGGACACAATCGACTTGCTTACGACGCTGTACTCAATATGGACTTTGAGAACTATGACGATATGCTCCTGAACGAGGTTCAGGCTGCGGCGCTGGCGAAAGCCCAAGAATTCAGCGACAGCCATGTGGAAGATCTGGATGACGGCCCTAGCGAGGTAGAAATCGATCCGGCCACAGGCCAACGTCGGGCTTCCCAAGCCCTACGATCTATATTGCTCAAGGGGCAGATGTTCTATATCAAGGATGTCGACTCGTTGATTTTTCTGTGCAGCCCCCTGATAGAGAATCTGGATGAGCTGCACAGCATTGGCCTGTACCTAAATGACCTGAATCCGCATGGTCTGAGCCGCGAACTCGTCATGGCGGGCTGGCAGCATTGCTCAAAGCTAGAAATAATGTTTGAGAAGGAAGAGCAGCGTTCCGATGAACTGGAGAAATCCTTGGAGTTGGCCGATTCGTGGAAGAAGCAGGGAGATGAACTTCTCTACTCCATGATACCGCGGCCCATTGCGGAACGCATGCGTGTGAGCAATGAACACGTCTGTCAAAGCTTTGAAGAGGTCTCCGTAATTTTCATTGAAGTGATGAACATCTACGACAGCGGATCGACCAACGTACAGGAAGCTATGCAGGCGGTAAACACCCTAAATCAAGTTTTCTCTGCTCTGGACGAGGAGATTATATCACCCTTCGTCTACAAGGTGGAAACTGTGGGCATGGTCTATATGGCAGTGTCCGGAGCACCCGATATCAATCCACTGCATGCCCAACATGCCTGCGACCTAGCTCTACGCGTCATCAAAACCGTGAGGTCTCACAATCTGCCGGATGTGGCCATTCGGGTGGGCATCAACTCTGGCCCAGTGGTAGCGGGAGTTGTGGGCATGAAGGTGCCGAGGTACTGTCTGTTCGGGGATACCGTGAACACGGCATCTCGCATGGAGAGCAGCTGCGATCCCTGGAAGATACAATTGTCTAGGTTTACAGCGGAAAAAGTTCGAGATGTGGGCTACAAAGTGGAGGCACGTGGCACAGTTAATGTGAAGGGCAAAGGTGAAATGGAAACCTACTGGCTGGTGGAAGGACCCGAAGATTAATATTATTAATACTAAAATTCTATTGTAATATTGTCGTAATTCTTCAAACATTTTATATGATATTCAGATAGCTAGCACACTGCACTGCATTTATCCGAGTTCTCCTCATTGCATTAAAAATATATATATAATCTCCTTTTTCTCCTTTTCGAACTGTGTTTTATATGATTGGGGGAAAAACAATTTTAAAGTTTATCTATTATGAAAATTATAAATAGGAGATTTTTCAAAGTCAACTAATTTTATAACTCGGTTATTATAATTTAATATAATATATAAAATATAATTTCAAAATTAAAATTTCGGACTACCATGGCCTACGGAGTACCTCTATCATGGTTTCTCTTTTTTTCTTCTCTCTATCAACCATTCTCTTCTCTTCTTCCTCTCTATCTGTCTGTCTTTCTCTCTATTGATCTCTCTCCGTCTCCCTTGCTGTCTGTCTCTCTTTCTCTCTCTGATGTTAACTCTCTCTCCCTTCATCTTTATCTCATTACCGCTCCTCATCTCTCTTTCATCTCTCCCCCTCCCTCTCTCTCTCTACCTATTTCTATGCTCTCTCTATCTCTTCCGTCTTACTCTTTTTCCCTTTCTTTCGCTCTCATGCTCATAGAGCTAAATCTCTGTCTATTTCACTCCCATTAGCTCCCTTTTCTCTCAAGTCTTTCTCATCTGCTTGCCCTGAAAAGAAACCACAATTAGATGGGAATCGAATTAGAATACATACGTAATATAACCTTGTTTAAGTATCTTTTTATGGAGAGAACTGGTTGTCATCTTGCCACATAGCTTGCTTCCGATGCTTTGATGAGCTCGATTGTTATCGTTATGTGCCATAAAACGTAATGCCCTGGCGTCCGTTTCCATAACGTGGTCGGAAAGTACTGTCGCCTGTCCGTATTATCTGACATGCCATGCCAATCCAAATAATATTTTGATACACGCTCACAGCGTTCAGGAAGGGTATATTGGCTATGGCAAAAAGATAGAGAGACTTGAGAGGGAAAGTCTCCGACTGTATAATTTAATATATAATATTTTATTATATTTCCTTGTTTTCCGCCTTGAGCGAGGATTAGACAGTCGAACGCAACCGAGGACGATGTGCTTGCTCGTTTTTAATAACTTTTATGAGCTGTTCGCGTGTCAAAGTGTGTGCACAGGACATGGCTCCTAAAGTCCACCAGAAGACACTTTTGTATAGCATACTTTCTGGCGTACTTAAGTGGAAATTGCGCGGAGTCCTCCCTACCTTTGCCTATAATTAAATTAAGTCATTCTGCGTGACCAAAGAGGGACCTAAACTTAGTACGTAGCTCTCGAGCTTAGGGAGGCCAATTAATTGAGAACTTCGATAGTGCCGAACTGCGGTCCTTGCGTGTAGATCATAATAATTTATAAAGGGTTTTTGTGTTCCAACATAATTCATTTCTGTCCATCTTAATGGCATTTTGAGTAGCTTTTAAATGTTCTCAAATGGACATCATTACTAAAGCGCATCCTTGTTTTTGTTCAGCTAAATATAACAAACAGCTCGAATCGCTTAAAGTCCCATCTATAGCTATCAGAAACATCAGTTGGGCCATAAAATTGTCAAGCGTCCTTAAATCCTTCGCTTTTGTTGCTCTTTGGCTTATCCAAAAATCCAAAAAATAAAATCCGCATTAAATTGCTTTAAAACATAATGTATAATGCCTAAGGGCCAAAGGACACACACGCACGCATATCCACACATAGACACATTGTTGTGTATTTTATAGGTATGCGTGAAAATGTCGAAGCATTAAATACAGCAGCAGTGGGACATCAAGCGAGTCCGGACAGGGTAAAGGCAAAGGCTATGAAAATGATACATTTCATGAACTGTGAGAAAGCAGACAAATAGTCCAGGGCTGCACGAACTTAACCAACTGGTTGATATAGCAGATACCGAACATCTGAAAGAGTAATTCAAGTATATTCGAGAACTGATAACTTTTATTTCTTTTTTTTAAGGTTTTACAAAAGATAATTAAATGAGAAGCCATGACCTTAAACATGCATAAATGAATTTTCTGGTCGATCAATAATTAAATTACTATAATTTAATAATAATATAAAGCATAGGGCTGTGTGTGTCCATCCCTATTGTCACACTTAAATGTAACGGAACAAGAGGCATAGGACAATATTTCCTAGAAAGCGCCAAGAGCGCGTAAGCACGTAATGACAAAGGACGGAAGAATAAACTCGCCTTCATTGGATGCTTTATCGAAAAGCGACCGTCAATTGGCATCAGACGCCACGGGGAGCTGAGAGGGGTATAGAGCATTGACATGAAATGAAACACTAACGATGATGATGGTGGCACGAGCTGGGCTGTGCGTGTCTACACAGGGAGAGTGAGTGTGTGGGAGCGAGAGAGACAAAGCGAAAGAGAGAGAGAGAGAGAGAGTGGGGTAGGTGAACCGCTGAAAGTCACAAGCAACACACAAGTGGGAAAAAGGCGTAAAGTGCGTGGAAATGTGGAGTCGGCTATAAAAGACCTGGACATCAACGAAACACGCTACAGTCGCACGAACGCTACGAAACGCTGCGAACGCTACGAAACCCTGCGAACGCTACGAAACGCTGTCCGAAGCGATACACGAAGCAACTGCGAACGAAGTTTATAAGACAAGCCATTGCGAATGGAGCATAAGTCGAAGCATCGCCGTTAAATGCGGCGAGGCAACAACAACAAATTAGTTCAAAAGCAGCAGCCGACGGCGACAGACTGTGAGTCTACAGCGAAGTGTGGAACAACGGGAAACTGCGACAAATCCGGGCAAATCTGTGTGCGCGTCTAGTGATGTGTGCGAGTGTGTGTGTGTTTGACTGTGTGCTTTATACGACTAACTGTAAATTATAAATAAACAATGTGCATAGTTGACCGTTGATAAATTTAATACTGAAGACAAGCCAAAGCGGGCGCCAAAAATACATATTACACGAGAATATCATTTGGAGTTGCATATCTAACGACAGCCGCATAATGTAAGCAACATTTCGTGTGCATTATAAACGGGCTATAAAAATGCTAATTTTAATGATAAGTACCTTACGAGATTATGCGAGGCTTAAAGGAACCACGAATCGAGTGGCCTTTGATAAGTCAAGCTTTTTGGGAACTTTGTTGATGTCATTGTCGAGATAGGAGTAGGTAGGAATACGATTAGCATTGTGAAAGTCAGTTCAGATTTAAGATTTGAGAACTTCAATATGCATCAATAATAATAATAAATAAAATAAATAAATAACGTAATAACTTAAATATTCATAATAAATAATAATAAATAAAATAAATAAAATAAATA
Organism: Drosophila fulvimacula; assembly: GCA_035045555.1. Classification (NCBI taxonomy): domain Eukaryota; kingdom Metazoa; phylum Arthropoda; class Insecta; order Diptera; family Drosophilidae; genus Drosophila; species Drosophila fulvimacula. The sequence continues at coordinate 2,120,420 of JAWNOX010000009.1, read as the reverse complement.
AATAACGTAATAACTTAAATATTCATAATAAATAATAATAAATAAAATAAATAAATAATTTAATTTGAATTTGATTTTGATTAGTTTTTTAGATTTATTTTTTTATATTTATATTTAATATTTATTTTATCTTTTTCGTGAATTATGCATATTCAGCCATATTGTCTAGATCGGCGGTTGAAGCCCCACTAAGGGAAGTCATTCTTTTAAATAATATTTGTATAGTTATGATATAGTAAAAAATATCATATTTGATTTATTTATGTTATTTATATTTTTTTTTATTTATTAACTACATTAACATTAACATTAACTATATTTTTTTTAAAATTATTTTATTATTAACTTTATGATAATATTTATGAAATTAAACTTAATAAAAAAGAAATAAAAGATAAAGTTTAATAAAAATAAAATATTTATTTTTTTCAATATATTGCTTCAAAAATCTGTTTTTTTTTCAGCTCAAGTTATTATTAGTTAGTAGTATTAAAAGGCTTTTCAAATTATGAATTTATAAGATTTTAACATTGCGTAAACATTTATTATGGAAATTGCAGGAATTATCCACGCCAGTAACGTTAGCAATTTATTATGCCAGCGATATTAAATTCGCGCAAAATTTATGGGTCCTCAGTTAGTTTGACAAATGTTTTACAAGGGCAAATTGAAAAATAAAGAAGCACCAAAAGAAAAGGAATTAAGTTAAGAACAACACAACGAGCTGCTGTTGTTATTTCGCGAACGTGACAAGCGATAGAACGAGGTGCGCCTGGCAGGAGGGCAAATGGGGGTCAGGCCTCAGAAGCAGGCGCGCGTGAGAGTAAAACCAAATTAAACTGCCAGAGCAATAAATCAAAAGAAATTTTCTTACTTGCGACGAAGCCTCTTAACTTCTTGGGCATGTGTCGCGGAAGATATACTTGGCTGGTTTTACGCAGGTCCTGTGGGTCCTGCGTATATGTTGTGGTCTCTGATGCATATGGGACATTTGTCAAATCCTTAACTCAATTTTATGCTTGACAGCAGAGCCTAAACGGGTTGAGCACTCAGCGTAAAAAATGCTAAAATAATCAACTAAATCTTCCATCAATCACTTGCCTATAAATAAGTTCCTTATCTGATTGATTGATGAATGGTTTAAAATCTAAATATAAATTTATTATAATTATATAGAATATTAAATATTATTATAATAAATAATAAATTTATAAAATATTTAATATTATTATAATATATATAAAATATTAAATATTTTTATAATAAATATATAAAATATTATAATAAATATTAAATATTATTATAATAAATATATAATATTAATTATAATTATTATTATAATAAATATATCAAATATTAAATTTATAAAATGTTTAACATTTTTATAATAAATATATAAAATATTATAATAAATATATAAAATATTTAATATTTTTATAATAAATATATAAAATATTTAATATTCTAATAATAAATATAGAATATTAATTATTATTATTATTATAATTAATTATTATTATTATAATTTATTATTATTATTTTAATAAATATATCAAATATTAAATATTATTATAATAAATATAACAAATTAAATTAATAAATTAATAAAATATTAAAGCTCTTTAGCAACTAATAATTATGTTTTTGCTCTATGATGGGAAAACCAATATAAACTTTTTGCCTAATCACACTCGAATGTCAATTCCACAAAGTAAAGCCAGAAAAATGTATTTGGATGACTAAAGTATAATTAGCTTCATCTCTATGGTAGTCTTGACCTTTGGTAAGCTCTGGTAAATTGACTAAAGTTTATTGTGCCTTGAATAATGGACAAACTTTGTGATGGTCCACCCTAATTATGCGCTTACAAACTTTCCCTCGTTGCAGATAAAGTTGACGCAAACAATTTAGGCGCAGACGCCCACCCAGCCCACCTGGCCCACACACCTGATACAGCCACCCGCCAAGCTCTCCCTAGGCCTCCAAACCCCCAAGGGGTAACACTGCCAGCAACATGTACGGCATGCTATATGAGAGCGTGCAGCACTATATACAGGAGGAGTATGGCATGGAGACCTGGAGGAAGATATGCCAGATAGTCGACTGCAAGCACACCAGCTTCAAGACCCATCAGATATATCCGGACAAGCTGATGCCGGATATTGCGGCCGCCCTGTCCGCATGCACGGGCGAGTCCTTTGACTTTTGCATGAATTTCTTTGGCAAGTGCTTCGTGCGCTTCTTCAGCAATTTCGGCTATGACAAGATGATTCGTTCGACGGGTCGCTACTTTTGCGATTTCCTGCAGTCCATCGATAATATACACCTCCAGATGCGATTCACATACCCCAAGATGAAGTCGCCCAGCATGCAGCTGACCAATGTGGATGATGATGGAGCGGTCATACTATATCGCAGCGGGCGAACAGGCATGTCGAAGTACCTCATCGGCCAGATGACGGAGGTGGCGAAGGAGTTCTACGGCCTCGAAATGACAGCTTATGTAATAGAGAGCCAGAATGATATTTGCGGTGGAACAGCGGGACCAATCAAGCTGACGGATGGTCCCTTAACGGTAATAGTTAGGTACCGTTTGGACTTTGATAACCGCGACTATATGGCCAAACGTGTCAACATTGTCGCCCATCCGACCCAGCTTAAGATGCCCTCTGTGGACTTGAATGTCTTCCTTGAGCTGTTTCCGTTCACGATTGTCTTGAATCACGATATGAAGATCACTTTGGCTGGAGAGAAGATAATCGAGACTTGGATATTGCATAATCCGGGTGTTAATCCAAAAAGCTTTATTGGCACTCATGTCATGGATGTGTTCAAGTGCCGTCGACCAAAGGATACTAAAATTGACTGGACCACCATCTTGCAGATGCGAACGGTTCTCTTCGAGATGGAGCTGATCCGCACCGGGCACGATCGGACTGCGTACGATGCGGCCCTGACCATGGACTACGATAACTTTGACGAATTGAGCTTAAACGAGGCCCAGACCATGGCACTAGCTAAGGCCAAGGAATTTGAGAGGGAGCAGAAGAAGGAGAAACTACAAGCGGCACCTGTCAAGGAGGAGATCGATCCAGCCACAGGACAGCGCAGGCCGTCTGTAGGTCTGCGCTCTATGCTCCTCAAGGGGCAGATGTTCTATATCAAGGATGTCGACTCGTTGATTTTTCTGTGCAGCCCCCTGATAGAGAATCTGGATGAGCTGCACAGCATTGGCCTGTACCTAAATGACCTGAATCCGCATGGTCTGAGCCGTGAGCTCGTCATGGCGGGCTGGCAGCATTGCTCCAAACTGGAGATGATGTTTGAAAAGGAAGAGCAGCGTTCCGATGAACTTGAAAAGTCCTTGGAGTTGGCCGATTCGTGGAAGAGGCAGGGGGACGAACTTCTCTACTCCATGATACCGCGGCCCATTGCGGAGCGCATGCGCATGGGCCAAGAGCACGTCTGTCAAAGCTTTGAAGAGGTCTCCGTAATTTTCATTGAAGTGATGAATGTCTACGACAGCGGATCGACCAACGTACAGGAAGCTATGCAGGCGGTAAACACCCTAAACAAAGTTTTCTCTGCTCTGGACGAGGAGATTATATCACCTTTCGTCTATAAGGTGGAAACTGTGGGCATGGTCTATATGGCAGTGTCCGGAGCACCCGATATCAATCCACTGCATGCCCAACATGCCTGCGACCTAGCGCTGCGAGTCATCAAGAAGGTAAAGGCCCACAATCTGCCGGATGTGGCCATTCGGGTGGGCATCAACTCTGGCCCAGTGGTAGCGGGAGTTGTGGGCATGAAGGTGCCGAGGTACTGTCTGTTCGGGGATACTGTGAACACGGCTTCACGCATGGAAAGCAGCTGCGATCCTTGGAAGATCCAATTGTCTAACTATACGGCCATGAAGGTGCGCGAGGTGGGCTACAAGGTGGAGGCACGAGGGTTTGTAAAAGTCAAGGGAAAGGGAGACATGGAAACCTATTGGTTGCTTGAGGGACCAGAATAATAATACAATTACTATTTAACTACTAGTCAATAAAAATATGTTTGTGGTAAAAACTGAACTCTGTTAAGATAAATCTCGTTAATAAAGAGTTTGAATACTCAAAATGTACGTAACGATATATCGATAAGCATAAAGTTATCGGCGGTAAAGCTGTCGAACAAGCAACGTCATGGAAAATTATCTCGATAAATGATCAGCATCGTTCCTTCACTTTGTGCTTTTGAATTTTCTAAAATAAAGATAAGTTGCACATTATCTCAATTTACCTAATCTGAAGCAGACACGATGCTAATATATAATTTAATTGTGGCTGTGTGCGAAAACTTTGGCATTGGCATCAAGGGCGACCTGCCCTGGCGTCTAAAGTAAGTTACCGAAACATGCGCATTAGGCAAATTTGTTTTATATTTCATATATTGGCCACCCCACGCAGATCCGAGCTTAAATATTTTAGTCGAACAACAAAGCGCATTAGCGATCCCACCAAGCGTAATGTCGTGATCATGGGCAGAAAAACTTATTTTGGTGTGCCGGCCAATAAGCGTCCGCTGCCGGAACGCTTGAATGTTGTGCTCAGCACAACAATGAGCAAAGAGGAGCTGCCAGGGGATGTTTTGCTGTGCCGTAGCCTCGACGAGGCCATGCAAACTTTGGAGAGAAAACCGTGGTGCGATCAGTTGGAAAACGTTTGGATTGTAGGCGGCAGCGGGGTCTACGCCGAAGCAATGGAATCGCCGCGTTGCCATCGTATCTATATAACTAAAATCCAGGAGCAATTCGAGTGCGATACATTCTTTCCCAATATCCCGGCGAGCTTCCATGAAGTGGAGCTCACTGAAGACACGCCACAAGGCGTCCAGGAGGAGAACGGCATTAAGTACGAGTACAAGATATTAGAAAAGCAAAAGGTATAATAAAAAAACAACAAACATTTATTTATTGCTGCCTCTCACATCATCTGCTGTTATCGTATCGCCGTGAAGAGCCTTGGCCGCCAGCATTAGCTCGTACAGCTGGACCACTTGATCGTCTTTCAGCATTTCCACGGACTGTGTATCTAGCTGCTCTCCCAGTTCACCTTTCGGCTTGCCGCGCAGTCCCAGCTGTTTTGTGATCGTGGAGGCGTAGCGCTAGAAGAAAAGTCGTGGGAATCAAACAGTTAAATCTGCTTACGTAAATCTCTTACGGCCCATTCGGTCATGAAAAGCTGTGCCTCCATTGGATTGCATTTGAGATGCCGCCTAAACTCATCACGCACGTAGTTATCACCCAAGGCGCGCAGTTCGGTGGGCAGACCTTGAATTTCAATATCGTTTTGATATTAAGTCAAAAGTTGTTTATTTATTAATGGTTTGTTGTGCTTTACTTGCCTCGATGTAGCCTTAATATGGTTTTATACAGCAAACGCACACGTTGTGGATGCGTCAGTTGGTTCATTATATTTTTCGACATGTTGGGTCTTTTATAAGTTTACTTAAAAATATATACTTAAATGTTCTTCGTAGTAAAACAAAATCTTAAATTATAAAAACAACTGCCAGCGCCTGGCCAACCAAGCCCAGGGCTGGTCAATATATACGAAAGTTATCGATATCTCACAGAGGTTTTTCGATAATTGCAAACAATTTAAAAATATTGCGTTACAGATGTTTTCCACACAATACATGATAAAAATATGACTAATAAATTAACATATAGTACATAATAACGCTTTTTATCTGCTTTAGTTCTCATAAATAGTTGCTCGTAGTTGAAAGCAAGCGTATACAATCAGTTGGCAGCCCTGGCACATCTAGCAATTTCGTGTATTTGAATTTAACAGCAGTTTTAGTTAGGTTGGCATGTCCATACCGCGCGTCCCTTGCAAAAAGAATTCCTGTACAGAAAACCGGGCTGTTTGTGCGTAGAAAAATACATAATAGAGTGCGTCAAAACGACTATTTAAAAGAAAAACTATTCTATTATTGTTGTGTGTATATGCACTTTAGTGTTTGTTGTGTTTATATGCGTGCTGCAAAAGTCTAGCTTTACTGTCGCTTGCTGCTTCCTTTTTTCTCTCTCTGTCTTTTACTTCTCTACCAAGCGAAAGTTGCAGCCGCCGACGACGACACTCACACCGCCGCCCACAAGCGCAGAATTTTTTTAGCTGCTGCATTTGCAATCAATTGAATGATAAATGTATAATGTCGCTAGATGGCGCGCAATTGAATCATGTGAATGCAGATGGCATTTCACTGGTATACCCAGCCAAAGGACGTAAGTTCAATGTGGGCTCTTTTTTGGGCTCCGACTTAATGCTGCCCGATGCCGAGCGCATTCACTGCGAGATACAATGCGATGCCTTTGGCAGGGTGAGTACTGTTTGTGTGTATATGCGCGTGTGTGTGTAAATAAAATGCGCGCGTATCGATTTGGCATGACATTTAATAAACAATATTAATAATTCCTATATCTAGGTTACCGTCTACAACCATTCAGTCAACGAGCCCATCCTGTTGAACGATCAGGTTGTGCCGGCGACATCCAAGCGTCCATTGGTGCATGGCGCACGCATTAAGATACTGAATGAATTGTATACATGGCATTTTCCTAAAATCGAAGACTCACCCAACACACCGGATCGAGTACCACCCGAGCAAGCACCCAATTCATCGCCAAGCTTAAAAGTATTTTTTGCCTTTTATAACTTGCTACAGATAGACGCTTAACTAATTGGCCTCGTCGCATTTTTCAGACTCACCGACCACGTCGTCAATTTGAGAATCGCTTCACAGTGCACAAGTAAGTATAAGCAAACAGCACGAAACAAAAAGGCAGCAAGCAACCCAGGTAGTCAGAAAAAGAGGACAAGCACACATTTAACCCCCGAACGCGCAGGCATATGTTCTGTACATATGCTATGTACATAAAGAACTCAAGACAAAAATCAAGACACAAGAAATCAAGAATTCATGAACTATGAACCAATATACAATTGTAATATACCATGAGAATTCGTACAATATACAGAAACATATAGTAAGCGTGTTCTGTAGTAGATGTATATATTCGTCTTTATTCACATTGTCATTCATATGATCCAATTTTATGTTGTAAAATTGAAGTATAGCCTAATATATAGCTCAACAATTTGTGTTTATTATTCGAGTCTTCTAACTATACCTTTAAAACTTTCTATAAGTAGTAAAAAAAAACAAATGACTATTTAGAATTTTTTTGTTTTCTGATTATTTTGATTTGACTTTTCAATTTGAAATCTTACATATTTGATCTTTTTAAGATTTGTATCTTAAATGATGTAAAATGTTTTAATAGAATAGTTTATTTTTAATAAAATAGTTAACTAAGTGCTTCCCAAAGAAGCTTATAAACTATATTAAGTAAACTTGATTGCAGAATTTTGTTGATTAAGAATAATTAACTTTTGATAACCTGGATAAAGTGTGGCATACAAAAAATTTATATTTGATATATTAATGTCTAATATTTCGTTCAGTTTTCGATATTCAATCAATTCGGATGATGAGGGCAATACATCGATTGAATCGATCCAATCTGATATTAGCACAAGCAGCACTGCCGAAGCAGATTCACCAGCTGAGGCAGGCCCTGAACGCTGTGTTACACCGCCAGCCAAAGAAGTGGACGATACGCTGCCCAAAGTTGATTTGGTCAAGGCAACACAAAACAAGGAGAACACCAGGACGCCCTGCAACAAACTAATTCTAGAGTTGTGCGATCGCTCCGATGTTGTTATCACTTCCTTTTCGCCGCGTGAGACTGGTGTCAAAATTGAGAAATCATTTACGCGCGTCGTCAGGCCCAGCACAGCACTTGGAGTCGGTTTGTTGTCAGCGACAACGACGCCGAAAAGCGTGTACACAACGCCAAAGAGCGTGCTGTCCGAACTGAACGAAGACAGCTGCAGCCGCGAATTGATTGATTTCAGTACGCCATCCACATCGAAGAAGGCTCAGGCGGGCAAACGAAAATCTTCCATGTTTCTAATTGACTTGACAACGCCGCAACGATTGCGGCCCACATTGTGCGCGACACCCAAACAGACGCCAGCCAGTGCTGGTGTCATAAGTGTCGCCTCCACGGACGAATCTTCCGACTCGCCGATGGTTATAGACATAACCAACTCTTCCACGCCCTCAACATCATCAGCAAGTACATCTAAGCAACCACATCAGTCACGTCTGACAGCCAAAACGCCTAAGGAGCAGAAGCTGGCTGCCAACTCCACTCCCAAGCGTACGCCACAATCTTTAATGAAACGGGCTCTGCTCACCAGTGCCAAAAAACAATTGCCTGATGCTAGTAGAAGCAAGCAAACGACGCCCGCTCGTCAGTCGCTGCTCGATGCACGTCGCCAGTGCTTGACTGCGCCCCGGCGCCTGCCCTTCCATCCTCAGCCGCAATGGCGCACACCGGGTCGTCGCCAAATACCCACCGTTCCAGTCAAGGCTCCCCTGACAACGCCACGGAAGCGTCAATCGTCCGGCAGCTTGAGCAGCCCGCGCGATACCAAAATTTCTCAGCTGCGCAAAACACTGGCCGCCGCCATCAAAGTGAGTCCAGGAGTAGGAATGAGCAACAAGCTAGTGGCAAAAGCGCGGCGTGCGCTCAACTCACCCAAGCAAGACTCACCGCAACGTATCGAATCACCCAAAGTAGACAGACCAAATGAAGACCCCAACGAACCAGATCTGGGACAGGATTTGTCTTCTGAGCTGAGCCGCACGTTTACCTTGGATGATGGTGATGGGCATGTATCCTCGGCATCAGCTCTGGAAGCGATGGCTGCTCTAATAAATGATGAAGTTGATGAAATACCTTTCCTGGATCGCAGCAAAATATTAAACTCATCCCTGAATGACGCCCAGCCCAATAGCACGGCTCCACTAGAACTGGATGAAAGCAACAAAATATTTACTCCTAATACAGATTCAGATGAGATTAGTGCCACCGATGGAACCAATCAAAATCTAACCTTTGATGCGAATGATTCTACGGAACTGAAGAATGATAGTACGGATAAAGAATCTCCGAGAGCAGCAAATGAGGCTTTGATTGATAACAATGAAGATACAGCTGTCGTTAAGAGTGTTGAGCTTCAAGAAACGTGTTCGGAATTCCCAAAGGAGGCAGCTGCAGTTGAGATTATTGAGGAAAATATCTGCGAGGAGGTGGCAGCAACAACCACATATCAAGAAGGTAAGCAGGAAGATAATAATATTAAACCAACTCATTTAATTTTATTATTTTTAAATAATTTTAGCTGAAGCGGATGAGAACATTTGCGAGGAAGTATGCATTAGCCCACAGGATAACTCGAAAGCTCGAGGTAAGAACTTTGTTAGCAAAAATAGAGCACAGGCAATAAGTAAAATAAATAATAAAATTTGATTATTCTAGATCCCACAGAGGCAGCAGCAGATGATGTGGATCAGTTAGCACAGTCAAGCCAAACTCCATCAGCAAAACGCATCACACGACGGTCTTCAATGGAACCAAGTGTAGTTGCAGTAACGCCCAGACGCAGCGCACGTCGAGCATCCGTTGAGGCCAGTAACAAGCTGGATGAGCAGTACACTAGACCAACACGCCGTGTCTCCTGCTGCGTGTACTTGGAAACCGAAAGCACGCGTGCTCCAGCCACGCCCAAACGAAAGCGACGCCTTACTGAAGAGCTGTCGACGCCCACACGCAAATCGCTGCGAATTCTAGCCAATACACCAAAGGCAGCAGCGCAAGTGGATGAATCGGTGGGCGATATGGGTGTCATAGTTGAGGAAGAGAGAGAGGATCCGGTGCAGCAAGAAGGTGAGCACCTAAATGCAAGCAATAACTTTACATTTATACTTACTAAAACAAAGTGTTTACAGATAATAAATTGCCAGTGGATGAGGATTATGGCAATGAAGTGCCAGCTGATGCGATCGATGAGCCTGACAGAATTGACTATCAAGGCATGCGCGAGCTGTTGAAAACGCCCAAGAGCTGCAGTACTCCGCGTTTCAAAGGACTGCGCGAAATGATGCGCACGCCCAAGGCACCAGCATCACCCATGCTAGACCACATTGAGGAGCTGCTGGAAGGCGATTCAAACGATGCAAGTGGTACACCGAAATGTAAGGTCAACGTAAGCCGTGTGAGCCTGGAGCTGACGCAAGGGGGAGCGCAGGATTTGTTCTTTAAGACGCCGAGTGCTAAGGATCTAATGATACCCAATGATCCGGCTAGCGCAGTGCTTAAATCACGGGACCATTCAGAGCCCCCTACTACAGAATACGATTTGAATGCAACGAATGCGACGCTACACTTGGACAAAATTTTTGATGATATACTCACTGCGGATACAACAAATCCCATCGAAGGCTCAGAGGTTGAGATAAATGTGACTACTATTAGCATTGCCAACGCGACCGCTGCCGATCCTTTGGCCACTTCTTGTGGGCCGAGTGACACAGCTAAGTCCGAGGCGCTAATGACAATTGGAGATTTAGAGGATAGTCATCGAGATCCTCTAACAAGCACAGCATTTAAATCTGGAACTCAACCTAATGCTGATGAGCACCATTTGCTTACAGCCGAATCTCCAAACATTTGCGAGGTGAGTGGCATACAGCTACTCGATCAAACATCGGACTCTATGTTCTCAGAGCAATTGATTGTTACCGGCGCGGACTCAGCCGATGTCACATTGGAGGAAACAAACGCCACAAAGATTGTAAATACATGCACACCAACTAAGAGCATAGTGGATGACTGCTCTGATACGGATTCGATGATGGGTTTGGCTGAGCCTCTAGTAGTGAGCGACGATGAAGACGACATAGACCTTACTCCAACGAAGCCAAATGTAAACGCATCTGTTGCGCACGTAGAAAACTCTCAAGTTGAGCATGAACCTGTCGATGCATCGGCACAAGATATAGCTGACGACGCACCAGTCATACTAGAAGTCCCAATCGAAAACACATCAATTATTTTAGATAGTACACAGAAGAACGAACCAGAAGCTGAAACCTCAAACGCTGAAGAAATGTCAATACGACTTGAAGTATCAAGTCAAACTATATCTCAAATTGACTTAGAGGCAACTAATGTTGACGAAATATTGGATACATCTATCGTTAACAGAGAATCTACGATTTATGCTCTGAGTGCCAGCCAAGTTCAAAGTGAAGTGCAAGATGCGACCGCAACTGAAGAATCTTTAAGCCATGATGTAAGTGAAGATCCTGAAGTAGACGAGCTAGTTTCCATCATTGAACTAGATGCATCAAATGCTACTGCGAATGACACAATAAATATAAACAAGGATCTGGAGGAACTAAATAAAGAAGCAGAAATCATCGCTAATGAAAATAACGAAGGGTTCAGCTGTGAATTGTCCAGCGAACAAAATATTGACTTTAACCAATCAAAAAATAAATCTGAACTGTTAAATACTGAACACTCAGAGCAATTGCAACTCACAAGAGAGAAGGAAAACATGCTGGAGGCAACATCTTCGCATGTTGAATTGATAGATTCGAACGACACCAAACTAAATAGTTCAGATAAGGAAAATCTTGAAACAGAAATAAAGGAAAAGCATAAAGATGAAAAGGAAATTGGGAAAACTACAACACCGAAGGATGCTGAAAGTCCGGATACTCATTTAGATGACTCAGTAGTTGATCTGGATACCTCTGTACTTGTAGAGGCAGATGTGCCAGAGAAACAACTTCCAGAAACGTCGTATGTTGAAAAAGAAATGAAGGAAACTACAACTGTAGACACAGTGGAAAGCCAGGATTCCAACGAAGACGAATCGATAATTGAATTTGATGCATCTATGCTATCAGGAGCTGATGTCGAGGAACAGTTTTCAGAAATCATAAACATGTCGCATACTGAAGAGGAAACTTCAACAGCTGTAGAAACTGTTGCAAGTAAGGATTCCAATGGAGACGAATCGGCAGTTGAACTTCAAACCTCGATGCTAGCGGAAAGTGATGCAGATCAGAAACTAGTAGAAGAATTTCCAGAAATGAAGGGAACTGCAACAGATGCAGACACTTTTGAAAATAAGAATTCCAATGGAGACGAATCGGTAGTTCAAACCTTGATGGTAGAGGAAAGTGATGCAGTTCAGCGATTAGAAGAAGAACTTCCAGAAATGAAGGGAGCGTCAACAGCTGCAGGGACCGTTGAAAGTAAGAATTCAAATGGAGACGAATCAGTAGTTGAACTTCGTAACTCGATTCTAGCGGAGATTGAGGCAGATCAGCGATTAGAAGAAGAACTTCCAGAAATCATAAAAACATCCCATACTGAAGACGAACATAGGGAACCTTCAACAGTTGCAGACACTGTTGAATGTCGGGATTCCAATGGAGACGAATCGGTAGTTGAACTTCAAACCTCGATGCTAGCGGAAAGTGATGCAGATCAGAAACTAGTAGAAGAATTTCCAGAAATGAAGGGAACTGCAACAGCTTCAGACACTTTTGAAAGTAAGAATTCCAATGGAGACGAATCGGTTGTTCAAACCTCGATACTACCGGAAAGTGATGAGGATCAGCGATTAGAAGAACAGCTTCCAGAAATTAAGGAAACGGCAACAGTTGCAGTTGCAGAGGTTATTGAAAGTCAGGATTCCAATGGAGACGAATCGGTAATTGAACTTGATACTTCTCTCCTGGAAGAAATTGACGCGGATCAGCAATTAGGAGAACAACTGCCAGAGATTATAACGACGACGCCTACTGAGAGCGAGATTGCAGCAATAGCTGAGGAAATAGCTAACGTTCAGAATATTGATCTAGACGAGTCTATAATTGAACTTGATACCTCTGTGCTGGCGGATGAGAATATTGTCGAGGAACAATTAACAGAACCTCCTATCGAAAAAAGTATAACACCAGATACAAAAGAAGCTAAAGCTGAAACTATGACACTTAATGAATCATTGGTAACAACAAATGAAACTAAGCCAGAAGAAGAGACAATCTCAACCGGAATCGAAGAAGATGAACCGGCGATGAAGACACTTCCATCTACATCCTTGTCTGATACTCAAGAAGAAATCCTTGAAGCTATTCAAAAATCTGACGAATCTAACACAAGTGAAGCAGTGCTTGGGGTTGAAGCATCTAACAAAACTGAGGAGCATCAAACCCCAACGCTTGGTAAAGATTCATCTGAGGCAAGTCAAGTTGTGCTGGAAGATAATTTCACAAATCAGAATGAGTCGCAAGCTCAGCGTGAAGATAACAATCAAAATGATGATATCCTTCCCAGATCTTCAGTAGAATCCTTATCGGATGCAAATACATCTGCTGGTGCCAATGTAACTGCGTCGCTGATTAAAACGGATGCATCTGTGGCAGGTGATTTCAATAAGGGAGTGCAACGTGTCTCGGAACAGACTGCTGAAATCGCATCAGAATCCGTAGAAAATTCAAATAGCGCTGCTTCTGCTAATGTTTCATTGACTAAATTAAATGAAACAATGGCAGGGGAAGTTGAAAAGGAAGAAACACATTCTTCCGTAACTTCATCAGAATCCTCAACGGAAATAAAATCACCAACTGGTGCATCTGTAGTCGTCGAATGCGATACTGCAGAACAGAATCTCAATGAAAGCGCTGCTATAGGAACACCTGAAAATAATGACGAACTTAATACAGACCATGTAAAGCCGACGAATGACGAAAATGTGACCAATGTGAAATCAGATGATGTGCCGAAAGACGAAATACAAGCTGTCGAAGATTTGTGCGCTACAACCCAAGGCAAAGAAGAAACAATGAATACACCTTTGTATGATTCAATAGCGAATGCGTCCGTAGATAAAGTTTCGGAAGATATAACCTCTCTAAATGACAATGTAATTGAATTGGACATTCCATTAGGAACTGAAGAAACTGAAGACGTGGACGCAGAACACACCGCGTTGACTGAGGCTGAGGTGTCAACGACAAATTTGGATGCTACTGTGGATCTTGTAGAAGAAAAAACTTCCGAGGATATCCAGTCAAGCTCTATCACGGAGTCCGTGGTACAAACTTCCGAGGATAAACAGTCGTGCTCTATCACGGAGTCCGTACTTCAAACCGAAGAGGGAAATCTCAACGAAGTTAAACCTGCAGCAAGTGAAGTTAAAATTAATGAAAATGAAACTATTAATTTGATCGAAGAAGAACCAGGAAATCAAAATGACGCCTGTAATAAGACCCAAAAGGAAATTGAATCTAAAAAGTCGAATATGGGAGAAGAAGACAATCGAATTTCGGCTACGAAAGGTACAGAAGTTTCTGCCGGAGAGCCAGGAAATCAACTTGAACCTATTGATTTAGACTGCTTGGATGAAATTGATTTTGAATTTGTAGCAAATAAAGATGAAACGCAACATACTAGAGATACTTCAACCGATGTCAATGAACAGGATTCATCAGACATAGAAGATCAACAGCAAAATAAGAAATCACAAATTGAGCAAGTGAAATATAAGAATGATGTAGAAACTGGAGAAGAATCGACCTCAAACTCATCCCAGAATGAAAGCCAAGAAATGGAAGATGAGAATGAAACTGAAAAAGTAGCTGTTCCAACTGGAGTAGAGGCAGTCATTGAGTTGGATGATTCTACAGTTGACTCTAACTCTACAACTGATCCCAGCTCTTCTGAAGTTCAATCTGTTGAGGAAGCTGCGGTGATTGAGTTGGATGATTCGACTGCTGATTCTAGCTCAATCACCGAACCTAAATGCACCATTGGAGACGATGGCGTAATCGAACTCAACGATTCCACAACGGATTCCAACTCGATGACAGACCAACAAAGCGAAGACAGAGATCTGGGTATATTGCCAATAGAGCAAGTATCAGTTGAACTGTCTGAGGAGAGTACTTCGACTTCTACTTTGGAAAAAGGAAATGTTACGCCGTCTAAAGAAACAGTCGATCAGGCTATAGTTGACACACAAGTAGGCAACGTCGCCGAGCGGCAATCAGTTTCTGAGTTGAAGCAAGGGGAATCAGTTCCTACAGAAATTCAGCAAGACGATGAACATGAACGCAGGTCATCAATCGTTGTGGTAAGCGAAACTACGTCTTCTGAATTAAGAAGTACAACGCCTACATTGTTAGAAAATCAAATCAAACGAAGCGAGCGCTTATCCACAGATTTGTTTGCTGAAAGTGTGGAGAAGCATCATGTGGAAGATATTGTAGTTGAACAAGTAACGATTACAACAGAAACCTCAAATGATAACCCCTTACAGACTCAAGGCTTAGAAAATCCTATAAGTCATAGGCGTAATTCTGCTTCTGAACTGGTCGAACAAGCGAATGAAGACGTGAAAACAGACAAGACTGATAGTCCGGTACGCAAACCTTCGTTAGATATTGCTGAAAATCTTAAACCTTTAGAAGATAAGAAGGATGATAAAGCAATCGTGGAAGTTGTTGAAACTCATACAGAACAAATTTTGAAGCTGGACGGAAGCAAGTCTGATACAGATGAACAAATTACAGAAACTGTTGAGCATATAGAAATGAAGTCCGAAGAAGCCAGCGAACTTCATAAGTCAAAGCGTCGTGGTAGGAAAGCAACAGTGGAAATTGATGAAAAGAAAGTGGAAGAAGCCGTTGAGAAAGAAACTAATACGCATAAAGAGATACCAGAACATCGGACGAAAACAAATAGGCGTGGAAGAAAGCCAACAGGCGAAGCACAAGATGAGGAACCAGAGAAGAATTTAGTACAACCAATTGGTGAAGAACGTGAAAAACAAAAGTTGGCTGAATCGAGTCACCCAACTAGATCAACACGCCGAGTAAGAAAATCAGTTGATGCCGAGGATAGCAAGGCGCAGGTCGCAATCGCAACTGTAGATCATACCCAAGTTAAATCTGATGAACAAAGTGATCAACCCAAACAAAAACGTCGCGGAAAGAAAGAGACTGCGAAAACTGTAGCAGAGATTGAGAAGAAACCAGAAGAATCAACTGCGGAAGAAACTACCAATTCTGTACAGAAAAAATCCGAAGAATTCCCTGATACAAATCGTGGTAGAAAATCAGTTGAAGCTGAGGAAAGTAAGCCTAACATAATTCCCAAGGAGGAAACCATAGGACACACAGAAAGTGATCCACCTAAAGTGAAACGCCGGCTAAGGAAAGCAACAGTAGATCAAAGTGAATCCTCGACAGATAAGAAACCGGAAGAAACAGTTGATAAAGATAAACCAAAAGCAAAACGTGGAAGAAAACATACAGAAGATGAAATCAACCCGAATGCAGAGGAAACACCAGTAGAAGAAAATGTAGTGAAAGCAACGGACTTGCATAAGACTAGAACAAGACGCGGACAAAAGCACACGACAACAGAAGTTGAATCAAAGGAAACAGCAGAAGAAGAGAAACTTGTTGAAAACTCAAAAGACTTGGACAGATCATTCCATCAAGAGGAAACATCCACTCCGAATGCTGAAGTAGTAGCGGAGAAAACAAGCGCAGACACGGACAGACCAAAGCGACGTGGACGTAAGCCATCCGCTGAAGTTGTTACCACTGCAGTGTTTGAGCCCTTGAAGCCCAATGATGAGCCTATCAAAGAGAAGCCCAAACGTCGAGGTCGCAAAGCATCTACAGAGGAAACACATGAACTGCCGGAGCGCAAAACGACGCGAAATACTCGGAAAGCGTCTGCGGAACCTGTGGAGCAAGAAGTGCCGCCTAAGGAAACCATGGACATTATTGAAGAAACCGATGAACCATTGTCGAAGGTTCTGCGTGTGGAAGAGCCCGAAGCTTCGGCGCCAATGACACCCGTAATCAAAAGACGGGGTCGCCGTCCGTCTGTTAATGCAGAGGATGGAGCGCAACAAGACTTGGTCGTGGCATCGGGCTCGCGGCGTGGATGCAAAGCCACAGCCGATGCAGAGATACCAGCTGAAGCTGCAGATCTAAAGCCGAAACGACGCGGACGCAAGATGTCTGCTGAGGAAACTCACCCGGAAGATACGGAACCAACTAAGAAACTAGCTAAGCGTGGACGCAAAGCCAGCGCTGATGTGGAACATCACGATTCGGATGCGGCGGAACCTGCAGTGGAGAAGAAGACCACGAGACGAATCCGCAAGGCTTCAGTTCATGTGGATTCACCTGTAGCGGAACGCCCGACATTGGCTAAGAAGACAACTGTACGACGTGGACGCAAAGTGTCAGTGGTTGAGGAACAACTTGAGCTGCCCAAGGACGTGTCCGAAGCGTCTGCAGTTATTGTTTCTGCATCGCCAAGGCCACAGCCACCCAGCTCAGAGGATGAATTGACTCCGCGACGTCGCGAAGGACGTAATTTACCGCGCAAAAATTATGATGAAACATCGGATGAGGATAAGCGGGGTTCCACGTCTTCGCCGCGTCGTGCACGCAAGCCAGCAGCCAGTAAAGCGGCGAGTAAAGCAACTGACACAGCGACACCGCCAATGCCGAAGCCCACCACGCCCACGCCTACCACCAAGCAGGAGGCAATTATCGAGTCCACTGTGGAGCTTCTGCCACCACATACGCCGACTGGGCCGGCTGTCGTACTACCAGAACCAACTAGCTCACAGCGACGCGAAGGACGCAATGTGCCGCGCAAGAACTATAATGAAACCTCGGACGACGACAAGCCAGGCACTTCACGTGGACGTCGCGTTCGACAGCCGACGGCCAAGGCGTTGGAGCTACTAGTCGATGCAGCAACATCGACGCCACGGCCAGCAACGCCTCGCCGGCGCAAGGCCAAGGATGATGGTGAGCAGCCCCCAGAGAAAAAACTCATAGCTGATCAACCGACGCCCGTGGCGGCAACCAAATCGCGAGGCGGAGGTCGGCGCAAAGCTCCTGATCCAGCTGATGTAGTAGAAATTGTGACCGTTGCGTTGCCAGTTCCCAAACGCGGGGCGCGCAATCGCAAGGACAGTGTCACCAGTAGTCAGACAGATGATTTGAAACAGGAGCTGGCTCCGGAGCCGCAGCCGGAGCCGGAGCCCAAACCGGTGGCTAAGCGCACTGCTCGCGGTAAAGGTAAAGCCGCCGCTGCTGATGAGGAGATAACAGATGACCAGCCGGCCACCAAAAAGACGCGGGGCAGGACGCCGGTCATAGTCACGCATGTCGAGCTGGTGCCAACAGAAGAGCAGTCCTCCAAGCGAGCGCCGGCATCTCGTAGCCGTGCCGCACGTGCCACTAAAACCGTTGAGAATGATGTGGAAAGTGCGCCGGAGACGACGGCGCCACCACGCACTGGACGCGGGCGCAAGGTGCACTTCGAGGCGCTGGAAGAGCCAACAACGCAGGCAGAAGCGCCCACGCGTTCGACCCGGTCTCGCCGCAAATGAATTCCATTACCAAGCATACTTTAAAGATTCAACTCCTTTTTTTTTGTGTTTATTGTTTATGCCTCCTGTGTACAAAAAGGTTTACAGCATGGTAATATATGTAACTACGTATTGTTAATGTTTAAGTTAAAAAATAAATGAATAAAAAAAAAACAGCTAGAAAGTTAGCGAGAGGGAGAGAGAGAGAGAGAGTTGGAGCTCAAGCGTGCATACATTGAATACATATTTAACACACCTTAATTTCTAGATATACATAATTACACAATGCATATGAATACTTATAAATATATATACATAAATACATAGCATAACTTGTAAGAATTTTGAAGAAAATAAAATAACTAATAAAGAAAATTGAAAAATATCTTAAATATGAAATGCGGAAAATAATATATTCCGGATGATTCCATATCAAGATCAAATTAGAGTTGGTGACATATGATTCGCCTGGAAAAATTGCATTGTTTTTTTTTCAGAAACTAATAAATTATTTTAAATAAAAGACATGATTTTACTTTTGTTTATTTGATTTTTAAAAGTATTGTTCACGCAAATACATAAATAGATCCATTATTATAAAATAGTTTTGCTTTTTGGTATAATCGTACAACTAATTCGTTCAGACATCAAAGTTTTTCTTATTCAATTTTTTTTTTTTTTGTATCAATTTCGGATTGTGTCTTTCAATACAACAGGTATTGCGATACGTAGTGTTTTTATACTTTGTGTTCTAAATAACAAGGGACTACAAAATATTAATAGAATCGAGTATAAAAGCTGCCCTCAACAAGGGTTATACATATATTATCCAATTAGTGCGTAAATCGCAAAAATATAACTTTCGCTTGAGAACATTTTGTGGCAGATTTTGTTTTGTTTTGTTTTTACATGAAGTTTGCGCGAATTGAAAAAGTATAGGAAAATGCAGGTATAGTTGAATATAAAAATATATAAAAATTATATAAACAACAATAGCGATAAATAAATATAACATATAATAATAATAAATATTGATAGAGGACGTGTGGATATCTTATCGTAAATAGCATCTACGCACAATAAACTTAGCATAAAATAAATGTGTGTGTGTATAAAAAACATCGAGTATAAATTATAGCATCAATTTCACTGAATAATACTTTCTAAAGTTTTCAAGCATTAACAAAACTAAAACAACTCTAATTTGTGAATCGGCGCACAACAAATTAAGCAATTAAACTACAAACAAACAGTGCATAGACTCTCTATAAATAAACGTAAATGCAAATGATTTGTGTGTGTTTTGTGCGCGCATGTTTTTCGCTCTCAACTTCAAGTTTTAGTTTGCTTCGTTCTTCGCTTTTAGGCTTTCATCAAGAGATGCGGTTCGGAGCGCAGTGAGTCCGTGAGGTATTGAGTTTTCATTGTCTTCTGAAAATAGCGCTTCTCGTTCGGCGAGTTAACCATGTAAGCAATTGGACGTACGCCCACATTGCGCCACAGATCGCCTATGTGCCTGCAACAGATTTAAATGTTAAGTAATATAAATACTTATATGTAAATTCAATTCAGTTGTGTCAAATTCAATTTCTCTTGCTTAAGTACCGGCACTAAGCATACATATGGTTAGTGGTAACAGTTAACATTTGTTTGCTGTGCTGCCACCTACCATCAAATACAAAGATGAGCTCTGCAAAACTATCGAAACTCAGTTTTTGGGCGTTGCCAAATTATTTATATAACGGTTGCTTAAGCAAGGGCAAATCGAATTAATTTTGGTTTCAGTAACTTACAGATTGAACTCTTCCTTATTGAGGAAAACAACACTAATGCCAATTACAGGCGCAATTATATTTCGCAAAATTGCGCCATAAATTGAAGTAATTAGCGTTGAGGATTTGAGTATGGAGAGCGACAAATACGTCTCATGCCACAGGCCGCAAATAATTTCCGGCCTCAACTTGCGCAGCTGCAAAACGTTCAATATTTATTATAGAAATATATTCAAGTATATATTTATATATATTTATGTGACTCACCTGATAAATGGCCAAGGGCGAACGGCTTATCACAACGGTGCGCTGTGTAAACGTCTCATTTGCAGCCATAAATTTCTGCAGCTGATCAATCATGAGTGCGCTGGTGTCCTGCAGGTGTAAAAATAAGGTGGGCGGCATGTTCTGCTCCTCCAGAAAGTCCGCCAGTTGTTTGAGAGTGGACACCGATTCCCTATCATACTGCGAGCTGAAATGAGCCGAAGGAGTGTTTGAGCGGAGTTTAAGCTTGAGTATTTTTCATAGATTACCCCATCGGGTGCTGCTCCGTTATGCTCAGCTGCTGCAGTTCATGGAGTGTGTGATGCGAGAGGTTGCCCGTCAAGCCGGCCCGCTCCACGGTCAACCGATTGGCAATGACTATTTCGCTGCAGGCCGTAATGCCGGCATCCAGCAGAACATTGCGGTAGCCACGTGCCAGACACTGTAAAATGGGGTTGCTTACTATTGATTTTTGATTGCCGAACCACCACCGTCTGCCGTCGGCCGATGACGTCACAAAACACACTCACTCACCTTCTTGACAGCTGCCTTCGAGTTCTCGGGCGCATCGTAGCCGGCGCCACGATTCGCAATGGGCCAGTAATTGGGCCAATCGTTCGGCGTATTAAGCAGGCTGAGCAAACGTTTCTCGTTGGGGCTGCGCTGCAGCTTCACAAACTTGGATGCCACACAAATGGCCACCAGGGTCAGAGTGCACCAGGGAATGGCCAAATTGCAGAAGAACCACAGCACGTTGAAGCAGAAGAAGACGAGACTGACCGAGCAGCAAAATAGTTTGTAGATCATTTTCAGGCACAGCCAGCACCAGCGCCACCACATTCACCACAAGACTAAACTGCAAAATGCACAAATTGTTGTTGTTTTGGTTTATTTATAAACAGATTCTTTCACTTTTTTTATTAGCTTGCATTTACCCCAATAAGAAATGCGCGCCGCCAACCAACGTCCCACTTGCCACTCCCACTCTGCTGCTTTTCGCTTGTGCCGCACGATATCGTTCTAGCGCTCTTTTGTATTTTATTTTGTTTCTCTGCTCGAGTCGTTGGTTTCCAAACCTTTTTCAATCGCAATTAATGTATTTAATTAAGTCTAAATTAAATCGTCGGTTAAATACAAGCGCAGCCAAAACGATGTGTGCATAAATTTTCCAATAAGAAGTGAACTTAGCGATGTGCCAGATGCCAGATGCCAGAAAGCGGTACCCGCGACTATCGATAGCCGCCAAAGAGTAACGCGCGCACTTTGAAAGTGAGTACTTTAGCTAAATAAGGAATTTGATAAATTTGAACTACAACTTATTTAATTAGCACTAAAAATAAAAAACTTGATAAGTCTGAACTATTCATTTATTTAATTAGCATTAGTCGAAATACATTTCAATTCACAATTTGGTCAACAATCGCACCCAGCCTCTGATCGATGGATACGACAGACGCGTATAAACTCCCGGATAGAACGGATCTAAATGGTGTGTATAAAACGAGATGCAGTAAACTATATTATTTTATACGTAGTATAGTACACTTAACACCCACCTGCACAGCCGACGCCCCAAGACACGATGCCGATGAGCGTGCCTTGAGCCGTTAGTGGACCCCCGCTGTCGCCTATTCAGAAATAAAATAGTAAATGTTATCAAACAGTTATTTAAAACATGGAATGATTCAACTTAATTACTCACCCTGACATGCATCTGTGTTACGTGCCGAGGCGCAGAACATTCTGCCAAAACAAGAGACACAATTCAATATTAATTGGATATTGGCTGAAGCATATCTGCCTCGCTCTATCTCTATCGCTATCTCTCTCGCTCTCTCTTTACTTACGCTTCAGTGACTCCGCCGTGATATCTCAAATCGTTGTGACACTTTGCCTGATTAACCATCCGCACCGTAGTGTACTTCAGCACAGAGGATAGAACCGCTTCACTGCTGCTCATGTAGCCCCAGCCGGATACGACGGCCAGCTGATTCTCCTCGATGGGTGTGCCAGCGGCGGGCAGCGGGATGGGCGATACGTTTGGGTCTAGGGTCAAGGCGCCTAGCTGTGTGCGCAGCAGGGCCACATCGAAATTCATGTCCTTGGCGTCGTACGAGGGATGCTTGTAGATCGTTCGCACACCCATCAGGCTGCCTCCGCTGGAGCGCTTTACGCTGCCCAGGCGCAGGGTGAACTCCTGCGGCTGCTTCTCATGCCCATCGATGCAGTGGGCGGCAGTGATGGCCCAGCTCCCGTCCAAGACAGAGGCGCCACAGATGTGCACGGTGAGGCGACGTAGCGACAGCTGATACGGAAACTCGCCCTCGTTCGCCTCCCGTCCGTTGACGATTCTTCCGTCCGGGCGACGACGCGGCGCTGCTGCGTCACAGACCTTCCAAGAAATCGCAAATATTAGCGTTAGCAGTGGAGCTAGGTTCCGCATGGCTTTGCTGACTCAACGTAACTGAATTGCCAGCTGTTCCCCAGGCAGCAAAAAAACGTTGATCAAACCACTGCGGGGAGTTGCTCTTTATCAAGACTCTTTGTTATCTCAGCTCTTGTACTTTGTTTCAGCTAGACAATAATTACCAATTGTCGATAGGCGTCTTGTTTAGGTTTTATTGTGTTACTCTTTCCTTCTTTTTTTCTGTTTGTGATTATAGCTGAGGTTGGGTAACAGCGGCAATGAACTTCCTTTGCAGCCGTTCGGAAAATTCCCCCACATTGCAAAATCATAATGGAAACTATTGGGCAATTAATTTCATTAAATGCCAGTGTCATTCTAAAAATATTTGTGGGCGAATCATACTATTTTGAAAAAAAAAAAATATTTACATATTATTAATTTCCTTCAGAAATATTAATATTCATGATTTGGAGCATAACCGTCAAAATATTCGATTAGCTGCTCAGCTGTTTCAAAGCATCGATAGCAGAAGTGAAAGTCGATAGTTTTCACATTTGTGACCAATTGGTTACTCTTTTTGCAGATTTCATAGTACGGTCACACTGATCAGCAGTCTCGCGCTTAGTCTTGCCCAACAGTGATGCCTGCGGTGGGCACGCTGCGCGTTTTCAATTGATTAAGCGTAATGTTTACATTTAAATATTAAATGCACTAATGAGGCCGCGTCTTTAACGGTCATTTTAAATAGATATAAACATTTATAGTTAATTGACAAATTAGTGAGTCTAGTTATATGTATGTGTGGGTGTAAGGATTACGCGACTCTCTTAGCACGTTTACGCTTCTGTGTGTGTGTGTTTAATATGAAATAAAATGCAAGAAGTTATTAACAAAAAGTGACTTAAACAAGTGCGGGGCTATACAAAAGGTGCGTACAAAGGGCAGGTCTCAAGAATCAATAGTATTTTCATCCTAACAACACAGACACCATAACACACACACACTCACACGCACACATTCAAATTCAACCCTCTGTTGTAATCCCAACAAAAAAAATATAAGAAACCGGATTCAAGTTTAGTTGAGCGGCAACACAAACTCACCAGACGAAAGACAACTAAATTTGTATATTTTGCTCGACTTAAATCAAATTATTAAAATTGATATACGCTCGGTGTGTGCTTGTGTTTGTGCGTGCAAGCGTGTGTGCCTCTCTGTGTGTGTGTGTGTGTGATTGTGTGGACTTACGTTCAATTACCGTTACAACGCACCTGACGCTGTACATCAAGGTTGTCTATCACTTTCCCTCCATCTACCATCACTATCACCAATTTTGTTGGGTCCAAAAAAAAAAAAGATAGAAATAAATAAACCCAGACAGTCTGGCCACACCACAATATTTGCATCTCCTTTTTTGCCTGCCGCTGCTGCTGCTTTTACAAATTGTTACAAAATTGCTGCGGCTTTAATTTATGCAGCAGTCTCTGCTGTCGCGAGTCGCGACTCGCGACAGCTCATCTTTATTTAGCTTTCTTGCTTACTCACTCGCAGTCGCATTCATTCATTCAGTTTTCTTATGCTTTACTTCAATTCAGAACAATTCTTCGCTTGCATCTCGTATATTGCTTTATTGTATAATTCAATTTAAATTGATTTTCTGCTGCTGCTTTTTATTTTTGTAATCATTCTTCTCTTTATTTTTTCTTTTTGTTTTTTTTTTTGTTTTTTGCAACGCTTTGTACTTTCCCCTTTGTCTTACACACAGACAAATACATTCCCTTTCTTTGCTTTCTTTGACCCTTTTTCACACACTATTGGCGATGCCGCAGACGCCGCCGCCGCCGCAGTCGCCCATCCCCCAAGCCGCTCCATTAGCAACTAAACAGTTATTTGTGCTTCTTAAACCTGGTTGCCCATTTCTAATCTCGCTTTAGCTCGCCTATTCTTGTTGTTGTTGTTTTGCCATTCGCATACATATTGGTATATAAGCATTTGTATATAAACATATTTTGGTTCGCTTTATAGCTGGGGCACAGTAAATGCATTTTAGCAAAGTTATATTCATTTACTCTTAGAAACTTCCGTCAGAATTACTTAAAACGTTATCAGTTATGGCTGTTGTGATTGCCTTTTGCTGTTTGGTCATTTGATGTTTTCGTAATGGGCAAACTAATTGGTGTATAGGCATGTTTCCTTTCGCCAATGTGCAAGGCCAACTCAAAGATAGGCAAATGTTTTAAAATTGTTATCAGCCTAAAACAATTACAGCATTTGCGGACATAAACGTTACCCAGCGAAACAGCCTGTTTTCTAATCTAATTTGAATAGCTTTAATATATACAAGAAATGTTATTGACTGCGGTAAAACCTCAAAATTATAATCAAATCGCCGTTCATTTAAATTGTCATTCGTTCAAAACACCAATTAAAAGTGATTTTGTGGTGATTGCTTGACTAGGCTATACTCTGACTAGGCTTCACTCTGCTCTATTCTGCATATACTATAAAATCCGAATAAATATTCCGACTGAGTATAGATATGAATTTAGTATACCTTCATGGGTTTGCGCTTAATAATTGGGCTTCATTCAACAACTTTTGCCAATGATACACTAAAAATGTTGTAAAAACAACATTTTTTGCTATTAGCGAACTCTGAGTTAACGATTTGGAACAGCCCACATAACAGCACGCTAATCTGGCATATAGTAATAATAGTTAAACACGCGCAAAATAAGCTTTACCGGACAGAGCTGAGGGATTAGCATGATAAAATATAAATGAAAAAGGAAAAAAAAAATACAATTTTATAGCAGATTTAAAATAAGAATTGAAAAAACGTTTTTAAAAAGAATATTTAGAGTAAATTTTATTCTAGGGATTACTTTTGGGATTTGGTAAAATTTAATGAGTCAATAAAGAAGAAATTTCTTTTTTATATTAATTATATAATTCTCTATTAGTCTTCATATTTTTTTTTCAACTCTTGCTTTACTTTTGCATAAATTTTGTCATTTTTGATTCCTTATCAGGAGACCAGTTGACAAATAGCAAGTTTTGGTATCTTCTTTAGCTTCATTCGTATTAAGCTGAAGTCTAATTAAAAAATGCTTCGAGCTCATAAATTTTTCAATGTGTCACGATGAAAATGTTGAGTTACTGCACGACAAAGACAAATAGATACGTTGATTAACGGAATTACGTGTTTACCACGTGGCGCAAAAAAAAATTAAATAATGCTTACTTGGAGTGGGAAGCTTAAGAGCAAATGTTGATCAAAATCATTTCCTTATGCCAATTGAGTTTCGCTTTTGGGTGGCATTACATTTGTCGTGACTGGCATGAAGAAAGAGCCAAACTTAGTTAATGGACACAATGCAGTCCGAAAACTTGGAATGCGAACAAACAAACAAAATGCAACAGTTAAAATAAACAATAAAAGGAAGAACAGCGATGACAATGACAGCGGCTGATGGGCAATGTCACTAACAATCGGAAGAGCAGGAACTGCATATTATGTGTGGCAACCCGAAGCTCAAATACCCTTACTTAAATATAGAATGCAATTAAAGAACGAACTGGCAATTGACTGTGATAAGTTAAAGTCGGATAGATCGAATGTGGAATTAATGTATTAATAATATGCAAAGTATAAAGAAAGACTATAATATAATATAATATATAATATAAATATAATATATAATATACAAAATAATAGAAACTTAAGAATATTATATAATCAAAAACAAACCAATTTGAATGGGTTCAGGGTATACAAAAAAAAAAAAATATATATATATATATATTTAGATATATATATATATATAATAATGCTAGTATAATATCATGATTCCGTTGGTTGGCAGTTTATTTCTTAACCTAAATCTCAGCTTGCCTCTAAATTATACTAACCGATTTTAAGGGTATATAAACAATAAAAAACCGCAAAAAACGCCAACAAACGGCAACAAAGCAAATAAAACGAGATTTCAATGCAGGAATTTTCATTTCCATTACAAATGCTGCGGTCGCTGCTGCTGTTGGTGTTGTTGTTGGCTGCTTGGTTGGGTTTTGTCAACTGCTGGCGATGCGGCTACCGGTTGCGGCTTTATTGGGGATTGGTATGGGCCAAGTGAAAGAGAGCAGCAGGGGCGCAGGGATGTGGGGGGAAATACCCTCGTTGACTATGGGAACAGAAAGTGGCAAACGCTGCAATTTGACAAACGTTGCACGCACTTCGAGTGCTCACTGACTAACTGACTGACTGACGGTCGACTGACTGGCTCTTTTCTACCGTTACGTTTTAGTTGAGTGCAGCTCTACGTCTGGTCCGAAGTGCATAGCCAACTGGGGAAGAAAATGTGAACGTGAACGTGAACGAGGACAGTGACCGACTGTCGACTGTCGACTCTCGACTCTCGATTGCCGACTGCAGTACAATTGACCTGCAAGTCAAGTGAAATGTCCTGCCACAGTAAACTTGCCGATTATCATACCCTACTTACAAATTGACAAAGAATATATTGGTTTCCTACTGGCAACAGTTGACTAGAGCCCAATTGAAAAACTTTCAGTACCCGAAATCAAAAGGACATGTAGGTTTTAAGATAAAATGAACATATTTATACATCTGAAATTATTTCAAAATAGAAATTGCAAAAAAAAAGAAGAATACGTTGATAGGGACTATCTATATATGATATATATATATATATATATATATATATATATATATATATATATATATATATTATTATTATTATTATTATTTATTATTTTATGCATTATTATACTAATATTTGAAAATTAATATTTATTTTAAAATTTTAAAAAATGTTTAATAGTGAAGAGCATTGTTTAGTCTGCTATAGCCGGTACTTCTTTCATTTGCTATGTGTTTGTGGCACTTGGGTCAGTGAATCGCCAGCCTTTGGTGGCGCAGCTAAGCCGCCAGCTGTTCAAAATACATTAAAAAACAGTTCTTGAAGAGAGTGTCGTTTGTAGGGCTGCTACCGATTGCCGAGCAATGATGTGCCCCATTTGCTGCACACCACAAAATCGAGTCATCAATTTATACAAGGAGCAAGCAAAGCAGAGTTTTGCATTTTTATATATGCTGGCCCAGATCTTTTGAAAACTAACAGTCAATAGTAAATATAGAAAGAATGCAGCAAGGGGGCCGACCTGCAGTCGGGCGTGACCGATTGCACAATACTTAGTCACGGTCACGGTAGATTTGCTAAAAATTCAAAATTTTGCCATCATGTTTTACTGATCTGTGCAGGTGATGAACCTTTACTCTTTGTTTTTACTCAGAAGGAAATGATATGTGGCATTTACGCACGTCTGCTGTGGACTTTGGATGCATTTTTGAGGAGAAACTTTAGGAACTTTTATGAACTTTAGCATAGTGGCACACGAGTGTATACCCGCTCAGGCTTGTCAACAATGGGTATATATTCTATATATAATATATATTTTTTCAGCTTGTAGTTTAACAGTTAACACTGAAATAGTTGACAAACAAAATTTAATTAAAATTTGCCTGCCTGAAGGCCTTTGCTGCTCTGGCTTAATAGTAATAAAATAATAAATAAATAATAAATTGAAATTTGTGAATATATATAAATATTATATAATTTTGTGGACCTCATATTAATAAAATAATATTCGGAAATAATGTTATATTTATTATTTATTTATTTATATATTTTATATTTAATTAATTCAATTATTGATTTATTCATCTGCTGGCTGTATGACACCCGAATATTTACTGTGTAGATTTGCAGGGCATTCCAATGTGCGTCTTTTAGACATTGCCTATTCTGCTCCGTTAATGCCACTTGCACTTGGTCGTCATCTTCACGTCGAGTCGCATTCTGCGTGGGCTCAATGGATTTTTCAAGGGCCTGTGCCAATTCCCGGTCGCGGGCGCTTCTCGTGTTGTCTGTTTTGGTTTGTGCTTTAGCTGTTGCTGTTGCTATTGCTTTTACTTTTGCTTTTACCACCGTCTGCGCCCGCGATCAATAAATGGCGACCTTCTCCACTTAAAAGTTACTTTATTCTTTGTTTCTTAAGCTATCTGGTTGTTTCTGCTTTTAGGGCCACTTGAGCTCTCTCTCTCTCTGCCTACCTCTTGCTACGACTTACGCCCCCTTGCGGATTTTGTTTTTTGTTTTTTTTTTTTTTGCAGGCGTTCCCTTACAGTTAATTGCTGCACTCAACTGAGCCCCAGCTAAGCCCCCTTTTAAGCGAACCCGGTGCACCCTTGAGTCTTGCCAATCTGCCAAGCATGTACTCGCAGCGCTAAGCAGTTCGCAGATTAATGCCATGGTAAAGATTTCCACGTTGCTGCTACTCGAGTACTTTACCAAGTTAAATGGCTCATAGGCAGCAAGGTTCAAGAACTTTACAACAGCTTTACTGTAGCTTAAGCAGGGGATTGTTGTGCAATCCTAATCATACACCAACATTAAGTATAAATATAACAAGTACTTTAAAGCATTAAATATGAATAAATATAAATAAATATAGTAAGCATGTTATGTAAGCATGCTAACTAAACTGTAAGAAAATAAATTGCAAATCGCATT
This sequence comes from Drosophila fulvimacula, assembly GCA_035045555.1. Classification (NCBI taxonomy): domain Eukaryota; kingdom Metazoa; phylum Arthropoda; class Insecta; order Diptera; family Drosophilidae; genus Drosophila; species Drosophila fulvimacula. Next base: position 2,090,995 of record JAWNOX010000009.1, on the reverse strand, counting down.
GCTTATTTTTCCTATAGCAATATCCCAACCAAACAATAGTCTGTGATTCGAACTCGAATCCTAGTTGGTGTGTGTTTGCTCTTTTAGACAACCGAACACTTCAAATCAAGACTTCAAAAATTACAGTTGGAAATCCACGAGTCCCATGCACAGGCGAAACACAAAGACAAGAACCAACGCATTGCTGCTGTTTAGCCGAGGCAGGCGTACGCCGTCGGCCGTTTCGCCGCAAGCCGAAAGCAGAGCAGCTGTTGCTCTTGCTCTTGTTACTCTTGTGGTTGTTGTTTTTGGAGCCGAGCCAACGAGTGGAGTTTCGAAGTCGCTGGCGAAATAGTTGAGGTTCGTCCGTTTGTTCGTGCGCTGCGTTCAGTTGCGTTTCGCGCGGCATTGTTGACGGTTGTGCGGAGTGGAGTGCAGTTGCAGACAGTTGCAGAGCTCTAATTATTCGCTCACGGCTGGTTATTGTTGCTTACCTTAGCCCTTGGACAGGATGTACATTACAATTTAGACCGAAATTGGAAGCGAAATAAATGAATTAACGTTTTGTACCGCTTGCAGTGCTTTGTGCCGTGTTTTTAATTATTCGTACAACAACAGCATTAAGTAGCGCGAATCTGGTTCCTCGAAAAGCATTTACAGTGCCGCATTGTTCTTCAATTCCTTACACCAGGCATGCACAGTGCAAGTGAGTGTAGTTGTGTGCGTGTGTGTGTGTGTGCTAGTCTTGATTTATGTTTGTGTTTTTATGCTGTCCTTGCCCAGGACTCTCTGGCATGGCATTCAAAGTTGCAGCACAACTTTTCTGATTTTTCTCTGACTTGGCATTTATAACATGTGAATTTTAATGTGGAAAGAGAAGGTGTGCGGGGGGGGGGGTGTGGTTGGTTGGTTAGCGCCCTCCAGAGAGCACAGTGGTACATAAATTTTGATCTACAAGCCCGATATGAGGTGCTATTCATTTAGCTGCATCCGCTTTCTTCTCGCCCAACACATTTTTTTATTTGATTATTTAATTTCCTTTGCACATTATATTTTCATCCTCTGCTAAATTCTTTCTCATTGCAACAGTTTCCTGTAACTGATCCCTGGTCCTGCGACAAAACATATTTTCCTTTTCAATTTCGTTGCTTAGCTTGTTCTTTTATTTATATATTTTTCTTATTATTAATTTTATTATTTTGACTTATATCTATTTGTAAGAATATTCCATAGCTAAGATATTTATATAATATATATATATATATATATATATTTTTTTTTTTTTATTTTTATTTTTTTTTTTTTTTTCAAACAGAGCCCAGTCCGAGTGTCCCTATCTAACTATTTTATCCTACTATCTCTTCTATTTTGCCGGGCCTCAATGGAGGCCTATCGATTGTCCGTATCACAATATTGACTTTAATCCCTCGATATCATTGTTCACACACACACACATACTGCCAGCTAATAACTTGTGGTGTCACTAAAATTAGTTGCTAGACTCCCCCACAAGGCGCTCTCGGTGCATGCTGTGTTCCATTTATTCCGTTACTTCATACTACTTGGATTTTGGTGCCCCTTTCACAACGCCCCCGCGTGTTTGGATCGAATAGTTTGCTGTTGTTGGCGAGCTGTCAATGTTCCGCTGGCGTCTCATTTTTTATGCCACTAAGGTTGACACTAGAGATGGGTGCGTGTCGTGAGAGAGAGAGAGAGTATTACACATTTATGGTTTCGTATGTGACCCAGTTAGGCTTTATTTATGTTCCTCTCCCTTTTGTATTAGATTCATTGGTAAACAGAACAGTTTAATTACAGGTAATATTGAAAAGTTAATGGCTATTATCTTAGTACAAGCCCATCTCTAAAGCAAAAATTGTCTTTCACTTGAGCATTGTCTGACGGCTGAGTTTCTGTGGCTCCCGCTATGGCTGTGAGGCTCTTCAATAGACTTTATTATATGTCATGTCATCATGCAATCATATCGCTTTACCATATAAACTGCGGCGCGCAAAATAATCATTATATCAGACGACAGCTTTGGCTTCAGCTTTTGGTCACGCTCTCGCAATATACAAAGGAAGCCGACGCTACACACACACAGCCCAACTCTTTCAGCTAGTATGCTAATGATGCGTAACACAGGGGAGGGTCTGTATTAGCAATCGCGAGTTGACCAAATGGTTTGGTACGCCCATGCCGATTTGTATTTATTTTTAACATTTAGTTACAGTTAACTGACTGCTGCTACCGTTAATACACACGTACACCCGGCCCAAACCAATCTTGTTTTCCAGCCAGCCAAAGTCCGTCATTTATTCCTCTGAGTCACTGATTAATGAGCGCCCATTTTCCCATTGTCCAAATTGTGAATAACATCAGATTTGGCTTAAGCTTCAGCTTGATTTAATTATGAGACACACATAAATCATGTGCCTTCTGAGTACTTTAATCTTTAAATTAAATCAAATACTCAGCGTAATTAGGTACCAACGAAATAATGAGGCAACTATTGCAAATAAGTCAAATATTTTCCAGTTCCCACAGAGTTGCGTCAGGCTTACACACACACACACACACACACATACACATTCACACGCATGTTTGTGTATATAATTACATGATAAGTAACTGTAAACCTGTTATACATATTTGTACATATGTATGTAGAACAGCAATGTGTGTGTAATTTCCCAGCATTTAAACTGGATGAAAATGGGGAAAAATATAAAAATAATAATAATGAAATGAAAACGTAAACGAAAAATTTCATAATCAATGCAATAAACGGCTCTATTGTTTGCGCCCGTCGCTTTCAGGTCTTTTGTTTTTGTTTGAACGCCGCAAGGAAAAGCGGAAAATTACAGCAGCGAATGAAATACAGTTAGCTGCATCTAAAATACCCTAACGGAATTTTACTACATTTTTGAAAATGTATGTCTGTTCAGTAAATCAGAAAAAAACTAAAACTCTCCACAAAATTATACGAGGAATATCAGAATAATAATATATAATATCCATTTTATCAATACATAAACATAAGCTGAATACACTCTGTTACCAGTTAAGCTGCTTTCACTTGCGTCATTTCATCGGCAAAGGTATATATGTATCTATATATATATATATATATATATATATATATATATATATATATATATATATATATATATATATATATATATATAGACAGGAATAAATTTTCTTTAGCCATTTCTCTGTGTGTTTTTTTTCCACAGGCGAAAAAGCGAAAAAATTCTTGACGTCTCTTCGTGGAGTGCTCCACAATGTAAAACTCTCACGTTTCAATTATTATGACCAGGCACTTTTATGCTTTATCAGTGGTTTGCAGCACTCGTTGGTCTGCTTTAAAGCTGAATCAGATGGACATTTCTGGTCAAGTCTACAGCATCTGGAACTAATAATTCTTACTAGCTTAAAGCTATGCATTTACAAGAAGTTAGCGAAATGAGTTCATCTATTTGCATACAATGCCGAGTAGTCGGCTCTTAAATGGTTGCCAGTGTTGTAAAGTGTCATTATGCTAATGAATGAAAATTAGTTTAAGTAGCTGAAGTAGGACTTTAGTTTTCTATGCCTCAAGCAGTCAAGTCGACCTTAAATTATATATCTTTTAATAATTAAAAAAAAAATTTATATTTAAAGTATTCAATTAGTTTTCTTGCTTTAACGACTTAATATCTTAATTATGCTTTGATCATTGAATTCAATTTCGAATTGAACTCTTGCAGAGCCGTTGACTTTCTAGTTGATCAATCGTTGATTTCTTCGCTTTAATAAGAAAATGCATATAATTAAATGCCGTGAATAATTAATTTATAAATTCGTTGTTTACCAAGGAAGTCTTTATGTAAATGTTTGCGAGCCACTTTCACAGGCCATTTTGCAGCCATTAGCAAATGTCAGTGGACAGAACCGGGTTATGGCCGTAACGACTTGAGGAGCAGACCGGGTCGATTTAATGGTTCTGAAAACTAAAGAGAAACAAGACAAGAGCCATTAGGTAATCGTTTTGCCACCCAAGCTCAACCCCAGCACTTTGCCCCTTTCGAAAGTGGGCTTTTGGCCAGTGTTGTCAACTCAACACGCCAGATCAATGCATGAAAAAAGCCAAAATAGCTAGATTGGCTATTTTGCATATAACCAGACGAAAATCACCACGAAATCAGAGGGGAAATCAATAATTTAAAATTGTTTACCTATTTCATTAAGTTCTCATTACAAATTTTTTCCGCCAGACACAGCTTTTTCTACGAATTTTACATGGAAATTATTCCAATATTACACATTTTGTTTCGCTCTTCAAGAATTCAAAATAGCCTGAATTCCCGCTGGCCACCAGATCGCAAAACCTCCATTCAGATCTGACGGGAAAATAGCCAAATTGCCAACACTGCTAGTGACATCAAATGGCAAAATGGCAAAGTGCTCAAGTGGCAAAAGAAAAACACAAATTCATTCTGTGAATTTTCGTCGAGAAATTTGATATGCTAATATGACAAGAACATCTTGCTTTGCTAATATTGTATTCACATACATATGCATTATCTAATCTACTGCAATCTCTGCAAAGCACTCTCGAATTATGTCAACAAGTTTGCACTTCAACCATTTGGGATTTATACATTTTATTTTCTTGGGCACCACTTCGCAGCTATTAAAATTCATAAATGTGCGCTTTACAGTCTATAACCACATTATATTTCATATCCATCAGTATCAATTCAGAGCACAGCTGCTGAATCTCTCAAAATATTTTCAAGGCAATGCAGAAAAATAAGTTTCAGATTTACTTATATAAACCAATCACAGCTAAGACCAAGGCAGCTGCAAGAGATCCAACTCTTAAACTAACTCAAAAAAAATATATCTGCAGCTGGTCCACGGAGGAGATGAAAATATCTGTAATATAATAATTATACTCATTCATGAAAGTGAAATGAGTACATTGCTTTCATGCAATGTCCGTCTTGTTATGCGTCCGTATATCTGTGTAGCTAGAGACTAAAACTTTGTAATACTTATAATATAATATATATTATTGTATATAAAGTATTTATATAGTATATCAATTCTCAAGATTTTCCTGATACATCTATTAGGGGTGTGGCAAGCGGAAAATACATTTACCAGTATCTCAGAAACACTATTTTGTGAAAGTAGTAGAGCGTTACAATTTGAATTATTTATATATAATATTTGCGTGGGCAACCCAAGTTAAGAAAGATATTTCGGATGCATCTAGTATCATCATCTATAATCGGGTAAAACTTTCTCTTATACAGTTTCGCAGCTATGAGGTAAACATTTAATGTCAAAAACTATATATAAATATATACAGTCGAGTCTCGATAATTCTCGATAATTTAAAACCCCGTTATATGGAAAACCCGGTAAATCGAAAACCTCTGTAATTCGTAAAAAATTCTGTTCCCTTGCCATTTCGATTTATCGCAACTCGACTGTATTATATATAATGCGACTGTATATTATATAATCGCAAAATCTATATCTTGCAATGTTTTGGTGCTGGCAGCTGCAGTCGATGGAGCCCGGCTGCAAAGTGGCATAGTTGAAGTTGAAGTAGATGGTATAAAGCGCATCTGCAGCATCTAAATATATTCAAATATAATATGTAATCAATATTGTATATACAAATATTATTTTCAGTATATTTTTATTGGGTTTAAAGAACTTATTTTATTACGTTAGATGCAGCAATATTCCAGCTTGAATGCTATATGTTTTTACAATTATGTCGAGCTTTGATAGAGAGATAGATAATCATCTGTATTGGTTACAGCTCCTTTGTTTTATGATAGTTACTTCCTATAGCATATCACACACACGTGCTCAGCTCTCTCATGCTCATGCTCCTGCACTGTTCAAACTTTTTTCTGATGGCTATAATTGAATTAACACCTAGAAAACTGTCGGGTTAAATGCAAAATTCAATTACATGTTCCGGTTACACTTTTTTCTCGCTGTGCACAACTTTTAATGGGCCAGTTGGCGACCCTTTTGAATGTTGTCGTTGCTACTGCTGCTCCCATTGCTGTTGTTGTTGTCCATATGTCTGAAGGCAACGCTGTAAAAATGACTAACTGGTCTGCCGGTCTGTAGTGACTTTATGTTGTCCATTGGCTGTTATAGCGCTACGCATATTTCGATATATATTCATATGTGTACATGTATGTATATGCATGTGTTGGCTTGTTTATATATGTATGTGCATATGTGTGTTTGTGCACGTCTAACGGCTTTTGAGGTCCCATGCCCATGTTGCTGTTCAGTTCGTTTAAGCTGGTTTGGCTCAATTGCAACTGACATCGACATAAAGCAATTTGTATGTTAGTGTTGTCGATGTTGTTGTTTAACAGTTAAATGTTGGCAGTGGGTGGGCGCCAAAGAGTCGCTCGAGATTATCTTTAAAACCAAGCATACATCGCATAGAGCATGGCATGCGAGCAATACGAACAGATAAGAAACTCTTTAAAAAATATACAGACATGTTTATATGTTAGTTATACATAGTTAGAACTATATATATATATATATATATATATATATATATATATATATATATATATATATATATATATATATATAGACATATAGAGATAGCTAAATTCTAGCTCGTGTTGCTTTTACCTTGTTTGCTGGGTCGTTGGCTATGCTAATGGGTCTTTTCGGTTATGTTATGTTTTTTTTTTTTTTTTTTTTTTTTTTAGCGCACATGTCGTGCCCACACGCTGCTCACATAAACCCCTCAGATAGTTGGGAACGGAAGATACAGACTAACTATCTTAAGCTCTATTACCGGTTCCGCTATGTCTATTGCTATGTCGATTTTCAGTGCTCGGCTGCTTTGTTTAATTAAAATCTTGAACTTTCCGCCGAGTTCCAGATTGCTTTTGTGCTGATGTCAACGGCAGAGCCCTTCGCGAACACACACAGGAAGATTTTGAAGCTATCGCCACTACGTTTTCCGCCGGAAACTTTTGGGAAATTCTCAATTTGGCTTTCAAGTGCAGTTGCAATTGATTAATGGCAAAGTGTTGTTATTGTTTACGAACATTTCTGTTTTTGCTAAGTTTCGCTGTTGTCAAACTTCCCTTTGCGATTTATCTGTTTATTAAAACTTGAGATTTAAGTATAAGGGTATATAAGGGATATATAACCTATATGTACCACAAACTATTCCTTGCACAGTGCGTTTCGTGTTTTATAATTACTTCCATGTATTTTGTTCTGAACTCGCTCCTCATTCAATAAATTCCTCACAGAGCCCAGTAGTGAACTGGTAATTCTCCCTAATTGTGTTGCGATTTCTCATCTTTTATTTTTATTCATTTGTCTTAACTTGTAGTCATAATATTTTTCATTTCTTCCATCTTTCATAGTTTCAATGATATCACTAACCCTATTTGGCTGTGATTCGGGGCATTGCTCGCCGGCCTGTCAAATAAAACACCCTCATCGGGTTAGTGATATCGTTGATAAATAATGCTATTCTTAGGGTTTTACATTATTACTGTAATTTAACTCACGTTTTGCCAACTTTTAAATAACCAATATGCAACCCATATACATACTTCATCTCAATCGATGATTACATGAACTAGTTTGCTTTTTATAGCCAGTTTGGTCATATATGTGCTGGCTGCCAAAGCCATAGCCCATCGCTCTCTATTCATGGTAGCCAACTCTTTCAATTTCCTGTTAGCCAAATCCAATTCAATTCAAAATTATTACCAAAATATGTATAAAACAACGAACAACAAGAACAGTTTAGAGTGCGTAACAAACAGGGAACTCTGATAAACAAAGTTAAAAATTGAATTCGAGAGCTCTCACAAAGTTCTAGTAAGCCCCACGAAAAAAGGCAAAAATCAAAAAAAAGTTTTGTTTTTTGGTTTAGCAACAACAACGAGGAGGAATCAATGCATTTCAGCAACACGAACTGCATATGGGAAATCTGAACTGCAATGCGTTGACTTTGTGGTTGGAAAAACAAAGGGAAAATAAAGGAAAAACTCAGCAGCTTGCCAGGCGAGAAAAACTTCAGGACTTTTGCGTTTTGACTTGGCTTTTAGTTTGTCGTTGCTCAGTTGTTGCTGTTGCTCTTGTGGGAGCATGCAAAACTGTTTGCAGGCCAAAAATGAGAGGAAAAAAAGTTGGAAAATTCTAGACTCGCCGAGGAAATACCCTGTACAGTGGTTGCCCATTACCAATTAGCACTTGTATAATTTCAATTAAATTTAATTTAAAGAAAATTAAATTTTCATATCTATTTCAAATAATATCGCAATATCGAATATCAACTTTAACTCGTTATTCCCATTTTGGCATCCATACTGGATGATAATAAGCATCAAATAGTAAATTCTTTCACTTGTGACATTCAATGCCAAATTGGCATCATTTTCCACCTTCCTTATGGCAACTGGGTATAAAACACGAAGCGAAACAATTTTAAGCTGGAGTGACTCGCATATTGTGCAGAAGAACGAGCAACAAACTAAAAACGAGCGACGGCAACGGCAATGGCAATGGCAATGACAACGGACAAACATGTCACCAAGTCGAAAGGACGTCAAAAGGACCTCAACCGGACGGGTTACTGGGAGCCCCATCCTGTCTGTCCCTTGGCTATGGCCAGAGCAATTTACGATGAAATCAAATTTGGCAAAAAGTTTTTGCTCTCTCGAGCAACTAATAAGTCGGAATGTTCCATCAGGCGATTTGATTTGCAAAACTTTCAGACAGTTCATTTGAAGAGAAACTTTTTTCAGCTTTATTATTTAGCTGTTCATACACACAGTCAAATATATCCATGTATGTTTTAGATTAGGAACATTTATTTAAAGTGATCTAAATCATATTTTAATGATCTGATTAATTATTTAAATAATTATTATATTATATTTTATATTATATTAATAATAGACACTTGATAGCATAATTTAACTGAGTTTTAAATCATGTTTTTAGCAACTCTCATACACTTATACTCCCTCTCTCTATTTCTCCGACTCGTAATATCCCGTATTATTCATGCTGTGTTCGTATTCTAATTCGTTCTGTTCTTTTTTTCTTTTAGCGAAACAAAAGACTTGAACTCCCCCTTACTAATAGATGGCAGCTAAGGAAGCGTGTGTCTGTGTGTAAATTTGTGGGTAAGTAAACAATATATATAAGGATAGAAATTGATATATATCGTATATATCTACTTGAATTATTTACTTCGTTATTAAAAGGAATTATCCAAACATATATAAATTATAAATTTAAAATAAATATGATTATATTATATATATTCTTCAAGTCAAGTAAGAAAGCTCTAGTCTGGCATATCCAACTAGAATCAGCCCTAAACCCATTAAAAAGGGAAAATAAAAGGTATAATATATTTAAATGTATTATACTATACTTAAATACATTATATATATACTATATTTATTATACTATATTTGAATAGATTATATATATACTGTATTATTTCCCCGTCATCGGTTACGCTTCCACGCCCATTTCTACTGCAGTACGTGCATGCGTGGTAGAAAATCCGCAGCTAAAGTAATATTTGTCAATTCAAACATAATCAAATCCAATTTAATCACTAAGGACTACTGGCCTGATGAGGCTCTGCTTTATGGGATCTGCCACGTATTCTTTTGCCTGTTAGCAAAACCCATTTTCAATGGGTTCACGGTAAAACAAAGTATTAATACTTGATTATAATTTTGTATTATAGCAAACAGAAAGTTATGAATAATATAAAAACAAAACCCACTTAAAATGCAAATCCCCGCTGAGTTGCTGAGAAGCGCATATTTTAAGTGTAGTTTTGAACTCCGCTCTTAAGCAGGAAAACCACTCAAATAATTTCAGAGTTTTTTCTCGCAAGTTGAGAAAAGTTATGGAAGTGATGCGAATCATATTTTTCAATGTCAATTAAAAGAGGGACTCGAATGCCACTTGATAAATGCTTATTTCTCTTTTATTATATTTTTGTATGCTGCCAATGGAGCTCTGAACAAAGATGTGACTAGAAAAAGTGAGAAAAAAGATCTTCAACTGGAGTGCAGCACGCGCAGTGTTAAGCCCCCTACATCAGCTCCACTGCACTTCTAATGAGCTTCAACTAGAGTTTCATACTTGCTCAGAATGCAAAATGGGAGGTATATTAAACTTGGTCAATCGGTATATACGATCCGACCGACTAATTGATTCCGTGTTTGAACCCATATACAAATTGAATAACTGAGCAGAAAATATCGCTGTTAATTAAAATGTTAATTGAAATGTTAGTAGCCAAATCGAAATGGTTTATGTGACTCTCCGGAATAGAATAGAATATATTTCTATGCCATTTATGGCTTTCTCAGCCGTGAACGAGTATTGCGTAGTCGACTGTGAGCGACTTCAGCATTCTTGAGTTTTGTTCACGCGGCACATTGTGCCATACAGTTGGTAAAGCGCTCTGGGGACTAAAGGAAGGGTGCAGTGTTTAACGTAACTGCTGAACGTGTCGAGAGGAAAACACACACACACACACACACACACACACACACACACACACACACACACATTTGCATGTAGCCAGTGACAGGTGCTTTCGGTGGCTGAGCGAGATGCGGGTATTCGCAGAGCAAACGTCACTTAATGGCCGCTGATTAGCATGCGAGGGGCTGACTCTGGTGACTGTCTGCTATTTGTGTGTGCACGTGTGCTGTGTGAGTGTGGCTAATTGAAACATTGGTTAAGGGGGACCAGGCGCTGCTGCCGACACTAACATATCTCTTGAATATGCTGCCTAATAAAGCTGTGCAGTTCAGATTACATTTAATGCAATTCAAATTGAGCTGCCGTAAATTTGCATGTCCCCTTTTCTACCACTCCCTCTGCTTCTTTATTAAATTATAATTTGAAAATTGTTTTACACGGCGTATGCGTGATGCATTTCCATGTTCGCATCACACACACGCACTGTGAGCCGTCGCCGTCGCCGCCGTCCCCGCCGCACAAGCTGCAAATTTTGAGGTCAAACTGGGCAAAAGTTTTCACCAACTTTATGTGTGTGTGCGAATAGTTTTTGATTGAGTTTTGAATATATGCTAGTTCTTCTATTTCTGGTATTTTTGGTTCGTTAAGTTCGGCGAGGGCAAAGTAATTTGCCTGCCTTGGCTTTCTGACTTTTCCTTTAACTTTGCTGCACTTTGCGTGTGGCAAGTGCAGAAATTGTGCCATAAAGAACTTTTATTTAATATAAAAAATATTCAAATTAATGTAGAAAATTTTTGGACATAATATAGTTCTATGAGTTTATAGAACTAGGTAATTACAAAGTTGCAATATTTGCTTAGAATGGAGTTTACTTTTCACGAATTTTCATTTTCCTGAGTATCTGAACAAAAGTTTTTGATTAAAAATATAAATTGAATTCAATTTAATTAGTATTCTATGAAGTTACTGATCTATAGAATTTGATTATTCGGAAGTAATATCTTTATTATCGCATGAATATTGAACATTCTACGAATTTTCTTTTTCCTGAGCATCTGAGCAGAAGTTTTTGTTGAAAAATATTAATTAAATTGAAATTTTAAATTGTAATTAGTATTAACATCCTATACATTTTTTGATCTATTGAATTTGAATATTCGACGATATTATTTTATTATTATCATATCAATCGTATGAATATTATTACTATTGTATGAATCGAGTCTCCTGCGGCGAACCTATGTTATTTGACTACATAATTTATAGTTTATATTATGTTTATTATTGTTACGTAAATGTTTCTTATATGCAATTAAATTACTGGTTAAAATTAGACCAAAATTTTATTTATTTTATTAGTTTATTATTATTCAATTTATTTGACTATTCTTTAAGCTGAAGCTAACAGAACTGTTGAGCTTTGCTTTTGCTTAAGATTTGTATATATTAAGCTTTCGATTGATACAACAAATGTATCATTAATAAATACAAACTTGGAATACCCGCTCAAGCGTTTTCATTGTATCGCAACTCAAAATAAATTTTAAACGCACTTCAAACCGCGGCCTCATTCTGGTTTCCCTAGTTCGCTCTGTCCGTCGATAATCCAAATGTTATTAGCATATTTGATTAAATGTAATTTCCAATAATAAGAAATTACTCGTATTTGCCCACAAATTGTTTTTAGTTTATTAAACGCAAATTGCATTCAACGTGACGAGCCTAATGCTTTGCAAATTGTGAAATTGCTAATGGCATAAATGCGCAGGTCCTGTAATGCATCCTTCCACGTATTCAGCTAACCAACAACTAGTATATATATATGGTATATATATATATATATATTCAATGCAGACATGCGAAACATTTTTGGGATGTGCCTTAATTAAATTTTCTCAGGCGCCTCTGACGTCTCCGACTGCCCCGAACCAGGCAGCTCCTTAGCCTCACCCAGCATGAAATATTCAATGTGATGTGAAATATTACAGCACTTGTTCTCGAATTGAGGCAAAGTGGTCTCGATGGCAGGGCATGGGCACATCTGAAATTTATGAACAACGGCAACTGAAATCGAGACGTTGGCTTTGTTCCAGCCAGGGATTATGCAAAGATTTTATTGTACTTGGGCTGCAACTACAACGATAAATACCCTGTATTTGGATGACGAATAGGGTATATATTACTTACTATGTTACTCATTATACACAGGCCTCCCTCCAGCATTCTTAAAGACAAACTGCCTCTATTTAATATAATAATAATGATTAATTTTTCATCAATATTAATTTAGAATAGTTATAGTAATTAATCTTCGAAATACAGAGTATTCGTTAGTTTATGCAACTCAGCCATTTGCACGTCTTCTGCAAATTCCTGTTGAAATTCATATTTAAATCCTGTTGCTTTCATCGGCTAACGATGATGACGATGCTAATGATGTTCACAGCTATTATTATTATTATTATTATTTGTTTTGGCATTGCAGATGTGCACAGATAAGCATCGAACCGTACAAAAGCAGAGCAAAGCAAAGCCAAGCAATACAAAGCAACTGCAGCGACAACTGGGATAATCTGGACGTGAGATCCCCTTGTGCAACATGTCTTTTAAGCCCTTTCGACGCGGCTCGGCGCGCTGCATTGGCCTCCTGTCGGCGTTTGTGACCATTTTACTATTCCTCTACTACTTCTCCATTGGCCAGCCCAGCCCGGCGCATATCACAGATGCCAATACGGCGGCAATGAATCGTGCCCAGGCGGCGGCGCTTAACAGCTTTAGTGTGGAGCAGCATCAGCATCAGCCCCAGCAGCAGCAGCCACAACAGCAACGACAACAGGAGCAGCAAGAGCAACAGCAGCAGCAACAGCAACAGCAACAGTTGCTGCAACACAACAACAAGGTGTATCTCAGCACACAGAAACACGAAAATCTGGACGAGGAGTCGCTGCGGAATGTGCATTGGGGCGACAAGTGTTACGTGCTGCTCCAAAGCAAAACCAACATAACTGCCTCGGAGGAGCACAGTCGATTTGATTTCCAGGTAAGAACACACTGCTTACCTTCATATTAAATTAGCGTATATTATCCGGCGCAAGTCCCTTAATCCGTTTCACACATTTTCCGCCGTATTCAGTAAGAAGCAGCAGCCTAGCAGATATGTTCCACTACAAGCTCTGACGGTTTGACCGCTGCATTGTCCTTGCTCTCGTTTGAGCAACATTTTTCTCTGAGCTGTGAGGGACTTAGTTTTTGTTTGCTTTTATTTACTTAATCGTTTACAACTGTGTCCATAAATACCTTAGGCTGGCAGCGCTGATGCAGACATTAATGTCAAAGGTCAAGTCATCAATGCCATTAGTATTGAAGGTTTGCTTGGTTGGCGACAAAAATCAGTCAACAAAGCAGTGCGATTAAGGAGCTGCATGTCATCTACCAGAACAAATCTATATCAATATAAATATATAAAGACTATATCTATATAAAACCAACAGAATTTTATTGGCACAATAGATTCAAGGGATTACTGCTTGTAAGCTGCCCACAGCGACTTTGCTGATAAGCTATATGGTATATGGTATCATTCCAGAGCGACTTTGCCGCACTTATAAATCCAATTCCAAAGGCCGCGCTTGTTACTTATAATAACTAATTACTCTATACCACATTTCAATGAATTAACAATCATCGCATGACGAGCTAAATTGAAGTAGCCGTTGGTCATTCCGAAAGATTGCTATTTTTGGAAAGTCTGGCAATGTATTGCATAGAAGGGGAAGTACTTTGAGATATAGAGGAAAAAATAAATATGTTTCATTTTATAATTAAATGATGATTGATAATTGATCTGAGTAGTAGTAGTAGGTAGATCGAACAAAATTAATGCAAATTAAAATTCCACTTTAATTTTATTGAATTAATTAATAAAAATATATTTTTTCTGCTCTTTGTTCACAGCCCGAATGGATGCGCTCCAAAGAGTATTGGGATCGCGGGTTTGAGGAGCGTTACGAAGCTCAGAAAAAGGATAAACACCGTCCACCTTTGAAGGTCATCGTTGTGCCGCATTCTCATAACGATCCAGGCTGGTTGAAGACCTTCTACAACTACTTTCAATCAGACTCGCGCCAGATCCTTAATCTGCTGGTGACCAAAATGCAGGAGTATAAGGACATGACCTTCATCTGGTCAGAGATCAGTTTTCTGCAGCTCTGGTGGGACCAGGCACATCCCACCAAACAGCGCGCCCTCAAGCGCCTGGTCAACTCCGGACGCATTGAAATTACCACCGGAGGTTGGGTCATGACGGATGAAGCCAATGTGCACATTTATCCGATGCTCGATCAACTCATCGAGGGTCATCAGTGGCTGAAGAACAATTTGAATGTGACGCCCAAGGTCGGATGGTCCATCGATCCCTTCGGACATGGCAGCACGGTTCCATATTTGCTGTCCGGTGCCCAGTTTGAGGGTGCGATTATACAGCGCATCCATTATGCCTGGAAGGAATGGTTTGCACGCCAGCAGAGCGGAGATTTCATCTGGACTCCGTACTGGCGTTCGGCCAATGATCACGGCAAGCTACTCACCCACAATATGCCCTTCGATATATACTCCATAAAGGGCTCATGTGGACCGCATCCTTCCATTTGTCTGAACTTCGATTTTCGCAAGATACCCGGAGAGTATACGGAATACTCGCTGAAGGCGCAATACATAACCGATGAGAATCTGGAGGAAAAAGCCGAGCTGCTCCTGGAGCAATATGCTCGCACTGCCTCTCTGTTCCCGCACAATGTGGCCCTGATACCCGTCGGAGATGATTTCCGGTACAACAAGGAGCGCGAGGTGGATCAGCAGTATCGCAACTACAAGAAGCTCATCAGCCACATCATGGCTAACAAGCGGCTATACAACGTGGATATTAAATTTGGCACGCCCAGTGATTACTTTGCAGCCATACGGCAGCGCATGGGGTCGGAGAAGGCGTTCCCCAGCTTCAAGGGTGACTTCTTTGTCTACTCGGATATCTTCTCCGAGGGCAGGCCCGCCTACTGGTCGGGGTACTTTACGACTCGGCCCTATTACAAGCTGTTGAGCGCCGAGCTGGAGCATAATTTGCGAGCTGCTGAGATTCTGTTTACGATTGCTTATAATACGGCACGGCAATTGCATCATGATGATGCCATCAAGATCTATGAGAAGAACTATGAGCAAATTATACATGCGCGGCGAAATCTGGGCCTGTTCCAGCATCACGACGCCATCACGGGCACCTCCAAGGCGGCGGTGATGCGGGACTATGCAATGCGCCTCTTCGACAGTACCCAGAACATGGTCAAGATGCAGGAGGCGTGTGTGGAGCTGCTGCTCCAGAATAGCAGCTCACATGAGCACGGTTTTCTAATCAGTGAATTCGAGCGGGACAACTTTAGTAAACTGCCCAGAAAGATGCCCATCCAGATGATGTATCCAGGTGCCACGGGCAGCGATGAAGCCGTCAATAGCGGCACCACTAACACGGGCAACGACATTGATGACGGGGATGTGGAGTCATCTGTGCCGCTTTCCAAGAATGCTGAGGCCAGCTTTGTGGTCTTCAATGCGCTCACACAGCGCCGCATCGAAATTGTCACGCTACGTGTCCAGCAACCCAATGTGCGAGTCTTTGATGAACGCGGCGCAGAGCTGAAACACATTCAGATCAATCCCGTGTGGAACATCACGGATGGCTACGAACAGCAGGGCTTCAATTCGATGCCGCAGTCTAACAACGGAGCGCGCATACGCACCTCGAAACGTCAATATGAGGTGATGTTCGTGGCCGAACTTGAGCCGCTCTCGTTGACCACCTATCGCGTCCAGGTCGACGAGTTCAACTACAAACGCAACATAGCCACCATCTACTGCGATGACTGTACCGAGAAGCCGGTCACTAACGAGGCTGGGAATACTACGCCTGCCAAGGTCAACATTGTGGAGTTTGAGGCAAAGGCCAAGCCACCAGGTAAGCAAGCAGAAGACCATCTTAGATCTCATCTGGTTTCTCTACACAAATACACTTATTATTTTCAATACCACCAGGTGATATCCAGCTGGAGAATGCCCACATGCGTTTGCTGTTCGACGAGAAGAGCGGCTTCCTCAAGACCATCACCCGAAAAAACAAGCAGCAGCAACTGCTGCATCCGATGCAGTGCGCCATCAAATTTGCTGCCTATCGCAGCGCGCAGTTCCATTCCGGTGCCTATCTGTTCAAAACGGATCCCGAACAGAGCGAAGCCGAGAAGGATGTACTGGATCAGTACGAGGACGTGCGCATCATCATCACCTCCGGACCCATTGCCAGCGACGTGACGGTCATCTATGGACCATTCATGGCACATACTGTGCGTATTTTTAATTCCCACACTCACTTGGATGCCGCAATATATATCGAGAATGATATCGACTTTGAACCACCTCCAAAGAATCGGGAAACGGAGTTGTTCATGCGTTTGGTCACGAACATTGATAACATTGCTCCTGCGCCTCTCCAACGGGATCCGCTCAAGGATCCAACAGAGACAAGCATACCCGAATTGCCAGTATTTTACAGTGATCAGAATGGTTTCCAATTCCATCAGTAAGTATTATTTGTGCCTCATTTTGAGATGAGCTTAGACTGTAATCTCTGCTTTCTCAACAGACGGATTAAGGTGCCTGCGATTGGCATTGAGGGCAACTATTTTCCAATTACCTCGGCGGCATTTGTGCAGGACGCGCGCCTGCGGCTGACACTTCTTACGACGCATGCGCAGGGCGCAGCCAGCTACGAGCCTGGCCAGCTGGAGGTCATGTTGGACCGTCGTACGCTCTACGACGATTATCGCGGCATGGGCGAGGGCGTGGTTGATAGTCGCATGACGCGCCACAAGTTCTGGCTACTGGTGGAGGATATGCCGGCTAGTCAATACGTAGATAAACCGCCCAGCTACAAGGTGCTCAGCTTGCAGGCCCAACAATTGGCCAACGGGCTGCGCTATCCACCAAATCTCTACTTTTTAAGCAACTTCGACCAGCCCAAAGCGGCACTGCAGCCACTTGTCCGGCTTCTGCCACATGGAGCGCTACCTTGCGATGTCCATTTGACCACACTGCGCACGCTCTCTGAGCCACAGCTCCAACTGTTTCCGTCCGCCTCGGCATTGATGGTGCTGCATCGTCAGGGCTTTGACTGTAGTATCAGCTCACAGCATCTGGACATGAGCAGCGTGTGCTCGCTGACAGGCAATGGGCTGGGCGCCGTTCGCTTCGGTGAACTGCATCTGCAAAGCATCGAGGCGACCAGCCTGACGGGTTTACCCAAAAACATGCAACCACAGGCATTACGCTCGCTGGCACAGATTACGCTCGAGCCCATGGAGCTGCGCACCTTTAATCTCACGTTTCGTGGGGCACTGTAAGCCCCACTAGACAACCAATATCCAAGGCAGCGTCTGCAGCAACTGGCGAAGCCTCTATGTTTAATCTCATGTGTAACAGAATCGAAAATATGTATTGTATTTATTTGATAATCAGTTAAGATTTTGATTTATTTTTGTAGCTCTTAAGTACGGACGAGTGCATGTCATTAAGCTTTATTTACGCAGCGTACTCTCTTCTCCGCGTCTCACAGATTTTAAAGTACAAAGCCCAGAGCATAGTTATCATATACCAAAACTACCTATGTGAATCTATATCCAATAGACCATTTCACTGCCCATGAGCATTCCGTTGAAGCAATTGGCATACCAGCTATATAAGTTCCATAGAATTCAATACTGGACTGTCCACACTTTGTGCAATATGTTTAATTTTGTATCCAAATTGCAAATTTGAGTTGATTGATCGTAAAGATATAGCTTCATTTAGCTAAATACCAACAGACATCCTAAAATACTGTTTTAACTTGTTTTACCTATTGATCTAATTATTCAACTGATATATAATTATATATATCTAATTTGAGACTAGCAGGCAATATCAAAATGTTTTTCAATTTCAAACTTATGTTGACTTCGTTCTTTTTTTTTTTTAATTGTTGCCTGTTTATCTAAGGTAAAATTAGTAGAGCTTAAATATAATACTTATAGCATATATATATTTAGCAGCAAATATTTAGCCCGCAAATTAGCGTCAATTTGTTCAGTTTTAGCCGCAAATATTGAATTTTTGTTGCCTTCTATTTAATTTATTTAGACTGATTAGCTTAAAATATACGCAAAATGACAAAACGAAGAGTAAACACATTAATCTATGCTTAATTAGCAAATTCAAGGCATCAAGCATTATGATATCTCAATTAAAGGAAGACACTTGGAATTAGCATAAGATTTTTAACGGACGTTGGATAGCGAATGAAAAAGAGTTATGCCAAATATTGAAGTATGTTTATACCCTATATTAATTATTATTCTTAAGGCGCCTGTGCGCTCGTTGATTTTTTTATTATTTTCTTGTAAATAGTTCTGAAAGGCACGGTAAAAGATAGATCTAATATTAAAATGAAACTAATCCGTTTAGACTAAGTCCCATTACCTGTAGTGCTGTACTTTATAAACGTAAACGAATCTTTGATATAAAATACATACAAATTATATACCATAGTTACTAATCAAATAAACTAAATGTAACGCCTCACATTTACCGAAATCAAGAAGCATTCAACCGAAGCTAACAAAAAACAAAACATGAAAATACGTAGAATACAAAATACTCTGAAGAAGAACAAAAGGAGAATTTCAATTGGATTTTTAACATATGTGTATTTGATATATTGATTGAATGTAATTTTATGGATACATCATGAATAAAGTATTAATTGAAACCAACGCAATTGATGCACGGTATGTTTTCCCTAAATTAATCAACTGAGTGTAACATTAGCATTGTTACATTTAATTTTAATTTAATTAAATTAAACTGAAGTTAATTTTAATTCGTTATAGCTAACTCTTCAAAAATGTACATATACAAATATGGTATGAATTAATATATGCGTCTATTTCATATTATAAATCTCAGACTCAGCGCAAAAGTATGCAATTTGTAATGCTTAAAGCTTGTTCCACTACTCGTCGCTAGATGGCGCAGTCAGTGATACTTCAATGATGGAGTTAGCAGTTCATATACGTTTTGTTATGCTTGTTCTAATTAAACATCAATTACCATCTTAAACCGAAAAGCAAAACGGGAATTTTAACAAAAATTGACGTCAAGAAGTCCAAGGAAGAGAATTATGTCTAGTTTTAAACAAGGCAAATTCCACAAAAAAGCGAAAACTTTTTTTTGCATAGCGATAGATGTTGAATAGGAAACTAATCAACATTGTATTTTAACTAGACAGTTTCTAGACTCAGCTAAGTTTAAAACTAAATACATTAGTTTAACTGCAAACACTGTTAAGATATTTACTTAGACATTTCGATTAGTCGGGCACCACTTCGTACATGTTTACGCCCTTCTTCAGCAAATAGCCGGCCAGGTTGGCGAGCTCCACCAATTTTGAGATGCCCGTCATAATACCCGCTCGTGTGCCCATCTCCTTTAGCTCATCGAAGTCGAAGATGCACCGACCCAGAGCAGACGATCGCACCTGCATAATGTGCACAAAGCTCTGGAGCTGTGACCTTTTGCTGGAGCTGCTTGGCGCTGGTGCTTGACCAGATGTGGCGCCCACACGTGTTTGAGCCATGCTCTCTGTCACCACAGCAATCACATCCCGCACGTGCAGCGCCGTTACTGTGCTCGCCAGATCCAGACGGGCACGCGCCTGCGAAAGGCAAATCAATCCGAGCAGCTGCCTGCAAAGAGTTCAAATAAAGAAACGTTACAAAAGAGAGAAAAAAACGTTTGTGGCCATAGGTCATTCGCTTTGCCTGCTTTGTTGCCCTTAGAGGTTCTTTTGTTTCATCTTTATCATTTTAATTATGATTAATTATGGTTCTCAGATATTCGCCAAATCATGCGACTTTTGTGTTATGATCATCAAAACCTGTTTTGGCAAAATATTTGCCAACTTGTAAATAGTTCGATATGTCTTATTTGGTGACAGAACATCTGGCCATTCTATGTATGGAATGTATGGAAGTGAATCAGTAATAGGCTCAACCGCGCTTTAATAGAGTTAGGCACATGCCCTATAAATCAGTTGCATGTGGGCGCGCTTCGAACATGTTCCAAGGCACTTTAACGGAAGAGTTTTATCAAAACTTCAGCTTTTCTGCTACAGATGGGACAGGTGGCCAACTGGTTGACTGGTTAGTTGGGCGATCTGCCTGCTCGGCCTGGCACGCACCTTTCATTTGAATTTATCAATTTCGTTGTTTTCATTCTCGGCTCGCACGTTGGCGCGCACGGTTCGGTACGGTCCGACTTCGAAGTTCGAATTTCGAATTTCGTATTTCGAATATAGCTTTCGAGCTCGTGGAAAAGCGCATCGAATGCAGCTATCGGAAGCGTAGCGCAATTTCCTAACAGTTGGCATTGAAGCGGCTTTTGTTTAATGCTCAGGTTTTCGTTGATGAAATTTTAGTTGCCCAGCGGCCAGAGATCTTTTTTGCTTTTGGCCGAGTGTCGCAAGTTTCTCCCAAAACAAAAACAAAAACAAAATCGAAAATATTCAAAAGTGCAGCAAATACAATTAAGTAGGTGTTTTTGTTGTTGTTGTTGTTGTTGTCGTGTTATTATTATTGAGTGCATTGTGGAATAGATAGAGACGATCATGTGGCCGCTAAACCTTGTCATCGCCTATTGCGTGCTCCTTCCAGCCGTCCAATGCTTCGAGATGAACAGTAAGTAAACCGTAACATCGAATTAAGTGTTAATGCTTGATATTATAATGGGGATTTTCACAGATTTTATAATTTTTTGTTTTGCTAACCAGTCAACAAAGCCTATTCGCACGCAACGTTTGACGGGGCGTTGTCATCGTATTAGAAACGATTCTTATTATAATAGGATAAGCGACAGTTTGCGTAATGCCTAGTAATTGCTCACATTATATGTATAATATATATATAAATGTATATATATATATATATAATATAATGTGTAATATATGCTAAGTTGCATTGCGAATCTATTTGTTTTTAACTATTATTGCTTGAGCACACTGCAGATATAGCTATAAATAAAATATATATATACACATAAATTCACTCAGTAATCGAAAACCGATTTTCAGGCAATTTCTGCCCACCTCACACATGTTAAGCTTTATCCTGTGATCGATCAAGTTATACGCAAATGCAATTTAAAAAAGCAATATAATTGATAAATAGTCCCCCGGTTGCTCAAGGCCTCACACTCGAACGCATAATTTATGAACAGTGACAATGGAAGATTTCGAACTGCTGATCAACGTCAGATGATTTGACAAATTCGCACTAGATAGATGAAAGCGATTTGCGATCTTCATTGCCGTAATGTCTCAAAATAAATAAATACTCAAATGATTCTAATCAATTGCCGCAGCTCAATTGTGAGCAGCTCGCTGCTTGGGTCTTGTTTTGGGCCTTTGGCTAACACGCACACGCACACGCACACGCACAGTGGCTAAGCCTATCCCAAAACTAATCACCAAGTTCCCCCACACATTATCAAAATATAATACGCAATACTCGCTCTTAGTGGGCGTGGGCAGAATTAATTTTTGTTTAATTTGTATATTTTTATACGATTTGAATAGTAGTGGAGTAATATAGCGTAAGCCCTGCCCTTACTTATATTTTGTATTCATAAAGACGTTATTTTTATAAGAATCCAATTTAATTATTTTACACTTTGCACATTTTTAACCAGAATAAAAGCAGACGAAAAGATTTACGCTCCTATCTACTCGAGACATGAACAATATGAATTATTTGTTTACTCATCTTAACATTGCCGAACAAACAGCAAACGATTTACTTGTTTTTTTTTTTTTTTTTTTTTTTTTTTTTTTTGTATGCAATTATTTTTTTTGCGCTGAGCGTGAAAGCTGGCAAAAGTCAAGGACTTAAGATGTGAGCTCAAGTTATATTCTTAGACGTTTGCGCTCTGAAGTATAACAAGACATATGACATTACTGCTTGATTGGGCACAGCTAATGTAGAATTGAATAAAAAGTTTGTTTCCTAAGTCTTTTGATTTGGGTCTGCGCTAAGAATAAGTTTAGCAATACATAATTTTTTTGTTTTTGATAAATAATTAATGAGACTTTCATTAATTATTTTATTTATAAGAATAAGTTTCCCTTCATTAAATGCTTTCTGTCGACAGACAGTCTTCGTTTTGGAACTGTTTCTTCCTGTTCTAGAAATTACCATTTGAGCAAAGGTGAAGCACCTTGGTATTCAAGTTCAAGTTCAAGTTCAAGTTTGTGTCATTTCGAGAAAACCAAATAAAAACGCGAAGGCAGGAAAACGAGTTTCCTTTTACTTGACTGATCTTGGAAGAAGATTAAGCTAGTCGAGGCTGCGTCCTTCTGGTGATATTTGTAGGGTTTTTATTGCAAGGAACTAGTTTTGCATCGTTGACTCATTCCTTAACGATTGTTAATTTGTGCTGCTTTCACAGTGACACAGTACTACGAAATGCCGCAGCTTTACGACTTTGATGACTACGATCGCTGCCTGCAGGAGTACGGTGCTGGCACCTATTGCTTTGTGCGCGCTGAGGTGCAGCCGAATGGCACAGCAGCCGCCTGGCGTGCCATCCAGGAGATCTCGAAGTATAACCGACACCACTTCGACCATCGCCAGCTCTACTTTGGGCTCTGCCTGCGCAAATGTGAGGCTCAACTGTTGGCAGTGGATGCGAGTGCCAGGCAACAGCTGCATGCAGGGCTGCTGACGGACAATGCCAAGGTGAGCATAAAGAGTTATATAAGAATCAGTTCACAAAATATGCCTATGCCAAAAAACAGTCATTAGATGTGGTTTGTCTTGAATCATAAATTTCCAGCGAATATTAATGAATTAGCAACTTCGGCCTATTCTATCAGCTTTTCGGCTCAACCTAAATTAACACCAATATATGAAAACGCGTGCACTAGGCCTTAAAACTGCTTTTCAATGGATTTTTTGAACAAGAAGAAGATCGCACACAATTTAATTTAATTGATTTTAACGCCTTACCCCAGCCAAAGAAAAATCAAGATTTCAAAATCTCCCACAGCAGCCAACAAAAAACCAACCAAAACGAAACGATACGAACGAAACTAAAGTGTTGAATGAAAAATACAAATGCTTTAGTAACAACAATAAAAATTAAACGCCACCAAATGCGTACAAGACACACGTCAAACTAGCTAATTTTATTATACGCATAGTTAATACCCTCTACGACGGCTATGATAACTGATTATATATATACAGTGGCGAGCACGTTTGGATACTATTACGAGTAGATCAATTATTCATTTAGCTTTCTTTAAAGTTGGTTAAAATTTGTCGACTTGTTTTCGAAATTGTTTTTTATTACCCTATTTCTCTTACCTCTGGCAAAATGCTTTAAAAAGTTCATAGACTCTTTGGCTTCACATCGAATCACAAGCCAATAAAATGGTAAACAGTTTATTCAACTCAAATTTCAGCTCAACGGTGGCTTTTAGAGCATTATATTAGGAAATCGAATAAGAAATATGTACAAGCAAATAAAATGTTTGAGAAACAAAAAAAAATATATCAAAAATAAATATATATAAAAAATAAACATATATAAAAAATAAAAATTATTAAAAACAAAAAAAAAAAGAATTTTACAGACACTAAAAGAAGCATGTATTAGAATACAAAATTATTTAAACTAATAAATATTTAAATTAAAAATATATAACACATAAGAGTATTAATATTATATAGCTTTGACTTTTTTTTATAATTTATATATTTATATTATATATATATAATATATTAGAAATTGTATCTAGTTTTAAATTAATTATTTTAAACTATACGAATACTTATATATGTAATTTTGTTTATATTTATTATTTAAATATTTATTTATATTTTAAATTTAAATATTTATTAATTCAAATACTTTTATAAATATAAATACTTATAAACAAAACAGATATACAATATTATTAATATAGCTCATTCATATATTTCTGTCGTAGAGGAAATACTATATTTTGCTGTTTCAAAAGCCGTTTTAAGATTAGTTTCGAGCAGCAAGTAAATCAGTGAAGATCTTATCAATAGTCGGGTATCATTTAGGTGGGTCCGCTGCATAATTAAGCAAAGCTCGCGTGGAAAACCCACTGATTGACTGATGTCAGTTGCTGCAGTAGTCTGTTGACTGTTGATGCAGGTTTACATTTTTTGGTTACACAAAAGCTGCGTGGGGCATTTAAAATATGTGGGCCCAAAACCCATGTGGACCAGCTGCATTTCGTTCAGGGCCAAGGCTGTGACATTTAATGGCCAATTGGATATCAATTTGATGAGTTATCTCCAACTTTTGTTTGTCTATTTTTTGTTGTGCTGCAGGTGAACGTTTATCTGGAACTTTTTGCCATGGAGGCGAGCAATCGGGCGCGTTACAACAATCTGACCAACGCCTGCCTCAACTGGCGCCTGCAGCAGCGGCAATTTGAAGTCCAGGCCAAGAGTGTTGTGGAATACTGTGATACGACTGCAACAGCCGGCAAAGTCAGCGAAGAAGGTGGGTGTCAAGCATATCACTCAAGCAATCACTACTCAACAAACTCCATTTCCTGCCCACAATCGAATATATGATTCTGACTCAGTCTGACTATCCTTTTGAATTTTTCTTGCTTTTCCTGCACAGATGATCCTTGGAATTTGAGCTTCTATGTGCTGGTCTTTGCGCTCATCCTGTTGGCCTGCCTGAGCAGCCTTATCGATTTGCATCTGAAGCGCCGTCGCCATGATAAAATGTTGAAGGAGCGGGATCATTACAAGACGCTGCCCCGCAGCCTGGGCACGCGGCTGCTGCTCACTTTTTCCGTCGCTAGGAATTGGTATAGATTGAACCAGGAACCGAATGGCAAGATCGGACGTGAATTACGATTTCTCGATTGCTTCAAGTTCTTTGCCATGTTTCTGGTAATCTTTGCCCACACCAATTGGGTGATCTACGAGGGTGCCATCAGCAATCCCCAAGATCCGGAACGCTTGCTGCACACAGCTGCCGGCACTCTCCTTGTTTCCGGTTCCCTAATCACAGTCACGTTCTTTGTGATTAGTGGCCTGTTGTTGACCATCAACTGGCTGGCGGTGACGCGCGCCGTGGCCGGTGACAAACTTGGGACATGGAGTTTGGCTAAATATGCCGGACTCTTTGTCAAGTTTAATGTGTTTCGTTATATCCGACTAACCGTGCCCTATGGCTTTGTGCTTCTGCTGAGCGGCGTTTACTTTGAAAATGCCGGCGGTCCGCTCTGGCGCCACATATACCAACGGGAGCAGCTCGCCTGTCGCAAGAACTGGTGGACCAATTTGCTTTTCATCAACAACTTCGTAGGCACCGATGAGCGGGTGAGTGGAACACTGAATCCCTGTGAATTTATACACCCAAACAAGCCATTATAATATAAATTTAGGAATTGTAGTTATTAAATAGACTTTCCATATCCATTGCATTTGCAGTGCCTGCTGCAGGGCTGGTACTTGGCGGCGGACACGCAATCTTTTGCCTTGAGCCTGCTGGTGCTGATGCTGGGCCATCGCTTTAGTCGCTGGAGCAAGCAGCTCTACGGCATTGTCTTGGGCATCTTCATGCTGCTGCCAGCTGTACTGACCTACGTCATGGACTACTATCCCATTTTTCTGCCGACTCCGCAGTAAGTAATTGGGGCGTGCTTCGACGAAGCTGACATTCATTTGGGCTCTCGTCGTTACAGGACACAGAAGGATTCGTTTATTGGCGATAATCAGTTTACTGAGTTCTATACATCATTTCAAATGAATTTTGGATCCTATTTCTGTGGCGTCCTAGCTGCCATTGCCTACGATCAGCTCTCCTTGAAGCAGTACAAACTGCGCGAGCTGCGCAGCTTTCAATTGCTCTGGTTTACTCTGATCCCGGTTGGTGTTCTCTGGCTCTTCACGGCGCATCCCATTTACCAGCATTATTATGCACAGACCCCGCGCCTTTGGGGCGCCCTCTATGCGGCCGTACAGCGCAACCTTTGGGGCTTTGGTCTGGGCATGTTCGTGGTGGGCATGGCCGCCAAAGTGGGATGTAAGTACTATATAATATTTATATTATTTTTGTAATATGAATTTATATTCGCTTGCTAGGGACCATTCGCAAATTCGCCTGTTTACCAATCTTTCGGATCTTGGGACGCCTCACATATGGCGCCTTTATAGTGCACCTCTTGGTGGCACGAGTGGCTCTCGCCACGGTGCGTGAGCCGATTTACTTTGGCACTGGCACTATGGTAACTTTTATCTTTACTTTTATATGTTTTACATATTTTACTAAAACTGATCAATATTTCTTTCAGTTTGCATATATATTTTACGTGCTATGCGCCTCTTATCTGGGTTCCCTTGTTTTGGCCATCTTTGTGGAGTTGCCCGTGTCATCGTGTCTCAAACTTTTGCGCTAGTCAAGGCTTAACATTTAACTGTGATGACACTTGCTTAAAGCTTAAGGTGAAATATATGAAAATAATTTTCTTATTTTCAGCTTGGTAAATTATTAATTTGATGACGTTCCAAGCGAACTTTATTGTATATATAATCTTGGAGCTTTCAGCAAGTGTCAGCATTCCGTACACTAAACTTTTATTTATGCGAAAGATTTTACATATTTCTTTATATGATAATATTAAGTAACTTAACCTAAATAAAGCCGATTGTCATTAATATACCGATCAAATCTTGATGTAACTGCTATTACATATTATATACTGGGTTTCATCAGAAATGCACAGGAGTATTCAAAAACATATACATAATAAGTAAAATTCATATACATATGCGTTAAACTTTGATAAGATATATAAGATATATACATATAGCAAACATGATCCCAATAGCATTTGCTTATCGCATTAAAGCAATACTAATCTATTAAGCTTTTGAAATTGCTGTTATCGATACATTTCTTTAACTTATACCTATCGAAGTAAATCGATAAATCAACTAACAGTATTCTATATTAATTATCCTGCTTAGTGGTTGTATGGGTTGATATTTTTTTGTTGTGTTTCTATTCGCTATTGACTATTATATAAAATCGATAATTATCGATGATTTTCATAGTTCCTGTAGTTATTATTCTATAACACTTATATCGAAGTTAATCGATAAATGCAGTGTCAGAGATATAACCGTTATATGGATACTTTCTCTTAGAAATATAAAGCTTTACTTTTTTTACTCACCCCATTCCAATTTGGCTCTGCTCATGCTCGAGCTCGCTGCGCCGGCATAGCTCCAGGAAATGTCTCCTGATAGTGTTAGTAGCTGCAGCGTTAAGCAACGGCATGACATGATGACGGGCATAGGCAATATATTTCTTAATTAATATGGGCGGCAGCAGATCTAGTTCGCCATGCTCTTGGACACTGTGATCCAAGCGTTTGTCCAAATCATAGTCCTGCTGCATAATGCTATCATCAGGATCCTCATCATCAATTTTCACTTGTGCAGCGGGCACATCATTCAGACTAGTCTCGCACATGGAGTCGCTTTTCTTGCGCTTTAGTATGAAGCGTGCAGCGATCTGTGAACGCTTTTTGGAGCCAGCGTGCAAGGCACGCACGTGTTCTGTGAGGGATATGTCACGAGTCTTGGAAGGCGTGTCCAATAACACGTAGACCAAATGAAACTCCTTGAGCAGGGCGGCAGAAATCCGTATATTCTGCAGCAAATACCGTGACTGATCGTACTGCCCACGTTGAGGATTGGCACAGGCAATGATCGCAGGTTGCGCTTCGTAGGAGGCAAACGCCCCAGGCAGAACCATATTTAGCTGACCAGCTTGCATGGACTGCAGCAATAGCGCCTGCTTGGAGGCCAACTTATCCACACCATCCACAATACAATGACCTCCCGTGCTGGCCGTGAGCAGTGCCCCGGCATCCAGTACCCGTTTGTTGCGGCCACTGAAGGTTAAGCCCAACTGATTGCCCGCCTGGCTGCCACGTTTGCCGCTAACGAAGCCGCCACGTTCGGTGGTCTGTACACAGTTCTGCAGTAGCTTGGATTTACCAATGCCCGGATCACCGACCAGCAGTACATTGATTTTGTCGCCGAGCAATGACAGCAGGCAGCCAGCCTTGGCCATCTCGTGACCGTGCAATTCCGGGGCCAGCGACTGCACCAGCAACTTAAAATTATTGGGCTCCGAGTTGATCATGGAAATAGCTTTCAGATCGCGCTCGCTAAACTCTGGCTTAACGTGACGTGCCTGCTGCACGTTACAGGCACGCAAATACGCCTGTATATCACCGCCCGCAGATGTTGAGGGCTGTTCACTGTTGTCGCTCAGCTCGCGAAGCTTTAAGATGCCCGTGACTATAATCTCTTGCCCCACTTGCACTGAGTCCACCAGATCGTGACGCAACTCGATGTCCAGTTCACCCGAAAGCGTGCTGTCATAATCTGTCAGCAACGAGATACTTGTCTCCTCCAGCCGTATGATCTGGCGCACTAAAATACGCGTATAGGGCGAGCTACGCAGCCCCAGGAAATTATCCTTAGCACTGCAGAGGGGCTTCATGCAGTGATACGGACGCGGTGAGTAGTTGCCACGCTGGCGCAACGATTGTTCCGTCTGGCAGCGTGTGCACCGGAAGGCTTGCCAGGCCAGGCCACAGGTCGGTTCGCCCACGCTGGTCACAATTCCACGCACTGCGAATATGCTATCTACGCGATCATGACTTATGCTGCTGATCAACTCCACTGGCACAAAGTCTTCGGGACGTACGTAAATCTTGCGTGTGCGTCCGCGGCGTGGTACATACGTATCATTCGTGGTCACCACTGGCAAAATGCTGTCTGCTGCTTCATCGGCAGCGACATCGAGCCCATTGTTAACGACAACTGTGTGCATAGCCATGGCTACAATAGAAAGTGTGCGTATTGGCTGTTTCGTCAAGTCTTCTTGCAGTGTTGGCCACACCAGCTTCAGCTGCGCGTCCTGCATGATGATTGACGCAGAGAGTTGGAAGAATCCACTTTGGCGTATGACTGTTACATTATATATTAGCGGATTACGCTGGTAGTGCGCTTCCATAGCTATAATGCGCTTGGCCATCTTGCTGTCGGCGACGTACTCCTCGCGCGTAAAGTATAAACGCCACCCAGGACAAGCGCGTGGGTTGTCCACAAGGAGACTGCGCACCTGCAGGGCATCCTCTGGGGCAGCATAGTTTTCCGGACGCAAGTAACTGCAATCAATGGACGCGTTGGCAGCGCGTTTGCGGCTTGTACCAACATCGGAACGACCACGATTCCAGCCTCGTGGCTGCGGAGCACCTCTGTTAGCAGAATCTTGTTCTGTTCCTGGCTGACGATTGCCGCCAGCGGGTATGACGCGGCCATTTCGACGAAAATAAAAATAAGGGCAATATCCGCCGCCACCACGTGATTTGCCTCGAACAAATCTGGAAGTTCCGCGGCTTGCGGGTGGACTCATTTCAATATATAACGAATTCAAATTTTAAATATATTAAAACACAAGTTGCGCGCTTTGCTTCTTCTAACTGTTAACATTCGACACGAAAAGATGTCAACAGATTTGTAATCAAGCTATCGATAATGTTTTATATATCAAATTCATCTGAATATCGTAAACATCGATAATCATCCTTGTCATATTAAATAAATGAATTTATTAAGGTTTCTAATTTTTATTTTCATTATTGTTCATTCCATGTTTCAACATATCTATCTGTTTTGGCAAATAATGTTTAAAAACTATTTTAAACTTAGTTTTTAATTCTAAAAATGTTTCAAGTATCATTTTCTCTTCCTCCGCGTTTTCGGCATGAAAACCCCTTAACTCCTCAAAGAAATTAACGCATCCATCAAGTAATTTAACTTGCTTAATTTGTAGTTCAGACAACTGCTTCTGTATAGTGGTAATCAATATTATATGGTCATCAACACGCGTTGACATTGTAGCAATAGACTCCAACTGAATCTTATGTGGATCTAGATTATGTGCGGACTCGGTATGTCCCAAGCTGAGATCGTTGACATCGATGCCTGTATCATCAGCACATTCCTCAGTCGTTACCAACGCAACTTGCTTGTTTTGCTCCTTGCTTGATTGCTTGCTAACAGCAGCCTATAAATAAATTCACTTGCTTATCAGCTTAGATTATTTTTAAATAAATTAATTACCTGCTTTTTAGCTGCCTTCGATTTATTTTTCTTTGCCATTTTAGAGAAGTTCAAATGCGCAAAAACTGTTAATAAATTCACGTATAGCTCTGGAATAATAAAGTCATGAAAAAAGGTAACAATGTAAGAATGAATGACGGTAAACTCCCAGCTGTCTCTTTTTTAAAATATTTCTAATGCTCTACTATACACAAAAATTTTCAAAATACAATGTGCGCGCAATTTAAAAAAAATATAACATTTAAATATATCGTAAATCGATAAGGTTTGCATGCGTGTTTTGGTATTTTGGTATATTGCAAACGTGGTTACACTATTAATTATTTGCAGTGGGTTTCAGCCAAAATAATTTACAGAAAATAATAAACTTTAGTTAAAACCGCACATTTTTAATTGTAAAAATGCCGGTAAGTGCTTAGTTTGGCTGATGTATTCACCAAATAAACGTATTACGAATCAT
The DNA here is from genome assembly GCA_035045555.1 of Drosophila fulvimacula. Taxonomy (NCBI): domain Eukaryota; kingdom Metazoa; phylum Arthropoda; class Insecta; order Diptera; family Drosophilidae; genus Drosophila; species Drosophila fulvimacula. The sequence continues at coordinate 2,059,693 of JAWNOX010000009.1, read as the reverse complement.
GAAACTTGCGAACTTTTATCGAACATCTGGGCCACACGCATAGCTAGATTTATAAAATTCTTATCTATTGTTTACGTATTCCCTAGGCATACCACTCGCAAATTAAGGACTTTCGTCAACAGGTGGGTAACATAGCCATTCTACCATTGCGTACCCAGGTTCGTGGACCAGCCCCGTCCGCTAATTTGGAGAATGATATTATTGATGAGTCACTTTACTACTTCAAAGCAAATGTTTTCTTCCGCACATACGAAGTGAAGGTGTGTATTATACTATAAATAAATATAACCGTACATCTATTACATTTTACATATTGTTTACAGTCGGAGGTGGATCGAGTACTCATCTATGTAACACTATATATAACTGAATGTCTGAAGCGACTGACACGTTGCACTAGCAAGGCACAGGGTCAACAAGAAATGTATAGCCTGGCCATTTCTAAGTTCGATATACCCGGCGACACAGGCTTTCCACTGAATGCAGTCTATGCGAAGCCTCAGACCTCACAAGATGCCGACCTGATGCGTCAATATATTTTACAGCTGCGCCATGAAACTGGCAATCGGGTGGTGGAGAAGGTATTTAACAGCGAGGATGGTAAACCAAACAAATGGTGGACCTGCTTTGCCAAAAAGAAGTTCATGGAGAAGAGCCTGGCCGGTCCAGGACAATAAATCGCAATGTTTTTTATTCCAATGTCGAATTGTATTATCTAGTAATTATCGATTTTTTATGCAAATACAATAATCACGCCAATGTGTCTAACGTTATCAGTGTTACCCGAAATTCTTTAATTGGAAAAACATTTCTAAACAAAAATCTATTATGTACAGAGAAGAATTAGCGGTACAGATGATCGGCTTGCAGATTGGATGCTATTTCTGATTCCCATTTATCGCCATTGCACAAAAGTTTCTCCTTGTTGTACAGCAATTCCTCGTGTGTCTCTGTTGAGAACTCAAAATTTGGTCCCTCAACAATCGCATCAACGGGACAGGCTTCCTGTTAATGAAACAAGCATGAAGCCTACTCGAAATGCAATGTATGTGGGTTAATTATTAATCACCTGACAGAAACCGCAATATATACACTTGGTCATGTCAATATCGTATCGAGTCGTGCGCCTGCTGCCATCGGCACGCTCTTCGGCCTCAATAGTAATTGCCTGAGCGGGGCAGATAGCCTCACACAGCTTGCAGGCAATGCAACGCTCCTCGCCGCTCGGATACCGACGAAGTGCGTGCTCACCACGGAAACGCGGACTCAGTGGACCTTTCTCAAATGGGTAATTAATAGTTGCCGGCTCCTTGAAAATGTGTGCCAGTGTTACGGAAAAACCACGAAAGAGTTCTGCAAGGAACATTGTGGTAGCCGCACGATCTGTGATAGCCGCCATATCCATACTTATCTCCTTGTTGTTAACGTAAACATAGCCCTTAGGCACAGGCACGATGTCCTTGGCTTCATCAGCTTTGGCGGCCATTAAGCGTACGCCGTTGGTGCCAAACATGCGCTGACCTGATTAGAAATAATTATATTATTTGACTCAAATATAAGAAATTAAAATAGTGAAGGTTTGTTTTCTCTATGACATAAGGTTACATAACCTAATTCTGTTTAATTAACTATAATTGAGTTTATTATACGTGATAAACCATCGAAGCGGTTTTTTACTAACCATTGCGCGTGAGTGTAAAAATTCGCATTGTTAGCGACATGTTTGCGGCGCACTATTTAATTGTCGGAAAACAAAAATTACAATTGTTTTGTTGTGGTATTTTTGGTCGATAGACAAATTTTTGACCAGGGATGAAACTCTGCAGTAGTCTGCAGTCGATATAAAATAATATAGCATATGATTATCGAGTATGACAGTCACATCGATTAGTGAGTGTTTGAAAAGCAACGTAGTCAGTCACGTCTTTACGTGAAGCCGAAGCATCCTTTTGTTTTGAAAAGTCATCAATATATTTTTAATAAAAATTAAACGTGCTCATATATGCCAATTATAAATATTGTGCTCATTTAAACACTAATCAGTTGTTCTGAGTCGATTTGACGTCAATTACAATCACATTCCATACGGTGACGACATCGCTATTTTTGTTTACAATTTCGCAAGCAGTCGCAAGCATGTCGGACCTATCCTATCTGGAAACAATTTCTAACAAAGAGCTACACGCTAAGTGCCGCGAATATGGTTTACCAAATATACCCGTCACCGATGCTACTCGCAAAGTAATTTTACGCCGTTTGAAATCCACTATTTTAGGAACACCAAACAAAAATGCTGCTGCCACCAAAACGACAAGACGTGAAACTGTGCACAGCAGTAAGGCGACACCGGCAGCTGCGACAAACGAAAATGAGCCGCGAGTGACAGGTAAAAATCTGAGCCGCAACAACAACAAAAACAATACTCGGCGAACAATTGCCGCTACGCCTCAAGAATATTATCCGCTAGACAACTCATCCGTGCGTTCAGTAGAGACAACAACAACCGTGTCCGATGTGGGCTCACAGTCGGAGGATGATGATGATTTCTATCAACGAAATATACCAACTAAGCCCCTACAGCGAGACGATACTCGCCAGCGTCGTTCAGTCTCATTAAGCAAATCCGGCGTGTTAACCACGTCATATACACGTGAGGTTCAGGAGCCGCATTACGAAGAAGAGCCAGAGGAAGAGCCACAAAGCTATACGTATCAGCGACCACAGATTACAACAGCACCGACTTACAAGCTGCCCGTCTACGAGCCGCATGTTGAGCGCAACTATCGCTTGGGCCTGGCCCGGCAAAATTTGACTCAAACGGAGCTGAACTCGTCTAGCTACTCAGAAAAACCTAACGAGTTCAATGAGTTTCTTATGCAACAGTCGCCACGCAACACGTACAGCGGCTCGGCAGCACCCTTCAATGCGCCTAATCCAACTGGGTCAGGAATGCGACAGCGCCAGAGCCATGGAGAAATCGGTTTTGCCAGAGGTCGCCTGCTGCAGCCCACGTACAAGGTCAACACGCTGTATCCAGAATTGAATCACTTCTATGATCAAGACGCTAACTCTGTAGAGCCAATGGACATAGAAACGGACAGTGAATCGGAGTCGGAAATTCGGCACCAGCAGCAATACCAGCATCAGCAGCAACGTTCAACTGGCGCCAATCCAGACTCGCCATACTTGAGTCACTTTTCACGCCAGCTAGATACAAGGAAACGCTCCTCCCCATTGGCCAGGCCTCAAATCCGTACATCCATTCAACAGCAGAATCCAAATGGACCCAAACAAAAATTTCGTGAATTGATGGAATCCCTAAATCGTCAATATAATGTCAAGTTTTATTTCCTTCTAACGCTGGCTGTCATGTTAGCTACGTTGGTATATGTGATAGTCACTCCCGCAGTCTGAAGAAACAGGAGAACATCTCGATATGAATATGTTTATGTCTGAATCTTTAAAATCATTCTATGTCATGTTATATCAAAAAACTCTTTAACATATTGTGTATGGAATATCTAAAAACGAATTCTACTTTTGGTGAAGGCTTAGAATTGGAATGTTAATCTGTACAAGCATTGTATTTAAAATTGCTATAAAAACAAATTTGTTAGAAACATTATGAACTGGTTATATATATATATATATTGACACTATATATAAATTAATAATTTCTAGCTGACATGATTAAATATGAATTATCTTAAAAGATAATAAAAAAAAAAAAAAAAAAAAAAAAAAACATTTTTTTGTCCGTTAATTTCGAAATAAATATTCTGTAATATGTTAAATAATCTATAATATAAATATTAATATTGTAGCAGATATCTGTTTCTATAAAATTGTTTCAATAAAACAGGAAAGACCCACTTACAGAATCGTCTTTCTTTAACAAAATATATAGAAATGCGTTCCCAGGTATTTCTAGACTAGATGAACCCAGAATTCAATTTTATCTTCAGCAAAAGAACTGTATATATCCTTCAAAATAAACTACAGCCTTTGTTTATTCGCGGTTTTCGATGCCTTCTGAACAATCTATATTTTTTCTTCATCGTTTGCATAAGCGATTTTTTTTTATATTTATATATATAATTAGAAAAATGTACTACATTACAATTATTTATTAAATAATCTAGTTAAATTTAAATATTTTCATTCCTTCAGTATGTTTGTGTTCTTGTGTGTGTTTCAGTTATCGGATTTAGTCTTTAGGCTAATATTTACATGCTATTTAAGAGTTGCAACACAAACAAGTGTAAAATCGTAAAGCTTGAAGGGGGCGTGGGCAAAAACGAAAATGCAGTAACTGTTATTAGTGGATTTAGGCGGGTCGAGGCAGCATGGAGCGATATGGAAAAATCAATGTGACTGCATTCAAACAGGAGACGAGAAAAAAACACAAATAATCCCTGGCTCAACAATGGCTCTATTTAAGCTCTATTTAATTAAAATGGAACTTAAATTGGAACGGCGAACCGTGCTGGAAGTGTGCGAATGGATCTGCTCCACGGAAACCATGTTGATTGCTTTCCGGATCCAGGGGGTCTTCGCCATTGTCGAATTGACGTCGCTTCTCTGGGTCGGTGAGCACTTCCTTGGCCGCTGCAATATCAATAAACTTCTTTTCTGCCAGCTTTTTCTCCTCATCTTTGAAATTGTCCGGATGCCATTTCTGCGCCGCCTTGCGATATGCCTTTACGATTTCTTGTTTGTTGGCATTGCGTTTCACGCCAAGAATTTTGTAATAATCTCGGCGTTCCGCCTGCTTTTGCAGTTTCTTGGCCTTTTGGATGCCCTCCTTGGCCCGATTATTATTCTCATCGATTTCCAACGCCGACTGATAGTCATGTATGGCATCATCGTACATCTCGCTGCCCAGCAGCGCTTCTGCACGATCACAATACACCTGGGCATCTTTCATAATGTCCAACGCATTTTTGCAGTGCGACAACGCTTTGCCGTACTGTTCATCTGTGGTGTAGCAGGAGCAGAGCAGCTTGTGCGCCTCATATCGTATCATTGTCTCCTCGGGTTCGTGTTTGAGAACCGCTTCGCCAGCAACTATACATTCGGGTGCCTGTTTTTCCTCTCGAGCTGTTTCTGCGGTCACCAGTTGTTTCTCCACTTTTCGCAGTTTCTTGTAGAATGGAAAACAGAGCTTGTGCTCGGGGTCGAATTTAAGGCATTCGCGAATCTCCTTCAAAGCATTGGTAGCATGCCCAATATTATATAGCAGCTGTGCTATATTATAGTGTCCCTCTGTGCTGTCCTGCGACAATCGATTAACCTGTCGCAAATCCGCAATTGCCGAGAGTGGGTCATTCGTCTTTAAATAAGCATCAGAGCGCGCCTGTCTAAATGTCACTGACCATGGTGAGATCTCTAATAACTGTGTTATCATGCCTATGGCATTCTGTTCATCATTATTATTTAGCAGACGCTGCACGAGCTCCCATTGCTCCTTGGCCGGCCGCAGTCTTGAATAGTGTTCGTGCACGAGACCATTTTGTGGCTCCTCACGAAGCACAATCTCAAAGTCTTGAACCGCATGGTCATAGTCTCCGCTCTTCATGTGCACTATACCACGTTGACTACGTGCAGCTGTAAAGTCGGGCTTAAGCTCCAGCACTCTACTGAAATCCTGAATGGCAAATCGTGTCTTGCCCAAGGCAAGATAAACAGTGCCACGCTTGAAGAGCGTTAAATAATTGTTGGGATCGCCCTCTGTAAATCAATTAGTGTTATAATTTCAACCATTATATATTGCAATTATTGGTTTCCACTACTCACCCACAGCTGCATGATAATGCGTCAATGCATCCGATAGCTGACCACGTGCCAGAAAGTCTTTGCCCAACTCCAGATGGTTGTCAATGTCTGCCTGACTTGGCGATGCCGCATCAGCACCTGCATTGATTGAGTGACGTGTAAGAAAGCAGTTAAAATAATTTGTTATCAATGCTTGACATTTGCGATTAAAGACAAAATTAGAGATGGCCCCGTGCTGTTTTAATTGAAACGGTTTATCCGTTTCGTTGAATTGTGGTGCTTTATAGCATATTCGGTTTCATCAAACTGCGACTTACCTTCCATGAAGAACTCCAGCAGCAGAAGCAGGACACAGGCAGCCAATTTCTTTTCTCCACTGCCAAGCAGCAGCAGATCGCGTAATGGCAAAGCCATTATGTGTATGTGTGAGTGGGTGTATTTGTAGGCGTCTTAACCCGTTGTTATTGAGTAGGCCAATTTTTAAATATAATGAGATACACACGTCACACGTTTTAGCGTGGCAGCCAGCGTCTAGTTCTTCTTCTTCCTATTGTCTGTATATCACAGCTGGTAATCTGTACCGTTGCACTTGCTTACAATAGGCTATTGTTTGTTGTTGTCGGACTTTATGTAGAGTTTTATCCGTTTTTGGGAGGAAAATAATATGATTGACTTGATCGTTTCTTTGCTTAATATTCACTTAAATAGTACTACGCAAATTGTTGCTTTGTGTCCATTTCGATCGGTAACCGACTCGCTATTGCACTTTAGCAAATACGTTTGCTTCAATTTTGGTTGAACTTGGTGCTTAAAAAACTAAACACTGACGTGTTATGCGAGTACAACAGCCCAATGGTGTGGCGTTGCCAGATAGTCTAGCGGCATCTGATGTTAGCAACTTCTGGTAGCTCCATGAAAAGCAGGGCTGTTAGATTACAGCATGTTTTCACTGAACAGTTTGCGATAGCTATCGCATACCAATATTTCAAATTTTTAAATTTTTACCCACTTTATAAAAAACATTTGTCTGTCAATTTCACATAAATGTATTAATGTATATGGAACTGGAATTATACATGTATTGCACTACCACACCTAATATACATTGATACTATTGATATTTCTTAATATTTTGTTGTTTTTCTTTCTTTTTGAATATAATTGTAAATGTAAATATGTGTGCTTAATTATACTTTTTTTTAATAAATGCAATATTTTTTTTGAGCATTAGTTTAAATACATTTATATAACATTAAAATAGTCATCTATTGTGCATTATGTGAAAGATATATGTATATGTTTGTAGGTATTATAGATTAAAGATTTGGATGGACAAAATACTTTTTGGGAGCTTAAATGCGGCTTATAAGGAAAATAGATTTAGTTTAACCTACAGAGTATAAAGCTTTCATACAACCGTACCCTGTGCATGATCCATATTGAAATGTATTTTACTATGTATAATGAAAGATTAGTCTTATGATAGGGTTCAATGGAGGGTCTACGATTTAAAAATTCTTTGATGGGTGTGACTTTTAGAAAGCGGTTTCACCCTTACACTATAATAGTATATCTTTTGATGCTTTGCTAATCGAATAATTGTAAAGTTTTCTCTCTGCTGTGCCACTTCTATTTTATATCATTGATACAAATTATTTAATCCCAACATTGATCAAATTTTCATCCAGCGAATCCTTAGAATGCGACTGGTTTCCGCTATGTGCGTTCTTCATATGAGCTAAAAGAGAATTCATTTATTTCAGTGATTCCAAGATATTTATATATATATATATATATATATATAGTACTTTTAAATTTGATGTGTGTGACAAATTGCTCTTGGCACAGATCGCATTTGTAGTAGGTATTGCCTGTGTGCACGCGTTGATGCAGACGCAATGACTTTTCAAACAGATACGCTCGTCCACAGGTCTCACACTTGAAATTCTTCTCGAGAACTACAAAAATATAACGCTTTAAACTAATACCAAATTATATTATATATAATATGATATAACTTTGGATATGTGTTCATATAAAACTCTGGGATGGGGCTCCTTATAATGTATATATCATAGATCCGAAATATATAAATATTTTCAAGGGGTCACTTACCCTCATGGCTGCGCATATGTTGAGTTAGGACATATTTCAAGGCAAAACCCTTGCCGCACACGTCACACACATTAGGCTTTTCATTTTCATGGGTCTTCATATGCCACTTGAGATCCTGAGCACGTTTGTACCGCTTGGAACAGCGTGTACAGGCATGCAGCCGATCCGTCGAGTGGACAGCCATGTGACGCTCCAAGGCCGACTTCATATTGAAACGTTGGGTGCAGCTGGCGCACTGAAAGAGACCCGTGTACTGACGTTCCTTTTTGCATTGGATTACGCGTTTATTGTTTTCAATGATCGGAGCAGAGTTGGTATCGCGCTGTGCATGCTCCTTGGTCATGTGCTGGATGAGCTCCTGTTCGTTGTCGAACTCCTGGCGACAGGACTGAAACATGCACTCGCTGCGCTCCTGATGGGTCAGATTTTCCCTGTGCTGATCCAGCATATGAATGCGCTTTTCCATATACGAGGCAAACACTTTTTGGACGAAAATTAAGAGAAAATCAAACTTAAAGTAACCAAGGGGCATCTGTAGATTATGGCGCTAATTTGTGGGGGTGGCTTGTAACAACAATAGGGTATTAGTGGCTTGCATGCGGCGCTCCAGGGTGGTGGATATTTTATGCTCGTTCACAAAGTGCCAAATGTTTTTACTAATACAATTCTGAGCTTAAGTCTTAATATTGAAAAAATAAAAATAAAAAAAAATAAAATATCAAAAATTGGAACCTCTGGGTATATTTTAATAAGTTTAAACTAATAGTACACCCTTGTCGAGTAAGGAATTGATAGATTGATAAGACATTACAAACTTTGAAACGGAACAAATGAAGAAATTGTTGACATTTTTAAACAGTGAACGAGTATTACACAGTCGGTTGCACACGACTTTTTTTTTTTTTAATTATGCAAGGTCAGAACTTATCTAAAATGAATAATTTTAAAAAAATGTTGAACAAGATATTGTTAATATATTATGTGTATGAACTTTGTAGACATGCTTTATTTTCTAATAGGTGTATTAATAAATAGCTGATCCATGTTTACCCTTAACTTGACTAACACAGAACAAAAAGCAGCAGATAGACTCCTTCAGAGTGTTTGATGATGCGACAAATGTTTTATTTAAATTATTAATGAATTCTTATATTTACAAAGCCATCTTTCGATCTGTGAGCTGTATTTTGAACTTGACTTGATCATCTATCAATTAACTGGAAACTCACAGAATGAAAGAGCTTTACTTTAACTTTGGCACTTTAAAGTATTTAAATATCTCTCGGAAGCTTTCAAATATGGGAATTTATAAACGAATAAGTTGATCAATTAAAACCACAGATAAAACAATAAAGAATATATTATATTTTATGTTTATGAAATTTCCCATTATGCTTGAAATAAACTTCTTTGACAGCTACCGATTGATCTTCTAAATATGCTTATAGTGCTTATTTAATTTCCAGATTTAGCTCACCGTCAGTGCAGATGGCGCATTTGAATGGCTTCTCTCCACCATGCTGTCGATAGATATGCCAACGAAGGGTTTTTAAATGAATGAAAGCTGTGGGATATATACCAAATTGAGTATGCTTATAAGGTAAAGATTAAGCTATGGGAATGTTTTCTGATATATTTTTTTATGTTTTTACTATATATTTCTTAGCTTTATGTTCTGACGAGTTCATAACACAAAAGTTCGATTTAGTTGTCCGAGTTGGGTTTCTTACGTCCCTTATACCTTCTGAAAGTGAAAGAGAACACTATATTCTCTCATCTTTCTCACACTTCTCTTTTGTTTATCTCACTGGCAGCTTTTCTATTCTTGAACAAAAGTAATATATGTATGTAATTTTATGATATTAATAGGCGACCCACCTTTACCGCAGAAGCCGCAATACTCGCTCTTACGGGAGCCCGTTGAGTGGGTTGCTTCGTGACATATCAGATGTCGTTGATTGATGAACAGCCGGTCGCAGCCGCTGTGGCCACATCGAAGCAGGCGCTCCGGCTTATGCCAGTTCATATGGTAGTGGAGGCTTTTGCGTGTAAAAAATCGCTTTTCGCACATGTTGCACTCGAAGTCCGTTTCGGAGTGGTACTTCTCGATGTGATGCTGGAGATTGTGGCGATCTCCATACTTTTTGCCACAAACCTCACAGATACAGTGCTTGATCACATGAACGCCCTTCATGTGGACGGTACGCGATGCTGTGTCTTGAAAACACTCAGCGCACTTTGGACAGTTGTAAGGTTGATCCGGTTCGTGGCAGAAGTTTATGTGCTCTAGTAACATATGCTGTAGTTCATAGCTGTCTTTGGGGTTATAACAGTATTTACAAGTGTAGCTTATATTTAGTGAATAATCATTAAAAGCTACATGAACTGGTTTATCTTCTGCCTGTAAGGAATCGCTTTCGGAAATGCTAACTGTATCAAAAAAAAAATCTAAGGGCGTGAGCGATTTGGCCACATTCATGGCAGTGTTCTCTGTCGTTGTTGATGCTGTTTCTGATGCTGTATACACAATTGCAGTGTCTTCTAACTCATCCCCATCGATTTCAATGTTTTCTTCATCATTCCTGTCATACAGCAAGTTGGCATCGATTTTATCAAAAATATTTGACAACTTTAATTGTGCGTCCTGGCAGGCTATGCGAAATGTGTAAACTGAGCAGAACTTTGTAAAGCAGTCGCTACATATTTTTTGTGGCAGTCCATCGTTTGGTGCGATCTAAATAATATATAAATATATTTATACAGCCATTTCATAACACAAATTTAAGTTAAAATAAGAATAAGGTAAGTAAAAAGTTAAATAAAAACATTTATTTATTGAATAGTTTAAATATACGTTAACAACAAAAAAACAAATATAACATATGTTATCGATATAGCGCTCACTCGATGCACTGATTGCTGACTGTCGATAAACTGATTTTTATCGGCACCACAAACGCACCGTTGCACGATCAAAAGCTTCATTAAAATGCAGCGCACGGACTTTCACAAAATAAACTGCAATTTGTGTTGGTTTTTTTTGTGCCTTTTGACCATGGACTCACCTGTAATTTCCAGTTATCAAACTCTGAGCGTATTTGCGCCATTTCACTTTGCCAACGAGTTGGATGAAACATATCCAGCCAATAGTTGCCATTCTCGAAATCGCACCTTGCACATGTACGACACGTTTCCATGGCTGCAGCAATAAATAAACTGAACCATCAACATCAAAACTGGCCGCCCCAACTCCAAATTGCACCAGTCCCCAGACCTACAATCATGCACACTATTTGTGCATGCATATACATAAGTATATCTGTATGTCAGCATACATATATATGTACATACATTTATGGCTTTGTTTTCGAGTCCATGCAACGTTATGCAACTTTAGAAATAACTCTAAACACACAGTCGCCACAGCTGGAATTCGCTAGCAACTGTTCCATTTATAAGGTTTACCATTTGGATGCTGTGAACCTGGGCCACTTTATATATATATATGTATATATATTATATATATTTGTTGGTGTGCTCCTAGTGATAGGATCAGAGACTAATGAGATTGTTTAACTATATCCTCAGTTAAAAGCGAGATGTTGCCTGTCCCGCACTCCTGCCTGAACTGACCTTTAATGTGCGCCTAAGCGAGTCTGTGTAGAGATTGAATTCCCACTCATATACGCCTACACACACGCACACATAATTGCAACGGGCGCATGTGTCAGTGTTAGCCCACCCCAGCTTTTGGCTCCGCTCAGCTGAGTTGCTTTGTTTGCGTACTTGCGCAAAACCCAGAGACGGCCAGTATGCAAAAGCTTCTCAAATTTGCAAAACCAGGCTAAGAGCTTTAATTGGCAATATATACATTTTTTCTGTCCGAAAACCTAGTTTTAAGTTAATTTTAATATTTTTTTTAAATATTATTTTTATTGATAACACATTTATTTTGTACTTTTCGTATATTTTTTTGAACTATTTTAATGCCGTCTTCATTCCAGTTGCTTAAGCTTTTTGAATATACCGCTCGATAAAATAATTAGAAATCGATATATTTGTTCACAATGGACTTTCTGCTGGTTCTTTTTTTTATTTTATAATTAACTAACCTTACTTTTAAGATATATGTAGGTGCTTTAATTGAAATAAAAATAATCTACATTTTATGTTTTCATCCAAGTCATTTATTCCCTAGTCCCTTCGACAAATAGTCAATTCGTTTTCTTACCTAAGATTTATTCTTAATTATGTACAGAGGCATATACATTGGTGTATATAGATATATATTCCTAACTATATACTTACAATAGAGACACCTACATGCAGATGCTCAGCTCTTTACTAACTGGGCGGCAATATACCCAAAGCTCGTAAACACAACTTGGCCGCATTCAGTTTGGCCTCTTTTTTGTTGTTGCAGGCCTGGGCGGGCGTATAAGTCTGTCCATTGATCTCGACGGAGAAGAGGAACATGCGGCTATGTGATGGCCCAGAATCGTCCCGTAGCGTATACTGGGGTGGTGTCCATTTGTTTTTCGATGTCAACTCGTTGAGCACACAAACTGGATGCTTGTCCTGAGCAGTGAGCGCAGCCTGCGCAATATTTGTGGCACTTGTTTTCTTCGGGGGTCGCATACCCTGTGGGCGTGCGGGCTGCTGTTTAATATCCTCGCGTGAGACTAGACCGCGCTTATCCAGTTTAACCATCAGCTGTAGGGGCTGCAGAGAACCGGTCTTGGTGCGACCCAATCCTTCGCCCGGTTTCCAGCCCATTTTTTGTAGCAGAGCCATTCCCATACCGCCCGTAACGGGCTTTGTGGAAGTCAACTGATCCCGACGTGCCCACAACTGTGGACCGCTGTTCAGTTCGTGCACCTTCATTACCTGAGCACCGGTGCTGCCCGTGAACTGACCAGGCAGAAATTTCGAGCTAGCCCAGGAAGACATGTCCCGCTGCGCGTTGTACATCATTTTTAACGCCTCCGAGTCGGCTGGATTATCCTGTTGGAATGGATGATTTTATTGATTAATCAATGCTATCGTGATTTAATTGCATATATTTCAACTACTCACCTGCAGACGCCTTATTGCACTAAGGCGCTGAGTAATTATGCTGGATACGTCCATGCTAGGTGCCGTGGCCTGTGGAAATATTGAAGCGCTGGGTGCGGGCGCCGCTGTTGATGGTATGGGAACCTCTGGCACAAAGCGGGCAGGCAAATGAGCTCCTGCAGGAGCAGGAGCATAGGACGGGGCAGGAACAGGAACTGGAACAGGAACGGGAGCAGGAACGGGAACAGGAACGGGAACAGGAACAGGAACAGGAGTAGGAGCAGAAGTAGGTGCAACTGTAGCAGGTGGAGGCACTGGCAATGGTGGAGCTACAGGCATTGGCGGCAAGCCATTGCAATCTTCGGTTAGATTCCCGACTGGTTTGAAAGCGGGTTCCTGCTGCTCCTGCTGTGGTATCGTCTTGGCAAAGACATTACGTTGCACATCCTTGAACATATTGGTGGCCTGTTTGGCCGGTGGCAGATTAGGCAGCGGCGCCAGCGACTCTTTTGGATCTACGGGCACCCAGACCTCAGACATACGATGAACCTGACCAGAGGAGACCGGAAATTGCATGGTTATAGCCTTGGTCTGCTCATCGCGACGCGTGGACGGTGGCACTATTGGCGTGGAGTTCCGTATGTGCATAACAATCGGCTCGCGCTCCTTAAGTTGAAAAGGATGGTGAAATGCCTTGGCATTACCATTCTTGTCCACATCCGAATCCTCATCTGAGCTAAACTCGGACAGCATTTCACCATTGGAGATCTTCTTGCAAAAGTCTGTGAGATCCTGGACGCTGCGTCCGCCGTAACGCATTTTAAGCAGCACCTTATCCTTTACCTCCGGCGTCATCTCGGCCACACCAGCCATGTTGCCTCGCTTAAACATGCTGATAGCATTGCGACGCGCAATCTCCAGCAAACGCTTCTTATCAATGCCCAAATCCCTTGAACGGGAACGCGTTCGGGAACGAGAACGAGAGCGTGTACGCTGTCTGGTGCTCGTGCTGCTCTGGTGACGTGTATGATGCTTTTTATCGGTGGACTCTGTCTTAACAGCTCCGTAGAAACGACGTCGGCCATTTGCTTTTTCGCGCAAATATGTCTCCTCATCGGACAGCGAGAGATCATCGGACTGACGCCTCTCCATCTTAAGCTTAACAGATTTTCCGTTATTCGATTTGAGTCGTGCTTGCTTATCCTCCTGTTTCTCCGGGTAACCATTGTAAAAACTATTGTGAACACGTTCACGATCACGGTCGCGCTCCCTTTCCCGCTGGCGCTCTCTTTCCTTCTCTCGCTCTCGCTCCCGTTCACGTCCCCGTTCTCTTTCCCGTTGAATGCTGTGCTCCAGCTCTATTGCTTCTCTCTTGGCAGGCACTTCTGCATTCGCAGCTGCAACAGTATGTCTTTTCCGCGTGTCCGGTCTTTCCTCCACTTTATCCGCACTCGCGTTTGTTTTCTCTTTGGATTTTTCGCGATCCTTGTCTTTGTTCTTGTCTTTGCTATCCTTGTGTTTGTGTTTGTGCTTCTTTCGTTTGTGCTTATGCCTGGACTTGCCTTCAGGGGTGGCAATATCTGCGTCGCTGCACTCGCCATCTGACTTAACTACTTTGTTGTGCGTCCTTTTTTTCTTTTCCCTTTTTGACTTCTTGTGCTTCTTTAAAAGATTTTTATCGTCCAGCAGCTCAACGGGTGGCGCTGCATTAAAGACACCAAACAGTTCGGCAAGTATTTCATTAGAGGATTTGACGGGAGCTATTTGCTTTTTGTCGTCTTGCGACGAATCGTTGCTGTTGCTCACTTCACTGTCAGAACTCGATTCTGTTGGGGGCGTGGTACTTTCAGTTTTCACCTGCGCATTCAATGCTCCAAGCTTTGCTTCAATCTCTATGTCAATCTTCTCACGTTTCACGCGGACGGCCGCCAGTGGAGCATCTGCTGTGGTCTTCGGTTGCTGTGGCTGCTCTTCCAGCGTGCTGGCACTCTCCGTTTTTTCAGTCATTTCCGCATTGGCGTCATGTGACAGCGCGTAGTAATATCTATCCACATCGAGTTAGACTATACTTTTAATGTATTAATATTTAGAAATACACAAATGGTTCAGTTTTTGCACGCCTAAATCATGTCAATCGATAGATTTGTTGGCCAAAATATTACCACAAATAAATAATTTGCACATATCTAATAGTGATGTTACAATAACGATATTTTTAATAGCAGCGGTGTAGATTTTTTTTTTGTACAGCCCTGATTAATGGAAGCGCAGCCAACTTTAGTAACGTCGCTGTCACGAATTGCAATTTTTATATCAAAAAAAGGTTTAATCACTAATTCAGAGGTCCGTACGGTGTCAAATCGTAAATGTAAGTGTAAAAGTCAAAAGCTCTTTATTCAGTGATAATTCGAATATTTAGCTCCACGTTGACAATATTCCTAAACGCCATTTCTTTTTGTCTTATTTTTTCATTGCCTGGTGGCTCTGCCCTTCTTCTCCTCCTCCCCTCCTGCCATTGTCATTGTCATCGTGCTGCTCTGCCCATGCAATTGTGTTGGCTCTCTCGATGTCGATTTTGTCGGAACGAACGGACGTCTGTCTACGCTGCTCTCTGCAATGCCCCGTTCTCTGGCCTTTTGTTTGTGTCGGTATTTGTGTGTATATGGTTAAATTTTCATTGCGCGTATAATTGAAATAACTAACAGAAGTGGACAACGAAAAAATAAATAGATAAGAGTCATATATATTTGGAAATTTAAGATCATAGGTATTTCAGTTCGGATTAGCGGTAATTGGTAGTCGCATATATACAGATATATATATTTCCACATACATATATACATTTACCGACACAAACACATTGAAACAGCAAAATGACATCGCTGGATCAAAATCGTTTGCAAAACTTTAAAAACAAAGGAAAGGATCAAGATGTAGGTTTCAACTGTAATATAAAATTTCCCCATATAATTTAAACTATCCAATCAACAGGAGATGCGCCGTCGCCGAAATGAGGTGACCGTAGAACTGCGAAAAAATAAACGCGATGAAACAATTCTGAAACGTCGGAATGTGCCCAACCTCGACTCGAACACAGATGAGGATGAGCAATTACCCAATTCGATAAATTTGAAGAAACTTGGTCAGGCCGCTTCCGATTCTTCGAGACCGGAGCAACAGTTGGCCGCCGTTCAAGCGGCACGCAAATTGCTATCATCGGACAAAAATCCACCAATTGATGATCTGATTAACAGCGATATATTGCCAATTCTCGTTGAATGCCTGAAGCAACATAATCACACAATGCTCCAATTCGAGGCCGCTTGGGCATTGACCAACATTGCCTCAGGAACTTCCGATCAAACCAATCAGGTGAGAGCTGTTTATATTACATTTCGACGAAAGTCAACAACTGGTATATTTAAGTAAGAGGAAGAAGCAAATGTGTGCATAGAAACAGACTGGCGAATAAAAGCCATAGTAGCTCGGCTATTGATACTGTCTATACGTATAGTATAATATATATAGTTCACATATAATTTATGGGGTCAAATATGTCTCTTTCAATTTGTTATACATTTCGCAATGGGTGCACACGCAATTAAGCTTTGAAAATTTGTAAATTATTTAAACAGTTCTATATACATGTTTTCTAAATATATATATAAATATTGCTGATAAATAGCTGATTAATCACAGATCATACATAGTTCTCCTTATAATATATTTTTCATTTTGTTTTTCTTTGGATTTTGTCATGTAGGTGGTTGCTGCCGGTGCCGTACCGCTCTTCCTTCAACTACTGAACTCACCCGCACCAAATGTTTGCGAACAAGCTGTTTGGGCACTGGGCAATATCATTGGCGACGGCCCCTTGTTGCGTGACTTTGTTATTGATCATGGCGTTGTGCAGCCGCTGCTGTCGTTTATTAAGCCAGATATACCAATATCGTTTTTGCGCAATGTCACCTGGGTGATTGTGAATTTATGTCGAAACAAGGATCCGGCGCCACCAGCCGGCACAATACATGAAATCCTGCCCGCACTTAATGTGCTGATCCATCACACGGACACAAACATCCTGGTCGATACGGTCTGGGCCATTAGTTATTTGACCGATGGCGGCAACGATCAGATCCAAATGGTTATTGATAGTGGCGTAGTGCCAAAGCTGATACCGCTGTTGGGAAACAATGAGGTGAAGGTGCAGACAGCTGCCTTGCGTGCTGTGGGCAATATTGTAACCGGATCGGATGAACAGACGCAGGTGGTGCTCAATTTCGATGCTTTATCGTATTTCCCAGCGCTGCTGTCGCATCCAAAGGAAAAGATACGCAAAGAAGCTGTCTGGTTTTTATCAAACATCACCGCCGGCAACGAATCCCAGGTGCAGGCAGTCATCGATTTTGGCCTGCTCCCAAAAATTATTGACAACCTAAGCAAGGGCGAATTCCAGACGCAGAAGGAGGCAGCCTGGGCTATTAGTAATCTTACTATTAGTGGCAGACCTGAGCAAGTGTTTACATTAATCAAGGAGGGTGTCATACCGCCATTCTGCGATCTTCTTTCATGCCAGGACACTCAAGTGATCACTGTAAGATTTCGCATATCCAAAATCTATATTACAGATCATTTACAAACTATGTATTTTTATGTATAAAGGTCGTCCTCGATGGTCTCAATAATATGCTCAAAGTGGCCGTATTAAACGTGGAGGAGGTTGCCAATTTGATTGAGGAATGCGAAGGACTCGCTAAAATTGAACGTCTGCAAAACCATGAAAATGTTGAGATCTATAAGCTGGCATACGAAATTATTGAAAAATACTTTACAGAGGTAGGTGTTATTAACTTTGAAAAGCATTGTCTATTAATCTGTCCATTAATTTCCATTACAGGGCGAACAATCTAATCTGGCACCAGCTTCTGATGGCACAGAATACAGCTTTGATCCCAATACAGATAAAGTAACAATGAACCCCTTCAACTTTTAATACCAATGGCTGAGCAGAACCATATACAGAGACCGAGAAAAACACCTAAATTGTTGTATACCTATTTGGTATACATATATAGCATATAGCAATTCAATTTCGAACGATACTCTGTGCCCATTTACCAACTACAACAACAAGCAAACCAACTCTGACAGCAACAACAAACAAAAATAAGGAAAAGAAGAATGAATCCAATTAATGCACATTTTATATGACAGCTTGGTTACACACACACACACACATATACACAAAGCCTGGATTCGTTAAAGCAAATTAATTTTTTTACAAATTTTTATGTTTGCATCATATCATCGTTTATGTATGTGCGAAACAGGACAAAACAAAAGTGAAGAGTTTCTTAAAATTGCGATAGTTAAATCCTTTTTATATTATTTATGTTTTTTCATTCAATTGAATAAGTTAAAAATTATATTCCAATTAAAATTATTTTTGAAAACGGGCTGCAAAGGCGCAAACGAAATATTGCAACTGCAAGAAATGTGCTAAACAACAATAACAAATGAAAACAACACACAGGAATGATAAAAATTGTAGAACTATTTGATTTGTAATGAATAATTTTAACGACATGTACGCCTTTGATTTGTAATTGAAATTACATATACATTTCTAACATGAAAAACGATAAAGAATCACGTACATATCCCTAGTTTTATTTACAATTGCAGGAAATATCTAAACAAATAACTGAAAAAGAAGAAAACACTTGTGTTTACCTGTCTGCAAAGCTGGGAGAAAAAGCTAATCAAGTTACAGAAAAAGCTAATCAAGTTTCAGCTGTTAATATGTATACGTTAATACGAACACATACCATACATACATACAAATATACAATATGCGTGCTGCGCAATAGACGCTCACAAATTGGAATATTTAGTTATTTTTCCCCACTGTGCTGAGAGTTGATTGGGTTGCTTGTATTGCGAATCACAGATATGTATACGTATTTAAATTTTAAAGAGGCTGTGCACACATGCATATATTCCATTGGAATGAATCTGAGAGTGGAATGCAGTAAGAATAGTGTTGGTTAGTTGATGAGGCTTATCGATTACTTTTTGTTTATTATCGACTTATAGCGCGTAAATGTTTTATCATTTATTTAAGCTTATAATTTTTTAATTTTAATTTGACGGTGGCAGATGTGTATATATATGTATATATTCACGGCAACAATTGTTAATATGAAATGTGAATATGACAACACCTAACCTTAAATTTCATATTTATCTTTTTCATACTTTAATACAAATGTTGATAATTTTGATTATATTCAAGAATTTTACACATGTAGTCTTAAACAGATAACCAGATACATATGTGCAACGCAAATGTCGCGTGATGCACTCAGAGCAAAGAAACGATACAACCTGCATTTGCGTGTCTATATTTAGCATTTGTATTTGTCTTGTGAATGCATTTGATTGCGCTTTTAGATGTTTCCGTCAACATTACGCTGCGGAAATTGGCGGCACCATTTAATGATTGTCAAGGCCAAGGACGTTGCGTTTTCCGTTTGCATTCGAGGGTAAACCGACGGTGTGAGAGAATGGGACAGTCAAAAGAATCTAAAACTGGATCGCAAACCAGTTTTTTAATCTTATTTTTGTAATTTGGTTTTTAGAAAGTCGAAAAATTTCATGTAACAGCTCTCTCAGCTGTATGGTTTGTGTGTGTATAAGTAGGTCTGCGCTCTCGATAGTCGCGAGTCGCGACCCCTCATGCTCTCACAAGAATGCAGAGAGAGAGAAAGAGAGTGAGATATATGAGCGCCAAGGTATGTTATGTATTTTAATGAAGTCTACGCTTTGTTATTCACTAACGCTGAATCAATTTAGTGCGGTTGGAACTGTCTGTCCGTACACTAGTCGCAGCTCGCGGTCTTATTAGATTTTTATTCTGTCTGCTAATTTGCCGATAATTTCGCACAAACAAAATGTCATCGACAGCAGCACCCGCACCCGCACCGCCGCCACCCCCACCCCCATCTGCTGCTGCCGCAGCAGCTGGAAAGGGAATTCACACAAAGATCTACAATGGCATGATTGGAGTCTGTGACAAATTTGTGCCAGCTAAAATGCGACCACTTTGGATGCATCCTGCAGGTGGGAAATTCAAAAATATATATGTACATAAAAATATTTTTGGACATATGTTTACAAAATATACCACGTGTCGAATATGTATTTACATTCAAGTATTCTGTAGGTCCGAAAACCGTTTTCTTCTGGGCACCTATTTTTAAATGGGTAAGTCAACGACATCAAACAGATTGATAGACAGCCTGTTACATAATGAAGACTGCATGACCTTCGCTAATTTTCATTATCTCTGGTGCTGATGTTGAAAATCTGAATAACATTAATACACGAAATCTCAGAGAGTGTGAATAGCTTTTTATGAATATTTGTTTATACTATCAGAGTATAACTTGTTGAGTGTGTTGTTTTTGTTGTTCCATTTATAGAGAGGGAGCACGCGATAACTGCGCATTAGTGTGCGAGTGTCTGAATTATTGTTGGTTTTCAAGTTTTTATTTGTATTACACTTATAAACACACACGCTAGATTGACGATAACAGCAGCTAACGCGGTAATCATAATGTCTAATGTTAATTAACATAAATGCGTTTACATTTTTATTATTTCAGTAGTTTTCTAGTATTTATTTATAGTACATAGAATACAGAGCACTGCACGCGCCTTACTACTGATATCGCTGTAATCGCAACATACAATCTTAATGAACATAAAAATGTTTGCATTTTAATTATTGTTATCAACATTTTTATAGGGTCTTGTCGCCGCTGGCTTGAGTGATTTGGCCCGTCCGGCGGACACGATTTCCGTAGCAGGTTGTGGTGCGCTGGCTGCCACGGGCATTATCTGGTCACGTTATTCGCTAGTGATTATCCCCAAAAATTACAGTTTGTTTGCTGTCAATATGTTCGTGGGACTGACGCAGCTTGTGCAGCTGGGGCGCGCCTACAACTATCAATTAGAGCAAGAAAAGAAAAAGAAGGAGGAGGACGAGAAGCCAATTGTAGCTCAATAAACACATCTTCTGATTCTTGATGATGTGAACACGCACAATGTATATCGCATATCGAGTTACTGCGCTTTATATTAAGTTGTGTTGTGTTTTAGTTTAAGCGACTGACCATTTTACAATAGTGGGTTACTGTTGCCTTACAAAACGTGATTCGTACTGCTTAAGTTTGTAAATGTTTGAGGCTTCAAGTATATTTTTAATTACACGTAGCATTAATAGAATTCTTGTGATTTTTGTCATAAAAATTAGAGAAAATTGAAACAAATACATTCTCAAGACTGTAAAAAGTATCAAAAGTAGTAATTTAATGATTATTTGAATCGAAATCATGCGCGCTTTCGTGGCCCGATATGTATCGATAACAAATGAGTACTTTTGCTGGGGTGGGTGGTCAACATTCTTCACATCGCTGTCAACAGCTGTTTACACAAATTAAATATTTTCTACTCTACTCGCTTAATAAAAATAGCTTTAACTATGAATTTAATAAGTGGTATTAAATTGTACATTGAAAAAATGTGCGCAGAGTCTGGACCAGGCATGAAAATCATATTGCTAGATAAGGAAACGGTGTGTAATTGTCGGAAAGGCTTCTCAACTTGCTTAACAAATTTCTCCCTCTCAAAATTTGATTAAAATGTAGACAAGCATAATTTCAATGGCTTTTAGCCAATCTGATATGCTGCAACGCGAGGTGTATCTCTTTGAACGCCTGGACTCTGGGCGGTCCAACGAACGCTTAAAGTACCTCAAGTGCATTGTTTTCATACGCCCCACAAAGCAAAATATCCAACTGCTGGCCAACGAGCTGCGCAATCCCAAATATAGCGCCTATTTTATCTGTAAGTGTAACAGCTGTCAGGAACATTTAAAATGAATTCACAGTAATTGGTTAATACAGATTTTAGCAATATTATACCACGCACTGATATTAAATACCTGGCTGAATGCGATGAGTCAGAGTCTGTGCGCGAGGTAAAAGAATTGTATGCGGATTATTTGTGCGTCAATCCAAATTTATTCTCACTGAACCTACCCAACTGCATGACAAATCTTAACTGGCTGCCCGATGCATTGACACGCAGCGTCCAGGGCATTACGGCTGTGCTGCTGTCGCTTAAATTGAATCCTGTCATACGCTATCGCGCCGGCTCACAAGTGGCACAGCTGCTAGCCAAACTGATTTACGATCAGACAACCAAGGAATCAACTCTATTCGATTTTCGCGGCAATGTGGATGGAGCTGCACCGCCGTTACTCCTGCTGCTGGATCGCAGAGATGATCCTGTGACACCCTTGCTACATCAATGGTCCTATCAGGCTATGGTGCATGAGCTGCTGAATATACGCAACAATCGTGTCGACTTGTCTGAGCGCCCCAATGTACCCAAGGAGTTTAAGGAGCTGGTGCTCTCCGGTGACCAGGATGAGTTCTATGGCAGCAATATGTATGCCAATTATGGTGAAATTGGCTCTACCATTAAACAGCTAATGGAGGAGTTTCAGCGGAAGGCGAATGACCATAAGAAAGTCGAGAGCATTAATGATATGAAGAACTTCATAGAATCCTATCCGCAGTTCAAAAAAATGTCCGGCACCGTGCAAAAACATTTGTGCATCATGGGTGAACTATCCAGCATATCGAACAAGCGCAATTTGTTCGAGGTATCGGAGTTAGAGCAGGAGATGGCGTGCAAGGCCGAACACTCAGCACAGCTGCAACGCATCAAAAAATTAATTGCCGACGAACGGGTCCACATCGATGATGCTGTCAAACTGGTGGCATTGTATGCGCTGCGTTACGAACGCCATGCAAATTGCGATACATCCGGATTGCTGCAGATCATCAAGACGCGTGGAGGTAACACGCAGATTGTACCCGCTTTGATTGAGTATGCGGGCACGCATGTGCGTCAGGGCGATTTATTTAATATGATGCGCATCACTGATGCCGTCAAGTTGACGAGAATACTCATCAAAGGGCTGAAAGGTGTGGAGAATGTGTTCACACAGCACACTCCACTGCTTAAGGAAACGCTAGAGGATGTGTTCAAAGGTCGTGAACTGGACCCCATGTATCCAGCTATCAATTCGGAGCTGGTGCCATATCGACGACCACCACAAGAGGTGGTGGTTTTTATCATTGGCGGTGCCACTTACGAAGAGGCTTTTGCCGTGCATCAGATGAACAATGCTGGCTATCGGGTGATCCTTGGCGGCACCACCGTACACAATTCCCAAAGTTTTACCAGCGAAGTGCTGTCGGCCACGCTTGGCACACAATTCAAACATACCAAATCCATGCTTAAGTATTGCTCCCCAGACAATCTTTAAGATCCGCAGCTTCAGCTAATTCCATATACCACAATAAAAATAATAATTATTACTATTGTTAACTATTTATGTGTAATTTTAACCATTTATTATATATTGTTATGTAAAATATATGTGTGTGTATCATATTTCATAAAACTGTAAACTGATTAATATACAACATTTGACCACATCTATATAAATATAATGTTAATTATGCTACGGATTTGATAGTTCATTTCCATATTCAAATAGTTGTAGAAATGCAGTGGGGAATGGCTTAACATAGCTCAAACAGTCAAACTTGAATATAAGAAAATGGCCGGAAACAGCTCCATGGCAACCGTTACACCGGTTACCCATTCGGTTTGAAAAAATAGAATAATTATTCTGGGATAAAGTTCGGCATGTCTAGCAACTATTTCAATGAGATCTGGCATCAGGCGCAGCATGACTGCGAACAACTGGCCATAATCGACTACGAACGGCAGCATCAGAATGTGGATACCACAGTGGCTACCATCAGTGGAGTTACGGGCGTTGTGTCCACCTCTGTGGCAGCTGCAGCCGAATCGAAGTGCCTGCTCCAGGCGAGCATCTATGAGTTCTATTTGCGGTACATATGCCTGAGCAATCGACTGGAGGAGGTCTACGATAATGTAAGTCATATTTTTATACGAAAAATTAAAATATATCTTAATTAATTAATTTAATTTTAATATTCATTCGTAGATTATTCAGCCACAGAAGCGTGAGCTGGTGCGTAAGCTGTTGGATGCCTGCCTTGGGCGTGTGGTGGAGCTGAAGCATGATCTGGTGAACATTGATCTTATGGAGTTCAGCTACAACGACGAGGTAGTGGAGCGTCTGCGTCTGACGCCCATGGAAACTGAGCTGCGTATACCACGTTACTTTCTGCGCGAGCGTGAGCAAGAGCTGGAAGTCCGTAAGCGCACAATGCACGAGCTGCTGATTAAGCTGGGCTGGCTAGAGGAGCATCCATTAGAGGAGCAGCTCACCGAGATCGAGGCTATAAAGCTGCTGCAGATGCACGAGCGTGCTCGCCAGGGTCGCCTTCGGGCGCACTTCATGAAGGAAATTAGAAAGGAGAAGGGCAAATCGGAGGATCGCAGCGATAAGGAACGGACTGACTCCGGCTTAATGGCTGCCATGAAGATACAGAAAATGTGGCGAGGTCACACGGCTCGTCGTATCACGCGACGCCGCAAGATGGACGAGATGATATTGATTGGCATGGTGCCGCCACCAGCCGCTGTGCTCAAAGAACGTGCCGAAAAGTATGAGCGGAACAACGAGACGGACGTTCGCCGGCGGCATGTGGCACAGCAAAGCTATGCGGCGCAGTTCGAGGCACGGCAGGTGGCCATACAGGAGGAGATTAAGGTGAAGCATGGTGCCACCATGAAAGAGGACATCGCCGATGAGATTCGAGCCTGGATCAAGGATTGCTATGACAAGACGGGCAAGCTGCCCGATTTCCCTTCCGAGGATCAGGGCGGTTCTCTGCACATTTTCAGCCGTCCGGGTACCGAAAGCGAGCACAGTCGCTCCTCCGCGCGGTCTTCCAAAGAATCGCGCAAGACCAAGGACAAGTCCAAGTCGCCAGCACGCAGTGGAGATTTGAATGTCAACGATAATCAGGAAGAGGATGTCAACTTTCAGCCCGCTGCATCAGTTTGTCTCCCCGATATACGCGCCGAAATTGAATTGTATGTTGTTTCCAAGTGATAGTCCGAGTGATTGACTGATTGACCGTTCTTTCGCAGCTTCAATGATACCTGGCGTGACAAGGATGAGACCGGAGTGCTTAGCCAGGCAGCGTACGAGGACATGATTTACGCAGAAAAGTATCAGGAAGTGGAGTTGGAATTCCGACGTGCCGTAGACGATGTAATGCGGCAGGAGCTGGAGCTTCTGCAGACGATGGTTGGAAAAAAGGTGAAGAAGAGTAATAAAAAGACACGACGTTCCGGCAAAAAGAGCAAAAAGAAGAAGGAGAAGGATCTCACCCCAGATCGCACCATTGAATCCCTGTACGAGGAGCTGGTCACCAACGGCATCATACGCAAATATCCAGAAATTCGATTAAAACAATTTCTAGGCGACAAAGCTCTCACCGCACGCAATGGAACTAATCCCTCGCCGGGGGACATACGCCAGGTGCTCACCGAATACTGCATTCTGCCGCTCGGCTCAGAGGCCATACATAATTGCACGCCCTTAATACGCTCCGTATTGCTTGCCGGTCCACGGGGATCGGGCAAAAAGGCGCTGCTGCACGCCATTTGCACCGAAGTTGGGGCCGTTCTCTTTGACTTAACGCCAGCCAATATTGTTGGCAAATATCCAGGTAAATCGGGTCTGATTATGCTGATACATCTGGTGCTCAAGGTGTCCAGATTGCTGCAGCCAGCTGTCATTTATATGGGCGATGCAGAGCGGCCATTTATGAAGAAAATACCCAAAACAGATCGCACCGATCCCAAACGTTTGAAAAAGGATTTACCGAAGATGATCAAGAATATTGCACCTGAGGATCGGGTCATATTTGTGGGCACCACAAGTTTGCCCTGGGAGGCGGATCAGAAACTGCTGCAATCGGTCTATAATCGTTTCATCTACATTCCACGTCCAGATTACGGTGCCATGTCGTATGCCTGGAAAACGCTTTTACAGTAATTATTCCTCAGGATCCATTATTTTGCTTTTTCATAATCCAAATCTTTTTCAGCGAGTACTCTGGCGGCATCTCCAATTTGGACACAAGCGCCATGGCCAAAATATCGGATGGCTATACCATTGGGGCAATTGATGCCTGCCTGCGTGAGGTAATGAGCTGCAAGCGCAAGCTACAGCTACGATCACAGCCGCTAACCAATGCGGAGCTCATCAATGTGCTCTGGTGAGTGGTATACATGAATGCATGAATCAAATGTGTTATGTTCATTATCATTATATATTGATTCCAGTTCTCGAGATCCCGTCTACCGCGAGGAGGAGGAGGCTTTCGAGTCGTGGTGGTCTAAAACGCCATTAGGTCGACGTCGTCAACGCTTTCTGGAACTCGAGGAAGAACGCCTGATCGAGGAGCAGGCACAGCAAGCCAAACAGGGCAATGGCAACAAAAAGAAAGGACTAAACTAAGCCTTTGAAATTAACTATCTAGTTTCCACTACTATTTCAGCTTATAAATAAAATCCTTGTTCCCGCACTTGCAGCGTAGCTCATGTACGGCCAGCTTAAGTGTCTGATGGTCGTCCAGCAGTAGCTGCAGCTCCTGCAGCTTATCTTGCAGCATCGCTTGTTGGTCGCCCACGCACCACAGCAGACTGACATGAAATGAGGGCTTCTCATAAAACTGTTCCAGGCGATAATCACGCATAACCGAATCCACAGTGCCCAATAGCTGCGACATCTTAGTCGAATATGCAGCGTCAAGTTGCACGGCCAAAAACGTCCTTGTGCGCTCCTCATTTGTGTAGACTTCAAGCTGGATAAACCAAGCTTTATATTAAAAAAAAAAATTATATATTGCTTCGTTTACATACCAAATTCAGCGTGCTGTTAAACCTGCCGAAAAGTAAAACCAAATTTTATAACCATAAGAAGAATATCGCTAGGATTATTACCCAATGCAGCTGTGGAGCGCGTGCTGAAGAGATCTTTGAAACTCATCAATCTGATGATACTGTAACACCACAGTTTTGCTTAAACTCAGATGCAGTGATTCATTGGACTTCAGCTCAAGATGTGGCGCTAGCTTCTCAATTGCTTCCAGTTGAAAATCTTCCAGCTGCTCAGCACAGGCAACGGCAGGTACATAAACAAATGTTGCCCAATTGCCGCGTTCGTGCTTAAAGCTGCGTATGCGTCCGCCATGTAACGTCGGGTTGTCAAAATCTTCTTCTTCTTCGCTGTCAGGCTTTATTATCTTGGCGCCCAGCAAGGAAGCTGCTGTGGGTAAAGCCGATCTAATGGATTTTAAGTATAGGCAACAATCGTATGTAACTCTGTATGTGACATTACCTCTTCAGGCTAACTGGTACATGAGTTATCGACTCTGGCTCCTCGTTTTCAGAGCTAGAGCTGCTGCCATAATCCACTAGAGCCATTCTTTATCAAATTTGTTGCTATTGCGGCCAAATAATGGTGTGACCATTATATACTAAGAAAACAATCGATTTGTTCAATAAAATACACAAGATACCTTTGGAGAAACTAGAGATACCATTTCCTAGTTTTTTTTTTACGATTTTTTTATAAAAAAATGTTGCAGATATATGCGCTAAACGTAAATATTTATTGCACTATGGTATTATTTGGAGGAACTAGACACACTTTTTTATTTTTCCTATGTTTTTTTTTTTAAATAAATAAATACCGCAGATACACGCTAAATGTAGATATTTATTGCACTGTGGTATATTTTATTGTCAAAATTAGGTATTTTGAAATTTTTGTGAAAACGTTCACACCGGAGTTGAGTGTGTCAATCAAAAGTCTCTCTGTAATTCGTCCGGCACATTTCCACAGATTTATTTTTATTTAATATTCCTGAACAATGCAACTGTATGCGAATCGCTAAGAAGACGATATCAAAGCTAAAGTAGTTATTAACTATAATAATAAACAATATAGCACAAAATGCAGTTGGGCTCCAAGCTACATGTATACAAAGGCGAATGGGGGCTGCCGTCCATAGATTTCGAATGTATGCGTGCTTTGGTAAGTTCCGTTGCATCATAATCAGCAACTCCTCGCTATCGGCCATATCAATACATATATGTAAATATGTATTTATACATTATTTTTTAAAATAATATATACACATATTAATCAATTGTCATTTGGCGAAATCGCTAGTGTCTCCTGCGTTTCACTCGCTGCCCCATGGAAATCGAAACAAACACGAATCCTTTGCGCTCAGGCGATGGGAAACTACCGTATCTTCAGATTGGCAATGATAAGTTCCATGGATATAAAGACATAAAACGAATACTGGATCTTGAGGTGAACGAATATATCTATATATATACATAAGCCGGGTCAATAAACCAGGCTATTTATAGCACATGCGATTGTTTTGCATGTGCCATGCCGATTGAGCGCGAAATGAATTTTTGTTTTGGTCTTTCAGGGTTATCCGGTCGATGCGCATTTAAATACGAAACAGAAGCATCTGTCCGTCACATACTCGAATTGGGTCTTCACACAACTGCATGCCTACTATAATTATTACCTGTATGGCGAACCAAACAACTATGACACAACCACTCGGACCCTGTACGCTAAGCGGACACCATTCCCATTCAATTTCTATTATCCTTCGACCTATCAGCGGCAAGCGTCCGATGTGGTGCAGGTGCTCGGAGGCTTTGATATAAACGATAAGCTGGAAAAGCATGAGGGTGACTATGTAAGTGTACACAGTTGCGCCTACATGACTGAACTCACTTTGAAGTCTCATCTTTATTTATAAAACAAGCTTCATATGTCTCATACATTCATTCGTCTAGCTCATATAATTTTTGTTACGCACCTCACTTTAGCTAAGAAATATCTATATTTGCTTAAGCTCTTCGACTATCTAATCTATCGTTTTATACTTCACAGCTTGCAGTTAATGCCAAAAAGTGTGTTAATTTACTTTCTCGTAAATTGGGAAGAAAAGTTTGGTTCTTTGGCGATACGTACAGCGAGTTGGATGCCATTGTCTACAGTTATTTAGCGATTATCTACCATATAACACTGCCCAATAATCCGCTGCAAAATCACTTAAAAGGCTGTCAAAATCTAGTGAATTTCATAAAGCGCATCACCAAGGATATATTCCGTAACGAATGCTATAGTTCCATCAAACTAACAAAGGCTCCAAGCCAATCGGAAACAATGCTAACGCCAACAGAGCGTAAATTCATGGAGACGGATCTCAATACAAAGATATTTGCTGGCGTGGGTGCCGTCTTGGCGATGGGCGCATTTGCAGCTTGGCGAGGCATTTACACACAGGTAAGCATGATCTCCAAAAATCGTTCTTTCTTTTCAATATTTGATGATACAAAAAATTATGATTGGCTTGCAAGGGTATAAAAATAAATAGTTCCAAATTATATTATATATATGCCATGAAAATTGTAAAGTATCTTGAAGTATTTTTAAAAATGTTGGCTTGAGTAGCTTAAATCGGTCAAGAATTTTGCTTTAATATCATTGATCAAAAGCTAAAATTTTCTGCTTGACTGCCAAACGAAGGCCAACTCAAATTATAAATATATCAAAAATTGCAATTACATTGGTAATTGCTAAGGTAATTTTAAGCTTAGCTCTGATATTGATTTGGAATGTTAATGAACTTTTTATTTGAATTACAGTTAACACGCTCGTCAACGGACTACGACGGCATCGACTACGAGGACGACGATATGGATGAGATTTTGGAATAACTACAACTGTGCCCATGAATGCATATATTGTTGTAATAATCGATGTATATTTATATAAACAACATATAGGAAGAAGAGTGAAATCGAAATGCACAGCAGGCATTTTTCCATAAGCAAATCCTTTCAAAAACAACAAATCTGCATATATATATATATATATATATATATATATCTGTACATACGATTTGAAGCTATATAAATTATAAATGAGTCGTAAACTATTTGTCATTGTTTTTAAAACCATTTACTCTATGAAATTGTATGTTAAAAATTAAACAAAACTAGCAGCAACCAAAACGTAATAAAGCGTGCAACTGATGCTGTCAAATTTGAATTAAATTGTTATTTTAATGAAGATATTTGCAATATTGCATATAGTATATATACATAGAAAATAACTCCCATTTGATATGTGTGTTTTTGCTTGACTACATTAACGTTTTATTAAAAAACTAAACTTAGTATTAAAATAGTTTTTATATTGATTTTTTGTTTTTGTTCTTCAGAGGAAAAGACAATAGTCAATCGAAAGTGAAAATAATGTATATATGTATAGCTATTATAATTTATAAGAAGCCATAATGGAATATATCTAAATGAATGCTCCTGCTTCATATCTTGAGCGCGTCTTGGAGTTTTTTTCGTGCCACTCCCACGCGATCCTCCTGCTTGCGTATATCATCTTCGGAGATGATTACCGCATGCATTAGCGGCTGTTCGGGATTCATGAATGCCATCGCATTCTTCGTTAGGTCAGCCTTCGTGGAGCTCTGGCCATGTACGCCGGCATTGAGCATATGCAAGGCAGTAGCCACCGACTGCAGCACGGTCTGTTCGTTGACATTGGGGCCAACGGTGCGTATGGTTTTTGGCAGTGATATATCATCGAGCTCCTCACCATTGTCATGACAGGCTCGCAAACGCTCCAAGCGCTTCTCCCAGAACAGCTGTTTCGGCTTCTCCTGGCCGCCGTGCTTAACATCGTGCTTCACTTTGCTCGGCTCATGATTGCGGATAACCGTCACCGGCTGCTTGAAAATGGAAGCCGTCTGTCGTATCGGTGGCACCAAGGAGACATCTGTGCGCAAATTACGGCTGCAAAAGGCAAACAATTAGACTCCACCCACACAGCATATAAAACGAACGTAACGTGAAAGTACATGCAATTACAGAATTGTGGAGCAAACAACTAAGAGGAAAAATACAAAATTAGAGCTATTATTATTTACAATTTGGCCAATCGATTGAATAGCACTAAACTGAATGGTTAGTTTCGAGAAATTAAACGATGTAGACAGTCGCATGCAAGAGCTCGCTTAGCCAAGGACAATCAACTTGGCTCTACCTGAATTCAAATTGTTGTTGTTGCTGTTGTTGTTGTTGCTGCTGCTGCTGCTGGCGCAAATTAGTTGACGTATTTGCGTTTATCGAAGGAACTGCCGTTATCGATGCTGGAATTCCCCCACTGTTGATGTTGCTGGACCCCGAGCTTTGACACTGAGCTCGGCTATATTTACGCTTTAGAGCATTGGCAGCGTTACCACCTAGGCCAGCATTGCCGATAATGGCGCCTGCTGCATTGCAGCGGTATAGCGATATGGATGGCGAAGGCATTTGTCGTTGGATTTGCATTTTGCCCGTTTGAAAATCAAAATTGCTGATGTCAAACATTTCGGTTTTCAATTGTGGTTCGCTTTCAATTCGTTTGCCTGTCGGGCTGTACAGTGTGCACATCCAATTGGGGAACAGAAAGTTGGATGGTGGGAAATTTCGTGTGTGCGTTTGTATGTATGTATGTGTTTGTATGTGCGAATATGTGGGTGTGTGTGTGTGTGTGGTAAATGTAATAACAAAAAAAGAGTAGTGAGAGTGAGTTAAACGTATTCGTTATCGCACGTGCAGTCACTTGTGTGTTTTTGTGTTTATATTACAGTTTACGTTAGTTGCCAGGCTCCACCTTCACCGTGTACCTGCTTAAAGAGCAGCCAAGTAATGTGCTTGGTTACCTGTAGTATAACACATCAACGCCCGTGTTGTAGCCCGATTTCCTATTCACTTCTTCGCGTTGCCAGCTTTTTGGTAGTGCGTTGCAATCAACGCGTTTTCTTTCAATTGTAATATTCGGATTCATTTGCATGCTCCAAAATATTTTCTCTTTTGTTTATTTTTCTTACATTTGTAGGAAGCAGCGTCTCATTCGATACTTTTGCGTTATAAGTACGTTCAAGAATAATACGTGCTAGAAGGTCACAACAGGCAATGTCATCCGTCTGTGACGTCACATTTGAAAATGTTATGTATCTTGGATTATTAGGACCATGCATATGCAATCCTTTTTCTTAAAAAAAAAAAACAAAAGCTGATTTATTGTGATCCACGATACAAATTATATAGATGAAGTGAAAAACATGTAGTTTTTATCGTCGTGATATTGTATATACCATGATTTATATACTCATACTCATATACTCATTATTCAAACATCAGTGCTGGAAAACGTTCCAATGCTGTTGACAATGCTAATGAGCGAATAAAGAAGAAGCACCAGTCGACGACGTAAGTAATTTTCGTGTGACTAAACTTTAATTCCACTTGTGTGTGGCTAAACATTAATCACACATTTATTGTTCGAAAAATGTAATATTGAACTGCACAAAGTGATTGCAATCAATTCCAATATGTTATCAACATCTTTGCAGGCTCATGAACAGAACAGATTGACAGTCAACTTTTTCGTTATCGTTTTTTGGCTCAACAAGAACAAGTGGCAGCTGGAAGCTCGAAGCTAATAAGCTAAAAAGGGGAATAGAAATCCGAAGAAAATGTCTTCATCAGCCATATTTGTGCTGGACGTGAAGGGCAAGGTGCTGATATCCCGCAATTATCGCGGCGACAACATTGACATGGCCGTAATCGATAAATTCATGCCGCTGCTTATGGAACGCGAAGAAGAAGGTCTCGTCACGCCCATTCTGCAGACCACCGAGACCACCTTTGCCTATATTAAGACAAATAATTTATATATTGTGTCCACAACGCCACGCAATAAGAACGTAAATATTGCGCTAGTTTTCGTATTCCTGCACAAAATCGCACAGGTGTTTGTTGAGTACTTCAAAGAGCTGGAGGAGGAGTCCATTCGCGATAATTTCGTTATAATATACGAGCTGCTTGACGAACTCATTGACTTCGGCTATCCCCAAACGACGGACTCGAAAATACTGCAAGAGTACATCACACAAGAGGGCCACAAGTTGGAGCTGCAGCCGCGCATACCCGTTGCTGTAACGAATGCAGTGTCCTGGCGTTCCGAAGGTATCAAATATCGCAAGAATGAGGTATTCCTGGATGTCATCGAGTCGGTTAATCTGCTGGCAAATGCCAATGGCAATGTGCTCCGCAGCGAAATCGTTGGCGCAATCAAAATGCGCGTATATCTGTCTGGCATGCCGGAGCTGCGCTTAGGACTCAACGACAAGGTGCTCTTCGAGAGCACTGGACGTGGCAAATCCAAGTCCGTTGAGCTAGAGGATGTCAAGTTCCACCAGTGTGTACGCTTGTCACGCTTCGAAAACGATCGCACAATCTCGTTCATACCACCGGATGGCGAATTCGAGCTGATGTCCTATCGCCTCAACACGCACGTGAGTGAAATTTACGGCATAATCATAATCTTAGAAAACCAATATTAATAATTATTGAATTCCAGGTGAAACCGCTGATATGGATTGAATCGGTTATTGAGCGGCATGCGCATTCACGTGTGGAGTATATGATTAAGGCGAAATCCCAATTCAAGCGCCGCTCAACGGCTAACAATGTGGAAATCGTAATACCCGTGCCCGCCGATGCGGATTCGCCCAAATTCAAGACCACCATTGGCAGCTGCAAATATGCCCCGGAGCAGAACGCCATCATATGGACAATTAAATCGTTTCCCGGCGGCAAGGAGTATCTAATGCGAGCCCACTTCGGCCTGCCCAGCGTGGAGAGCGAGGACAACACTGAGGGTAAACCGCCCATACAGGTGCGCTTCGAAATTCCATACTTTACCACGTCGGGCATACAGGTGCGTTACCTGAAGATCATCGAGAAGAGCGGCTATCAGGCGTTGCCCTGGGTCCGTTATATCACGCAGAACGGCGACTATCAGCTGCGCACCAACTAAGCTACGTCCCCACACACACACGCGCGCGCATTCCAGCCAAGCTTAAGCGAACATCCCTCTTGTTGCGTCTTATATTTTAGTAAGGAGTATGTTAGTTAGCTGCCTCACCTTCACACTGTGCGTTAAGTCGAAAGTATATATATATATTTAAATTGAAAACGGTATTCCCGGCCAACGAAAAACCAGCTGTTCACTATATATAATAAACCATTTAAGCTTTAAATTGATTTAAACATTAGCCGGCCTAAGGCGTGGCTACAAAATTCTACACAAATTTTGTACGAAATGTTTGGAAAGTTTTTTTAATGCAGACCTAAAGGTCTTGAATATTTAGAATTTTTAACTATTGCGAATTGTCTGAGATCCCTGAGAGAATCGATTATAGTTCACTTTAGCACAGGACTCACTCGTAACTTCAGCTTAAACCTTTGCAGGAATACCCTTAATTATAATGTATTGTTTTATTTCTGCGTATTGTACTGTATTTTGTATGTAAATCAAACTAATAAATTTTTAAAAGCATTTGCAAATGTAATTATAGCTACGCCTGACTTGATATGTGGTACAATATATATATATATATATATTTATGTGTTTCGGTTCTTGCTGTTTGCTTGCATCGTATGCCCATTAAAACAAAAAACTCAAATATTTAAGTTTCGTCTACGTATTTAGCAACAAATTTCACATGGTTTGGAACCATTAAAAACAAAACACAAGATTTCTTAAGCTTAATAAATGCACTTTTCGATGAGTCTCTCCGGTTATGGTTTGTAGAATTTCAGTTTCAGTTTTTTCTGTTTCTGTTTTGTTGATTCGCCCTTATTGCTTGAAGCTCTTCAGGGGATAGTGTTGTTTGTTGGCCTCGACATGCTGCTCCAGTTCGCACTGTTGCTCCTGCAGGTGCTGGGGCATATCGGCGTAAACACCCTCGAACATCTCGCGCCAATTGGGTTTCAACTTCTTTTCGGAAATGGCAATCTGCTTGAGCACCTGCTTGCGCACTCCGTTGACGTATTCCGTTTCTTGCTTCTCGTTGAACCAGCCATTGTGGACCATATAGCTCTTTAGCTTGGAGATGGGATGTTCCAGTGTGTTCCACATTTCAATCTCCTCCGCTGAGCGATACGCCGTGCTGTCATCCGACGTCGAGTGATGGCTGATGCGATAGGCCAGCGCCTCGACCACAACTGGCTTATTTTCTCGCAGAGTGTATTCCCGCGCTCGCTTCATTGCATTGTAGACGGCAAAGACATCGGTACCGTCGACACGGATAGTGGCTATGCCATAGCCCATGGGACCACGTCCAGCAATGCCATCGCCTCGATATTGCTCATTCGACGGCGTGGATATGGCGAAGCCGTTGTTGCGACTGCAAAAAGTAGTAAAGTCTTAGAACATATCGGGGCATACTCCCCTGTATCTCTCTACCTACCAGAACAATATCACTGGACACTCGAGTGTTGCAGCAAAGTTGAATGCAGCGTGGGCATCGCCCTCGGAGGCAGCTCCTTCACCAAAGTAACAAACGACGCAAGAGTCATTGTTCGGCTGACGTTTTAGAGCATAGGCGGCGCCCACGGCCTGCGGTATTTGTGTGGCTAGGTGGAGAAAAGGAAGGGATTAGCACATGTCTCACAGCTATAGCACAATCAATTGGCTCTTACACAGTGGACTGGAGATGGTCACAAAGTTGAGCTCTTTGGAGCCATAATGCACGGGCATCTGCTTGCCGCGACCAAGATCATCGTCGTTGCCATAGCACTGATCGATGAACTGATCAATGCGAAAGCCGCGCCATACCAGGACGCCCGCCTCTCGATACTGGCCATAGATCAAGTCACGCATTTCCAGGGCGGCAGCACTGCCAATGTGCGAGGCCTCTTCGCCAAAATTGGTCATGTAGAAGGAGATACGTCCTTGTCGCTGCGATTCGTATAATATCTTATCCATGGTGGACAGCAGCAGCATATCGCGAAACATTTTCTCGATCACCTCCTGGCTCAGCTGTGGATCCTCCTGTTCGTTGAGCACGTAACCATCGCGATCCATAACCCGATAGATGGGTATGGGCGCATAATCTTCGGGCATTGTCATTTTTAGATTGTTAACAAATGCTGCATCGCGTGCACCTGGAAAGGAGTAACGATCGTCCACTGACTTTCCACTCGCACTGTAGCTGCGTTGTACGCCCGAAAGCTGACAATAAAAACAGTTACTTTCAATCTATTGTGAACTCCAATTGGAATACTAACCATTCGAGCATTTTGCTTTGCAGCGTTCAAAAGTTGAACCGATTTGCGCAGGAATGACATATTTACTAGTGAAAAGGACAACTGCTACAGGACAAGGTACAAGTAAATTAATTTATTTACTTATTTATTTTTAGCAGAGTTATCTTCTGTTGCTGCCTTGTGCTCCAAATCAGCTGCGTTACGCAACAGGTATGCGGTTAAGCCGTGTATGCAGCACATAACCCTTGGTCGCAAAATTTAAATGAATAAATTATATACGAATTTTATTTAATTTATTACTTTTAAGTGTACAATTTGTACTTATTTTTACGTGGTCATTTTATGCATATGACTTTGAATATAATAAAAGATATTTATTGTTTATTAGAGTTTATTATATATATATTAAAAATTAGTTTGCTTGCTTCACGTTGTATTAGCATACTAGTCCGTCAGTGTTGGCTAACACTGAAAAGAATGGCAGCTGTGCAGTGTAACGAGGCGCAATTCTGGCAGTCCATAGGAATATTAATTAAAAACTATCATGCCTTAAATAAAAAGATATTTGAAGTGCTTATTACCCAAGTGGAAAAGGTGCAGCAGGGAAAACTCTATGAATCCAATGAGGCTGAGCTGGAGGAACAGCTGCTGCGCAGCAATAACAATGGGAGACCATGCGAAGGCTTTAGGATTAGCTACAAAATGTTGACCAAAAAACTATCATCACATATTTTGGCCAATGGAACTGTGGGTATGCACGCTCAGAGTATTAGCTTATCATATTATTCAAAATGAACTCCTCTTGTAGATTTTGTAAAGCAAAGCTATGAATGCCATTTCATAGCTGACTCGGAATTTGATGACTTCATCGTACAGTTAATCGATGGCCAACTAGAGGCGACTCCGCTGCCACAGCGACCTGAAACGGAGTCTGAGCAAAGCTCACGCTGGGCGCAGTTCGTGTTGAAGCCAAAGCTCTGTAGCTGGGCACTGAGCCAGCCGCTCAAAAATTCACAGAAATCCCTACGTTTACTGGATGTGGAAATGTACTGCGACCTGTACAAGAAGTTGAAGCAAAAGCATGCGCAACGTCTGATGCAATATTGGCAAACGGCCAATGAGTCGACGGATCCGCTAAAGTTTATTTACGAGGATTTGTCCATTGCTGCATACCTAATCACGCTCTGGCATTGCACGCGATCGCAGCCGATTGCATTTGCGGACCTGGGTTGTGGGAATGGGCTGCTCGTCCATGTGCTCAATGAGGAAGGCTACAAGGGCTACGGTTACGATGTGCGCCGGCGTAAACTGTGGTCCCTCTACCCGGAGCCAACCAATTCGAGTCTAATTGAGCAAACCGTGGAGCCGAACAGTTTTCAACTAGATTATCCAGATATTGACTGGCTGATTGGCAATCATTCCGACGAGCTGTCACCATGGCTGCCCGTCTTGGCCGCTCGACTGAAAACAAGCTTTTTCCTACTGCCATGCTGTCCGTTTGAGCTATCCGGCGCCAAGTTTCAGCGGCGCAACACCAGCATCAGCGCCTATCAGGACTTTATGCTTTACGCGCAGCGCATATCCGATATGTGCGGCTTTGAAACCCAGCAGGATCGCCTTAAAATTCCGAGCACCAAGCGTCTATCCTTGATTGGCTTGAAGCGCACGGCAAAGCCTGTCCAGGATCTAGACTATTTGGTGCAGCAAGAGTTGCAAAAGTGTCAAGCGGGCGACCAGCACGCCTCTAATACGGTGAAGTTGCGTGAGAAAGCGGAGAGCGTGAAAAACTGCACCCAGGTGGAAAAGAGCATAATCGATGCGTTGGTACTGAAAATCTTCAAGATGTTGCTAGCCAATGCTAATACAACAAATGACCAGGACGCAGGTGACAGCTGGCTGCCTGGACAGCAGCTAACCATGCGAGATATAGCCCAAGGATTGACGAAATCGGAGCTAACGGGCATCAAGTCCGAATGCGGCGGCATCAAAACACTACTCCGAAATAAACACGAAGTGTTTGAGTTTTGCGGCGCAGATCGAATTGGCATACGCAAGCCCAAAGCAGCGACGGATAGGGCGGGAAAGCTGATGACAATCAAGAAGCGACCCTGTTTCTTTAAGCTAAATCATCCACAGGGTTGTCCACTGACGGATGGCGACTGCTCCTTTCTACATTAGCTGAAGATGTAGACTAGAATCCTTTGCCATAGAAAGTACTTTGTATTTAGTTTGTAATTTAATATATTTCGTGTCTACTTTTAAATAATTTGTTTCGGTTTATGAATACATATGAATTGAAGTGTATTTGTTATTGTTTCTCTCTGTCGCTGATTTTGTTCCAATCGAAATGAAACTTTTCCTCTGCTTTTTGCTAAATTCGCTTTAACGGGAACTGTCGGAACTGTTGCTACGGCGCCGGCGGCGAATGGGCGAACGTGAACGGCGACGCGGCGAACGACGGCCGCGAGGTGGTGAGTTGCGCCGTCCTCCACCTCCACCACCACCGCCTCCACGATTGTTGAAGCGATTGAACTGTGGCGGGGAACGCCAACGTCCGCCCTGTGGACGTCGCATCTGGGGCGACGGTCGTCGCATGGGTGGTCGCTGCTTTGGCACAATGACTGGCGATACTGTGATCTCCTGGCCATCGATCTGGCCACCATCCATGTGCTTCATGGCCGACTCGCAGTCCTCGGCCGTTGCATACTCTACGTAGGCCATGCCGCGTCCGAAATTGGGATGATAACGATCCGTTGGGAATTCCACGTTCTTGATTGTGCCAAAGCTGCTAAAGATCTCCATCACATGGTCCTTGGTGACATTTCGGGTGAGTCTTCCAACATGGATACGGACTGGCTTCGGAGTGGGTGAGCGTGTACGGGTGCGACTGCGACTACGTGAGCGTTCGCGACGCTTGGGCGGCGGCGTGCGATCGACGGTGCCACGGCCACCGCCGCGACGACGAGGTGAACGCGAGCGGCTGGCCGAGCGGGAGCGGTCGCGTTTCACGTTGTTCACCTCGCCACCTCCGGCGGCTCCACTGCGATCATTGGAGCTGCGACGTGCACGATCTCTGGAGCGAGTGCGACTGCGCTGAGCGCGATCACGATCACGATCACGATCACGCTCACGCTCACGTTCCGAATCTTTGCGCACCTTGCTATTGGGTCGCGGCGATTTGGTGGTTCTACGCGGTGAACGGGATACATCCTTCCCGCCTGCTGCACCAGCGCTGGTTCCGCCACCACGACGTCTAGTTTTCTCGCTGCGATCGGTGTCACTCGACGATGAGGATGAGGTACTGGACGAATCGCTGGAGCTGCTTGAGCTTGAGCGTGAGTTGGAGCCAGAGCTGCTACGGGACGATGAGCTGCCCGATGAACTTTACGAATGA
Source organism: Drosophila fulvimacula (assembly GCA_035045555.1). Taxonomy (NCBI): domain Eukaryota; kingdom Metazoa; phylum Arthropoda; class Insecta; order Diptera; family Drosophilidae; genus Drosophila; species Drosophila fulvimacula. The sequence continues at coordinate 2,020,107 of JAWNOX010000009.1, read as the reverse complement.
AAGGAAGTAAATATTTCAGGTTAAGCCGGCAAAAAAATGTATGCGATAAAAATATGCACCTTCGGCTGGAGTCACTACTGGAAGAAGCGGAGCCTCGGCGCTTACGTTCCCGCTCTCTGCGTGACGAATTGGACGTAGCGGCTTTTGTCTCCTTCTCTTTAACTTCTTTCTCTTTATTTTCCTTTTCACCCTCAGCGGTGGGAGACCGGGCACGCGCCCTTATTGGGGGGAAAATATGTTGGTCAAGAAATTGTTCTAATAAATGTTAATCGTACTTACATTTTGCACTTTCGATTTAACTTATTTAATTATCCACTGATAACTCGTCAAATTGTTAAGAAAACTCTTGCTAAAACAATCCTTTTAAAACACGAAAATATCAAGTTAAATATTCAATGGCGTTCTTGCATCGATGTTTTTTTTTTATTTTCGGATGTATATATATCGATATTTGTTTTAAAAACGACGCATAGTTGCACTAGATTGCCATCCTATTTATTCGGTATATATGACGTGCGACCATGCTAAAAGTAATCGATAATGTGACAGTGTGACCGATTTAGATGAGTAAAAAATACTTACGTTCATACATCTAAAGCTCTTTTGTCAGGTCGAGAGTCGCGCAGAGGTAAACTCCCATAAAAAAATTCAGATACATTTAATATCAAGTGCAATTTGTTATTTAAAGTAGCATAATTGTTGTGCTTTTGTCTAATGCAAATTGTGCTTGTCAACGTTTACGCATATACGTAGTGAAATTATATAAAACGCAATTGTTTAATGCCAGTTTTTATCTGTATGGTGACGAAGTGGTTGTCATTGTGAATTCATATATGTATATGTATATGTATATATATACATACATATATATATATATATATATATATATATATATATATATATATATATGTATGTATGTATGTATGTATGTGTGTTTAAATGAATGTGTACACACACAGATAGGCACACACTCAGTAATAAATATGTGAACTTGTGTTGATTTAAGTGAGCTACGGCCAAAGGGGAGCGGTTCGAAGCCACTGTGGGGCACAGAGTTTCGATTTTTTTACCCACATCTATGTATACTCACAACGCATTTACAATTGATACGTTTTGACTCCCCACACAAAGCAAGAGACAGAGATAGAGACAGACAGAGAGAGAGAGAGAGAGAGAGAGAAAGATAAATAAAGAGAAAGAGAGGCACACACAAATGGTGAGAGTTTAAGCGAGCAGGGGAGCAAATAAATGGTCTGTCTGAACATTTTACCACACTACCTCTTTGTCTGTTCAAGCGAGTTCTCGTGCTGGTATTTTACTCGCTCGCGTTGATGTGTAAAATTATTTATTTTTTTTCCCCTGGTTTGATTTTGCAATCGTTTGTGCCTGTGGTTGTGTGCTCCGTTCGTCTGCGCGTTAATGTGAATATTGTTAATGTACATATTCGATAATAATATGGAACGTAATTATCTGTATGTGCATAGTTAACAAAATTCAGGCAAACATTTTAATAGTATACACACATATATTCATATAATCGATGTGCGTATGCGTGTGTCGTGTGTCTCGAAAAAAGAGCAATCGTCGTCGAAGTTCGACTACCATGACTACGCAATAGCAACAACAAGAGACAGCGAGACGCGATACTTGGTTAGGTGGGTTTTTGCTTTTCTCTTCTGCTCATTGCTCTTGTACTCTCCTCATTCAAATGTATGCGAGTGTATGTTTGTGTGTGTGTCTGTCCGTCTGTTTGGTTTTCGTTTGCTTATCTCTCTCTCTCTCATACTCTCAATATCATAATGTTGAGTGCAAAAGGCAAGTGATGTATGATGGGCATGCATATGTATGTATGAATATACATTTCGATAAGCAATCATATACATATACATATATAGGTTTTTTATAATTTATTGTTTTAATTTTGAGGGGTTGGCGAGAGTGTTCAACTTGCGATGGTGTGATAAGCTGACCCTCATCTACACACAAACGCACATAGTTGTACATACGATGTAAAATTAAGGCGTTTTACATAAATACAAACATACGCAAATTAGTATACGAGTATGTATGAGCAAATGAAAGTATTTTGATTTTTGTTGTCAGGTTTTAGGATTTCGGCAGTAGCCCAAGTGCCAAATGTGTGTGTTTATTTGTATACATACAAACATACATACCTAAATGCATACACACGTACATAGAAACATATATATATATACATATACCTTACCTTAACTGCCTGCTTAACTTACATAGTTTAACAATTTATATAACATGTGCATTTTACTATTTGGCATTGAAAACCACGCTTTTTATATATATTTATATGTATATTCAAATCTACGCCCAAAAACACGTTTTACACACGAATTTATTACTAACATATCAAAATCAACATTACAGCTATTTTCGGTTTAACCGAAGATTACCCTTGCAGACGTTAAGGAGAACATACATCAAAGCTTTCATCTTTATATACAATTTCGATGTAAGATGTTTTTGACAGAAAAACTCCAAAGCTGCTAAGTTATAGATCTGTTAGTCTGATTGGTACTATATCTATGTCTGGCTATATATTGAGACTGTTATTTCAATATATATCGCATATGTAAACTCTTACTGAGTCTCAAACTAACTTAACTAACGTCTACTGCAAGGGTATTTATTCTCAATAAGCTGTCACAAAAAAGTAATTTAGTCTAAACAAAACATGAATGTAATTGCAAATATTTCTTTTACTTTTGTTTTTTCTTTGTTTTTAGCATACATACAAAATATTTTATTGCTGGTTTTGGTGGTAAATTTGCATTTGTTAATGGCCGTGGCCAGACGTGCCCGCTTCTTAACACACACACACACATATATATATATATATACAAGTAAAATTAAAAAATAAAATAAGAAACAGAAACAACAAAGAAATGTTTTTTTCCCCCCTTTATATTGTATAAACAAATATCGAAACTAAAAATGAAATGTATGCTAAGTATATATACATATAGCACATAAGACCGCCGCGCCTCTATCTATATCTGTATCTGTATCTCACTGACCAACTATTGCAACTGCAAAAGCAATTCGCACAAACCTCAACCTCAAGCTCAGATTTATATACATATTCATGTATATATCTCTTGCTCCATCTCTTGCTCGTTCGCCGTCATAAATGCTAAATTATATATCCATATACAGCACACACACATATATATATATATATATATATATATATATATATATATATATTCTATATATATATATATCTTTATATATATTGTATTATTCCTCGTACCGCCTACTACTACCAACAACAACCACCATCAACAACAACCAACAACAACAACAACATTCAACTGCGACTTGGCAACAGACTCGGCTTTAGTTTGTAAGCTTGTTATTTTTCTTGTAAATTTGTTAAACTTATTTGTACTATCTATAATATATACTATTTATTGTAAGGCATGCGAAATGAAAGATGAAAGAAGTGCCTCTAAAGCATCTGGAATATTTGATTAATAGATATTGTTAGCTCGTTTCTCTTTCCCTTTCTCTCGCTTTCTCTTTCGTTTCGTCTGCCTTAAAACACATTTGTAATTTTTGTACTTGTCCTACGTTCTTTGGTTCCAATATTGCTCTAACCCATATCCATATACCATTCAACCAACAACTAGAACTACACACACATTGTTAGTTATATGCACACACACACACACACATGCAGACACGTACATGCATATATGTATATGTAAATATTACAGTTTGATAGATTGTTGCATCCGTTTACCAAATCCCTGATGTAAGCATACCTTATCTATATATATATATATATATATATATATATATATATATATATATATGGAATTGTGTATCTTATTTACTTAGCTTATCATCAAAGAAAACAAACGTTGACAGCTAATAAAACGTGTCAAATTGTGTCAATTATTAACTTTTCTTATCGCTACTTTTCGTGTTGATTTTCTACAAATCTTATTTGATTGCGTCAGTTATTTCAAATATTTTTAAAATTTTTTTTATTTTGAAAATCAATGTGAACAGTGTCGGACATATGTGGAACACATAGAATGTATATGTTTTGAGTTTTATCTTAATATGATAAAGACTATCTAGAAGTGTTTTTGCAGATAACTGCAAAAATACTTGGATCAAGATATAGGTAAACATCAGTTAGAAGCAATTTATGGTACAAAGTCTTAGGTCTAAACTATGTATTATATTTCAACTGATTTTGAAATGCAATTTTTTTGAAATGTTTATATTAAATAATAATCGAAGTTTGATTTAAAAAAATCGTATTAAACTGTGTGATAGCTGAAAAGCCAATGTAATAGCTTTAAAATTAAGTTAATATATATTCTCAAAGCTGTGTTGTTTCTAATACATATGTACATATATACATATACTAAATGCTATATACACTTTATACGTAAGATAATTGTTAAACTCTTTCAAGTCTGAAGCTATCCATAGAGAACTAACTACTCTTGTAATCGACAGAGGAGAAAAAAATGAGAACATTTACTAATAATGTTTTTTTTTTTTTGTTATGATATCATACACATACTTTCACACACACACACACCCATACCCATACCCGAGCATTTGGAATATATATATATATATATATAACTATTAGCTATGTATGACAAGAGTTTTTCCTCATATTATTAAACGCATATATCAGGCATATTGTGTACTCTATATAGTTACCCAGAAGACTAACCAAGCACGTATTATCCACTCATTTATTTATTTATTAATTATTGACAAAATCTTATTAAAGCTACACTGTTAAAAATCAAACTCAAATTGTTGCTGTTTTATTTACGAACAAGAAAATATATAGACACTCCTCTATATACATACATACATATATACGCTATCTTCTTTACATATTCACACACACAACACACACACACACACATACACATTTTTAATGCTGTTTCCCTCCGTAAGTACTAGTATTTATCCCTCTATCCATAAATGTTCTGTGCTCTCTTTTGTATTGTGTTTGGTTTTGATTTCTCCTTTATTTACTTTTATCAATCATTTTGTTGAGCATGTTGGCTTGTTGGTTGTTTTTGCTTTTGTGTACTGGAACGCGGGCGCCGCTTTAATATAGTTCGACTTTATTTTTGAAAAAAGCAAACGTTTTCCTTGCAGCTATAAATGAGACAAACTAAAGTTTGAGCAAACAAGCATACAAAAAGAAAACAACAACGCCAACAACTGCAGTTAAGTCTCAAGCAGCAGCCGCAACATGCTGAACTTCAATGCGAATCATTCGGGAAACAGCCGGCGGCCATTTTCTCGCAACTCCTCCTCGGCCCGTTCGAATCGAGGCCGCATGCTCTTCTCCCCGCATCCGCATGGACAGCAGCAGCAACAGCAACAACAACAACAGCAGCAGCAGTCGCAGAGAAACAACAACAGCAACAACAATGGCCTTTTGCCGGGTCATAGTCCCTGGTGCAATTTAAATCTCAATCGCCACAATAATGATAACAACAACAGCAACAACAATGCCAACAATAACAAAGATGCAATCGATGGCAGAAATTCGAATTGGTAAGAGCTACGCAGCTTATGGTATATCAAAAATACCAAAATAAACTTTGCAAATTACGTTAGCTTTAAGTGACATAAAAGCGAATTTGAAGTACCCCCTTACCCAAATGCCCTATTTCCCGCCGTTATCCCACACCGTACTATAATTGCCTACGATCTGCCATAAAAATAATAATAATAACAACAACATCCTTGTTACTCGTTCCCCACGCTCCACGACAACTATAGAACAGTTTTCTCTACTCTTCTATCTATATCTATCTGTCTGTCTCTCTCTTTCTATATATATACAAATATATATCTAACTACTTCTACGTAACTACACCACAGTTATAAAAATCGCTTTTAGGTTAAAGGGAGAATTTTGTAATTAATTGCGTGTTGTCCAAAAAAACAAAAAAAAAGAGTAAAGAGTAAATCAATATTCATACAAAGCGCAGCCAAAAACATTTATTTGGCCTCTTTTACCGTTGAATTTTCGAAGCACTTAAAAAACAAAAAAAAACTTGCATCAACAACAAAACAGCTGCACGCTCAGCAATTGCAAGAGAGCGGGAGCTAACGCAGCTAGCTTTTTCAACACACTGCCGCTGGCGCGCGCTCTTCTCTCTCTCACTCGCTCTCGCTTTGACAGTGTTGCACAGTGGTTTGCAGTTTGCAGCTGTTTTGTTGTGCTCTCTACTTTTTTTTTTTTTATTAAATTCGTGTTCATTTGTTATTTTCGTTCTCTTTCGTACTGTACATTTCCTTTGTGTTTTGTTTTGTTTTTTATTTCGTCAATTGGCACATATGTATAACCTCAAACTACTAATTATCGTTGTACCTATTTGCATTTACATTAAAATTTAAAAAGAATACACAATATTCGTTCTGCTGAAAACAACAAAACTCCATTCCTAATTGTATCGTGTGTAAATTTTCTAACCGCTTCAATTTCAAATATGTATACATACCAGGCGAAATACCATAGTAGATACATAACATTTATTCAAGAACTTATCAGAAAATGTTTTAATTTAAAAAAAAAAGCATTACAAAAAAATAAAAAATTAAAGAACAAATGCATGAAGAGCACTTGAAAATGGCGAGCAAAACTTAATACGTAGCAAATGTCCTAAGTTTTTTTTTATTAGTAGTTGTTTCTTTGTCCAACAAAACCATAAACCAAAAACAAAAAAGCTTCTTAATTTATCGTACTTACTAAATAAATACTTTTACATACTCTCTCGTACATACATACATATGTAAAGCGCGCTTAACGGTTTATTACCAAGCATGTCAACATCATTAATTTACAACAACAAAACTAACAATAACATTTATTTTGCAACTTTTGGCCAAGAAAACAATTTTCTTTGCCGCAGGCAAACAAAATTCAGATCTGTACAAACTCGTATTTCGTAGTTGGTAAAACAAAAATTACTTTTTGCAATTGAAGTTTGCATATAAGTTGTTTGCTTTTTTAAAAAACTAGTTTAATGCTACGTGTGTATGTAAATTTGTATTGTATACTTTAAAAGGGTTTTTTTCGGTTATGGATTTTACAAATATTTATATAAATATATAGCTTCATATATATATAGCTTCCTTAAATGTAAATATACATATGTCTCTGTAAAGGGGAGCATCAATTTACATGATTACAGCGCATTTTCATATATGTACATACATACATGTATGTAATCGAACAAGTTCCGACAGAATGAAGTTTAAAGTGAGGTTATGTGCAGTGGGACTGCATTACCATTGCAAATGGAAAAAAGCTAGAAGTGCGTGATAGATGTAAGTGTTTTTCATGCATATTCGGATAAACCAAAGATACGACAATAATAATTACACCACATTTAGTTCCACACAGCGAACTAATTCAGAGAACAGCCAAGTTGCTGTACTACTTCACAGCTGTATAACACTTTTTTTGTCTGCTCTGCATTTGATTTTTGATTTTTGATTTTTTCCTCATTTCTATTTTATGTTGTTAACATTTCTATTTTTGCGCATAGTTTTGCTTCACGTTTATGCTAAATGAACAAAAAAAAAATACAATTTTTTACATACTCTGAAAAAACAAAATATTGTGATGTTTGAAAAACAATGTGATTATAATAAATGCAACCGTCAAAGTGCAAGCAAATATATATTTTTATATATATATTAAAACAAATTTAGTTACAAAATTTCCTCTTTATCCAAACCGTACAGTAAATACTTAGTTGTAATATTTTTTTCAATTCAACATTTTATGAATGATATAATGCATTTTAGTTGAGTTTATTGATTGTTATTGAATAGAATTTATAGATTGGTGTACTTCTCTTTATACTAAACGCTTAACTGCATTTTTGGTGCCAGTAAACAATACATGAAAATTCTGTGATAAATTTGACTAAATAATTATATATATATATGTGCATTTAATGATCAAGAAACTCAGCTTAATGTTTTACTTATTTATTTGCATTATGCACACTGCGGCTTAGATTGTTCAATAAACAGTTTTAATGTACCTAAATAGAAATTCCAAAACAAAACGTCAAAAAAGTTACTAAACTAAATATATATAGTAAATGCGTTACTATTATTTCTTTCGTACATACATATACATATATCTTTTTATCTATAGTCGTATTCAATATGTGATTGTGTGTGAGCGCAATATTCAAAATCCAAGCAACTATTATATACTATATGAACTTTTGAACTTTTGTCACACTCTCTGTTAAAAAACAAAACAAAAACAAAAATTAAAAATAGTTTACTATCTAGCATACTTATACTATATGATTTCTTCTCTTAAGTTTTTTGGACACGAACCAACCTGCAATTAGTGCGTAAGTGTTAACGTTAACGTAATATTTTTTTGGCGCTTTTTGGCCCACGCCCACCCAACTGCTGCTGTCTATGTGTGTGTGTGTGTGTCTGTATATATTATATATATATATATATATATATATATATATATATATATATATATATATATATATATATATATATATATATATATATATATATTATAACATATATATATTTTAGTAGTATCTTGTATACCCCAGCTCGATTATTCGATCTGTCACCCTAAGATATTGTCTTAAGCTTTACATACGCATGCTGTTGTGCTTACGTTACATTATGTTAACGAGATTACGTGCATTGCGTGCCCGAAAGCTGATTCGTCAGAGCGCGCCGCACCAACACATGCATACATGCTCCCTCAAAGGCTGGATTAACGGTTTACGTTTTTTGCGTTCTCTTTTATATATTTTTGAGCATGTACAGCACTATCTATTTCTCTCTCTCTCTCTCTCTCTTTCTTATAAGTACATATAACTCTCTGCCTCTCCCTCTCTATATATCTCATGTTTAGCTAGTGAAAGCGTTGCGTTGATAAGTGTCCTAAAAACTGTGATACTCGCATTTGTTGTTATATTTTTCATAAAAAGTTTTAATTTATTTTTGTAAGCGTAGTGTGCATTGAAGCGAAAGCCCAAAACAAATAAATAAATAAAATAGCAAACTAACAACTATTTCTATTTAAAATGCATAAGTACAAAAAAAAAAAAAAACAAGAAAAAACAAAAAAATATTAAAAAAAAAAACAAGAATTGTGCAAAATTAGTACGTATTTGTTTCTACTAAATGCATATTGCATTTGTGTGTATATGTAGATAATTCTTAAATAATATTACTATATGATTGCAACAACAACTTTTGCTACATATACACGCATTGCCATTATATTATTATAAACTATATGTGTGTGTATATATTGATATTATATAATTACATAAATATATATATTATATATATATCTATATTAAACTAATAATCTAATTATTGCATTTTGCCATTTACATATATATTATTTTTATCTTTTTCGTTTTTCTTTCTTCTTCATAAACCGAAAAAACTGCAAAATAATAATAAAAAAAAAAAAAACTATAAATAACGTATATGTGTGGCTACCACTCTGCATATATACACAACTACTACTACTACTACTACCTACTACCTGTACATGTATATGCATACAAAAATAACTATATATGGGTTGTGTTTTAATACTACCACCACACTGCTACTGCATTGATTTGATTGAACAATTTTCAAATGTATCTCGTAAAACTGAATATATATATATTATATTATATGCGTATATCTTATTATATGTATTACCATATTATCTGAAAAAAAAAAAAAACAAATCCAAAAACATAACGCAATTGCAATCCTAAATCGAAAATCCAGCGATGTACAAACAAGTAATTCTAGCGGAACTTGTATTTATAACAATAGCAAAACGCATCATCACAACAACAGCCTTAACCTCAATCATAATCATAATGCCTCCTCACAACAACAAAGTCATCAGTCACAAGCCCATCATAGCCAGCCCACTCAGTATAACAGTAACAGTAACAGTATCAGTAACAATAATACCAGTAACAGTAACAATAACAATAACAGTAACAGTAATGTTAACCCTAACAGTTATCATCATTCAATTACCAACACTGCACACGACAACAATTGCACTGTTAACAATAGCAGCAGTAATCGCAGTAGTTTACGAACACTACACAATGAAAACCACAATCCCAATCAGTATGTAATCGCCAATCAGAATTCAATTGTGAATCACAGCTATAACGGCTATTTTGATGTGTGCCACAGTGCTGCGAGTGTGCCACCTGCTTTTGGTTCAATGTCCGTGTCCGTTGTTCGATTAAATCCAGCACGCTTATGTTTAACTGTTGCCGCCCCGACCACAGCCACAACAACACCTACAACACGCCGTAGCACGCCCCTTGCCCTGATATCCTTACCAGTCCAACAGCATAACAACAACAACAGCATCCACAATCCACATAATTTCAATCATAATCATCAATATCACAGCACCCATCACAGCTACAACAACAACAACAACAGCAACAGCAACAACAACCAGTATCACCAATCACAATCACAACCACAACCACAGCCACCACCACAACCACAACCACAACAACAACCGACTAATCGCCAATCCCTCCCGCTAACACGTACGAATTCAAATTCAACAACCGCAACAACTTTCAATTCAACCAATACAACAACAAATAGTATTCCTACTGATGTTGTGAATGTCAATTCTTGTACCGATATAATTCCTCATGGGTCAACTACGCCACAACAACAACAACAACAACAACCACAACAATTGTGTTCACAACGACAACAACGACGATCTCAAACCCAACAACAACAACAACCGCAACAACTGCAACAATTGTCGCCGCCGCTTCTTATGATAAACCTTAACCAATTGACTGATACTCATTTTAACCACGTATCCATGAATAGTCATAGCCAAGGATCTGCTGGAGCACATCATGGTCAGCGTAGCTACAACAATCGCAACAATAACAACAACAGCAACAACAACAACAACAGCAGCAACAACAACAACAACAATGCGATTGGCTTGAGCAATTCAGACTATATGAACTATCGACGTGCTTGCCCAGCATTGTCACGTGACTATCAGCAACACCATAACAACAGCAACAACAACAATGCTAACAACAACAACAACAACAATCTGGGCAACGGCCACAACAACAATCGCCGCCACAATGGCAACTACGACAGAAATCCAAATAATAATGTGAGTTAGCAAGTTCAATTTCTAACAGTACATTTATATATATGCCTAAAAATGAACTATAGATCATAGGTAATTAATGTTCTATATATTTAAACATACCATAAGACATCTTGTAAGCAATAACATATTTAATTTGATTATATTAATTTTTATCTTTATATTCATACCCTCTATGAAAATATATATCTTGGATAACTAATCGTTAAACTTATCGTATAAATACAGCATTACGAAAGGGCTCTAAATGATTGATAATTCCGCTCAACAAAATTGATTTTTCATAGGACTAGTTTCGTAAAGTTAATAAAGCTGAATAGCTCATCTGATAGCGCTGACATTGCAGGACCTTCCTATAGATAGGCATACACTAATATATATTTGATTTAGTGTTATGGGATCTCTTATTATTTATCGCTATTTAAATATATATATATATATATATATATATATATATATATATATATATTATATAATTATATACACTATATTATAATAGTATTCAGTATGACAGTATATATATATATAATTTTAGTATCAGTATCAGTATATCTACTATATTATTATCATATATTCTATATACTATATACTAAAATTATACATATTTTCACTATATTATAATAATATACTGTGCAATTCCATCTGATTTCTACATTTTCAATTCAATTAACTAACATTTTATCTTAGCAGTAACTTTGTTTACAGGGTATCTATCAGCTAGATATCTAGTTCTATGCACATATTTCATTGTATTTTAAACTCTTGCAGCACTTTAATGGCAGTTTGGAACAGAATCTGGATCATAGAGCCGATGGTGGCTATAACTTTATGCGCAATGGAGGCATTGGTAATAGCTATGCTCGGAATGGCGCACAGCACTATCAGCAGCACATGAGCAATGGCTATAGCAACAACAACAACAATAACAACAACGTTGCATCTGCATCCTCCGCTGGGCCCGGACTCATGGGCGATGTGCCATCCGGCTCCGGTTTGTCCGGCTCAACGCTATCGCTAAACAATGGACTCGGACCCAACGGCATCAACTCGGGCAGTCCATCGCGCAAGCGTCGTCGCATTTCGGGTCGACCCAGCCAATCTCCGCCAGCTGTTTGGGAGCCCAGACGCTCACAGCGTGTCATGGTAACTTTTCGACGAGCAGAGTAGGCTGTTTATAAACATTTTCAAATCGAATAAATTTTATCTAGATGCTACAGGGCAGTCCGCCTTTGCGGCGACCACGACTACGTGATGTGGCCACCTCCACGCAGCAGCAGCAGCAAATTCAGCATTCGCAATACGCTCCTCAGGCGCATCACTCGCAACAGCAGCAGCAGGTGCCTCCGAACTACCATCCAATGCATCATCATCAGCAGCCACAGCCGCACTATGCGCCTCAACAGCAGCAGCCCCATCAGCATACACATGCGCATCGCTCGCCTTGGGATCTTGGTGGTAATGGCCCGACTGTGGGTAATGCTGGCGGGGCAGCTTCGAGCAGCACTGTGGGCGCCATATTGCAGCAGGTTCAGGCACCGCCTCCGCCGCCACAAGCAGCCAGTCATCAGCAGGGAGTAGGTGCGGCACCGCCGCCACCGCCACCTGCCTCTCTAATGGTTGACCTCAATCTGGCACTGCGCCACGAGCCCATTTGGGCATCCTTCTGCACGTATCCGTTGCCAGCCCAGGCACGTCTGGCGCCCTGCCATTTGCACGGCATCTATGCGCAACCCTTCACGGCTACACCAGCCGGCCTGGCTGCTGCTCCGCTACAGGTCGCCCAGGTGCCGTCTCCTACACAGGTGGCAGCTGCTGCAGCGGCAGCACAGCACATGATCCAAGCGGCAACGATTACGGCACAACAGCAGCAACGCGATGTGGCTGCCATTGCAGTGGCTAATCTGACATTGGAGCCACAGCCCAATGCCCACCATCTGGACGGGCATCAGGCAGCCGCTGCAGCGGCCGCAGCAGCAGCTGCTGCAGCAGCTTCTGTACCGGTGGGCTCCCAGACATCGCATGCGCATCCGCATCCACATCCCCATGCACATGCACATCAGTTGCCGAGTCACATACACATCGCCTCGATGAGTGCTGCAGCGGCAGCGGCTGCCGCACAGCATATACATTCCAATGCAGCGGCAGCAGCAGCTGCAGCACATGTCACCCAAATGTCGGCGGCAGCGGCACCGCAGCAGATAATCATATCATCAGAGCGTCGCACATTCCCGCCGCATAGGCGTATACCCCGATTCTGGCCGGGCAATCATGGACCACATCGACATGTCCTGCCACCGCAATCGCTGGCACCACATCAGGCGCCCGTTCAGATCCAAACCACCGCTGGCATTATCAATCCGGGCTTCTTGCTCAATTTCCTGTAAGTTCAACCAAATATTAATTATTTCTATAATTTCTAATTGTTTACACTATTGCAGCGCCATGTTCCCGTTATCGCCGTACAACCAACACGATCTCAACTCCGCGGATACCAATGAGACGGAGAATTATGAGGCGCTGCTCAGTCTGGCTGAGCGTTTGGGCGAGGCCAAACCTCGTGGGCTAACACGCAATGAAGTCGACCAGTTGCCCAGTTACAAATATAATCCAGAAGCACATAGTGGTAATTAGAAGATATTTGGTTCAGTTGCAAGTTCATTGCGAACCTAATTTGTATTTTGGTTGCTATTCAACAGGTGATCAATCATCCTGCGTGGTCTGCATGTGCGACTTCGAGCTGCGGCAATTGCTGCGCGTTCTGCCTTGCTCCCACGAATTTCATGCCAAGTGTGTGGACAAATGGCTGCGCGTAAGTTCAATATTTTTATATGCATTTTTCATGTTTTAGCACATAACGGTACATACTCAAAAGGCAGTTGCTTTAACAGTTCAATCGAGCTATCGAACTAGTGTTCACGAATTATATCAACTCTATCGATATTTCTTGTTCGACTATCGTAATCTATTCATTTGATTTTGTCTATTTTCAGACAAATCGTACATGCCCAATTTGTCGTGGCAATGCTTCCGATTATTTCGAGAGCACCGATCATCAGCAGCAGCATTTGCAGCAACAAGCACAGGCAGCAGCTGCCACAGCCACAATATCCGGCAACGCTGCCACAGTTACCAGCAATCCGGCAGTTACCGTTGTCACCGCCGCCGCCGTCAATTCACAGCAGAGCCAGGCTGCTTAGGGCAACAATAGCAACGATAACAATAATAATAACAATAACAAAAACCACAACCAAACGCTTTCGCCACGTCGTCCAGGTGCCGCAAGTAATGGAGCACACACAAAATCACAACAAACAAACACATACACACAGTTAGCCTTTTTAAATAATTGATATAACGCGCAACGAATCCAACTGCCAAATCGCTTCCCCTTTAAGCCAGACCACTTCAATAGCTTCTCGTAGTACTTTACTTAGGCGGTAGTTGTATGTTAGTAACGGTAAATGGTTAAATAAAAAAAAAATTCACACACACACACACACACACAGTAAATTGTAATGTTAACAATGTAATTATATTCGAATTCATACCACCAAAAATTCATGAATAAATAAGGTCTAATTAAATGCACAATTATCGATAATACGAATCGATAGTTATATGAAATGAGTTGAAAACACGTAAACTCAACATAAAATTCTACATAAACACTGTTATCTATTTTTGTGCACTGCAGAGAGAAAATTAAAAATAATAAGATAAATTAAGTCAAATTGGGCTCAGCTGCCGCCTGTGCTTATAATTTCCTTGTGCATTACATTTGTTACAGATTCATAAAAAATTGAGTGCATACTCTATATACAAAGCATACCTATTATCTGTACTAAATGGTGTATTTTAAAATGTTGCTGTCCACATACATACATACATATTAATTAACGCTATATCTTCAAATTGAAAAAAAAAAAAACAAAAAAAAATGGAAAATTAAATATATACATATATATATATATATATATATATATATATATATATATATATATATATATATATATATATATATATATATATATATATATATATATATATATATATTTGTATTTGTTTATGCTTTATGTTTTCTTATATACATACATATATACATACATACATAATATTTGTATTGCATTTTAATTTAATAATAATTACAAATTAAATTCTATATATATATATAATCATAGGGATGGGTAGCTTTTACCAGTTGAAGGTGGTCCCTTTGTTCGATAAAACAAGATGGCCCCCGGCAACTGTTAAGATCAGCGCGTTCCAATTGTAATATCCTGTATATTGTACGAACTGAACCCACTGAAGAAGTTCTTCTTCTTTTTGCACTAAGCAAAGAAAAACAAAAACAACAAATACTAAAATCAACTATATTCAACTCTTCAATTTTTGCGTTTCAATTGTTTAAATATATTTGTTTTCAATTTATTACTATTAGTATATATATACATACACTAATATAAACGAAGCAACTAACATTGAAACATATAAGCAATCTTTAAAATCGACTAAACAAATAAACTACAAAAAAACCAAATCGCAGAAATAACATATATATATATACAAATCGCGCGATAGCACAGCAGACATACAGTAATAATAATTATAATAATATGATCTACATACATATACATATACATATATTGGTGGGCTTATTTAACTGTATTGTCATTGTCGTAGACATGTGCGAATCGTTAAATATATATATATATATATATATATATATATATATATATATATATATAGACGAGGGCATCTCCACAGTTTCGTAGTTTGCCTTTTTCGTGTTTATCCAGGCTCTTTGTTATATGGCATATATCTATATACATATATATATATATATAACATAACTTACACCGAAAACCTCCTTGAATTTGAATCAATGTGACTTGTCTATTAAAAGTAGCACGCTGGCCGAGCATCAGATGCATATATGTAGCTATATATATTAATATCTATATATATTGGATCTATATAGAATTTTCTTCTATTATTATGGTGTTTCTTAATAATATGTATATGCATAACGTGTACGATATTTGCATAGCCTGTAAATCTGTACGGTTTTTAAAAATATACACATAAATATATAATAGCAATATGTTTATAAACATATACTTAACAAAACAGAATACAGAAAGAATTACCAAGTAAATTGAAATGATTCCTGCCCTCCATTCGTATCAAACCATTGAAACTAACTCAAAGCGTTTTTTATATATATAAACACACATCTATATATGGCATTGAATATATGTGACAATTGCATGTATGTATATATATAGAGCATACATAAACCATATATACATACATATATGAATATAACATAGATTAGACATTTTCAGAGAGTACTAACAAATAGCAGATGTCTTGCTTATAGCGAAAATATCATATATATATATATATATATATATATATATATATATATATATATATATATATATATATATATATATATATATATATATATATATATATATATATATATATATATATATTGACGGCTCTAAAAACCTCTCAAATCAAATCTGTTTTTCGCATTGCAAACTATTTAACAAAAAGAAAAACAACGATGAACACTTTTTTCAGATTGCGATACCCTTAAAAAATCAATAATGTTTTCAATCCTTACTAAATGCTATGCATAAATGTGAAAAAAAAAACAAAATTCTTGATACTTAGTATATATACTAATACATATTTATATATATGTATGTAAAATGTGTGTGTATTTATTTTTAATCTACATAAATGAAAAAAATGGTATTTCCAAAAGACCATTATAAAGGTGTTGTGCTTTTCTAGAATTTTATTAGTAGAAAGAAAATGTTTATTTTTTTGTCACAATTAAAATAAAAATAAAATAACAAACCGTTATAAAAAAAAAGAATATATATATATATATATATACATGGATATGAATTGAATACCTTTTATACGTGCACTGACATACTTACCTAAGATTATATATATGTATATGTCTATATATATATATATATATATATATATATATGTATATATATATATATATATATATATACATATATATATACATACTAAAATACTGTCTCAATCGACCGAATTAAGAACCAAACAGCTTAAATGCAAATTTCTTAAGCTTATTTTACAAATTTACTTTAAATATTTAATTTTTATCCACCTTTATCTGAAACTTTTAAGAATAATAATAGCACCTATTTTTATATTTTTTAATGTCTGTTTTTTCGTTTTTAATTTTGAAACACTCAAGTCAAATCAAAAGTCTATCACAAATAAATTAAACAACAGAATAAAAAATATAATGTAAAGTTTTGCTGTGATTCGTGATGTAGATGTACATACGTTACATATATATAAATATATATCTGAATATGTGTATATATTTATATATATATATACATATATATATAAATATTTAATTACATAAAATGCAATAAATTAAAAGCATATAAAAATAAAGTTATTCAAAATTATTACGTCGACAGCCGATTTAAACAAATAATAAAAAATCAAAGAAAAATCGCAAAAAAAAAAATTTAAAACATTTTATGCATGAGATCTTCTCCAAAACAATATGTACATCATAATCGAACATCACTTGTCTAGAATTGTCTAGAATTATGCAATTTTAAATGTGACTATATTATTTTACATTTTTGTAGACAAGAACCGAGACACTCTTATATAGTATATGTAAAAAATCAGTTAACCATAGTATTAAACAAATCTTTTTCAATGGCATTGTAATGGTGAGCGGGCGATTTTAATGTTAAATGCAATAATTTCAGTTTTCGTTTTTGTATTAACTCGCAAAATTTAAATAAAATTCAGTGAACGTAAAAAATAAATGGAAACTTGTTAGTTTTTCTTTATATTTTATGGATAAGTATATTTCTGTACATTTCAAATCATTTTAACTTGGTTTGAATAAACGTTGTTTGAAAAAGTATGACCAGATGTAGCAACCGAAAAACATTAATTATACAATGAATGGTCACACCGTTTCATCAAAAATAACAACAAATAATAAATTTATAATTATGGGTAGCCTTAATATATGTTTTGGATATTACAATTGCTAAAATCACATATATATATTCTATGTTATTTTCAAACAACTAACAATTATTACCTTCCCGATCAAAGTCGAAATCAGCTGAGAATAACTGGTATGTTAAAATTAACAGTGTCCATAAAAATTTTGAAATCGAGTTGTAGTCTTATCGATTGTGCTGCCAATCGAAAACAGCTGACGCTTACAGTTGGTTAACAGCGGCGGCGGCGTGTGAATGCAAGGCGGATGAAATATTTTTAATTATAAACACGGACACATAAATAATTGAAAAAAAAAAAGAAAATGCATTTGTGCAAGCGAAAAGCAAAGCGAAAATATGGCCTGTAAATTATATCATAAATGTGAAAGTGTTCGCCAAGCGTTAAAGCCAAAGGCAAAGTGAAAAAAGGAGTGCGAGTGGAAGAAAAAATCAATTGAAAAAGAAAAATTGCATTTCGCTGCCCCAGCCCCCTGATACGAAAAAAATAAAAAAAGTGTGTTGTTATAACAGTGAAAATATATTAAGTTGTTGTACGTGTTTGTGTGCGGAGAGTCAGTGGGGTGCATGTGCTGAAAAAAGAAGAAGCAGCTGCTGCAGAAATAGCAAAAGGAGACAGCGACGACGAGCGGCCAAGTTGTAATAAAGCGTTGGAAAAATGAGTTCAAGTTGTGAAAGGTGTGTGCCGTTAAACTATAACCAGCAAGCACTGCGAACAACAACAGCAACAACGAAATGAATTCAAATGTTGAAATGTGTATACAAATAAATTAGCAACAACAATAGGGCGTCTTCTTAAATGTTTTGTTTAATAAGACATATTCTGTTCTGCGTTTGTGTGTTGGGAAGTGCGAAAATTTATACGCAATGCAGCCCAATGGAGTGTATAGCAGCAGCCCCTCCCCTTTAAGGCGAGCCCAATGATGGCAACGACAGCCGCAGCCTGTCTGAAAGTGTGCGTGTGTGTATGTGCGTGTGCGTGTGGATTGCATTGCTTTTGTTGCAGTCGCTCACCGCTCACCCTCCGCTTTAACTATATTCGCCTGCGCTTAATTAAATGCTAGTTCCTTCAAAATTTATGCATTTTGGCCTGCAAAATCGATTTTCTTGCAAGGCGCGGCAACAAGCGTCGTTTTTGTTTGGCACCCGCTGCCCGTTCACTACATACATATATGCTAGAGAGAAAGAGATAGCGAGAGTGAGAGCGCTTGCTCTCGTATATGTATTTGGCGTGCGTGTATGTGTGCGTGAGTAAGGACGGCGCGGCGTTCTGAGCTGCAGCTTCGAATAAGGAAAAACCGGAAAATGTTTGACAAAATATATGTGTGTGTAGAAAGAAAAGCCCAAAACAAGGCATTCATGGGGGAAACCAACAATGCATACGCACACACACATCCATACATGATTCAGGGCGACGACTCACGCACAGGGCAATTCGGGTGGTACTTTTTTTTTGTGGGTGGTATTTTTGGGCTTTTATTTTCGGGCTTATTCCTTTTTCGCAGCACATCTTTTGCGCGTTTGCATTAATGAATGAATGAATGAATGAAATTTGTCTGTTTGTGTGTTCAATTCTTGAAGTTTTCCTTGTTGTTGTTGTTGCTCTTACAGTGCGACGTGTGCTGCATTCCAGAGATGCCTTTTCATTTTAAAATAGCCGCCGCACTACTTCTTGCATCTCTTGCTTTTTTAATATCTTTATTTATGTTACGTTTTCTAAAACTCACGCCCACTATCTTCTCTCTCTTTCTCTCTGCCTGTTTGGATTACAGAATAGAATGGGTGGAAATAATCGAGCCGCGCACCAAGGAGCATATGTATGCCAATCTAACAACTGGCGAATGCGTTTGGGATCCACCCGAGGTAAGTGTAACTTACACAATCTGTGTGTCAATAATTTAATTAATTGCATTAACTGCACATACTACACCAGAAGACACACACACACACACACTCATACACAACGTTTCATTAACACTTTCACGACATTGCCAAATGTCGCTTGGGGGCTAATGAACTCATTTGTTTTTATCAGTTTTATATTATATACCCTCGTTGTGGGTATTATAATTTTAGCCCAAATAACACAAGGTTATCGCAGAATATCAAGGCTGTTGTAAAAAAAGACAAATAATTACAATCATAATTATGGGAAGGGAGAACTATGTTGAAGGACCATATAAATACCAATTCTAAAGTGATTATGAATATAATTCAATTAATTATAAAAATAAATACGAATATACATGAAAAAATATACGTACATATATCCCAAATATAATTTATTTTACAAAATAGAATTTATTTCAATTATTAAATATATTAAGGATACATATATTCATACCGACCAATTGATTCATATTATTTATAAATTGTTACACGCAGTGCTCAACATTTGGTAAGGGTATTTAAACGTCGTTATATGTTTACATTGCCTTAGATTTCTTGTTCGGCTCTTGCTTAATTGACATGGGTCACTTGTTTTGCAAATTTTATTGCAATATATGTACATATGTATGTGTTTATGGAAAATAATTTGACCCAGTTCGTCAATGGCGTAAACAATGTTAATTAATTGTATTTAAAAAAAAAACACACACACACACACACACACTTGTTTGGTTGGCACAGGGTATGGCTTTTGTAATCGGTTAAATGCAACTGGGCTATCGGTTTTATAATTATATAATTAAACAAATAATTGATTTTTGGATAAATAATAAAAGTTAAATTTCGAAAAAATAATACACTTATATTTAAATAAATTGATGTAAATATTCGATATACTACATCTTCTATATCATCCATAAAAAAGTTTGTTTGATTCATATGCAATACAAAGAGAAATTAATTTTTCTTTAAAACAGATTATAAAATCAATATGTCATATAGAATGGCAATACATGTGCTTACACGCTCTATGCACATAGATCAACTCATGGATATTACCCTACTCCAATGCGTTTCCTTTCACAACTTTTGCTTTCTGAGCAAACATAACGTCCTCATCAAAGGCTGCTGCAGGCTGTTTGCACAGTTCCTTTAGACGCTTTGTCCATACTCCTCCTCTCTTTTCCTGTTTGGCTAATGCGACATTACCAAAAGGTGTCACAGGCTAATAACTTTAGACGTCTGGCCAAAGGGGAACAAAGCTCTAAAGCAAGCAAATTCAAAAGCAACAAAAGTTGAACTTTTTTTTCATTTCTCTACTCATTAGAAACAAGGTATATTCATGTTGTCGAAATTTTCATGACAGAGAATAGAATGCATTTACAGCAAAATATATTTGAAGTGTAGAAAGCAGTCGTAGAATAGTATATAGAATATTAATTTTTTAATTCGAAGATAACTTAGTATCTACTATGAACTATGTATAAAATGGAAATTTGTTTTGCTTTATACAATAATAACAGGGTATTTAGCAGTTGGACGGGGCCTGTGTTTTGCACTGCCGGAAGTAGTGAAAATTGCATTGATTTTGTTCTTGGACTCTGCAAATGTCCTCGACTGCGTCCTCGTTTCGCTTGTGTGTAGTCGGCTGTCGAGATGTGTGTGTGTGTGAAAAGGTTTGCATGCACAGTGTAGTCGCTTTAGGATCCAGGCGCTTGCCTTGCCTTGCCTTTGGCTTCACTTTGGTGTTATTGTCCACTTCACGCTGAGATTTATTGCGACCCTTTTGGCAGGCAATGTGCATGCACACACATACACATACACATATGCATTTTAAGTATATATGTATGTATGTATGTATGTGCATTATACAGTTGCATAGCAGTTAAAAAGCGAAGCCTTCTGAATGCACGCTGCATTGTGTGTGTGTGTGAGTTTGCCATGCTTGCGTGTGTGTGTGAGTTTGCCTGTGTTTGCTGCGTTGCTTTTCGGTTTTTGTCACTCTCGCTCTCTTTTGAGTCATCGCCCACAATTTACAGTACTTTTTACATGTTTCGTCGTGTGGCCGCGTGTGTCGCTGCAGGAAGTGAGCGTAAGCTGAAATCTCAATTGCGATAGGTCGTACCTATTAATACACTGCAAATGGCGCTGGGCAACGAAATGTTTTCTTCCGATAGTCAATTACAGTTAACTAATCAGGGGCAGTGGACAAATTTATATGTCATATATGTATGTATTCTATACAACCTTACTCTTAACTCCAACTACTCCTTCCTACTATGATTAGTACATACAAAACATATGTGAAAAGGCGTATACCCTTAATGCACACTATTGCAGCATGGCATAGCGCTAACATATGCCCTAAATTCAGCTGCAGCATCGCTGCTGGCGCCGACGCAGATGTCACTGCAGTTATTGTCGAGTTGCCATGAGGAAGTGAACGAAGAATCCTTTTAGCTGCGCAATATAATCTATTCATTTGATGCAGCACACCGTGCACAGGGACAGGCAGGCCGGCACATGGCAATACAAGAGACCATACACACACACACACACACACTTGCAGACTCACTCTCACCCTCAACTCTCTCCCTCTCTCTCTCTCTCTCTGTTTATCTCTTACGCGCCCACCCAGCTGCAAACGCGCTTGAAATTAGCAATTTTTTTTTTCGGCTTTGTTGTCGCTTTTAAAGTTTTTGCCTATGGCAGGTTTTTGTTTTAATGACGTCGTCGCTGCTGCTTCTGCTGCTCTTTTTTTGGTGTCACCAGCGGCCAACAACTATTGCAGACAAAGACAGCAACAATCGCTGCGTTCATTGTACGTGATTTGAAAATTATGCACAGCAAGTTGACTCCACTGTCTATTTGCTACCCTCGAAACATAGTTGAATATGTGGGGTATATTGGCAATTGGGCATTTGTAGTTAGCTTAATGAACAAATGCAAATGTTTATCAGTTGAAGGGTATTTCGTGACCGTCACGCTTTCAGCTGCACTTAAAGACTTTATTATAACTCTCTGGCATACTTCCCCCCATTGCTATATTTTTCTTTTTCATACTTTTTGCTCATTTGCCTTTGTCAAACTTCCGGTTAGGAAAGAAGCACAGCAAAGTTGCCCACACGCTGCTCGTTTAGTGTTACAAAACGCCGCAAAAGAAGAGAAGTGACGGAGGCAAGATTAGAGGGAACCGGAGAGAAGCAGTCAGCTATAATGCTTACGTGCGTCCGCCAAAGCAGACCAAAACCAAGCACATAAAGACTGCACTGTGTAGTTAGCAGCCACGCCCCTCCGCTCGCCCCAAATGGGTGTCTTATGGTTTTTGGGGGCTATGCTACGCAATCGTCAAAATATTTCAAATTTTCATTATGTCTTCATATATGTATATACATCGTTGGACTATCGCTGTGCTATCCCCTTTACCGCTTTTGGCCATTGCTGCTTCCTGTCTTTATTTTTGTATTTTGTATCTGCTTGCCAAGTGGGTTATAAGCCTGGCCAAGCTGCACGGCCTGCATAAATTTGTTTGGAAATTACAATGGCAATTAAATGCGCATAAATATCGCTAATGGATTTCGGTTATTAAAGGTAGTTACATTGTCCCATGCCTTGCATCAGCTACAGGAAATATTAAGACTTGTCGATGGAGTTTACGATATGACCCATGAATAGGTAATTTGATTTAAGCATAATGAAAAGTGTTTTTATATCCATAAAAATATATTATATTTGGAATAATTTTAATTTTAATTTTCATTGAATTTACTATCTTCTTAAACTTGTTCCCATTGAGACATTATAAAGTTGCCTCAATAGTATTCTCTGAATACTATTATAAATCAAACAATTTGTCATTCAAATTCGTTAAATCTTTCCCAATTTCTATATCGAAAAGCTGACTCAATCAAATCGGTTTCATATGCTTTGAGCTTGCGCCATGAATGAAACTATATACAGTGCCAAGGAGGTCTTAGGCAACTCCATTGATGATACATTAAGTTCAATGGAAATGTGGGGCTTAGAGGGTTTTATTTTTGGGAGATATTAGGAAGTTAAGTTTTCTCCACTCCAAAAAAAAAAAAAAAATAAAAAAAAATAAATAAAAATGATAATTTCGAGCATGTGTTTCTTTCATCAAATTTATCGAAAGCAACATAAATTAGAATCTATAATTATAATAATTTTATTAAGCGTATATATATATATATATATATATATATATATATATATATATATATATATATATATATATATATATATATATATATAGGTTTATATATTTGTCATTCGCTATTATATATTTATCACAACTGTGCACGCGCCGCGCCATTAATTCAATTAATTATCAATCTACAACAATTACAATGTCGTTGCTGCGTATAGGCGAACTTTTGTATGCTCTATAAATTTACAAAATGATTGTGCAGAGATTAATAATAAATAATATATATTTTCATTGTAAATTTGTTCTATATAATAGCATCTCATAAACGCATTGACTTTATATAGTTAATGCAATTTTTACAAATATTTTTAAACATCTTTTTGATACAAAATTTATATTGTTTGTATTTATTTATATAATAATGAATGTAAATAATATATTATATTAATATATAATATTTGTAGAAAAATTGTATAATTACTGTCAATAATACATAATAAAATAAAACATATGTATTAGATCTTTTAATTAAAAATTTTGAGATTCCCGCTGTTGACACATTTTTAATTGTGTTTTGCCAAAATACCTGAAATATTTGTTTTGCTTTTCTTTATTTCTGTATCTTTTTTTTTCTCGATATAATCGTCAATGTTATTTTTAGCTGAAGTTCGTTTCTGTTTGTTTTTCCTTTTTTCTCTATTTTTTGTGTTTTTTGTAATATCAATGATGACCTAATTTACAAACAACTTTATGTTTGGGAACGAATATTTAGTGTACGTTTCATTTATTTCGCTCGCTCCCTCGCATGCCTCTGATTATGCACAGATGTGTTGCTCATTTATATTGGAGCATGGGTCTCTGATGGAGCATTACTGACCTCGGCAATCGACGCTGATAGGCCGCGTTCTATGCTGATTAGAAATCGCTTTGCCCCAATGATTAAAAGCTTAATTGTTTTTGAATAAGCTGGCGCGTTCTATAAGTAGCAAAATTTAATGAATTTATATTGAAAAGAAAATAGGAGGAAAGCGAAGCAATGCTCATTCGACGCAATTGGAGTAATGGAATTTGAGCAATCAAAATGAGGCCCAAAATAGAACACCTTGAGCAAAAGTTATACGAGTTTGCTTCAGAACTTCATTAATTACTTGCTGGTATTACAGGGCTTATTCTCTGCAATAACAGGTTTATTTTTGTTTTCACATTAAGTTTCACTTGAAATTTGAGTTCCAATTTTCTTTTAATAATATAAATGTATAATGTGTGTATATTTAACAATGTAAACGTATAGAATTAGCTCATTGTAATTTTTAAGTAATTAATTACAAATTAATTATCGACCAATTAAATAAATTTGTAATCGTATAGTCATTTTATTTATTTATTTTTACTATTTAATGTAAATATTATTGTTTTTATTAATGAATTAATTTTCTTTTATTATTTATTGAATTATTTATTTGTTTATTACATTGTTTACTTTTATTATTGTTATTTTTTAAATTCTTAATTTAATATTAATTATATCAAATAATATATATATCCTGTATATCAGATGTTTCGTTTATTCAAGAATATCTTCTTTAAAGAAACAAACTTATACTTATGGTAGATGTTGCTCTATTCCATTCACAATAAAATAGTTCATTGGTCAAATGGTTTCATTTATAAACATCTGTATTAAAAAAATAATCAAATTATTTTTCTCTTCTCTAGGCTTTGACTCATAGTTAAATGTTGTAGGCGTATGACTAATAATTATAAATATTGTCAGTTGCTCATATGTTTGTGTGCATAAATATAATCCATGCATATTAATTTTGACAGATTTTTCTCAAATATATTTTTGCCAGTGTTTGCGCTCGAGTTGCTCTAATTTCATTTTCTTAAATGGAGGCAAAAGCACAAATTCCATCAATGAGATAAAGATGTAGACCTCATTGTTGTTGCTATTTATTATTGCTATTGTTGTAGTTGTTGTTTCTGTTGTATTTTCATAATTACAAAATATTCGGTATATCGCACAAGGCCAAAATGAGGACGTGTCGAAGGCACAGACATCAGTCCATACTCTTATTGAATATACTCTACGTTTCTAGTGGCTATGGTGCTGTTCTTATCGGACTTGTTAATTAGTTAAATAATTATCAATATATTTATATATTCATTATAAGATTGGAAATCATGTCTTTTTGCATATTTGTATTTGATTAGATATTTATATCTGTAATTGGGTTTAGCTAAAGTAAATATTATAATTAAATTTCTTAATGTTAAGATTAAGGGTATACAAATTGCGGTTTGGTGCATTTGCGTTTTGTTTTATCTGTTGTTTTTTCTGCTGCCCCATGTGCCACGCGCTGGAGAGCTGGGAGGCAGGTTCAAAGTGAAAAAGATCCACTTATGCGCTGTCAGTCTATTCGACTGTCCGGCTCAACTCGCTGCATGGATGAATGACTGGCTGACTGAGTGACTGAACTGACTGACAGTTGGAAACGCAACAATGCAAAAAGCGTAACGATGCTGACGCTACGCCCTGCTCAGCAGCCTTGTCCCAATCAACGTGGCAACAGAAAACAAAAAAAAAAAATAAAATAAAAAATTATGCAATGCGCTCGCAACGCATGGAAATGGAAATGAAAACCAGAAATGAAAAGCCAGCCAAGTCGAAAGCTTTCAATGTAAATGCGAAGCGCATTGTTGCTGTTATCAGACAACAACAACAACAACAACAACAGCAAATTGCTGCAGATTAAAAGAGAAGAAAACAACACGTGCCTGGGCCTGGGTCAGGGCCTGTCTCTTGGTTTATCTTGCTCTCTCTCTCTCTGTGTGTCTCTCTGAAGCATGCGGGTCGGGGTGTTGGGCGCTGCCGCTGCTGCTGCACTTGCAGTTGCAAAGTTCAAGGTCAGCTGTCACAAGGTCACAGCGGGCCAAACAGAGACAGCTCGAGTAGCAACACAGAGTGAGATGGCTGCATATATATGTACGGCTATGCAAGGCTGGGCTAAAAAGGAAACTTGAGTTTTTGTCAAGACCTAATGGAACGATTATAAAGCCAACGACAACGGCAAAAGCAACAACAAACAAAACTGTCCATTAGATGCAGCTGATTGGGTCGAAATACGCTGATTAAGCCCAATGCAATGAGAGAGCCCTTGAGTTCAAAGCGAAAAGAAAAGAGCCGGTCGTAACCGACTGAAGCATACACGTTCAAACCATACAAATTTATGATGGAGACTTACTTGAAGTCGTTGATCATCTTTAAGGCTCTCCACTGCCCAAGTTGGCAGCATCCGCATGCCCATTTACACTTATTGACGGGTATTAAAGTCGTGTGAAATAAACAGCAGAGAAAAGCAAATGCTGTGAGCGAGAGAAATGAGTATGAAGACACGTTTACGTCAATATTTTCTTGAAATAAAATATTTAATTTAGCGTTATCTGATTTAAGACGAAATAGATATATGATTCTGTAGACATATGATTCTCTATCTCTCGGACATAATTATTTAAATGTAATTACAATTTTTTAATTTTGTCGGAATTATTGTGTTTGCATAGTTCAGGTTAAATATGTATGCATACAAACTCTATGTTAGATAGGCTAAACGAATGCAAATGACATTTAATATGACAATTTCAACAATACCTCCCACACACACACAAACACACACACAAACACACACACAAACACACACACATAATCACACTGACACACATTGCTAATGCAGTTATGATATATGAGCTTAGCTCAGCTCAGCTGATTCACTTGGATTTAAATCTCTCACTCATGCCATCTCTCTCTCTCTCTCTCTCTCTCTTTCTCTCTCCCTCTCTTTGCACAGGATGTGCCAATTAAGCGAACCGACTCATCGCAATGGTGGGAATTGTTTGATACGAACACGCAGCGCTTCTATTACTATAATGCCGCAACGCAGAAGACCGTGTGGCATCGGCCGAGCAAGTGTGACATCATACCGCTGGCCAAACTGCAGACCCTCAAACAGAACACCGATCCCAGTGAGCGACGAGAGCAAACAACGCCACAGAAGCAATCGCTGGCCAAGCAGCAACAGCAACAACAGCAGCAGCCATCGCCCATGTCGGCTGCTAATAAGAAGGGGCGTGCTCAGCGTGGCAACGGGACCATGGCCAGCTCCGAAGAGCAGCTGATCAACAATGAAATGATCTCTAGTCCACGAGGCCGTCAAAGTTTTCGGTGGGCTTCAATTTGAAATTGCTAGCAAATTTATTTATTTACTCAATGTGCTTCGATTCGTTTCCTCTTTTGCAGCGTTGGCACTGGTGACTCAACCCGTTCGATGGAGCTGCAGCAGCAACAGCAATCACAGCAGCAGCAACAACAACAGCAGGGCTACGGTTCACGGCGCTCACAAGGTAAATGCTAGATCTTACCCAATCTACTCAGTTATTGCAACTAAACTCTTTTCTCTTTCTCTCTCTCTCACACAGACTCTTGCAATCACTACAAGGAATCGGGCAAGTCAAGCGATTCGAGTTTATCGAGCGCTCATGGCTATCGTCGCTTCAATGATGCTTCTAACGGCGCATCAGGGCCAAATGAGCCGCTGCGTCTGGGCTCCTTGCAGAAGCATCAGCATGGTGGCAAGGACAATGGCGCGTAAGTATTTAAGTTAAAATCGGAAGCGGGCTGTAAAAGCTGTTGAAAGTGCTTGCTAGCTTGGAAGGGATTAGGACTATGCTTAGTTAATAGTTATTTATATACTTGTTCGACTAGGCGTATGTGCAATGTAATTTCAATATTGCCTAAATATCAGATTATTGATTATTATAAATAAATTACTATAGCTTATTTCGATTTTATATATTTTATTTTATATCTTAATATTAATAATAAAGTAAATCATAATAATATTTGAAATATATATTAATATATTACTATATTATCAGCAATATATTATTTGACCGAATTAGAAATAATTTGAATATTTAAAAAATTATTTATTTATAAATAATTTCAATATTTAAATTTACAATCAAAGAGCTAGAATATTATTTTATTACATTGTTAGTCCTTGGTTTATTTATTAGAATATTTTGGTGCTTCAACTGCCAATTGGCCTCTAACCCACCCACCCACACACACCTCACACACACACCCATATTTGCTTTACACTCCACGCACATCTAATACGAACATGTTTCATAAAATTTCCATCTCTCGCTTTCTCTCTCTCTCAATCTGCCTCTCGGTTTCATCAGCTTTGAAATGTTGCAAGAAAGCGTGAGCTCGCATAATTTACCGCATGGCTCGACAACGTCGTCCTCATCGTATATTGGTGACAGCAATAAGTATTTCGATCATCAATTGCTGCCCAGCCATATGCAGGGATATTGCTCCTCAAAGTCATCCGATATTGCCTCACCCACACATTCGATAAATACGCCGCAGGCGCAGAAGAAGAAGATATCTCCAGAAGCCGAGCGACAGTATAACTATGCACAACAACAACAACAACAGCAACAACAACAACAACAACGTAACGCACAACGTAGCGGAGCAGCAGTTACCGCTGCAGCTAAATCATTTGGAGCAGCTATTGGCGGTAAGTTCGTAATAATTATTTTAGTAGTGTTCGACATTTTTTGACTATTTCAAATGCTTACAGATCGCGAGTACAAGGTCTCATTGGCGCGTTCCGGCAGCTTTATGTCCTCATCTATAAATCCAGCTGCCGCTGGGCATCACAGTAAATCTTATCGCAAGAGCAGTGCCGAAGCAAATGGCGGTGGAGGAGGTGCCGGTGGCGTTGTCGTTGGTGGTGCCGTTTGTGGTGGTGCCGCCAGCGATGATTCTATGCATGAAAAGTACTTTAAGTCTGTGGAGAATACACCGCTCTCCCGGCGCCGACACACAACCAATGCTAGCAAGAGCCAAGTCCAAGGCACTACAGGCAGTGGGAGCAGCGGTCACAAGAAACACTCGAGCGACTCCAGTCCACAGAGTCCGATTAGTCCGCAAACAAAGAGTTCTCGGCAGGCCAAAACAAGCGCCACAAATCCGCCGCCGCAGCTGCAACAGCCTGGATCGGGTCTGGATCGTCTCAGTTTAGAGCGGATGTCATTGGGTAAAACGGCGCCCATTTCACCAAGTGCTGGCTCCGATAATCTGGGCATGTTAACACACTCGTCCAGGGGCTCCAATGAATCGGCGGCCAGGCGTCAAAAATCCAACAGCTCCACAGCAAATCGTTCGCAGTCATCGCACCATTATCCGGGTCAGAGTTCATTGCGGCACAGCGCCAGCTCCAGCTTGGACAAACGTGGCTATCATCCACTACAGAACACATGTGAGAAACGGGATTCGCGGCGTGGCAAGGCGCAGCAGCATCATTTGCATGCGGACAGCAGCGATGTTGAGTATGACAATGGCAATATCTCGCCTCTATACAGCAATTGTGGGCAAGAGATGCCGCATCTGTTGCCTCTCAAGCATTACATTATTGAGCAGGCCAAGCTATATGGTCGATACGATTATGGCCGGGATGGCGATGGTGCTGGTGATTCGGACTCCTATCACTCGGATAGTCAATCAGAGCATTCGCTCTCTGGTCATGAACCGGACAATGAGGACTCCGATGGTGGCTCAGATACACATGGCGGCTATTTAGAGCACAATTATGGCATGATTGATGACTATGCCAATATGGGCGACAGCGTCTCCTACTATGCCTATCAGTATCCGCCCTATGACCCAGCTGGACGCGAGGATATGTAAGCTTTAATTAATTAAAAACTTATGAACATTATATATTATTCTATATTTATCCGATTGACAGTTCCGATAACGTGGAAGCCGTGCTGGAAGGCATTGGCGGTAATCAGGAGCCCGTTGCGGCACCCAAGCCGAAGCCCCGATATCAGATCTCATACTATGACACCGTCTCCCACTGCCCTTCATCGTCAGTGGGTCAGGGCCATCAGTACAACCAGCACAACAATCAGCAGCTGTACTCAAATACGCCCGCCTATCCGTTTTCTAGTCATGGCCATGGTCATGGCTTGGGTCAGCCACCAGCGCCTCCACATCACCAGCAACAACAGCTTCATTTGGATCCCAGTGATGCATCCACCGCCAAGCAGAAGCAATCTCAAACATTGCCCTCACCCAATCGTCAAATTTCCCGTCTAGTCGCCGGTCAGTTAACCAAAGATGAGCCCAATCACGGCCAATCCCAACAACAGCAACAGCAGCAATCGCAGCTCTTAGCCAGCAGCAGCAGTCTTAGCCGTGGCGGCAATCATAAGCTGGCCCCGCCGTCGCTAAAGCCCACCATACAGCAGATATTTCCACCCAGCGAACGTGCGCCCGGGGCCCCAACGCTGGCGTGCATGAAGGAATGTGATATTGAGAAATTTGCAGCGGATAATTTGAATATGCACTCGAAGGGCATCTTCCGCAAGAAGGCCTCTGTGCGGGATATGCTTAGCTGGACGGCGGAGGCTATAAGTCGGCCAATGTTGGCTTTGTCGCGCGATAAGGCTGACAAGAAGACGGCCATTGAGCTGTTCAAGCTGGTGCAAATTTACATGGGTGATCGCAAGGCACGCACGGGCATGAACCTTAATTCGGTGGCCATAGATATTATTATCGCTTCCCTACCGCAGCAACAGTTAGTATACATACTCGACCTTCAACTGGATATATCTCTTATCATTTCTCTTTCTTCTGCAGATTACGAGATGAGCTTTATGTGCAGCTTTGCCGCCAGACCACGGAGAATCCCAAACGCGAGTCACTTATACGTGGCTGGGAGCTAATGGCAATTTGTTTATCGTTTGTGCCACCTTCGCCCACGTTTCAGCCTACGCTGCTCAAGTAGGTGTTACCGGCTTTGTTGAGCTGTTCAACGCAACCAATTAGTTTATGTTTTATTATTTTCAGCTATGTAAATCGTCATCGGGATCCCTCGTTTGCCACTGGCTTTTTAGAAGTCTGCAAATGGCCCATACATGTGCAGATCTCGCATTATGCAACTGTTTGTTGCCGCCGCTTGGATCGCATTGGCAGCAGTGGCCGTCGCTTAGCCAAGAAACCCACCGTCGATGAGGTGGAACAAGCACGGGTTAGCTAACAATTGTATTTTTATAAGTTAAACACTTGAATATGAATTGGATACTTATATTTTTTATGATTAGTGAGACAAATATTTTATAAGCTTCCTTGTCCATCATTATCATTATTCTCATCAACTTTTTAAATTTTAATCTGCTTAAATTTCTCAGCAACAAATCTTACGCAACAGTATGTTTGGCAACACGCTATCGGAGGTGATGGATCTACAAAAGGATAAGTTTCCCATGCGTAAGCTACCCTGGATACAAACCACACTTTCAGAGCATGTAAGTAATTCGACAATTTAAGGAAAGCAACATCCTAAATTATATACATATATTCATAGGTGCTTTTGCTAAATGGCAAGCAAACTGAGGGCATTTTTCGTGTATCCGCCGATGTGGATGAGGTGAACTGCATGAAGAATCGCTTGGATCGGTGGGATGTTCCTGATTATAAGAACACTATGGGTTTGTAAAGATAAAATCCGAACAAAGTGCATAGATATAATGTCTGGTATTTATTCAACAGTTGATGCACATGCGCCTGCTAGTTTACTTAAATTATGGTATCGTGAACTGTACGATCCGCTTATACCCGATGATTATTATGAGGATTGCGTGAATACTGAGGATCCCGATAAAGCCAAAGAAATAGTTAATAAGTTGCCACAAATTAATCAACTGGTCAGTCCACAACACTTTACCTTAATTTAAATGCAAATTTTAATATGAATTTTGTTGTCGGCAGGTCCTAACGTATTTAATACACTTTCTGCAACAATTCTCCAATCCGGAGGTGGTTACCTGTACCAAAATGGATTCTTCGAATCTGGCAATGGTATTTGCGCCAAATTGTTTACGATGCACTTCAGATGATCCCAAGGTGATTTTGGAGAATGCTCGCAAGGAGATGTCCTTTATACACGTCTTAATACAGCACATGGACACAACGCATGTGACCAATCTGGTCTAGAGAGCTTTGATAGCTTTTTAAGAAGATAACGAACTATTCAAATACCAATGAGCATACCTATATAATTATATATATATATGTGTATATATCTACATATATACATATATGTTAAACGTTATTAACCTATCCTAAACTTACTTAAATCGCCTATTTGTATTTATGCAAATTGAGAACGTCAAGTACTCCTAACAAACTCCTAACTTTAACTATACTAATAATTTTTGGTACTCGAATTTTCTAAACTAATTCAATTAATTTTATTGTATGCTTAATTTTTAACAACAAATACTCCGAACTTTTGTCAGCATTGTAACGTGTAGTGCTTATTAAACCAAAAAGTTTAAATACAGATCCAATACAGAAGTTAAAAAATATATATGAATTTCAAAACTTGCAACTTTAAACCGAATATAGTACGTGTGAAATTTTAGAATAATTTATTTATTTCGCGCCTTAGTTATATAAAAGTTCATACAAAAAGCCAAGCAAAATACTCAAAAAAAACACCTCTCAAAAGAACTTGTGAAGCATATAAATATATAAATATAATGAAAACAAAGTACTGTAAACAAAAATTAAATGCAATAACTGATTTAATTCAATAAAACTGCTTACAAATCATGTGCAGCAACATAGTGCTATATTATATATATATATATTCGTATGCATTATATAATAAATAAATGTTATGAAGAAGATAATTCTGAAAATGCTGCGCAAACAATTTAATCAATTAGTTTACACGTGTAAATCAACAAATTTACACAAAAATATATATATATTTAAATATATTTGAATAACCAGCTGTAAGAACCAGAAAGCAATTGCACATATACAAAAATATATGTATGTATGAAGAAGGCGAATGGTTGAAGCATGAGGATGAATAAAGTTATATAAATAAAGAGCCAACATATTTAAGTCTTAACACAAATGATTGAACTTTGATGTATTGACGCCCCTGACGATCACTCAATTATCATAACATGTCTATCAATATCATATTTCTTAAGCTAATTATCACATGGCCCACGGCTTTAATTGAAAGACACATCATAAATTTCGAAGAGCTCTTCCCAAATTATTTTTGTTTCGATTTTGTTTTGTTTTATTGTACTGCAAATTTATGCCCAATTTTAAAGTCGTTTCGAACCGTTTGTCTGCGATAATTGCTAATAATTTAGTGTCACTTGACGAAAGTTAAGCCCAACCAACGACATCCATTATCATTTATTTGCCAACTAGCGCAGACAGCGATCAATTCTTTTGAATCGGGTGCATTTATATTTATCGCCAGGCGTTCGTTTGTTCGAATTATATATATATATAAATATATATATATATATTTTTTTTTATCAAGGTTTTCATATTATTTGGTAATTTGTTTAAGTACAATTCGGGGCTTGTTTATGCAGCAATCTTGAAGGCAGCGATTGTCATAGCTTTCAATGCCCATAAGCACGTTAAACTCCAATTGTGATTCATGCATTCAATAATTCAAAATGGCGCAAAGGCCGTGCGCAAAGTCAAAATAGTTATACATATATATATATATGGATATACACATATGTACATTATATATATGGTTAAATTATTTGCCGTTGTTTTCAAAGTGAAATCAAGCTCTGTAGGAGAAGGTTAGGTTAGGTAAGTATTATGTGAATGTGAGGTGGTCAGAAAATCTTTTTTTTCTGTGACATCAATGGCAGTTATGGGCAACTTTTGCAGCTAAATCAGCCGAGAGGAAGGGGAGGGCATGCTGTAAGTCAAGTTGAGGACAGTTACATGGCAAATCAAAATTTGATTGTCATTTATATATTTGAAATATATATTATATTTATATATATAATATTATATATATATATTATAAATATATATTTTTTTCACATATAATTCTATGATCAATTAATAGTTATTTAATAGGAATTATATATAAATCATATCCAGTATTATTGAAATCTGAATATTCGTAACTTCTATATAGATAGGTAAATAGACAAACGCTCTCCACTCTGCTATAGCCTGAATCTTACAATAGAGTGTATCTATGCAATAGCACATACATTTAAAAATTATATTTTTCAAATTATCTAATGCCTAACTCTGAAATGGGACAGCCAATCTATCTAGCTTTCGTAAGCTTCTATAAGCTGCACACAATAAGTGCCATTTTGGACTCGCTCACGTGGATTTATCTGGTTTTTCGATAGCACATATTATCAACATATCATTCATATTTGGAATTTGTCAGTAACATAAAAAATAAACTAAAAGAAATAATGGAATATCTTAAAATATTTGTTTACCAATCGAGCGAGTATTCCAACTTCTTTATGCATATTTCAGCATGACTGTTCTATAATTGGATTTCGTTTTGCCAACTGAACTGTATTGAATCATCAAATTCGATTACTCGTAAAACCTAAAAAACCCCAATGGTTCTCAAAATAGCTTATTAATTGATATTTACAGTGAAATTGTTTAATGGCTTTTTATTACTTACCCGAAGTGGAGGCTTATCGGCATTGATTGGATATGTTAAAGCATTATTAAAAATTGAATGGCGCTTGAATCGGCATTTTATTTGCGACGATCTTTGTATTGTATACTAGACGAGCAATTCCTAAAGAGTTCGTTTTGGGTTTTTAAATTCATTCATGAAGTGAGTATAATGAGTGAGTATAATGGTTTGGCATATTGGTGCGCCTGTCTACTGACTTGAAATTTTTACTATGTATATGGAAGGTATTCTCGATTAACAACAATTTTCCTGACTAGTGTACTAATGGCGTGGTAAATGCAGAAATACAATATATGGCATCTCAGAAACTCTATTAGGTAAATTGTATATACTGGAAATTTGGAATATTTACTCGCGTTGACAACTTACAAACTAAAATATATATTTCATATATTTCTGCTTTTAGGAGGTCTGTATATCGACTAACTATATATAGCTTAAGCTTTTAGGCTAGAAGCTTACAAATTAGTTTCTTGTCTTACTATTGACTTCCTCCATTTATGCTAAATAAATTACGTTCTTTGGGGGCATTGCATGAAAAATATAGTTAGCAAATTCTACAGTTTTGAAGTCTTAGCCCAAAATTTGACAGTTACGTTACACATATATAGTCGGTAACCCCCGACTACAATATTGTTACATTTTTAATAAATTTTGAGAAATTATAGAAAATAATTTGTAGTATACATTTCTAGTTAGCGATTAACTAAGATATAGCCAAAATTTTATCATTGGTTTCTGTCAAATTGTAAGCCCAAGATTGGAAGCCCGAAGATTGGAACTATCAAAGAAGTAAGCGATATGATAATATTTCTCACTTAACTACAATTTGGTTTATCTTGGATTTCTCGAGTTATACTGAAATGAAATGAAGAGGGTTAGAATGGATTAAATAGTGGTATAGAAATGCCCGAAAGACGTCTCGTCTTGTCTCGTCTGTTGGGGTAAGTAAAAAAGTTCTTGTATGATAATGAAATTGATTGTAAGCAACACTCTTGGTTTTCCACCTTTGATACTTGAAATAGTTAAACAGGCGCCCTCGAAACAGCGTATACGTATTTATATACTTGTATCTAAAAGATATAAACTGCGACCTGAAAACAATATCGCGCTCAGGTAGCGAGTAAATAACAATAACAACAATTAGGCGCATTTATTTTGTATATTTTATCGCAAACGCCAATGCCCAAAATCAAAAGTAATCCATCATCTCAAAGGCTTTAAGGGGACCCCGACTACCCCCGACTGATAAGAGAGCAGCAGCAACACCACCTCCCCGCCACGCCCCAGAACTCTACCGCCCGCCTTCCAGCAGTTATACAAACGCATAAATTGTTTCGAAAGCCCCCAAAAATATGGAACTACTAACCAGAGGCTCAATTCGTAGCACCAACTCGATTACTCAATCAAGAGAGCTGGCGATGACGACATTTGTAGATCCAGGCGGGGGCTGTAAGGTTCCGAGGGGGTGAAAGCGCAGGAGTCGACGGAGAAGTCGAGAGTCGGGCCAGCCGAAATCGGTGAGAGCCTATTGGTACTTTTAATTTGTTTACAACTACAATAAATGAATGCGAGCAGAGAATGTGGGTGGCAGCAGTGGATATGCACGACTATGAGTTACTCTATAAGATGCTTGTGCTACATATGAATTAATTAATAATTCATTTTATAGGATTTAAAATTAATATTATGAGTAAATATGAAGATGCTGCATGGCTATAAGTTACCCAGTAGAAAATTGTATGATGATATAATGCATAAATATTTTAATAATACGAAATGATTTATGCTTAATATATAGAATTTATCTTAATAGAGATCAAGCACATTTTAGTTAAATTTAATGGAATTTAGTCTTATCAGGTCATAAGCAAACCCCTTGCATTACAGGGTATACCAGTACGAACAGTAGTCGTGCTATGAGGATGAGAACAACGAGCAGGATGAGTACCATACAACAACAACAACAACAAAACAACAAACAACAACAACGACGTGCGAGCGATATCGATAAGCGGGTGATTAACAATTACTCGATCAAACAAAAAGCCGACGATGAGCGAGATGGCAACACTCGCCAGCCAGTGTTGGCAATGCTTGTGTGAGTGTGTGCATGCCCGTGTGTGTGTTTAATAAGTCCCGAGTGTTTTGATTTATATGACTGGTGGATCGGCTCGATTGGACTGAGGGCCAAGCCAACGGGCTATCGGACCTACCTACCTACCGGGAGCAACCTACCTTATC
Source organism: Drosophila fulvimacula (assembly GCA_035045555.1). Classification (NCBI taxonomy): domain Eukaryota; kingdom Metazoa; phylum Arthropoda; class Insecta; order Diptera; family Drosophilidae; genus Drosophila; species Drosophila fulvimacula. The sequence goes on along the minus strand of JAWNOX010000009.1, from coordinate 1,981,932 downwards.
GATGTGAGTGGCCACCTCCCCCTATGCCCCCCCCCCTCCCCCCTCAAGCGCTCCCAATCATTATCTATGTACATGCGTATCTACATAGCGTCGGCTATATTATTGTTAATATAGATATCTATACCCATTAGCACAACATTATATGTATATGTACAATCTATTATATTCTGTGAAATCTGATTTAGTACAATTTATTGGACCCGGCGCGAACGGCCAGTCCAATTAGTTCATCGCCTGCGCCCGTTCAAGACGCGTCGCCTCTCCTCGCAGCTCGGCGTTTTTTTTTTCGAACAGTCACTGATCGACAGCGTTAACACTATGGATAACAACACAATTAAGGCGACTAGGTCCGCCTTCTCCATAGACAATATTCTGGAGCATAAAACACAAAGCACCACTGAAGTGGTTAAAAAACCTCAAGCGCAAGCGCCAACACAGTCGAGTCCTTGCACAGCCTTTGCGCCGCCAGCCGGTTCAACTGCACAGTCCATATACGATCTGTCCACACAGTATGCACTCAAAAATCTGGAGTCCGGCTCAGGCACCTTACTATCGCCGACATCGGTGCGCTTCAATCCCGTCTACTCAGATCCCGCCTCGTTGTTCTATCAGCAGATGCTAAATCTACAGAAGAATTCATCACTCTTCATGCCACATTTCCAAGCCGCAGCGGTGGCAGCAGCTGCCGCCGCCCAACCAGCCGCCTACTGTGATCAATACAGTCCGTTCATGGATTGCGAAGGTGAGTTCTAATGCTATATACAGAATATAAGAATAAATATTGAGAAATGATAAGTTTCTGAGATAGTTGGGCATTAACCTTATTATTAATACTAAGTTCAGTTTTATTGAGTGGAATATCTCACTTCAAACAAACTTTAGTTTCATTAAAGATTCTCAAATTTAATTTAATCATCATTATGATCAAAGTAGTGTCTATAGTAATAACTGATCAGGATATTATATTTTAAAGTATTTTTTTATTTCATCATTCTAACCCAGCTTGAATCATATTACCTATTCATGATCGATAAGTAGTCAAATTTCTTATGAAATAGAGATTGTCAACGTTTCAAATAATTCATAAATCCATCTCCAAGAAAACTCAGCAGTGTTTAACCGAAAAAGTTGAATGATTATAGTTATAAAACTGTGGATGGTATTGTTGTAGCTGATTCGTTCAGGTAAACAGAACATATTGGTCGGTTGGTATGAACTATTATTTTTAAGTTCAAAATTTTAATTTGAAATCTATATCTTTATAATATATAAATATGCAATATTATATAATTAATATAAAAAAATATATAATACTATATTTTATATATATATTTGAAAATGGGACCAAACCATATTTGATTTTTTAATATTTTTATTTTTTTTGAATTATATTATGAAACCAACAAGAATAAAATAAATACAAATCAAATAGACTTTGGTCCTATTTTGAATCAAAATGCTTATTTAACTCCTTGAACAAGTTTCAATAGTTTGGCTCAAGTGAAACCCATATATAATATTATTTTACTTTCTTCGTTTCCTATTGAACTACAAATTGAGGAAAACCTTGGAGTATTTCAATTCCTATAGATCCGAAAAATTGGGCATTATTTTTATTATTATTATTAGTTGCGTATTACTGACTTACTTATACCATCGAAAGACATTTCAATTTGTAGTTGTCTTCCAAATAATGAATGCATATTCAATAGCAAAGTCCAAGTTTCTTCATCGCCTGCTTAGACAAGTGGCCACTGAAAAAGATATCATTCGATCATGCTATGTTATGAAATACCGGATATGAGTCAGAGCACTTATAATACCCATAATGAACGAGCGATATAAATACATAATTAATAACTTGGCTTAGGTAAAAGTCCAAAACTATAGTATCTAATAAAACATGCCCAATTTGATAATGAAAAATCATTAAGTATTTGTTCAGAATTGAACTTGGGTAAACTTTAGACTTGAGATATTGAGAAGTGGCAAGTTTATAATATATATAATATATATATATATAATATGATAAATTATTTAATATATATAAAAATATAAAACTGACCATTAATTTTTTTTTTTTAATCATATAGGTAGATATAATATCGCTGACAATTACATTCATTAATAATTTAAGTTAAAGTATATCAACCGCGATCCTTGACGTATTTAGATAACTGAAGTTCGAACCTTGATCAATGAAAAAAAAATAGTTTAAAGTATATTGTGTGTTTACCAAATTCAAGTCAATGAACTTGGCCCAGTAATACCCTTCTATATACATATATATACTGCATATATATTAAATTCACATGCATATTCAAATGCATTTTGGAAGACTTTTCCCATGCCGGCTTATACCGAAAATGTTATGGGTATTACGAGTTACCCCAACATGATTAATGTGCATTGATGTTTGTCAAAGTCAAGTGTTGGCGCCAATGGGCACTTGAAAGACCCTACACTCCCCTACGCGCCGCAACGCCCACACTCCGCATGCATTTTACCCGAGTTAGATTAGCTGGCTCGTCTGGCCCATGAATCTACAGTCAGTCGATCACCTACCTACCTCCCCTTATAGCATATCCCACTCAAATATCAAATCCCCTGTTTTGGTTGCCATCATCATAACACGCACTTTTCTCGGCTACCCCTTATCATGACAAATATTTGAAATTGAGGTGAGAGTCAGACAAGCAAATGGGGCAGCTAGAGGTATATGACATAGCAAGTTAACACTGTGACAGATATACCCTATATATAGAACTATATATTTGTATATTATTATATGTATGTTAAGTTCTCAAGACTCACGATGACTATGAGCTCAAAGCTCATACTTTATTTTAGCTTTCTTTCTACAGAAAAATCTAAAAATAAGTATTATAATTATATTACTTTAAGTTAAATTAACCGGGCCGTGACTATCAGCTAAACTGTCTTAGTATTCTCTCATAGTTCTTTCAAGATATAGAATACATTTAAGAATAATAGTTCTAGAGTGCCTGCATTTTATATTTTTTATATAGTCAGTTCCTTATATAGATATATAGTGTTCACAAACTCAGAATGATCATATTTAATATTAATTAATAATTAATTTAAATAAAATTTATATTATATATTTGAAAATGGGATTTGATTCGACTCTTCATCAATTTTGAAGTTTGCTACTGGGAAAACATTCTTCAGTTTATTTTTTAAGAATTCTCAGATCTGTCTCAGGGATTTTGGGAGGTTTCGAGTAATTTAAATGAAATGCAGGAGATTTAGAGTGTGCCATACAAATATTATATATATATATATATATATATATATATATATAGTCAAAATTGATACTATTTTGTACAATATAGCACATTATCTTGTTGTTCTACACATACCTCCGATATTTACCAATACTAAGCTTAGCTCGATCAAGTTTTTGTCTTCTGTAAACTTATTTAAATTGCTCAAATTCAAATTGATATTGTGAAACTTTTGGGCAAAGCACAGGGCATATTCGATTCGATTCGATTCGATTCGATTCCTTTTCCAATCTTTGGACAATATTTGTGGGCTTATCTAAACGAAAAATGCTATTAGAGGCGATTAATAGGCGCTGTCCATCATCTTCTGGCCACGATTGCCATTCGATTCACATCGAGATAAGCGCGTCCGCTGTCGTCTCTGCGAACATGTCACTTGGTTTTAGTTATATATATAAATATATTTATATATATATATTCTGTTTTTATTTTGGCCTCTTCATTCAATATATGAACGATTAACAGCAAATTGTTTTCAAGTGCAAGACACCAAACCGAAAACCTGTGAAATCTGAGCAGGGAAGTTCCAGATGGTTGGAGTGGGGTCTCTACCTTGCCGTGCTTATCGCGCAATACGCCACTTAATAAAAATAAACGTTAATAATTGTATTTGTACAATTTAAATTATGGCATTAAATCGCAAGCGTCATTAATTTTATAGACTATATATATATATATATATATATTAAAAATATTTCTGATATGCTTCTATTTATAGGCGTTAGTTATATAGACTGAGGTCAGACGATCTCACTATGGATAGCCATCACTCCGTTTAATTAGAAATATGAGTGCGAATTTCCGTTTGTCGTCTCACAAATATATATACACATATATATATATATATATATATATATATATATATATATATATATATATATATATATATGTACCTACACAGGTAGCAATGCAGTAGCGATATGATTTTTTTGACTGCCCACCTTATCACGCCATCCACTCGACACTCTTCCATTATGCGGGCCCATATAACAACAATCGAATTAGTTGTTGGCCTGCTGCTCCTCCGATAACAATTATGGCAATTGATTCTTCCTCAATTGCCCGCAGACCAACTTCCAGCTTGCGTGGGCGTGTCCACTGTGCATATGAAATTAACCGTGTGAGGGAAAGAGAAGCTACATACCCAATCCGACCCAGCCAATCAAAATCGAGCAGCAATTCGCGCTGCTTCTTTACAAAGTAAACATCGATAAAGGAAAGCTTTCCATGGGCTGACGACCAAATTGACGTCAATTCAATTTATTTTATAAATTGTTATATTAATTGCTTACAATTTTATGATTTTCTTATAAAAGAAATGTATAAACATGCATGTATTTATTTTCTTTATGATATAAATAAATAGACATAAATATATTTATTTATTTATGTAATATTTGTAAAATTGTACATTATTAATATACTTTATTATTTAATATAATTATTATTAATTTTACTATTTGCTGCTTATTCTATTGAAAATAATTTAAGCCTTCACATTTTTCAATGACAAAGCTGCAAATATTAATATTTAGGCCATAGAATGGTTTGGTTATTAAAAGGTCTGAAACATCAGCTAATTAAGTTTTATAAGGGAATATGCCTTAAGCTAAAATATCTGAGAAAAAAAAATGTTTACTTGCCCAACATTTATTTTTTATTATTTTATTTTATTTATTTATATTATATATTTATTAATATATATATACATATATATTCATAAAATGTTTTTCAATTTATTATTTAAATTATTAAAGTTTTTTCTATTAACGTAGATATATTTATTTATTATATTCCATAGTGGACAATCATTTAATTGTCTCGAGAACCATTAATTTAAATATTTACAAAGTAATTACTGTGTGGGAGTCTGTGTGTGAGGGGGAGGAGGTATATATATTAACAAAATGTTTTCAATTTAATATTTAAATTCTTAAAGTGAAGTAGAGAAAACCAAATATCAAAATTTTCGAGCTAGTAAAGAAATTGTTAATTATTCAAAAATAAAGCTTCTCTTCATATGGAATAACACTCAATAAATCAATGAATATGCAGTATATCCAGAATGTAGATTCGATACCCTGCGTCATATCGATGCTACAGAGCAGGATAAGTCACCGTAGCCTGAGAATGCAATATGCCGCAGCAGAAAGTTGCCTTTTTCACTTATAATGTATAACATAAAATATTTTAAATGCTATATTTAATTTTAGTTCCTAAACAAATTTGATACAAAATTGTTTAAATGTAATTAATTAATATTAATAATTAAATTAATTAATTAAAATTTACTTCAAATTATTTAAATAATTTTATATTCAATTTGTTTAGTATATGAAGTAAATTAAGCTTTAGCTAAAATAAGTTAAGTTAATAATTAGATCATAAAATTCCTGTGATTTCAAAAATTAAAATTTTTTTTTTTAATTTCAAAAATTAGTTTAATGCTGTAACTAACATCTTTACTAATATATACTCACAAATTTGCACAAATTTCTAAAATTCAGTAAAATTTGTTTTATTTTTAGGTTTCCCTAATCCAGCAACCGCTGCCGCCGCTCTGTACTGCAATGCGGCATATCCGGCTGCCAGCTTTTATATGTCGAACTTTGGCGTGAAGCGGAAGGGTGGTCAGATCCGATTCACGTCGCAACAGACGAAAAATCTGGAGAATCGCTTTGCCAGCTCCAAGTACTTGTCGCCGGAGGAACGACGGCATCTGGCGCTGCAACTGAAGCTGACGGATCGCCAGGTGAAGACCTGGTTTCAGAATCGGCGCGCCAAATGGCGACGGGCGAACCAGACCAAACGGCAATCGCATGCCACTGCCACGCCCACAGCGAATAGCAACAGCAGCGCAGCCTACGCACAGTCCGCTGCGGCGAGGGGAGCGCACAGCGAGGATGACGATCGAATGTACCTGTCGGCGGACGAGGAGGACGACGACGATGATGAGGAGAGCAATGAGGAGGACGCTGCCCAGCACGTTGCAACGTGACCAAAACTTCAATTTAAGATTTCTATTTTTATATGTAGTTTTAATAAATTTATTACATTTTAACATATCATTGTTGTTGTTGTTGTTGTTGTTGTTGTTGTTAGTGGAATTGGTAGCTGTCCAAGCAGCTGCAATTGGGCAGATTGCAGCGCGGCGCCAAGTTCGACAAGTGGCCCATGGTAACGGGAAAGGAGAGCGGCACAAACCATTTGGGATAGGCGCAAATGGCAGCGGCAGCCGTCGACGAAGCCTTCGATGCGTACTGTAAAAGAGATGACAAGGGAAAGCCGACGGCGTCAATACTCTGCTCAATGATAAAGAAGTGAAACATAAAGCCAAAAGAGCGTCCAGCAAGGCGGTTGAACTTGGAGGTGGCAAAATAGTAGCCGACTGCTCTATACTCTTAACAGCGTTCAATTAGAGAGATAGAGAGAGAGAGGGAGATAGAAAAATTCTAGCTAAATCCCATTCTCTCTCTCTCTTCTCACTAATTGAATACTGTAGAGAGCATAGGACAGTCGGCATTGCATGGAAAATCAGAGAGAATTCTAGCTAAATCCTATTCTCTCTCTCTCTCTCTCTCTCTCTCTCTCTCTCTCTTTCTTACTAATTGAATACTGCAGAGAGCATAGGAAAGTCGGCATTGCATGGAAAATCAGAGAGAATTCTAGCTAAATCCCATTCTCTCTCTCTCTCTCTCTCTCTCTCTCTCTCTCTCTCTTCTCACTAATTGAATACTGTAGAGAACATAGGACAAAATATCTGCCTATCTTAGCAAATTTCTATCTGATTTTCCAGATATCTCAACTAGAATTCTCTCTGATTTTCCATGTAATGCAAAACGCTGCGAGTTGATGAACACACGACTGCTTAATACCCTGTTTGTTTTGTTTTGAAGAAGAGAACACCATGGCACCGGGCAACACCATGTTTTCTATTAGGAAATAGAGAAAGTGAGAGAGGGATAGAGACAGCGAAGGAGGAAGATATAAAGATTTCTAGTTTTTGTTAAATGAAGAATCAGATCTGAAGAATCAGATAATTATCTTTCTCTTTCTTTTATCTTTCTCCAATTGGTAACTTTACAATTAGTTAGACCCGACTGTGCAATACTCTGTTATTAAGATCAGGTCTAGTCAGAATTAAGAAAGGGAGCGAGATAGAGAGTGAGAGAGACAAAAACATTTCCCATGCAATCAAGTAATTTTAGTCAGACCCGACTGCGCAATACCCTATTTACAAGTGAGCTCAAGTCAAGGCACTGGATTGGAATACATAATAAATTAATTGGCACGACTGGGCAATACCCTGTTCACTGTTTAAGAAGGACGTCACTAAGGGACGATTGATTTGGTTGACTCAATATGCAGATTAACATAGCGTAAAACTAATATGCCAATTTTGAGTTTGTCTACAGTGTATAGAGACTCACCTGTTCGGCTATGACTGGTCGAAAGGCGCTACTGCGGGGTGGCATTGCCAGCTGGAGGGATTGCAACGGCTGCGGCGGCAACTGTGGCAGCAGCTCCACTGTCGCCTGTTCCGCCGTCGGCACCTGGGCAGAGACGTCGGAGACGTTCTCGATGGCGCGTATCAAGTCCAGGTCGCAGCGCTTGAGCACCAGCTCCAGAACGGATCGCTTCCGCTGTGGAAACAGCTGGGCCAGCATATCGATCGCACTCTGTGAGACAAAGTCACGACGCGTCGCACTCAGATCCTCGGCTATAGCCAAGGGATCAGGCGGCGACTCCAGTTTCGCCTTTTGCAGCTCTTGCTCCTGCTGTTGCTCTTTGTGCTGCTGCTGCTGCTCCTGCTCCAGCTGCTGCTGCTGCTGCTGCTCATGTGATGTGTGTGGCTGCTCCTTGGGCTGCGTGACGGTCAGCCCAAATATGCTGCCCGGCGGCAATGCCTCGATTTTACGCCCCGTCTTATTTGCCACCAGACGCAGGGCAATCGCATCCTCCACCGCCTGCTGACGCTTGAGGGCAACCTGCGAACAGACCAAATGCCAATTGAAATTAATATGCGACAAGTGTTGGAGGCGACTTCCAGAATCTCTGTTTGACTTGCCGTGCGGTAAACAGCGAAACAAAACAAACCATCAAAACCAACTGCAATTCCTTTGGGTATCACCAGATTGGGCTGTTCCCAAACCCACAAACACCGAAGGAGAAACTAAAACTCCCGATGCCTAAGCTAAGGAGTAGAAATCCCATGGAATTCGCTATGAATGCTCTGGCTTTTCGCCAACTGAAGTGAAAACTCCAATTTATACGAATCTGGGAACGTGGCGAAGTCGTCTTCGGCCAGTTAGTTTGCCCCTCGTGTAATGCGAGCCCGCTGAACACTTGTGCAAACATTTGGTAAGCGGATATTTTAGCTCGATTTGTTCGTATGCTTTGACAAGTTTCCATCAACAGCAACATTGGGCGATGGCATTAACCAAGTCCGAGAGACCAGAACACAAATCTGAACAGAATTTCGTATTTCATTTGTTTGCCAAGGACTGGCAGGGGCGGCAGGGGCGGCAGGCGGCAGGAGCAGGAGCAGGAGCAGAGGCTAGTGGCTGTTGCCCTCGCCTTGGACTGTTTATCTTTCAAATTAGGGCATTGCCTCGCTTAATCTAAAGACAATACTAATGGAATAACTATCAGGATGGGTTAATTGAAAAAGCTAAGCATGATTGGCTTAAGACAGTTTAATTATGGCAAAGAGTTGAACGAATAAATATAAAAATATATAATTTGATAATTAAAAAAAAAGGATATATTGAAAATGATTTGAACTACATATTATTGCGAATCGAGAAAATTTAAAGTAAAGCGTGAAATGGTGGCATTCACATTATCACTCTCTCCTTTATCAAAGGATATGATATGAAAATAAATATAAAAAAAAATATTAAAAATTAAATAATTTATTTAATTATATTATAATTATAAGATTATAAATTATAGGATGAGTAAAATAATTGTGAAAATAAATATAAAAAAAAATATTAAAAATTAAATAATTTATTTAATTATATTATAATTATAAGATTATAAATTATAAGATGAGTACAATAATAATTATATATGTATGTACGTATATGTATGTGTGTGTGCCTGTGTATGTATGAGTTGCTTGCCATATACAGTGAAAGCTCCCGTGGCCGGACGGACAGCCATGATACCTGCATTTTTGTCCGCTTGCGGGAGATAACAAAGAAGTCGCTAATAAAATTAATATGTTCATTTGTAAATTCTAATTTTTTGGCTATTATTATGTACATACGTATAAGCTAATATTTTACATTTTATTTTTTTTTTAAATAAATCCATTGTGGACTGTTTAAGATTTGTTTTCTAATGCTTAAGCTGCAGGAACTCGAAGCGACTTTTTCAATTGTTTAAATCTTGATAAGCTAAAAAATCATCGTTGTTTGTTTTAATGTGGAATTAAATCTTCGTCTTCTGATTCCAAATAATGTTACTTTGACTTGTATCACTAACCGTACAAGTTAGTGCTTGTATCTAAGACAACGTTCAGAAATCAACGTCGCCGATATGGTTGGCATTGTCGATGCTTCGCCTTAGTCTTTGTTTTTGTATCTGTAGTGTAAAAATGTGGAAAAAGTCGTGTCCGCGTCCGGCTCAGGCAGATTTTGTATGAAAATCATGCGAAAAATATCCGCCTGCGGGAGCTGTCCGTATATTGAGCTTTCACTGTATTTATATACATATATCCATGATCGACAAGTGATCAATTAAATTTCATCAGCAGAACTTCATGATCAATTTTAACAGGTTACTAATTTTATAAATATAAATATAAATAAATACACATAATTCACTCTCACTCTCTCTCTCTCTCTCTCTCTCTCTCTCTCGCTCTCTCTCTCTCTCTCTCTGCTAAATTGCCTATTTAAATTCCAATTGATTCGCATGTAAAATACATTGCAAACGATGTCCCATTTCCATTGTTCCATTTCCATTGTCCCATTCAGCTATTCCATCCATTCTATCTAGCCAGCAGTTGAGGGCCTCAAGAGTTGGCAACAGTGCTGTCTTCTGCCTCTCTTCTCTCTTTCTCTCTCTCTCTGTTTTTTTATGTAAGTTACTCATCTTCCTTTCCCATTCTCACTATATTTTTCTATTTTGCTTTCAGTCTCTGAAGATGAGATAGAGATCTCTCTTTCCCTGTTTCATTGCCTCTCTCTCTCTCTCTCTCTCTCTCTCGCTTTTCTGCATTTTCTCTCTGTCTCTCTCATTCCCACTCCCTCTCTCTCTTTATCTATATCTGTCTCTCTCTGTTTCTCTCTCCCCCTCTTTCTCTGTCTCTTTTTCTATCTCTCTACCTTTCTCCCTCTCCCTCTCTCTCTCTCTCTCTCTCTCTCTCTTTCTCTCTCTCTGTCTTCTCATCTTCTCTGTCATTCTGCCATTCTCTCTTTAAGTTTGCTCTCTCCCTATCTGAATCGTTCTCTCCCTCATTCTCCGTTTCTTTTTCTCTCTCTCTCCTTTTCTCACTTTCTCTCCCATTCTTACTCAATATTTCTCTTCTCTCATTCTCTCAGTCTTCACTTTTGTACTCTATCATTTTCTGTCTTTTCTCTCCACTATCGATCTTTCTGCATCGTCCGATCTCACCTGTGCCGCCATTATGCGCTGTCGCTCAAAGATTAGAACGCACTTGGCACACTTGCAGCTCTTGTAGGTGCAGAGCTTCTTGTGGCCGCGCAGCTCGGAGATGATGCCGTGATTGCGACAGCGGGCGCACTTGGGCACGCGATTCGAGACTTTGGGCTGTGGCGTTTCAGCGAGTTTGGTAAGCTTGGAGCTGGTAGAGAGCCGCGGGCGTTTCCCATGAACTGGATGTTCCTCGGACATCTTACCACGACGGAGGATTCAATAGTTAACAGATAATTATTGAAAGTTGCGAGCGTATTTGTAGCGCGTCTAATGGCAAGCCAAAAGAAACTACATTTTGGACACACTTGCTCTTATGTGCAATTGTGTCAAAGGACATTTCCAATTGGACGGGCTGTTGACCTACGCAGGCGCCTTAGCAATGTCCTGTCACAGCAAATCCTGGATTGGTGGTTGGTGATAGTCTTAGCTCCACCTAATAGGCGTGCCTTAAATTGGGGGTGGCTTCATGTGGATCATGTAGTCAATCGTATAATAAAAAAAAACTAATTGAGATATTTAATAAGTTCAAGTTCAAAATAAAAATACGTTATGTGTGTGTTGCAAAGAATCAAACTGATTTACTTAACATTTTTGCTCCACAGTTAACAGTGCTGCTCCACATCTTACAGCATGACCAATCGAAAGTAAACATTTTGCTTAAATCAAATAGTACACTTATAATCTGGCCACAGAAATAATTATTTTATAATAAAACTGAAATATTATAGTTGTATTGGCTTATAAATAACTGAATAGTTTCTATAAGCAGAATGTTGTTATTAACATTTGTATATATCGATTATAGCTATCGCCAAAAGTTTTAGAAACAGAAAAGTTATCGATGTTTTCATATTACTTAGGTGATGCATCGCTAATTTTAGTCAGTCGGAAATCATCTTCGAACGTTAAAAAATGGATCGGTAGCTAAAATAGATAATTTAAAGCGAAAAACGCAAAGAAAACGGCTTTTGTCCGCTATTTCAGCGATTTTTTTTGTGTTGTAATCAGCAGAAAATTTTTAACAACAGCTACAACGACCAAACACCACCAGTCAGTCCCAGGCAATAACCAACAGCAAATTTTGCAATATTCAATCCAATTTTACTGCAACAACAAAATCAACCACATTCAAGACCCCCAAATACATATGAATATACCCAAATAGATAGCTACACCACAAAGGTAAAAAGCAAAGAGGAAGGAATCATATACAATTGAAACAAGAAGGAATATTCAATTTGTTGCTAGCTTTTGCCAATGTGATGAGAAAATCCAGCAACAATACCAACAAAACCAACAGCCACAATTACCAACAACCGACCAACAATAGTGCAGCGCAGTCAACGTCAGCAGAATAGCAGCTGCCGAACAGTGGCTAAAAATTGTTTTGCAAAAGTAAATTTTCCTGCGAGAATTTTTCTTCTTTTTTGATGCTGCTGCGCAATTCGCAACGACGCCAACTGCAACTACATCAAGTGCAGAAACTGTAGTAGCAAAAATTCAAATCACACAATTAATTTCTTGGCAGAGCAGCAGAAGCAGCAGCAGCAACAGAAAATCTTTTCAATAGCCACCATTTTGAATGAGCGCAACAACAACAATTACAACTAAAGCCGCAGTAGCAGCAGCAGCAACAGAAAGAGCCAGAGCACATCGCAGCCGCAGCAGCAGCGACGTTGACGTCAACGCTGTGTCTTATTAGCACCCTATAAGAGCGGAAAGAAAGAAGAAGGCAAGTTTGCAGCTGTTAGACCGGAAAAATTCTCAAAAATACTGTGCGTGTGATAGAAGATAGGAGATAGGAGAGAGACTGTGCGAGTGCCAAAAAGGAAGGAAGAAACAGGGGGACCAAAATCGAAATCGAAAGGCAGCGCCAAAATCATGGTTTTGCGTATTTTGGAAGAGGAAAATGCCAGCACAGCTGCTGCCAAGGAGTTTGCGTCGCTGCGACGCAACGCCGACGCTGGTAGTGGCAACAGCAGCAGCGCCAACAACAACGCCAGCGGCTCTGCGGACAGCGGCGTAGGCGGCAGCAATGTCTCTTGCAGCAACACGGACAACAGCTGCAGCCAAAGTCAATCAGGTGAGTGTTGAATTTCAAGTTTTGTTTTTTCGACTCCTTTTCTGCAACTCTTTCGCTCTGACGCTCTTCGGCTTTCCCTTGTCAATATGTATACATCGACATTTTGAGGCATAATATGCGCTTGTATGACCACTGTGCAAGATGTGTGTGCATTGAAACTTTATTTTGCAGCTGCCATGCAGAGCAGCAATGTGCGAGCGAGACAGAGGCATTCGTGAAGAACGCGGCGCCCTTCATCCCTTTATCTTGCGTGTTAGCTGCCCTTGTAAGTATGTATGTATGCATGTGTGTGTGTGTGTGTTTGCTCCCTATTTTTTGGCTTCGTCTTCTCTTTTACGCCGCTATTCATGTAATGTCTGCCACTGGCTCTTCCTCTTATTGTTTAGTTTCGAAATTGTTCTGGAAACGCATTGCACTTGCCTTAGTGTGTGTTTTCCGATTTCCATTACGCATTCATTTACCGTACTATATATGTATGTAGTATGTGTGTATATATTTATAAAGTTATGTGGCCCCTGGCAATAATCCATTCAATGGTGAATAGTTTCTATGCTGTTTCCTAGAATCTATTCGTTTCTCTGTGGGCATTCCTTGAGCATGGGCATGCATAGCATATAGAGTATGTTTGGGTATTTCGATAGTCAGTCAAGTCAGCTTGCTCCTTTTCTATTCCCATTCGTATGCAGTTACAGTGGGTCGCATATGCCGTATACCTTATAAATGTACGAGAATCTACGACGCATATAATTATACTGATATTTACAATCGATTTAATTTGTTCTCAACGTCAGTATGTTATATATTGTTATTTGCTTAAGTAATAGTTGTCGCAGCTTTGTCTCATGCTAGAACGCCTGATGTCTAGCGTTTTCTATTATATTAAGTAAATAATTTATATCAATATAGAATGTAGCATACACGTACATATCATTTGACTAGATTGCGCTTTATCAACTCCTGTGACGTCAATAGCTCAGATTGCATCACTTTCAATTGAATGAGAAAGCAAAATTGTTTCAATTTATAAGATCTATTATATACATATGTATATGTATGTAGTATCTGCGGCATATGCAATGCTGACCGGAATATGCACAATTGGTGATATTCAGTTTTATTTGGTCAATAAAAAAAAATAAACAAATTAATAAAGATATGATATAGTTGTAATAGTAATAATGAATATATATATATATAATAATGATATCCTATATTTGTAATAATAATGATATAGTATATTCGTACATACCTTATCATTACTATTATATTATTGTTAATATGGAAATATTATTAATGATGCAGAAAAAGTTCCATAGTCTTATCTCATAATAATATTTTGACGAAACATATTTGAATTTTATGAAATAAAATAAGGTAATTTTTAAAAATATTTTCCCTATGAAACACATTCATTGTTCTCTATCGTTATCTTAAAATTCTTCTTTTACCATTTATCTACTTTCCTCACTCACTTTAACTGTTGCTCGCCCCAGCTCCTGCCTCCTGCCAAACTTTAGTAGTGCCCCTTGAATATTCAGAAATTATCTGCGCGAGAGAAAGACATATGAAAAGTGCTAGCGATAAGATAGACAGAGGGTATGGATCGACGAACAGCTGGAATAAAATGCGCAACACATATAAACAGTTTAGACAGCTGCTTCGTTGAAGAGGAATAGGAGACGCGAGGAGAAAACTTTCCCAGAATTTTGTCTACCAGGGGTCTTGCCAAATGTGGAAAGGGTGGATTGAGGGATGCGGCGGCGGTGAAGACGGAGCTGAGTCAACGTCGTGTGGGCAGAGGCGTGAAATGAATTGTTGTTGTTGCTTCTGAGCTAGCTGCGCGCCGAGGCTTATTTCCGGAATTGACAAATTAACGAAATTCATTTGCATTTTTATTAAATATATGTATGTATGTGTGGAAAGAGAGCTGAATGCGTGCAAGCGAGATGGCCATATGTTCGCTCAGCTATCTTAACTTTGACTGTGCAGGCAATAAATACACAATGATTCACTGTGCGAGCTTTTTTGGATACTCGAAGAGCTTAACAAACGAAAACGGTTCACAAAGTGTTAATAAACTGTAAAGCGAAACTAGCGACTGCAACTGCAGAAGCAGCAGCGCAGCGACTGCGCCTAACCTTGATGACGTTTATTGCACTTTGGCGCTGCAACTGCAACGACGGCAGCAGCCGCAGCAGCAACCCAAAATAGAACGACAGTCAAAGCAAACGAGCAAACAAAAATGAACGAACGAACGCTACGAACAAAGACAAAGCGATGAGCGCAGCGGCCGACCGCTCTCTGCCCCCATGCGCTGTCACGCTCCAATGCTGACCGAGTTCGAGCCGTATGGCTGCTGACGTGTAGCGACGTCGCTGCTACTAGTGCAACAGCAGCGGTGGCAGAGGCTGAGGATGACAAACCTAAACCACAAAAAAAAAAAAATTGAAAAAATAAATAAATATTGAGCGAAAAAAATGTAATAAAATCACGTTTATTAGCGCCTTAACTGAGCTAAATGCATATCAATTGGAATGAAGGCTATATATATGTATATATATATATATATATATATATATATATATATATATATATATATATATATATATAATGTGTGTGTACATACATATATAAGGTATATTCAGCAATCTGCAGCTGCATATTGGATGCAGAAAAAGAAACGGGATTTGGGGAGAAGTCGAAGGCGTCGTCTGTCGCTGTATCGATAATTTATTTTACAATGAAAGTTTGCACACACACACACATAGACGATTATGCATATGTGAGGAGGCAGCGCTTTGTGGGTGGTTGTTTGGCCAATTGCCACCGTGCGTTGGTCTATTCCACGAATGAATGAGTGACAGGCGACCAGTATTTAGTATATCATAATTATTGTTGTGATACGTCTTAGACAGGGGTTGCCTTGTGCTTTATTGTAATAATAATACGTATTCGTGTGCGTGCGTACGTGCAGCCTCTCACACGCATCTCTCCCTGCACACACACACACACACATACTCACATGCTTACCATATTCGTATATGATATGCATGTAAATGTAGGCATTGCCCTGCAATGTTTTTACTTGCATATGGCAATGCTGTATCTGTCGGGCAATGTGTAAAAAAGCTAAAGAAATTCCATCGACAAACATATTTATGCAAGTTGTTGTTGCGAGAAAACAAAGCACTATTTAAAGTAGTTTTTGTTGTTTTCGCTTTGCTTTTGTGCCCTTCCACTTATTTGTTTTTGAACGCAATTCGCACATCAGGCGATGTGTATGTGTTTGTGTGTGTAGATGTTTGCGTTAACCTCGTTTTTCACTCTGCCCTCAACAAAAGCACGTTAGCGCCTACGTGATGTTGTGCTTGTATGCGTATCGCTCACTCAAATTCAGGTACAAGCATGCTAGCGAGGGAGAGAGAGAGTGAGCGTGAGAGCAAATGAATGGCAGCGCTGTTTCAGTGTTTGTTCAATTTTGTCTTTTGCTCGCTCATTCGCTGTTCGCGTTGTCTGCTTTTTGCGTGGTCATACCGGTCTTTTAAAATGCGCTCAATGTCTCTCTCTCTCTCTCTCAGTGGCGTTCGGTGTACCCGCTGCTTGCTCTCCATGCACCCCGCATGCTTGTGTTGGGGCCACCACTTGTCGCTTTTGTTGTTATTTTGCTGTTGCTGCTTGTGGTTTGAGCTGCAGCGAGCGACAAAGCGACCGTCGGCTTTTGGCTCAGCTGGTGTCGGTCTGCACGCCTATTATAGCTTTCGTTCAGCTCTCTCACTCTCGTATTTACTTGGCAAGCCCAAAATAAAAACAAAATAACGTGCTTTGATTCACTCTGCTGTTCGATTATGTCAGTCTCCTGTTATCGTCAGCTGCTCTCTCTCTCTCTCTTTTCTGCTCTCCATCCATTTTTCACTCTCTTTCACGCACTCTTCTTCATGTTTTCTGCCTATGTATTTGTATGTAGATTTCATTATTTTAATAGAACGCAATTTCAATTCGTTAAACATTGAACAAGATCTGCCATCATCTTCCGCTTCCCACTTTACACACGCCCGTGCCATGTTGCCAAATTTCATACGTCATTCAGTTTTGCTCTATTGCGCTGTGGAGATTTCATGTCAATAAATGCATATGAATGTAAGTATGTACATACGTATGTATGTATTTGGTCCGGCATCGATTCTTTTAATCGAATCATATTGAAAAACTTTCCATACTTAAGTACTTATTTGTTTTTATTGCCTCCAAGAGCAGAGGGGGTCAAGATTTAATAGCTCCGCTTTTATAAATTACTTAAGACCAATTTTTTTTTTTGCAATTCTAATTTAATTAGTTCTAAAACCGGCTTCTCGACGCTTCCGTCTGAATTGCTTGAAAGTTAAAGTTTATTGTGTAAACAAAAACATCGAACGCTCACGTACACACACATGAATATACATATGTATACTCATACATTTGTACTTATTCATATAATATACATACGTATACATGCATGCATATGTAAATATGTACATGTTTGTGTGTGTCTTTCATATCTCTTAACCGCATCAAGTGTTAAAAAGTCACGTAAGCAGAAAAAATATGCACAAACATTGGCTACGTCAGCGTGCGTTAACTCGCTCTTTGGCACGTGCAAAGAGCACGCTGTTCCTGCTCAACATATATACATACGTATTTCAAAGCTCTCTACTCGGCTGCCCTGCCGTCCTTCCCTCTCGCATATTACAAGACAGCAGGCAGCTGGCAGTACTCTTATTAGAAATGCGATTGGCTTCAGATTTGCCGCTGTGCTTTTTGCTCTCTTTTGCTGCTCTCTCTCTCTCTCACAGTGTTTTTTTTTTGGCTGCTGCTGCTGCTGCTGGCTGCCGCCTGGCCTGGGCCTGAACACTGGCTGCTGTTCGACGACGCGTGTTTGTTTCTTTCCTCGTTTGCGCCGCGCGACGACGGTCCGGCTATATTTTTTGTCCGTGTTTTAAGAATTGTTCCGTTTTTATATATTTCTCGCCATTCGGTTTTATCATATTCGCACACACACATGTAAATACTATTTTCCGCAGCGGCCGCAGTTAAATAAATCGAAAACCAGTCCACGTTGTCGTCTCCCACACACTCGCAAACACTAGTAGCTAAAGATTTTCCGCGTGTTTTCGACAACGTTCATTCATAACACTCGCTCGCTTCGATTTCGAATTGCTTCGAAGATGTATTAAATGAAAAGTAGCAAAACTCATTAACAGTTATTACAAAAAGTTTGCACGCAGTTTTGAAGCACTGAAAGCATATAAAGGAAAAAACTTACGCAGCTAGCAGCGACGTTGACTGAGCAGCGGGCGTTGCTTAGATAAATTGCGTTGCGGCTAAAAGCAAAGCACAAAAACAAAAACAACAGCAACGACAACAAGCACAGACATGTTGGGTAAATACAAAATACAAAAAATTACCTATTATAGAAGCTTAAAGCTTCAGAATATGTGCATATGTACATACATACATACATACATGCATACATATATGCATATGTATGTACATATGTACGTACATATGTACACTGTTATCCCATATCCACATCTCCATACAAAACGAATTCTATTAAAATGCCGGTTTTGCATTTGAGCTTTGCCTTTTGTTATTCATTCATACTGGCTTTCCGTTAGCTACAGTGCATGCATGTGTATGTGTCGTGTTGGAATTTGCTCGGCTGATGCATTTCCTCGTTGCTGTTACTGTTATATTTTATTGTACCTCTTCTTCCACTTTATTTTATAAATAAATAAATAAGTAGAGAAAAGCAATTGTAAATGGCATGTGGATATTATGCATATTCAAAAGCACAGTAAACGGTAAACAAATTCAAATTTCAATTCCAATTGGACATAAATTGGAGGGGCCAAATGTCTTTTTGTCATGTGTTTTTTTCAAGGCAAGCAGCCAGTCATTTGCAAAATGAACAAGTTTATTAGATTTAAATTTGAAGAGATGAGATTTGCAGATCCATCTAGAAAATTCTTTTAACTAAATGTACTTATTTATTTAATCTCTAACCAGACTAGGGTGAATTTTGTTTTTGTTGATATAATGTTGCTTATATATGCAATCGACTTTGTTTTGTTTTTTATTTTATAATCCATTGGGAGTCGCAGCAGACAGAGTACCGTTGAGTCACATTTGAATTCCAATAAGAATTTGCGTTGTAGAAAACAGGCTCAACGAGTGTCTAGTTGAGTATGTGGGAGGAGCGGAAGTAGTGCGTGCTCCCCCTATAGTTCTCTCTTTTTCTGGTACACACCCACAAAACACTCTGGCAAACGCAATTGCAGCGCCTGCCTCACCATCGTCATAGCGTAACAAATATGGTGACCTTGAGCACTTTGTCGGCAGGCCTAGCTACAAATACACAGCCACAGACACAGGAATACACCCATTCATGGCACGTCTGAGAGTGTATTTGTAAATTTGTTTTCCATATTATAATTATGCATTATAATAGTTTGTTGCTTTTGTTTTTACAAACATATGGATGTATATTTGTATGTATGCATGTACATACGTATACATTCGCACGCCTTACCGGTACATTTTCGCTGTTGCTGTTTTCTTTACTTTTCGCCATTTTTTTTAACTTTTGCTTTTACACTTTAATTCGGCGGCGCAATAATTTTCTTCTTCTTTCGGGTGAATTTGTGTTTGTTGTTGCTACTGCTGTTGCCGCTGTTCGTATGAAGTAACACACCATGAGACTGAGCGCCAGCAGCAGCAGAAGAGAGCGACAGCTTTGAAGAGAGAGCGGCGCGCGCGTGTGTCGGTCATTTGCGTTGCTCTCTTTGACTGGTCTTCGTTCTCTCATCATTCTCGTATCATTAGTCGCATGTGTTTGCCCATTGGCAACTTTCTTGGTCCGAGTTCTGTTTTTTCATAATTCCATTAACTTTTAAGCATGTTTTTTTGTAAACAATATAATTTGTGGGCTATTTGCAGCTTACATTTATTTTTGCTCTTCGCTTTACTGACCTTTGTATACATTGTCTTACTATCTCACGCAGTCAGTTCCCTCCTACTGCTTCTTCTGCTCCTTCTTAAGTATTCTCATTATTGTTTATGACACTTGACTGTTGTTGTTTCGTCGTCGTTGTTGTTGTCGTTGTTCTTCTTCTTGTTTTTGTTTGCAGCTTTAGTTAAAAACTTTTCAAGGCTGTTTTTATTGTTTTTTCTTCTAGTTTATTTTCGTTTTGATAGGACTGTTTCATATATTTTATTGGTGTTTTGCTATCAGCTTCGCTTCGAAAGTCCATTAGGAGAGCGGGGAAACTCTCCCTCGCTCAGTATTAATAATTCGCAGACGTTTTAATGCGATCGTCAGTTATTATTAACTAATCGTTATATTTTGAGTATCTACTTTCTGACTTCTGTTTTATTTTTTGTTTAGTATGACCTTGTTTTTAGTTATCTTTATGGCCATCATTCTTGTTATCTTGCTTCAAAATATGGCTATGCATTCAAAATAAAAACAGAAATAGAAATAAATATTTTATAGTATTTAAAAAAGTTATTGTAAAATAATAAAATTATAATTTAGATTTGTTTAACTTATGCTTACAGTGTCGGTTAGTTCAGCTCCCAAACATTTCTGTATTTTACAATTTCGGTCTAATTGGTACTTTAGATCAACTAAAGACATGTTTGATTGCTGTTTGGAGGTGTTTAGATCAAGTACAGACATGCCGTTAAACTGTATTGGATTTTTTGACTGATTGGCATTTTAGACCAACTACAGACATTTCTGCTGTATTGGACTATTTCTGACTTATGGACATTTTAGATCAACTGCAGACATATTTGCTCGACTGTATTGGAATTTTACGCCTGATTAACATTTTAGATCAACTGCAAACATATTTTTTCTACACTGTACTGGACATGTTTTATTGGCATTCAAGAGGTTTCCATTGCTTGTATCCTAACCTAAGCTAAAGAGAAATGCCTACGCCTCACTTTAGCTATTTTATTTATTTAGCACATGTTGCATCATCACAAAAGCAATATCATAATAATTATAAAAATAATAATAACAACAACAACGACAGCTGACGGGCTTTACCAACAACTGTTCCAATTTGCAATTCTTGGGCAAACACATAACAAAAATTGTTGTTTTCCTTTTATTTTTATAGCGTATTTATGGCCTTATATCTGAAACGCAGTTTAATAATTCTTGCAATTACTATATAAATATGTATATATGTGTGTATGTAAGTGTGTGTAGGCACAATCTCTTTGCAAATATTTGCTTTTTAGTTTTGTTTATAGAGTTGTTCTGGCAATTTAATGCGAAAAAATAATGTATTTATTCTGTGTGTGTGTTATGGCACACAAGAAATACGTGAAGAGGTTATTATAATAGGAGAATACCCTGTAAACCAAATCATCTAAAATTTAGTTTTTCTATTTCAATTGATTAATTTCAAATTTTTGCAAATAATAGAGGGTATTAGAAGCTTTGAGAGTACGACGCAATTAAATCAAAGTAAGGGGCTAGAAACTAGAATTTGATAGTGAAACTGGCGCCTTGTCAAGCCTCCATTTGGCCCTGCCCCCGCTGCACAGTCTCCGCTTTGCCGGCCGGCAAATGCGTCAGAGATAAAGTCGACTCAAAAGCTGGAAATCGAATACCCGTTTTATTGTTTTTTGTTTTGTTTTCTTATTTATTTATTTATTTTTTTTTTTTTCAAAACATGAGAAAGGAAAGGAGATGAAGAATAAGAAAACGAGAAAAAACGACTTTTTCTAAGCTTGTTTTGGTTTCAGTTTTCTATGGCTTCCAATTGACGTTCTACTGAATCACAAAGAAAACATTAGGCGTTTTGTAGTTAAATATCTAAATATATTTATATTTTTATACTATATACTATATACTAGATATATTCGTGATTCGGTAATCGCTAATACAAAGCTTCTCCTGGCTTTGTTTAGATAAGCTGACAAACCTCAAATGTTTCTCTCGACTATCTCTGGTTGCGCATCAGAAAAACAAACAAACAAAAAAAAAAAACAATCTACAGACATAGCTTTGAGCAGGTGTTCTTCAACAGTTTAAGCTGATGAAATACGATGAATGGGTTTCATCAGGCGTTCCTATAATCTATCCCATGAAGAGATCAGGTGATGTCGTGTGAAAGATTAGCTCTATTATTAGTGCAGTAAGGAAGCTGAGAGGTGGAGATTGCACGTGGGCTAAACTGAAATATTTATAAAGTGAAACGAGAGGGGAGAGAAGCGAATTAAATAACAATTAATAGTTAATCACAGTAATTTGTCATTGGCTTTTCGACAACAAATTATCTGCAATTTATCATAATTCATTTTCGTACAGAAAAAAAACCTTTGAAGAAATTACCAAAACAAAATGATTTGCAGAAATTTGAAAAAGAAATGCGCAAAAATTGCCAAACATAAACGAAAGGAATATAAAAGAACAGGAAGAATAAACAAATATTTGTTGTTGTTGTTATTTTGGTGCTTTCCACAATTCAATTTACGTAATTTTGATAAGAATTGAAAACAGAAACAGAGAAAAGACGCACTAAATAGGCCACATTTAAATTTAGATAAGAGCGAATGGCCAGCATGCCATGTGTGCGTGAGTGTGCGTCAAGTGGGCGGCGGTGAAACGTGTGTGCAACGGGGCGTGGCGGCGCAAATGACGTGATTTGTGAATCTGGTGGGCTTTCAGCCAAAATGCTCGCTCGACGGCGAGACACAATAATAAAACGAGAATTTTATAATCGCACAATGCGAGAAACTGAGAAATGACGTCCGAGAATCGCTGAAGACAAGTCGGCTGCACCGGAACTAACTAAAAAAAAAAAGGAAAAAAAGAAGCAAAATTAGTATAAAATAAAAATGAAAGCTAGTCTAAATATTTAAAAGTATTTATTTGTTTATCAGCGTTCGCGTATATATTGCGTTCTAGATAAATAGTTAATGCCAGCGCCAGTCGAAAGGCGGAAGAATACAAGAGAATGTCTACAAAGAAATTGGGTCACAAGCAAGAATACAACATAGTATATATATATATATATATATATACATATATATACATATATATATATATATATATATATATATATATATATATATATATATATATATATATATCAAGTATGTGCGAGTGATTGGCAAGTGGGATTTATAAGGCGAGCGATAAGAATGATTGATTGCCTCTAAGTCTTTTGTATCTGGGGAAGTCAAGATGATTAGAAAAGATCATTAATGGACTTCTCTCAACAGAATTACTTAAATGTAATATAAAATAATAATTTTGAGTTCTTTAAGTAAAACTATAGTTAAATATTCTTGCTCTTTCATAGTTCAATGATCATGTCATGCCATATATATATATATATATTTATATATATATATATATGTATGCATGTCGGAATTGCTTGAAGTAGTTCGCATAGTCTGGTCGTTTATTTATTTTGATTATGCGCCACAACAACGACACCACAAGTCAGTCGCCAAAGGCCAATTACCTCTGACGCTCAAAGGTCCAATGTTTGTGAGCATTAGATTTATTTTTATATGGACATCCAACCCCTTCAACGGTCTCAAGCCCAACCCACCCACTTCGCACCACTCCCCGCTGAACTCTACTGATTACTAGTTGCATTTGCGAGCTGCAATTGGCGATTGGGTGGGCCAAGCGATCTGTCTCCTCCCCGCCTCCTCGCCTCCTCACACTCTCACTCTCTCTCGCTCCCTTTGCCTCTTCCTTAAACGTTTTTAAGTGGGCAGACAGAGTCGTAAGTCCCATGATATCTATAAATAGAATATTGAACGAACAAGCGAATCGTGTGCCTGGTTTATGACAGCAATTAAAGAGAACCAGAAAGCGAAACCAAATTGGTCAAGCCGAAGCTCGAATACCCTGCAAGTGAGACACAGCCAAGAACTGTAGTAAAACTGGTAAAAGTTGTTTGAAATCCAAAATAGAAACAAAAAACTAAAAATGTGAAATTAATTTCTGAAATAGGCACCTAGCCAACACAATAGTATAAGGTTTACATATAAACATATAAATAAAAAAAAAAACAAGAGCGGCAATATTAAAAAAAATAAATAAAAATAAAAAAAATGTGAAAAATTCTCTGACTGTTGCTGATTTGTTAAAAGTTAGGGTATTAGCTTTAAATAACAAATAATAATATAGTGCTGCAAACAGCTCACAAATTTTAATGCATACGATCAGTAAGAGTATAAAATTACAAAAATGCGTTGACTTCTCCTGGTGCTCATCATCATCACCGTCATTATTACGATCATCATCATCAATAAAGATTATTATTGCCATAAGCATTGTCAGGCATCGATTGCCGCCTGTGGTCTTTGCTCTTCCCTTCCTCGCCACGACCCCTCCCTGACGCAATCCCTTCCCCTTCACAATAAAGCTCTCAGGTCTCAGCTCTCAGCTCCAGCGCTCAGCTCTCAGCGCTCAGCTCTCCGATCTGAGCATATATTTGAGTTTTACATATTTGATTTTTTATTATAATTTTTCTTTTTACTCGCGACTTGTTTACGACACGCGATTTGCTTTCTACGCAGTTGCGCTAAAATTATGTACTCGCTATAGCGAGGCATCTATATATATATATATATATATATATATATATATATATATATATGCATATATTGTGTTATTATTTTTCTATACACACTTGTTTATTTATAAACATTTATGCATTGATAAAAACTTGAATATATATGTATATAGGAATACAAATATGGCAACTGGTCGCCGATAAATTTGCGCAAATATTTATTGTGCGAACCGAAACCTAATGGTCATTGTAGATGTACATGTTTCTCGCCTTTTCTCTCAGTTTGTTGTTGCTGCGAGTCGACTTGATGTGATAAGCACTTGTTGCTTTATTTGATTAGCATGCTCTTGGATCTCCATTTAACGCCAACCTACGAAATCGAAGGCTGCAAAATCAAAAGCCTAAGCAAAGAATTCAAATGTCACGCTTTTCAATATGAAAGATGGTCAGCAGTAGCCAAGACAAAAGAGATTCAAAAAGTTTCACCATATATATATATATATATATATATATATATATATATATATATATATATATATATATACATAAATTTAATTGATTTACATATCTGTTTATTATATTACACATTTATGGTGAAACTTTTTGAATCTCTTTCTCATTTAATTAAAAAATAAAGTGCTTTTAGAACATACATACATTAAATTGCTAATTACTACATCAAGTTAAGTTCTTAGATCTTTCTCTCCGTCGGTATATAATATATCTACATATATCTAACCGAACCAAAGCGTTTTCTTGCTTTTTGCGTCTTTTGTGTTTTTATATTTAAATGGTATTAAAAATTTCTTTCTAAGTCGCAAAAGCTACTGTCTTTTGGTATTTTTTTAGTCATAGTCTAAGAGCGCCCTATCAATATGTATTAGAAATCTTTGTTTCATAAGTTGAGCGAGCAGGTCTCATATACATATTTCGCTTTATATTCTAAATGTATATCAAAGGCATTTCATCAGTATTTGCAAACAGCTTAGGTGACTATAGTATCTCGTTACGCTTATAATCT
Source organism: Drosophila fulvimacula (assembly GCA_035045555.1). NCBI lineage: Eukaryota > Metazoa > Arthropoda > Insecta > Diptera > Drosophilidae > Drosophila > Drosophila fulvimacula. The sequence goes on along the minus strand of JAWNOX010000009.1, from coordinate 1,956,258 downwards.
TTATAAAGCGAGCAATAGGAACCCCAGTTGAGAGGTGACTCAAACGATTGGCACAACGAGCGCGCGGCATGTTGCTATATAAGAATGGTTAGAATATTTATGAAATTCTAATTAAATTTTGTATGCTCTTTAAATTGTATATGTATGTTGATAACTGTTGGGGCACTCTCCAATAAGAAACACAAATATGTAATATAAAGTGAGCTGTAAACATTCTTTTTTTTTGTGTGTTTTATGAAATTATCTTTAGTGGCCAACAATGAGGTCGTCGGCAGTAGTTCTCGCTAAAGCAACAGTTAGTTCGCCTCGAACCGTTGCGCAGGACAGTTTCAAACAGTAGCAACTGAATTTTTAGCTTATTCCTAGATAAATATCAAGTGTTTTTCAATTTCATCATCCATATATATATTTATATATATATATATATATTTAACTTTTTATTTCATAAGTTTGTAATTGCTATAAACTGACTGGCTCATATTAAAATATTAATATTTCGATTTTATTTGCAATTGTAGACGGCCAGAATGAGTTGACGCGCTATAGCAGCGAAGATGTGTCCGGGAACGAGTCGAGCGAAGCGCCGAACATGACCGAAGTGGAGCGTCAGGCGGAACTCAATCGGCACAAGGAGGAGATGCAGAAGAAGCGTCGTAAAAAACGCATCAGCTCCTCGCTGCACTCGTCAACATTTCAAGGTAAGTAGATAAAGGAAAATATATCGAGGATATGTATAATGGTATTGGATTTCCCTATTCCCATTGTAGAGTTGTATAAGCTGACGGGCGAGATATTGGGCGAGGGCGCTTATGCATCGGTGCAGACGTGCGTTAATATCTATACTGATCTGGAGTATGCTGTGAAGGTTATCGATAAGATACCGGGACATGCGCGTGCGCGTGTCTTTCGTGAAGTGGAGACATTCCATCACTGTCAGGGACATCCGGGCATCTTGCAATTGATCGAATTCTTCGAGGATGATGAGAAATTCTATTTAGTGTTTGAGAAAATTAATGGCGGCCCATTGCTAACACGAATCCAGGAGCAAATCTGTTTCTCGGAGTATGAGGCAGCGCAGATCATCAAAGAGATTGCGTCCGGTTTAGATTTTCTGCACAAGAAGGGCATTGCTCATCGTGATCTCAAGCCGGAGAATATATTATGCGTCAAAACTGATTCGCTCTGTCCGATTAAAATTTGTGATTTCGATTTGGGCTCTGGCATTAAGTTCACCACTGACATATCATCGCCAGCCGCCACGCCTCAGCTATTGACCCCAGTGAGTTGATTTTTATAGTGATATGATGTGCTATAAAATTTCTAATTCACTTACCTCCCCATTTATAGGTCGGCAGCGCCGAGTTCATGGCTCCCGAAGTAGTCGATCTGTTTGTGGGCGAGGCCAATTATTATGATAAGCGGTGTGATTTGTGGTCTCTGGGTGTTATTGCCTACATTTTGCTCTGTGGCTATCCTCCATTTTCGGGAAACTGCGGCGAAGATTGCGGCTGGAATCGAGGTGAGAACTGTCGAACGTGCCAAGAGCTACTTTTCGAGTCCATTCAAGAGGGTATGTATAGCAATAACAAAGTAATTACCAGAACAATTTTTAAGATCTCTCTGTATCCCGATTAGGCCATTTTTCTTTTCCGGAAGCCGAGTGGCATGCTGTGAGCGACGAGGCCAAAGATTTAATTTGCCGTCTTCTAGTTAAGAAGGCATCTGAACGTCTCAGTGCTGAAGCAGTGCTCAGTCATAAGTGGATTCGCATGTGCGAACAGGAGCCGCTGGTCAGCAAGCAAGCGAGCCGTCATAAGGCGCTGCAAACACCAAGAAATATCCGACGGTAGCTATCATATTATGCATTTAAAATATAGAATATATTTATTAATTCTTGCCTTTATAGTAACCATCAGTCGGCACGTGAGATCTCACAGTTTGCTGAGTCAGCAATGGCGGTGAAGCGTGTGATCCTGCAGCATTTCTCTATGCGCTACGATTATATGAAGGAGCGTCCGAATATCTATCAGCCCTCACAGGCCTATATGGATGCGTACAGCGATGAGAATTATAATCCAAAGCCGCCGGCACAATATACACGCACTCGCTCTCAGCGTAACGGAACTGCATCAGTAACTGGATCAGCTCCTGCCGTCGCCAACAACAATGCGAGCGCTTCGTCATCATCAAATTACGACGGTCGGTTGTCTACGGCTCAGCGCAATGGGGGCAGTAACCAGAGCCGTCAATCGTCAAGGAATGCCTCTGGTATATTTAACAATAGTGGTGGCTTCAAGACCCTCAATGTGCATGAGGAGGATGATGATGATGAGCAGGCATTGGAGGCTTTTGGCCGTTTGGATGAGGGTGTAGATGATGAGTGGGCAAAGTCGACACGTCGCTATCAGGAGGAACGTGAGCTGCAGCAGCAGCAGGAGCAACATCTCAAAATTGGAAATGGTGGTGATCCGATGTATGATGATGATGTTGATTTGGACGAGGGGGTGGAAGAGGCGGAGGAGAGAGATGGCGAGGGCTATCAGCATTATAAACATTATTGGCGCACGCTAGATGAAGATGAGGGTGATGATTATCTTTATGAGCAGCAACAGCAGCGCGAAGATGATATAGCTGAGGAAGATGAGTACGACCCGGAGGAGGAGAAGCATAAAGAGATGGAGAAGAATGAGGCCGACAATCGAATTCAATTGAAAGCTAAAGTTGATGAGAACGAAGAGGAAGTAAAGGTAGTAGAGAAGGAGGATGAACTTATTATTGATAATATGGAAAAACTAAAGCAAAGTGAATTTGCTACAAGAGCAACAACAATGCGCAACAATGCGCAGGAGATGAAAGTGCTTAAGGATGAGGGGAAGCAAGAGAATGAAGATGATGATGTTGATGGGCCCAAAAAGCAAGAAACAACATCATGTGATATTAGTGCTACTACAATCACCAATACCAACACCAACACCAACACCAACAGCAACAAAATGCAAACAACACCAGTTAAAGCAACAACAACCCAAACGAACGGCAACAACGGCAATGATAAGGATAACGATTATGCTAATGATTACGATAATGATGATGAAAACGATGATGAAAATGATAATGATAATGATAATGTTTATGATAACGATGATGATTATGTTAAACTATTGGATAGTATTAGTGATTTAAATGAAAAGCTACCTGAAATTTATGAGACTGCAAATATTGTTGTCAACTCAGCGGCAGTGCCGGCAGCAGAAGCAGCAACAGCAGCAGCAAGAGCAACATGCCCACCAAATGATAAAGATAATGATAACAATGTAGATGATTTGAAAGTGTCGAAAACTGCAGCTGAGGCGACAATAATGCGAACGACTTTTGGCAACCAACAACAACAACAACAAGAGCAGGAGGAACAACTACCTGCTGAGAGCAACAGCAACAAACAACAGCGCAATGTTTATTTTGCATTGGATGCATATCAAAATGACGAGGATGCCGACATTGATGAAGAGGATGATGACTACGATGATGATGATAATGATTATGCTGATGAGCACGAGCTGAAGCCAACTGGAAATGGTTTGAAGCCAACGCCACCTGCCATATGCAATGCGTACACGCGAAAGCAACGGCAACAGCAGCAACAACGCTATGTAGCGCCACGCCCCGAAACGCAGCGCCTAGAGAATTGGCGCTATCGCAGCCACCAATCGGAGCAACCGCAGCAGCATAAAATTATGCCTGCTGGTGGGGGAGGAGGCTTTCGTAAATATCGCCCGCCCTTTAGCACTGGTGGCGGTGGCGGCCATTACGGCAATCAGCAACGCAACTATTTGGGCAGCTTCTCGCATGGCGGCGGTGCCGCTGGCTACAAGGTACAACAGCAGAGTCAGCAGCGGCAGCAGCAGCAGCAGCGGCACAACAGTGCTGGGAGCAGCAGCGGCGGCTCACCACCTTCAGATGAGCACTCGACGTCACCTGCAACGCAGATACGAAATTGGCGTCAGGATAGCGTCTATGCACCCATGCGTAGTTGCGGTATGAATCAGCCGAACAGAGGCATGCAGCGCGCCCATCAGCAACAGCAGCGTCAACAGCAGCCAACTGGACGCATTGGGTCTGGACGCTTTGTGCATTCGTCCCAAGTGCCCCCACATCTGTTGGACGAGCCGCCCACATTGGGCATTGGACTATCGCCGCCCAGCGAAAGCCTGTTGCTGCAGCGACGCATGCGGCAGCAGCAGCGACCCGGCGATTTGGCCGAGTACTGTGAGCCCGCTACAGCCAGTGGATAAGTATACGAAGAACAACAACAACAACTGCAGCTGTCGGAGGAAGTCCCATTTAGTGGGGAATTGCGGCATTCGAGCCAAAACAGAAAACAAAAACTTAACTTGTTAACGGTTTTCTTTTTCGATTTTTTTGTTCTTTTTCCTTGTATAATTAGTTTTATATACAAATCTTGAAAATCTTGAACCAGAACATCTTAAATTTGCAAATTATAATTAATAGTTTGCTTGATTCATTTCTAGAAGCTTTATACGTGAAAAGAAACTGTAAACAGCATGAAACTACTTAAAATTCCGTCTTAATTTAATACAAACTTTGAAAACTGTGTTGCTGTTAATCATTAAGATCAAGCTAAGAAGAGCGCCCTCAAGAAGCAATCCAAAATACGCTGTTTAATTAAGCAAAAATCAAGAAGAAAAGGAAAAACCAAACAGTCGTTCGAATGAAAATATAAAACAAAAACTTTTTTTATAAAAAAGATTTAAAAAAGTGAAAAAAAAAACGAACATGTAATTATTCGCTATAATTTTTTATTATGAAAATAAAAAAAAATATGAATGCAAATTGCGTTTAAGCGAGTTACACACTCACACACACACACATACCTACACACATACCTAATCGAAGAAACTTTGTTTATTTGGAACGCAAAAAAACTAGTTGCCGCCAAAAAATTGTTAATTTTTTTGTGCTTTTCTGTTGAGAGTAGAAGATGATGAAGAACTAGAGTTGTTTGCATATATTTGTTTGTTTCCTCTTTTTGGCTCAGTATATGAAATTGAAAAAAAAAAAAACAAAAACTTTGTAAACAAGTAAGAAAATCCATAATGTACAAGAAATTGTTTATCATTTTCTTTTTAATTAACAGAAATTGTTACAAAAAAAAAAAAAAAAAAAAAACTAAAAAAAGCAAAAAAAAGAACAGAATGAAAAAACTTAAGAACAACCTTTAAGAAACCTGAAGAATTGAGTTTTGAGAGGCTCTGAGAGATAGGGACACACACACACACGTATATATATATATATATATATATATATATATATATATATATATATATATATATATATATATATATATATATATATATATATATATATATATATATATATATATATACTCACACGTATTTCTAAAACGAGTCCATAGGAATTTTCAGATCTTGTGCGAGCAATTTTTATTCATCAATTACAATTGATTGATTGAATTAATGTTTGTTTATATGAAAATTGTTTATATGAAAATTTGCTTTTGTAATATTTCAAAAAGTCCAGTTGGACACACTTTTGACTCTCTTTTTGTTAAAATATTAAACGAAATCAAAACAAGCAAATTCCCATTCCTTTAACATGCATGTTAAACGCATATAGAGAAAGCTCTAACTGATAAATTCGACAAGGGCATTTCCCCACACTATCTTTACTTTGAACGAAATTTCAACTTTTCCAACATTTTTTTCTTTTTACACAAAAATACAAGAAACAAATGAAAGCAGAGAGAATTCTTGACACTTTGCTCAACAAGTTTTTTGCTGGGCGTAAATGAAGAACATTGAGATGGAAAAAATTGTGTTAATTACAAAATAATAATAATAATACTGAAAATTGTGATATAAAATGTAAATGTAAATTGCACCTGAAGAGAAATTAAGTAACTATCAACTGACGCTGTGCCATCAACAACAACAACAACAACAATACCGACCACAACAACTACATAACACTGATAACAAACGTAGGCCGACCTAGACCGGGGTATAAGGGAGACAGAAATTTCTTTGATTATTAATGTAATACTTTTGTTATTTTTTCCACACGTTTACGCCCCCTCCTGCAACGAGAAGAGATGCAAAATGTCAGAATGCTTTGCGCCTCAACAATTGTATACATACGTACATAAGAACATACTTCTATTTTTCCAAACAACAAAACTGTAACTAAACAAAAAAAAAAAAAAATGAAATAAAAAAAAAACTAAATACTTCCATAAAAAAAGAAAGCGAAACAAACTATTGTTCTGCGCAAAACAGACAAAAAAAAAAAAACAAAAAAACAAAAAAACAAAAAAAAAACAAAAAAAAATAGAAACAAAATAACAACTATACATTTTTAACAAAACTTCAAGAAAAATAAATTCAGTTGCAAATTGAGCATGTTTTTAATATTTAAGTACGAGTACCCCAGAGATAATTTAAAATAATTTATACAACTATGTATTCCTGTAAAAACATCAACTAATTTGTTTGCATTGTAAGCAGAAACTCACGATGATATTGAGATGGCAAAAACAAAAACAAAAACGAAAAAAAGAGAAAATACTAAGGAACGCTCTTGTTTTAATTTGTAAAACTGTGAGAAATGTTTCGCAACGAAACAAAAAAAAGCATATATGATACCATTTATAAGAAAGAATAACTAAGCGAGAGGCGTGTTAGGCAAGCAGCGCTTCGAAAGAGAGAATCGTATACTATACACGACACTAATTTACACTACACTACACTACACTACACTACACACACACACACTCTACACTACACACACACACTTTTGCATATAAACTAAGATATAAGTAAACTTTAGTTTTTTGCAAAACAAATGAAAATAAAAGAGAAAAGCAAATGTCCGCAAAAATTAGGAATATATAGCCGTTATTACTACTACTCTTCGAAAACGAAAACAAAAACCAATATACTCTGGGCGTGTCACTGAGAGTAGGGTGTATAAAGTGTGTGCATAGCCGGTGAGCAAGAAGAAAATTGTATTGGAAACACGGCTAAACGAAATCGAAAGTTAAGAAACGGAAAGAAACAAATTTAAAATGAAAGATGAAATATTGTTTTATACAAAAATTAAAGTAAAAAAAAAAAAACAAAAAACGATAGAAAAAAGTCAATAAAAATGCAAAATATACAAAATGTTAAGTGGAACGAGTTTTATTTCTCATGTAATATCCTGCCACTATTTAGACACCCAAAATAATTATTTTAATTCATCAAGGCATACTTTGAAAACAAGCCAAAAATGGAGCAAATATAACAAAATTGTACAACTTCTTAAATAATATATAACTTGGATAATGCCAAATCGTTGTTAACCAGATGAGTCCAGTCACCTGGATTTAACATTTCTATATATGTAGTTTGATCACGAATGTGATTTCGAGTCCTGCTCCAATGAAGTTCAACTCTATTGAATCATATTTTTGGAATTTTTGGTTGGGTATTCAGTAAGATAATGTACTCAGCTCGCCGGTTAAACAGTTGTGAGTGCGCCTTCGATCTCTTGATTAGCTCGAATTTCGCCCGACATTAAGTTTACCGTGGTGATGGTGTGGTTGACGCCTTCGTCGCTGGAGCTGCCAGCCAGCAGGGGCTTGACATCTGGTTGCTGCTCGCGAACGGTGGGCTCGAAGCGCTGATTGTTGATGTCCTCGATTGCCTTGAGCAGCTGCAATGATGGCGGGGATTTTATTAATATTTAATTTTAGTGGTTTTCCGATTTGGAGCCTTACCTCCTTCAGGCTCACGACACCCACGAGGCGGCCGATTTGGGTCACATAGGCATGATTCACGCCCATCATAGAGAACAGGGAGTGGACCCGGAGCAAAGAGGTGCGTTCCACCAGCTGAAAGGGCGAGGGATCAATGCGGGCCGATGCCGTATAAAAGTCGATGGGCTTGCTCAATTGATCCAGTTCCCAAAGCTTTTTGCCCTCGGGTGACATATCGACCACGCGATCGCCAATCTAGTGTAATGGAGTAATGGAGTTAAGGCTGAGTTCTTACCCGATTCTATAGCGCTTACCAGGTGCACACGCTTCGAGGGACTGGCCACTGGGTGCATGTGCTCATCGGAGCCGACCTCGAGGTCGAGATCCGATTCCGAGGACTTCCTAAACACGGACTGGAGCGTCGAACGCAAACGCGATTCGGAATTGCTGTGGAGGCTATTCAGCGAGTCGTGCGGCTGCGGGTCCTGGGCAGGCACGACCTCAAAGCGGGACGGTCGTCGCTCGACTGCTTGCTCATTGAGCTCCTCCGTGCGCCATCTTTGAGCCATTTCCATGCGCTTCTCGCGCCCAACTTGCTCCTCAATCAATTTGACTAGCTCCTGTCGCTGCACAGAGCCCAGCAGTATCATCTTCTCTGGGCTATCGACAAGTGGAATCGAGCGCAGCTTCTTGTTCATTCGGAGCACCTGCTTCAGCTGCTGGTAGGAGATGCCTTGCCAAATGTACTTGACGTCGTGCAGCATAAAGTCGGATACTTGCTTGTTGTACATCGAGGAGCTGGTGTACAGCAGGTCGGGCAGGTAGGGCAGCTTCTTGATCATAATGACGCTCTCGTACATGGAGGGTTGCAGCAGCGAGGCCACGGCATTGGCCACCAGCACAGCCACCAGGACAGGCACCACGAACGCAATTTGTCCGGAAATTTCGAATACCACGACGGCCACAGAGATCGAGTGGGTCACCGCGCCGGAGAAGGCAGCCGCGCCCACAATCGCATACGCTGCGGGCATTATTGGGGACATGCAGTCGCCATAGCGCACGCCCAGCGGAAAGGTCCAGGCCACAAATTCACCCACCAAACGGCCAAATCCGCTGCCAATCTTCAGCGCCGGGATGAACATGCCATGCGGCACGGCCATTGTGGAGCCAATAATGGAGAAGAAATACTAGGGAAAAACTCGGCTAGATCGAAGGATTATTTCTTGTGCGAAGATCTACGTACGTGGTAAAGCGTGTAGTAGATGAGATTGCTAAAGATGCTCGTGTACTTGGTGGACCACTGGGCGACAATGCTCGCCTGCTTCTCGCTTAGCTTCTCTTCGGTCCAGGTAAAGTTGCTGAAGAGCTGCGTCAACTGATTCTCCGTGCTAATATCCCCGCCCAGAAATTGCCCAGTGCCGATGGGAAAGGTCAGTGTGGAGATTAGCAGAGCCAGCACTCCGGGATATATAAGACGACTGTAAAGGGCACTTAGGTGAGTTAGTTTTAGACTTGAAGCAGGCAGGAAATAACTGGCGGAGTGACTGACTAACCAACTGATTGGTTGGCTGGCTGTCTCACTACTCACAGATTGGCTGACTGACTGATACTCACTTCTTCTGTAGGAACTTGTTCAACTTCGTGCTGGAACGTATGAAGAGCACATAGTGTCGATGGATCCAGACAAAGGAGGCGCCTAGCAAGCCGCACAGTGCTCTGTAGGAAAAACCCATATGAGAGAGCGCAGACAGACCTTAATGGAAGTCTTACCCAGTCAAGGCGAAGAAGACAAGCTCCCTCGAATCGAAAGGAATCTCGGTGCTTATGTACGTGGGATAGACGGCGGTAACTGTGTCGGCGCCCTGGAACCAGACAGCCAAAAGGCGCACCGACGAGGCGCCCACTACGCACCCAAAGAAACCACGCCAATAATTGCGCACGGCAAAGTATGTGGTGGTCACCTCGATGCTAAAGAGCACAGCTGCTCCCATGGGACTTATCAGTTAATCGGTTCTATATAGCTCTATAAATAGTTACAATTTCAGTTTACCTCCAATGGGTGCCGCAAAACAAGTGCCCAGGCCTATAGCGCAGGCGGCGGCCAGCATTTCGGTGCTGCGCGATTCGTTCTGGTAGATGCTGCGAAAGGGCGTGGCCAGCTTGCTCAACAAGTGGGCCACAATGCTGGCAATGTGCACATAGGGGCCCTAGAAGAGAGGGACAGTTGGAGCCTTTGATTATGGTAAACAGAAATGGGTTTTCTCTCAAAGCTCACCTCCTTGCCCAGTGGCATGCCGCTGCCCAGAACGAATGTGAGACCCAAGACCTTGGCTACCAGAGTCTTAAATGTGAGATAATTCTTGAGGGGCACACCACGGAGAATGGTTTTCATTTCGGGTATGCCGGATCCTAAAAGGCAGAATCATTTATAACTCATGAACTACAAACTAAATAGGGCCGATTACCTGCAGCTTGGGGAGCCCAATAATGTATAAACATGGTTGTAGTCAGGATCATAAGTACTGGTATTGCGACCCAAGCCAAGTACCTGACAAATGGATCGCCAGTAATATCGTTGTAGAACCAAAATCGAGCTGAAATCATTGTTAAAGTGGTGAGCATATCTAGAAGTCGGAAGTGACAACTTGCATTACCTGCAATAAACAATCGGATGCCTTCATCCATGGCGAAGGATATGAGGGCCATGATGATGCCACAGGCAGTTAGAAATATCCAATCCTTGCTCAGGCGATCGGCGAAATGATGCCAAGCGCAAGAGGACATGCTCTGCAAGCGCGTGGGCTCATTGGACTGCAGCTGGAGCAACTACACAGACAGAAATGATCAAGCAATAAATGAATATATCAACTTTATAGAAAGGACTCTTATGGGTAATATGTTTGGTACGAATTGATTGGTCTTTATAAAAAATAAATGATATATTATCATTTTTAATTATTTAATATGATAATAATTGATTTGAACATAATAATTTTTATTCTTTATCATTTCTAAAAATACTTCGATTTTTTTATACTCTAAACCCCTTGAAAATGGGAAATCAGGGTATAATGTTTTTGTGGAAATGTGTGTAACAGGCAGAAGGGGACGTCGCAGACCCCATAAAGTATATATATTCTTGATCAGCTCGACGAGCTGAGTCGAACAAGCCCTGTCCGTCTGCTCGTCCGTCCGTATGAACGCGCTGATCTCGTAAACCACAGAAGCTAAAGATCTGAAATTTGACATGTATACTCGTGAATACCATACGCAGTACAAGTTTTTTTTTTTTATATAAGTCATCCCGTTTCCGAATTATCGATAAATTTCGATAAACTTGCTTTCATTTATGTGACCCATTAAAGCTAGAGACCTAAAATTTTCTGTGCAGATAGGTGTAGTGAATGCGGGCATTTTGTATTTTATTGGATTTTGGATGCCACGCCCCCTTCGCCCACAATTTGCAAAACCCGTATATCAAATACTAGAGACTTGTGTTTTGGCAAATAGACATATATGAATGCCATAATCACACTATGAAAATTTGACTAAGAAAATCCATCTAGAAAAGTTATTAACCATTTAATTTTCCATATCATAGTTATATTGCAGCCCACGCGCAGTGGCTGCTCAGTTAGCAGAGCGCTTGCTCATATTACGTCCGTGTGCGTGCGTATGTGTGTGTATGTGTTGTTTGGAATATATATGTAAAATAATCATAGCATGCTTCAGGGTATCTCTTAGTCGAGCAGTCTCGACTAGAGCTTTCTTAATTGTTTAGTTTAATAATACCGAACAAAATTTAATAAGTGTAAAAAAAATATATATATTATTATATTAATTTTATACTTGTAGAAAGTTTTTATATACTCAATAATTTGATAATTGATTTATTGTTGACCTTTGTTTATCTCCCATATCATGAGACAGTCCTGGAGTGTAAGCCCCAAAAACAGTTCCCTTGAATAAGTCAACCAGATATTAATAGGTTTGACCATTAATTATAAAGGCACAAAGCTTGACTAAGATACTATTGCTCAGGTATATTGACTTGCCATAAATTAATACTCGCATGCTAAATTTTTTCGCAGTGTATGCGAGGTGTAAACTTGTATAGTATCAGTTTATACTAATTATAGCAGTTTGGGGCTCACCTGACTTCTCAGCTTGTCCTCCTGTTTGCGCAGCTTGGCGAGTTTGCGCAATCGTCGTGCCTCATCGCCAGCAAATTGTTGCAGATCCCTGGAGTACCTGCCATACATCTGTAGATTAACCAGTAAGGGAAAATATGTATTTAGTATATGATTCAACAATATGACAGACCGCAGGCCAACTCAAAAACATATCGAATTTGTCACATGCGACGTGCTAAAAAATTAACTTATTTAGATAGGCGTACAATACATGCCAGGTACATATTCATATAAATATATGTATGGATATATGTATGTGTATTTAAGTATGTGTGCGTATAAAGAATGGCAAAAAATAATAGAATTGTAAATAACATAGTCACATCTATCACATGCGCAGCGAATTAAACTTTTTAAGCCGTGCTAATTAGGCGCAATTAACGTAGTTTCCCCGGAAAATAATGGAAAAAAATTAAAAAATCCAAAAGTGAAAAAATATCTAAACAGCAATGGCAAACAATTTGCTGTCTGGTACCTGCTCCCAACTTATGTCAGATTGCTAACAAATATTAGACCACATAAGTGACAAATTATCACTAGATGTTTGCCAAGTTCTCAAACAATAGCCGCAAACTGTTGTTGAGTGAATATATTAAAGCTGTTTATTTAATAATTTCATTATAAATTCATTGTACGTCTTGTCGCATTATAATGTAGAATGACAGAAGTCATTACAAGGCGTCGCGATTCGATCTCGATTTCTAGTTTGATTTCTTTGGTTGCTATGCAAAATTTATTACGTAGTATTAAAAGTATAAAATATTTTTTTTGTAAATAATATAATAATAATAAAAAATATAATAATAATAAATTTGAATTTATATAATTAAATTTTGCTAAAGAATTATAATTTGTATTATAAAGGATCTTTCACTGATTACATGTCGTATACTTAATATACGATTAAAAATATTATTTCAAGTGTTCACTTCATTATTGCTATGCAGAATTTATTACGTAGTATTAAAAATATAATTTTTTAAATAATATAATAATAATAAAAAATATAATAATACATGAATAATTAAATTTTGCTAACGAATTATAATTTGTATTATAAAGGATCCTTCATTGATCACATGTCGTATACTTGCTATACTATTAATAATATTATTTTTTCCAATGTTCTTTTCATTACTGTTTTTCAATAATTTTAGTTAATTTTATTTTTATATTTGTATATTAAGAAATCTCTTGTTGTGACCAGGTCTTATAATTTTTGTTAGCGCTTACCAGCGTATGAGTATAGCCAAAATCTTCCTGATCATCGCCCGCGATCTCAAGTTTCTCCTGCTCTTGTCGTGTGGTAGACCCATTTGAATATGTTTCTGGGGATTGTGACACTAAAGTGGTTGCATCTTGCGAGAGCGAGGGTGAGGGCATTATGTGCTGCACATCGTCTGCCTTGCTATGGCGTCTCATTCTGATGGGTTTCGATAGGGTAACTCTGAGCCCAGCGCCTGAATTGCACTTAACTATTATAATTTAATAAATTGTTTTTTTTTTCAATTCTGAATTTTTTTTATTATTAATTAAAATTTAAATAATTTATTTTTTTTTGGTAATTGCGGATTTATTAGAAGACACATCCGCGCTCGACCGCTGTCAAAGTGCGTTTATCAATCCAGATTAATAAATCTATTGGAGTTGCCACAGCTAGTGCCCTCAAGCGATGTCTGCTGCGGTTTCCTCAGTCGACTTGGTCGCAGGTGATAATCAAGAGAGCTCAACTGGCCAAAAGGCCCACTGCCTGCTTGTCGCCAATCGCATCGTTCTCATTTTGCGTGCTGTATGCCCTGTATAACTAGTTTGTCAATGATATTGAAATATTGCTTATATTGGAATTGGTCTGGATTTGTAGTTAAGCTTAAGCAACATTCGGCTTTGTGCAATTTAATTTACATTATACGAAACTTGATTACAGGGTATTTACTCATTGAGCTGTGAGTTTAAGTGTGTTCATTGATAACATGGTTATGTTAACCTGCAGTTTAGAACGCTGTTAGCTTTCTGTTAACCATCACCACTGTTCAACCTACTTCAACTTGGTACTGTAATACCCTGAACTCAATTGGGCATTGGGGTATATAAGAAAGAGGTGTGGCAGACCCCATAAAGTCTACATATTCATGATCAGGACAGAGTCGTTTAGTTCGATACCGTACAAAAATGTAGTTTATTGGGTGTATATTATTGATAAAAATAGTACACATTTAGCCAGAATCTTAGAGCCTTTGGGAAAGTCGAAAGAGTACAAAAATGAGACAAATCGCAATGAGTATCATGGGCCATTGAGAGTATGAGTAGGACAGGGAGGCAGTTTTAGAAAATACGCGTATTTCCTGAAATTCCTTGAGAAGTTCGTATTTCATTTCATCATATTGGGGATAATTGAGAACCGTGAACAGTGCAGTGCTGGTGGCACTCTCTTTTTCCGTGCATTCCTTGATTAAATCGTCGGTTAATTGAAATGTATATGGAAGACAAACCATGTAATTAACTGGTTCGACTATATTATTAGACGTTGGCTCAACAAAAAGCCAATCGCTAGTCATTTTAATTCGTTTTTCATTAATAAGTGGCGTAGATCCCATGGATATTAGGTATTGTTGCCCTCTCTCTGATTGTAACTCGAATATTGCGTATGGAGTGCCTGGTCGTATGATACTATTGCCATATTTATAGATCATATCTGATGAGTATCTGCCCACGCATATTCTCGACCAAATTTTGTTCTTAATTGAACGACATATTTTACTCCGATGAGGCTGCATACTTGATATTAAAAAAATTTTGAGTTTGACTTGTAGATCGAAGAATTTCAGTTCATTTATAAGAAAAGTTATATTTTGAATTCATATGGAAAACCAAATGATTGGAATTCCAAGCTTAAATTTCTTCATGTTTTGATGGTAATACGGGAAATTTAATGTTAAATAACTTTTGGACAGCGCGATAGTGCCATTTATATGTCTGTAGTAGTGGGGAGAGGGTGGGTTCTTAAAATTTAATAAAAAATCAATAAATATAAAATTAAATACAAAATTTTGGAGACTAGCTCCAAAGATATACATCTAATTAATAACTGAACTTCGATTTCCGGTTATAATCGATAACATTGAAACGGGAATTTTTATCGACTTTTTAAAACATTTAAAACGATTTGCGCCTATTATAAGGAACCTATAAAAATTGCAGGGCTCCAGATTTTATAAGACGAAGAGACTGACAGATATATCAACTCAGCTTATCGCCCCGATTAAGAATATATATACCTTATAGGGTCTGCCACGCCTCCATCTGCCTTTCACATACATTTTAACAACACCAGATTTCCCATTTTCAATGGGCAGCTTTGTAAACATTGTACAAGTCGCATGCGATAAAATTATAGCATGCAAACATTTCGCAAGCGACTTTATACCTTACAGCGACTAATTATTTAGAAGTTGACCTTGATGTAATTCCAATTATAGGAAGTATAATTAATCAATTATATGAAGTATACATATAGTTGTTTATAGCTTATATAGTTTATATATATTGTTTACAGTTATATGCCATATAAGACATGCCAATGATATTTAAATCATTTTTTTTTTAAATTAATTCGAATTCCAAGCGAGTTTGAAATGGGAATTTGTTTTAAAATGAATATTTGCATAGTTTTTGAAATTTGGAATATATACTCGGGTTGACAACTAAAGATTTTGAAATCACATAATATATATAATATTTAATATAAATTATTCAAACAAAATACTTTGAGAGTTTAACAAGAATTTAAGTTGGCAAATCAGATTTATTGCGAAACTCATTAAATAGCTGATAGCTGATGTTTAGGCAATATTTAAAAAGTACCATGGTCCAGGGATAATATTATTCTACATATAATCAAATGATTAGTTGCGAAAACGGGGATTTTAACCATAAAAACCATATTTGATAGTTCGATAAAAACTTTATTATTAATTTATGAATGGGGAAAACCAAACAAAAGACTATGATCGAGGTGTGGATATATCTGTCAATAATTTCATATTTTGGCATGTTTGGTGATTTGAAAGAGTTGCTAAATGTTATTTTAAAATATTTATTTTGCATTGCATGCAACTTAAATATAGATCACGATATCTTTGACTTTATGCACTAGCGAGAGATATAAATACATAACAACTTGATCAACTAATTAATTAATTATGCTATCACTTAGTTTAGCTTTAAAGAAATTTAACAGCGGCATTTAACAAACATTGTGGCCGTTGCTAACAGTAAATATATATATTTTTAAAGATGGGAGCCTAGTTTAAACAGATTTGTTTGTGTCTTGTGTTGCATTTGCAGTTGCATTTGCGTCTGTTGGCGGTATGGTGAGCGCTATTTCTGGCGTGTCGAGAGACTTCAGATGCTCCATTTCGATGTCTGAGCAATTGTCAGAATTGGAGAGGGCCGAATCCATTGAGGTAATGGTCATATCAACGGCTTTGTCACTAGCTGGACTAACTGTCAGCAGAGGCTTCTCCGCCGCAGGTTTCGAGTCGCAATTGAGTTCTTCGTCACGAGGATGCGCCACAAAACTGTTGCTGTTGATGTCCTCGATGGCTTTACGCAGCTGTCAAATAAACATTTTAAATTAGTTAATAAATATTTGTCGTTTTACCATTTCATATTCACTTACCTCCTTCAGACCCACCACGCCAACAAGACGTCCAATTTTGGTTACATAGGCATGATTAATGCCCACCATGGAGAACAGCGAATGCACCTTGAGTATGGAGGTGCGTTCGACCAGCTGAAAGGGCGATGGATCTATATGTATCTGCGCCTTTTCCAAATCGATGGGCTTTAGCATCTCTTCCAGTTCCCATTGCTTCTGATCCTCCGGCGACATGTCTATGACACGTTCTCTCGGCTAAAACAGGCAAATGCGTATAAGTAAACCTTTGAATTTAACTTTTAGCTATATATATTGCTTTTATCGATCGATCTATCTATAGATTTATACATACCAATTGCACTGATTTCGCCTTTTTTGGACTCGCGTTCTGTTTAATGTGTTTTGATTTTTGGTGCATTAAGAGAATTACATATATATATACACAAATATATATATATATATATATATATATATACATATATATATATATATATATATATATATATATATATATATATATAAGATTGGAGTACAATGTAAACAATAGAGAGAATAGATATAGTTGTAGGTTAAATGTCGGATATAGAAATATTTGATCGGTTAGTATGGATTACGATACAAGACAGTCATATGTATATACAGAGAACAGATCATACTTACCCCATTTACTGTCTCATCGTTATCAACATTGAGATTTTCATCATCATCATCTTCTATCGTATAACCCATTTCATTGGACTTTTGATTATCGGATAGCTTTGCCGAATCTTTAACACTCACATCGCAGCTGAATTGAATTTTTTTCTTAACATTTCTTTGCTTTTCTATGTGATTCTCGTTTAAATGGGACACAGCAGCCGGCTCGTGGGTCTGTCTATTAATATCTGAAACTTTATTTGTTTTGTATTTAGTGCAGGGCTTATCGGTATTCACATCGTTGAGCGGCATATTAATTGGTTTATACGAATCTGTCTTATCTGTTATTGCATCGTCTGTGTCATCCTTATCGGGCAGCATTTTCAAAGCGTTAAATTATCTATATTAATTTGCGCACAATCATTCTCTAAAACATCGCGTAGATTGTTCAGTTTGCGTTTAGATATATACGCATATGTATAAACAAGCGGGCTAAGCAATTTTCTAAAACTCAGAGCTGCCACGGAAAACTCTCGAGAATTTAGTATATATTAATATAAATTAATATAAAGAGTTTTCCGTGACGGCTTCCTTTATAGCATATTTGGATTATAACTGAATAATTGTTACCATTCTTTGGGTTGATTCCGATCGAATTGCAATTGGGTTTACTTGCTTGCAGATATGGAATGGAATGGGTGAAGTGTACAGACAGAGGGAGAGAGAGACCCATCAGAATACCAAATAGTAGAGCGATGCATAGAGAAGGTAGCGATGGCAGTGGTAGGGGTACTTACCAGCATGATCTGATCGGTAACAAAGTTCCAATTGTTTTGTGCTTGCTTGGATGGCGAATATACAGATTTACAGAGATAAGCGCAACAGACAAAGGTAAGTAAGAGGAGCTTAGCTCCATTAGTTGTTAAGCGCGAATATCCACAGAGTGTAAAATAGGAGCTTATGGCGAGGGACTTACCAACTGAACCTTCTTGGATATGCCAGGTGTGCTGGGCACACTGGGTGCACGTTGCACTTGCACCTCGTTGTTGCTGGCCCCCGGCGAGATGGAGCCCATTTCCGGATCCGGTTGTACATCCTGCAGCGTGGTGGACTTCTTAAAGATTGCCTCAAATGCAGACCGTATGCGGAACTCCGAGTTGCCCGTGATCGTGGTGTAAGGCGTAATGCTGGGACTGTGCGGCGAGGCGGGCGCATAGGTCTTTAAGTTGAAGGAGTTGGTCTTCTTCAATATGGACTTGCGCGGCGTTAGGGAGCTGTGTATTGTTTCCGCTCGCTTCTTGGGTGGCAACATCTCATCGTTGGCTATCTGCCGCAGGCTGAGTATGTCCGGTGCGGGCAGCACCTCGAACCGTGAGGGTCGGCGCTGTTTTAGCTCAGCTTCCTGTTTTTTTTTCTCCTCCTCGAGGGCGCGCTCTTCGGCCTCCTTTTGCCACTTTTGTGCCACCTCCATGCGCTTCTCGCGTCCAATGTGCTTCTCAATGATCTTGATGAGCTCGTACCGCTGCACAGAGCCGAGCAATATCATGTTCTCTGGGCTGTCCACAAGCGGGAGCGAGCGCAGCGTCTTGTTGATCTTGAGCACCTCCTTAAGCTTTTGGTAGGAGATGCCATGCCAAATATACTTCACGTCTCGCACCATGAAGTCCTCCACAAAGATGCTGTACATGCCGGAACTGGATGGCAGCAGATCAGGCAGATACGGCAGCTTCTTAATCAGTATAATACTGTCGTAGATCGAGGGCTGCAGCAGCGCTGCCACCGCATTGGCCACCAGCACGGCTATCATCACGGGCACTACGTGGGTTATCTGTCCGGTCATCTCAAAGATAATCACAGCCACGGATACCGTATGCGTCACAGAGCCGGAAAAGGCAGCTGCGCCGACAACGGCATAGCCACCTGGCATAATGGGTGACAATCGACCGCCGTAGCGCACGCCATGTGGAAACCAGGAGGCCATCAGTTCGCCCACCAAGCGACCAAATGCGGCGCCAATTTTAAATACAGGTATAAACATGCCCGACGGCACCGGGATCGTGGACGCTATGATGGAAAAGAAGAACTGCAACCAAAAAAGAAATAAATAAATGGAATAAGTATTTAATTACATAGAAAAGAAAATAGTTCGCTTGCCGTGAAGACAGTAAATATCACCAGGTTGGCAAAGACGCTCGTGTAGCTGGTCATCCAGTGCGTGACAACGGCAGCCTGCTCCACAGTCAGATCACTGCGCGACCAGGTGAAATTGCTAAACAACTGCGTCACCTGCTCGTGTGTGCTGAGCTCTCCGGCTAAAAACTGACCTGTGCCCAAGGGAAATGAAATGCTGGAGACCAACAGCGCCAGGAAGCCGGGATACAGAAAACGACTAAAAAGGAAATGTGTTTAAATTGAATTAATTGATATCGATATTGAGAGAACCGCAAAAATAGTAATCGCAGCAATGCGTATGTTATCGATTGGTACTCACTTTTTCTGTAGAAATTTGTTCATGCGCTTGTTCGAGCGCATGAAAAGCACATATCGACGATGCACCCACACATAGGTGGCGCCACCTAAGCCGCAAACGAAGCTGTTGTAATCAAAATTTGAATTTAGAAATGATGTTTAAAAAGCAATTGATTTATGCACTCACCCAATCAATGCAAAAACAAACAGCTCTTGCGGATCGAAGGGAAATTCGGTGGTAAAATTGGTTAGGAACAGTGCACGCACTGTATCCGCATTTTGGAACCACACGGCAAGCAGTCGAAACACCGTTGCACCACACACGGCCGCAAAGAAGCCGCGCCAATAATTGCGCACCGCAAAATACGTCGTGGTTACCTCAATACTAAATAGAACGCCTGTCGAATTGATCGATCCGTCTCTCAGTTTATTGAAACTATAATAAATGAACTCTAGTACTCACCACCTACGGGCGCAGCAAAGCAGGCGCCAACGCCGACGGCACATGCAGCCGCCAGCATTTCGGAGTTGCGGGATTCGTTCTCATATATGCCTTGGAATGATGTGACGAGTTTACTTAATAATTGTGCTACAATACTTGCTATATGTACGAAAGGACCCTAGAGACGAGGTTAGTTTTTTTTTATATTTTTTTCGAAGAGCTTTCCAAAATGTGTGAGTTGGTGTGTGTGTCTGTGTGTGTGAGTGTGTGGTTGAGTGGGTGTGCCGTTAGCCGGCATCAATTTCTTATACTTACTTCCTTTCCTAATGGCATACCGCTGCCCAGAGTTGCCGTTAAACCAATTACCTTGGCCACTAATGTCTTAAATGTGAGATACTCTTTCAGCGCAACGCCGCGCAGTATGGTCTTCATTTCAGGTATACCGGAACCTATACATAGTTGAAGTTCAGTAAAATGCAATTGTATCTTGAATTCGCAATTGGTGCTTTCGTAAGTGAATAGTACATATCAATTAGTAAATTTGTTGTGCTTATTTATGGGGCAATCGATTTTGAGTATAAGACATATAGACATTTAGTTAGGGTAGTTCAGTTATTGGATGTGCCAAGTGCGTTTGGTGCGGGCAGCTGCCGGATTGCAGTGGTACAGGGTTCTTATCATATCAAAACATTTTAAATTATCCTTTAATAATTCGAAATTTGTATAGTGATCTATTTTCATAAGTAATATTTCTTAAAGGAACCTGTAGCAAAAACTGCCTTAATATATTATCTAGTTTTTTTTCGGAATCCTAAACACAACCATCGAAGTAAGTAAGTAAGTAAAAAAATTAATATAGTTTTCAGTTTTTGAATATTTTTTGCTTTGGAAAACTCAAATGACTACGAATCCGAAAACTATAAAAATACATAAAAAATAACAAATATGAATTTATCAAACAAAACTCTACAAATATATACTTTCCAAATACTAACTAAATACATCTGATTTATGCACAACAAATACTTGATCATTTCTATATACCAGCTACTTGTGATAGTTATTTAGTTATTTAGTTCTTTACTTACCTATGCTTTGCGGTGCGATGAGATGCACAAAGCCGGCTGAGAATAATATTAGACAGACCGGCAATGATACCCAAGCAATATACTGTATAAAGGGCTGTGAAGTAAGATCGCGATAGAGCCAAATACGAGCTATAATGATATATGGGCAAAGTCGTGAATCAATAAAGAAAGAACTGGTATATATAATGAAAGTAGTGAATGGCCGCAGGCTTACCATTTGTACATATCGATATGCCCTTGTCCATGATAAAGGAGAGCAGGGCCATTATGATGCCCAGCAGGGCCAGGAATACCCAATCCTCGCCCAATCGTGCCAACGTATGCTTCCATATCCATGACGAGATGCGTTTTATGCGCGTCGCTCGTTTGCCCAACAGTTCCTGTAAATATTTCCCAGCACTGCTGCTTTATAAACCGATGCGCTCAATATGATCTTAGAATACGCTATATAGGTATATATATATCTATATAATATATATATTTATATATATAAATTATATATTTATATATATAAATTATATATTTATACATATATATATATATGTATTTAGATATATAGATAGGTATTACATGTAGTACTGTATATAGCTACCAGTGTCAATGGGATCTATTGGGATCTATGCCAAATTATTTTTCTGCAGATTCAAAATGGCGCTTGTGAATTTCATGTGCGAGTATTTTGCATAATTTTCGATGTTAAGTGAATATATAGAATATATTGGAATTTAGTTGTCTATAAAAATATTATGCTTTACCTTAAGTATTCATATATATTGCTCATTACGTTAGGCACATTATAATATATAGATTGTCACATGATTAATTTTGGGAGATATAATTCTCTTTGTTCTTATATTTAGAATTTACCTTATTTCTTTGTTTATCTTCTTGCTTTCTTCGCTTTTCGAGTAGTTTGAGTTTTCTGGCTTCATCTTTAGCAAATTCTCCTAGATCTTTCGTGTAACGACCATACATCTGAGAATAAATAATATTTATGTACATAAGCGTGGTATATTATATTTTTCAATACCTATTAGGCTGCGTTGAATGCCTGTTCAATTGTATAAAGAAATGGAAATTAAAAATAAATAAACGTTGTCCACCATCCTCCAAGAATACCAAACACTTACTAACGCATTCGTTTCACTTGTTGATCATTTTGGCAGCAGCCAAAGGTCCATACATATTATAAATAACTTAAAAAACTCTCGTCTTTTAAAATAAACCAAACAAAGCAAGTAAAAGTGATCTAGTCGGATGTGCCCGACTATCAGATACCTGATATCTGAACTCCTTGAAATATTATAATATCAAGAGCGCTGCACCTGCTCAACTTATGCTGATTTTCAATATAAATATAAATTAATATATTCCTTTGTACAGAATTGCATATGATACTCTACCTTGACCATTAGCAATTTATACAGGGTATAAAAATAGAAACAAATCAAAACAAAAATATATAGATAAAAAAACATAGGAGAGAACATATCCCATAAGCAACGAATTTTCGTCATGAAACGATGCTTATTTACGGAAATTCCCATTTGATAATTGAACAGCATAGCAACAAAAAAAAAAAAATAAATAAAAAAAAAAAATAAAATTCGCATATTATAAGAAATTGACAATGATTACGCAGATAAATGCTCTTTGACATGCCTGTATATATAGATTAAAATATAAGAGAGTGAATAAAATGAGAATAGTTTAATTGTGAGAGTTTTGGAATGTGTGTGAGAGAGAGAGAGAGCAGAAATATACCTATATGCGTCGACAGACTAAAAAAGTTTTTATTTATTATTGTCATATGGTTAATTCATGAAAACTCATTCATGGTGCATTAGCTATCCTAAAAAAATTCTAAATATTTGTTCACTTAAATAAATATTTTTTAATAGAATAAATTTGTCGAATAAAATAGACCCCGAATGCCTCAAGTAAAATTCATTGACCATGCAATCCGAAAGTCTTATACTAAAGATCCCCAACACATATGCCATGGTCAAAACAAACAAACGCAATAAATAAAAATAATTAGGTATGCGACAAGAAAGAACAGGATAAAAGAAAAGAATATCGAAAGAAAATGTAAGAATTGCAACAAAAATAAAATTGCAGAAGTATGAACAACGCAGCTAATTCTCAGAGGTCTGGGCGAAGGTCTGTTGTGGCTGGGTAAATATGTCTTCATTGTCTAGAGAATCATCTTGTAGTTTTTGCATAGCTTTTAGCTGTAAATAGATCTGGTTCGCAGTTGACACTCAGAACCTGTACAGGTTGTGAACTAGTTCGACAGTTTTCGAATTCGAGATTTCGAATATACGAAATTCTTGCATATAACAAAGTCTTCAAAATCTAACTCAATTTGGAATTGAATTATTTTGAAAATGTGAGCTAGTTCCAGCCACTTGGAGTCCTGAATTTATTTTTGTTCACATGAACGAACGATTCAATTTCGAATTTAAGTTCTGACCTAATTTAGCAGCTCGAGCACTATTTCTAAAGAGCAGAGCCGATTTCCAATTTGAAAAACAAGAGTTTTGGAATGAGGGTACTATAGTACTATAGTTTGTAAAGTAGAAGCGTTTTCAATTGGTTTTTCGAATAAAATTAAATGATTTCCAGTTCGGAATTGTTTTGTATTGAAATTTGAACTGAATTCGTTGTTACTTGACTTGGAGCTGGTTCCACACTGGCTTTTTGAATCATGATATTTAGTAATATTATCTTACATAGTAGAACGCCTCAATTTCGAACTCAATTTGATTTTTGTCATCGCTGGCTCTTTCAGCGGATTTGCGTTGCTGTTGCTTCTGCTTGGCAATGGCCTCATCCCAGCGCAGGCGAACGGGAGTGGAGGGTATTTTATGGGCGCGCTGCTCCTCGCGCAGATACTCCTCGCGATTGATCAGCAGCTCCGGCTCGAAGGCGTATTCGCGAATGTACTCATCCTGGTGAGTGCGACTGTTGTTGAACATGAAGCAAACCGAATTTGATTACGTTGCGAATTTCGAAATTCGAACAGACGAATGCGATTCTATGATTGTTCAATGTTAGATAGAATTGATCTTATATATGTTTTTGATGTTGCTGTTGCTGTTGTTGCTGTTTTTGTTTTTGTTTTTGTTGTGCTGCGTGTCAGTCGGTTAGATCTGTATTACGGCCTTTGACATGCCTGTGGCTGTTGGCCGAATTTCTGTTTCGCATTTTGTTGCCAATTATTTTTAGTTTTTCAGCTTCTGCTTCTTCTTCTTCTTGCAGTTGATTTTTCACATTGCAAGTCGCCGTAATTACATGTCGCTGCCCTTGAGGCGCACCCCGTCAACATTTGTAAATTTTATTGCAATTATTTTTAACATTTTTACAATCAGATTAAATGGCAAAATTCGCATCGGTGTTCAAATAACCATTAACACAGAACTATACATATTTATTCAAATAAATAATTTAAATAAATTTCCACAGAATAATTTTTAACGATTTTCCTTAGTATTTTCTATTGATTTTCACGCATTTGTCCGACAATTACGCTGCGTTCTAATCTTTGGGAAAACTTTTTAAAACTAAAACGGACATGCTCGCGAGCTTTTCCGTTTGTTGAGAAATTATTGAAATTTTGTTTCGACCGACCACACCATAGACGCTGTGCATTGCCCAGGGTAACCAGCTACACCAGAAAAATCTTACCACAAAATATAAAAATTATATGGTTAAAATGTGGACTGCTTATCCCTTGTTAAGAAGTTCGAGTACTTTGAAAATTCCCCATTATTAAATAAATGAGAAATTTCTAAATTAATAGAATTAATAAAAATTAATAATAAATTTATGGCAGCATTTATCGGTTAAAAAATATGTTTTTTAAATTTATTTAAAAACAATTTTTTAAATCAGCTGAATAAATATTGAAATTTAGTTAGCCTGGTTACCCATTTGCTTGCAGCCTACTACCTTCGACAGTGAAATAATTTCTTAACTTATAATGAACGCTAAATATTATTCATTATAATCCGATTAAAAATAGCAACATATTTTTTGCACCTCTTTCCATTCTCATTCATTATTTTTCATTGCTTTTACACGTCGACTCGAATAGGGAAAACACACCAAACAAATATATGGGATCGTGGTCGCTGTGCTGCAGCTGTATACCCTAACTTTCGACGGTGAGACTAGCGTCGAAGAATCTATACTCTTAGTTTATTTTGGTTATGAAATTCATCGATCGATAATTCAATGTTTGCGTTTCCTCTATGTTCTTTGAAGTTAGACTGCGTACGATTTTATCTTTAATGTTAGGAAAATTTTAGTTGATTTATGGTTATTACGTCTGTGTCAATCTGCAAGCAAAAGATCCCCCCTGTTGTTGTATCATTCACTCAATACCGTAATTTCACAAATCAGATATTGCTAAAGTGAGCAAGATCAATAAAATTGATATATACGCTAGAAGCAGACATGATTGTTATTGGATTGCTGGATTGCTGGATTGCTGGGTGAGTAGACCATTCATATCGGATATAAAGATAACGCGCTGTTGGCGCTTCGGTTACTAGGTACAAATAGTCCAGGAAATCTTATCACTTAAGCGGATGGCTTACTTAAATAGATTACTATAAGTTTGTCGATCGTTTACATCTATTCATACTGTGTATGTGGAAATATATGTTTTGCTTACAAGTGTGTCGATATATCCAAATGGATCATCGTCATCAGATGAATCGGAATCGGGTCCATTTTCGGCTGGCGGCGGGCATGGATAGAAGGCTTGCGACTTGATTTTCGGGTGCTTCTGGACATGCCGCAGCTCCGTTTCCATTGAAATGTTACTGCTACGTCTCTGGCGCAACTGACGAATGAACTTCTCAAAATCAGCCCACTCCGAGTCGACCAGCTCGACATTCTCTTCACCAAACTCTTCATCGTGTATGATACGTTCGACTTGCTGTTTGGCTTTGGCTTTGGCATTGCGATCACGATTATCGCGTGTGGCAAAGTACACCATGGCTGGTTATGTCTATATATATCTGTGTGTCTGGGGTGAATATAGCTGAAGAGAGTAATGCGATATCGATACGACGCACGAGTCCAAAAAGTAGTTAACCGATCGTAGCTATTGCCATGGCTAGAAGCCTTTGCGGGCGAACCAAATCTTCGCTTTGCTTATGCAATTGCATTAATTAAGCGCTTCCCGTGTGGGCTCTTGGTATCTGCTGCTCTCTTGCATCCGTCAGATAAAGTATCTTATGCTGCGTGCGTCTCGCATCAAGTTTAGAACTCAACTGAATCTGTGGCAGACTCGTCTCGATATTCCTCGTCCGCTTAAGCTCAAGACTCTACATAAAATGTGACACAGAATCTCAAGTGCTTAGAACCTACTTGCAGTTATCCCCTCCCCCTACAAAGACTCATACACACATACACATACATACAAACACGCATACCCGCACTCAAGCGGTCAAAGTTTGTGTGTAAAACATCAATAAAATTTCATAAATTTAATAATTTGTGCCGCCTGGGCTAGAGCAAAAGTGAAAATGCCACGACGCACAGTGGGACAAAGCCTATTTTTATATATTATATATTTTATATTATATATTATATATTATATATTATATATTATATATTATATATTATATATTATATATTATATATTATATATTATATATTATATATTATATATTATATATTATATATTATATATTATATATTATATATTATATATTATATATTATATATTATATATTATATATTATATATTATATATTATATATTATATATTATATATTATATATTATATATTATATTATTACTGCATATGTCTATAGATATGTATTTCAATTATTATTAATTTCTTGTTCGTCTTGCTCCACTGTGCCTTGGCACTTAAGCAGCTCAAATTGAGTCGACTTTTCAACGACATCATCTTGCTTTAAACTCTTCAAGTGTTTTTTCAATATACGTGTGGGTGGATTATGCACATGGCACCGAGTCACATGTTTGTGATTGTCTATGCGGCATTTTCTCAGATACAAATGTATATTTTTTCAGATTTTTATTTTTGCTGCTCTGTAAGTGTCGTGAGCGCAGTGCAAAGTTTGGCTTTGATTGAATTGCTCAATTTAGTGCGACGCCTGGCCAAATGACGGCATTAATGATGTGCCTAACCCTAAATAGGTTGAATATACTATCGCACATTCTGGATGATCAACAAGAGCAACACAAACACCCTACATTGCTCGTTGCTCATTCAATATAGATGCTGCTCTTGAGAATAGTAGAAAGTATATGAAAAGCACAAAAAGGATTAGAGTATCCTATATAAATTGAAAGAAGAATATAGCATATACATATATAGAAAGAAGAGAGTATAGCAGCGAGAGAGAAAAAGACAGGAAGAAAGACAAATAAAGAGAGAGAGAGAGAAGACAGATACAGAATGAGAGAGGGAGAGAGATCCAATAAGAGAAAAATAGATGGGAAGAAAGGGAAATACAGATAAATGCGACACAGAGAGAGGGAGAGAGAGAGAGAGAGAGAGAGAGAGAGAGGGAGAGAGGGAGAGAGGGAGAGAGAGAGAGAGAGAGTGAAAATATATGCGAAGAAAGGAAAAAAGAGATAAATAAATCGAGAGAGCGAGAGAGGCAGAGAGTGAGAGAGAGGGAGAAAGGTGGAAAGAGAGAGTGATAGATATATACACAGATAGATAGATATTCATACGGAGAGTGATATAGAGAGGAAGAAAAAGAGGCAGAGTAGAGGGTATATTGATTGAGTGGAAAAAAAAGCGGGAATGACCGCCTATTTATATTATATATATATAAATAGGTAAAAAAAATATATATATATTTATATATTTATATATATATATATATATATATATATAATGATGATAAAATAATATTAAAATTAAGATTTTAAGTTTAAATGTGTATATCTTTATATATTCAATTTACAAAATTCTCAATGAATGGAGATAGAAATTTGGAAGAGAGAATGAGATGGCGAAATACCTAAAACCAATACGATTGTCGTCGGGTTCCTTTGCGTCATACAGTCGCACTATAACTATTATCTCATTATATCAGTTTATTACAATATCTGACCGTGTACATTCCCACAACGACAATAATTCGCATTAAGCGGGCTCAAATTGAATTGCTTGCTATTTCCATTGCATTCGTAAATCATTTTGTACGTACAACTGAGAGATTTACTTTCTTAGTATATATTTAATATTATAATATGATATACTATTATTTATTTTATATTTTTGGCTTAAAATAATAATTGTGCCTATAGGATATATATTTTTGTGTGTTGAGTTTCAGGTAGAACAAGTTAAGCTCAATAGACACAATCTCATACATATGCAAAGCACATGAAATTTAAGAATATTATCATATTTATAACAAACACCAAACGGTGTTTCCGAAGAGAATGGGCCACTTGCTAAAATGTCTTTTCTTGTTGATAAGTAAATCTTTTTGACTACTCGTCGGCTTTTATTGAGTATTCAAAAAAATGTGTATCACCCTTATGCACTCCGATTCAAAAATCGAAGCAGTTTCTTTAAATGATGATCAGATCAGAACTTAATATATTAATATGAACTTCACAAAAAATAATAATAATCTATATATATAAATAATAATCTATTCTATATATACAGAAGTTTGATCAAACATTTCACAAAAATCATATTTGACAGAAAATAATTTCAATGCGAACCAATTTTATTGTAATATGAATACAAATTGATTATTTTATGTATTTAATTTGGAAATAATATCATTTTGTAGTTGACGAACCTTAAGATTTCTTTTAAACATGCCGAACTATTTTATTTGTTTTTTAATTTCAAAGAAAGAAAAATTTGGCAATTGGGAACAGAATAAAGCGAACTTGGCCACAATTCCAGGGCAACTGAAGATGATGGCATAAGTTTGGCCGCAGCCACAGAAGCAACTTTGAATAGCCCATCCCGAAATTCCGGCCAAGATAAAGGCGTGAATAGCGGCAGCAACAACAACACCTGTGCGAAATTTAATTAAAAATTTTAACAAATAACGTAATCGTGTAATATTTGCACAGATTCACGAGATAAATTCGAAACTTATGTAAGTAGAATGTGGAATTCAATATTATCGCAAATGCAATTCACATTTATGGCCTGGGCCAACTGTTTGGTAGCGAAATAGCTAACGGCAGCTTTTAAGGCCCCACAATAAAGCACATTGTTAATTGTATTAAACAATAAACCGACCATAAACATTCACAATCAATGAGTGCAGCCGCAAAATCAAATCGATTCGTATTTTACGCCACAATCGTTGCCTCACTAAATCAAAGTGATCGCCGATAGGGCACCTCTTTTGATTGATGATGATGCCTTAGAGAGCATAGCTCCGATAAGTCACAGCAATCACTAATCGAATAAGTGTGTGGTCTACATAAAAAACAAACAATAATTAATTTAAACTGTAAGTCTAATAATTTGGTAGGTGATGTATTTGATATAGATTTAAATGCCAAGTTAGAATATTAATGCGGAATTATTTGAGGCAATAACCTGCCACATCATATCCTAATTTTAATTTTTTATTTAACAATTAGAGTAATTAAGTGATATTGATTTCGTTTGCACAAACATCAACTATTCACAAAGAGCCCTTTTTAGCTGTGTTTCAGTTCAGCTAGAATTCAATTCGAGTTCATAATCTTTATAAGAATATAATATAAATTTAACAAATTATAAAATTATTAGCAACAATCACGCAAAATATTTATTTTCCGATCTGTTCTCTAAATATCAATACTATTTTACTTATTTAGTATTCCCCATTTGACTTGAAGACCAAATCAAAATTCACCTAATTGCAATTTGTGTAAATTTATTATTTTTACTTTTAGAATGTATTTGAACAGCTTTAAAGCGCAGTGAGAAATGTTTTTTAATACGTTTGTCGGCAAAGCAAAAAGTTTCCCGAGAAATGCCTACATTAATGATATTGCCAACTGCAATACAATTAACGCATTTGGGAAACAATTGAATTGCAATTTGGGTTTCACAACTAATACCAAAATAATAATAAATGAGCTACGAAAATAGCCGTTATCAACTGGGCTTACGTAAAAAGTAAATGTCATACGAACTCTGCGAGTAATTAAAAGTCCAATTTCAATTCTTTTCGACCTAGCATAAAAAAATTAACAGCCTTTGCCAGTTTTCTTCATTAGCCAATAAATGCGAAACTTCAATCATTGTGCTAAATCAATCAATCAATTCGATAGACGTTATAAAAGTATAAAATAATTTAAGAATAATTTATGAGTAGCACATTTTTGGTCTAATTTGTATAATAATCCGAAAAATATGGCGCTGGCTGAGTCGAAAAACATTTATACATTTATATGCGTAACAAGAAAGCAGATTAAATACCCTTTTCGTACTCGTAGATGAAAATATAGACTGCCAGAATTCATTCTTTACTCTTACTAACTTAGCAAATGCGCAAAAAGAGTTTAAGAAATTTGAGGCCTAATCTAAACAACATGTTGTTCCTAGTTGGGTTTGCATAGCTTTACATTAGCGCGTGCCATTATATATATTTTTGATCCCCAAAACAGATTTCTGGCAGCCATTTCAGAGCTCTGTGTAAATGTTTGTTCTATAAATAAATTTTTTATTTTTTGGTGCTAATTGCTTCTTATCATCAAAACGCTTAAGAATAAAATTATTAAAGCAAACAGATAAATTGGTGACCCACTCGCAGCATCTACAACAAAGCAACGCGCTAAGGCCAAAGAACTTCAAAGGGAAACTGAATGTAAAATAAAAAAATTATATTTAAAATTTGTCATGGCGATGACGCAAATTTCGGTACGAATATTATTTTTATAAATACAGTCGATTCTCGATAATTCGCCATTTCCAACAGAATTTTTTACGAATTACAGAGGTTTTCGATTTACCGGGTTTTCCATATAACGGGGTTTAAAAAATCTAAATTTGAATTGAAGGGCTTTCTATATTTCACGTCGTTTCAACAGTTTTAACTTATTAAAAATAAATAAAATACACATTCATTTCAATATTATGTATTATAAACAAAATTAAACATAAACAAAATTATATTAACGAAAAATTAAGAATTAAAAAAGCGTGTAATTTTTTATTGTTTCATGTTCTTAATACTTATTTTTTCCTTTGCGTTTTCCAAGCTTATTAAATGATCAAATACATTATTCGGAACATTATAAAATAGCTGGTAGATATTATATTTTGTTTTTTTTTTTTGTGAAATTGATAGTCTTTTATGAGAACGTTTATTTGACAGTTTTACGAATCGTCTTCACGCTTCAAATAAAATGAGCAAATTAATGTAAATCAACAACGAAATTTCGCACATTAAGCGACATAAAGGCGCCATGCATAATAGTCTGCGAGACTTAACGGTAGTTTAACTTCCAGCAAAATCAAGAATTACGAATTACAAGAGGTTTCGAAACGAAATTACGAATTACAAGAGGCAAGATCATCGGCGAGTAGGCAGAAAAACTTCGAATTAACGAGGGGACCAAAATGTATGGGATTAATTTTACGAATTAATGAAGTTTTTTTTTTTAAAGGGACCAGCAGTTTCTTACGAAATATTGAGGGTTGAATTATCGAGACTCGACTGTATATAAATAAATATATATATATATATATATATATATATATATATATATATATATATATATATATATATATATATATATATATATATATATTTTTTTTTTATTTTTTTTTGGTTTTTTTTGTTTTTTAACGAAATAGCAGATTTCTAACTTTAAAATTTAAAATTCCAATTACATACCGCATTTAATTATGGGGTATACAGAATGTAGTGAATGCTAAAGCTGTTGATGAGAGTAGGAGAAAGATCAAAACAAAATCAGCAGATGACTGGGCAGAATATAATATATATAAATTTATATGCACAAATATCTACATATAGTATACATGCCTCAATACTCTGCAGTTCTGTCCAATTATATATTTTTTTAGTATATACTCAAGGTTCAAATTATTTAGTTTCTGTAGTAAAATACTTGGGGGAATCCCTTGTCAAATTTAAATAACTAAGTTTTATGAACAAAATTAATATGCATATGATATTTAAATACGTTCAGCCTCTCCAACAGGTATGGCGAGAAAAACCCAGTTAGAGTACGCTCGCGTACATATTTGCCCATACATATTTGTCTTTGTTTAACTGGTTGTCTCTTGGCCTAGCCTGCCAGATCATGTGCACGATCTGTGTTCGTAAATCTGATCATATGATCAGAAAAGTCATGTGGTCGCGCTCAGACACCGAAATAAATAAGATTACAAATCTATAATCATATCTGTCGTACATATAGAAAGCATACACAGTTGACTGTGACTGAGATTAATATTGTGACTTTTTAGTTTCGAAGCTGTAAATACTGAAATATTTACTTTTTATGATTTCATGATTTCGTTTTCTAAATGTGTATTTATATATACTTTTTTTATATCACAGTTTATTTATATTTATATATTATTTATATATATATATATCAAAGATTTTCAAATTGTAGAATATAATAATAGTTGTTTATAAACAAGATTAAGTTTTTGTTTAAACTTACCAGCGTGTGCGTGTAGCCCAGCCCCTCCTCGGAACCATCTAGGCTCTTGTCGTGGTCGTGACCCATATTGAAGCGCAACGAGGACGTATTGGAGCACGTGCGCAGGGGCAGCGTGTGATTCGGCGTGGGCACGAGGAGCTGAGATTCGTGTCCATTTTTAGTTGAATTTGTGTTGGAACTTTTGTTAAACATGTTGCGATATCACAATAAGATACTGCTGGCTTGAATATTAATGCAATATTTATTGAAATTGCTGTTTGCACAGATTTTCTTTTGTTTATGTATTTTTGCTGCCGCCGTTTACTTTGGATTTGCATTCACTGTGCATTCGTTTGTCACTCGCACTTTCTTTCCGCATTGCGTTCGGCTCGGCTGTGGGCTCTGCGTATGCGTCACATGTGAAAATGAAATCAAATTCCTTTTGCTTGTGCATTAAATTCAATTAGCTGCACTTTTATGTTGCACCAAGCGAGTCACAAGATCGACTTCCTTTGCACTGGCAGAGAAGCCAACGCCGACGTCGACGCCAACGCCAACGCCAGAGTCACAACGCATCCCAAGCTTAGCCGCAACTCAAGTTGGGCGCTATATGCGGGAGTGCAGCCAAAGTCGCCTCGTGTTCAGTCGCTTCCACTCACTTGCCTTAGCGAACAAAAACAAAAATGCGTTCAGTTTGCAGCAGCAGCTGACTCCGACGGCGGCGCTGACGGTGCTTATGCCAGGTGCTGCTACACCGCTGGCGTCGCTGGTTACCGGTGAAAACCTTTCAGCGATAAAACTTCTACACCGTCGTCTCCTTCTACTACCAGTTGTTGTGGTGGGTCTCTTGCGATAGTGGGCGAGATTGTGGGCGGGGTGTTCTGAACTATTTGAAGTGGCGCACTTGAGTGTGTGACGGCTTAATTAGGAACGGCGACAACAGAAATTGTCAAATGTATCACAGTTTCATTATCTGTTCTATCTGCGCTATCTGGGCGCTGGATTAGCGGCAAATGCTGACAGAAATTAGCAACA
Organism: Drosophila fulvimacula; assembly: GCA_035045555.1. Taxonomy (NCBI): domain Eukaryota; kingdom Metazoa; phylum Arthropoda; class Insecta; order Diptera; family Drosophilidae; genus Drosophila; species Drosophila fulvimacula. Next base: position 1,922,321 of record JAWNOX010000009.1, on the reverse strand, counting down.
ATTATTTGGCTTTTTTTTTTTGGAATTCATTAACTGTTCCAATATATGTATATAGTTGGGCTGTGTATTTATTGTTTTGGCTGGAATGATATAAAAATAAATAGCATATTGTAAATAACTGTATATGAGCTGCTTTATTAGCTAAGCTAATTAATTTATGCCTGAGCAAACAGCATATCCACCCCCCTCGCCGCTCACTCTCTCTCTCTCTTGCACTCTCCTACTGCACTAAACACCCAACGATCGCCCACACATGTAAATTAGCTGTGAATTGGTATGCAAAACAAGTTTTATGCTTGTTAGAGCGAGATAGGGATAGAAATAGAAGGCCAGAAAGAGCGAGAGAGGGAGAGTGTATTCGCAGAGAGTGCGAATCAAAGAGAACAGCGCTTTGAAGGCCGCTGCGAAAATGCAGCGCATGATTGTATTGGTGAAGACTACACTAATGAACAGGATAAACGGAGAAGAAACTGGAGCCTATTATGCTAAAAAGAGTTCGGAAATTAAAGCAATAATTATTAAATAATTCATGATATTAGCTAAAACTGAATTTTATAAATCATCTGCTAAAATATACATAAATATGTGAAAAATATTCATACTCATTTATATTCATAATCAAAAAGTTCTTTATGCAAAACTAAGTTTGCTCTAAATCTTGTTGAGCTGTGTTAAAGCATCTTGCGCACTCTCTAATTACTCAAAATGAGATCGCATGGCACAGAGCACAGCACACTGAGAAAACAAAGCTCAAACAGAATTTTATCTTTGTGCATTATTTCGCTCGAGCGGGCGAGGCCATTTCCCTACTACTCCAGCGGCGGGTCTTATCGTATGCCAAAAACTGAGTAATCCAGAAATTTCAAAGCCAAGTGCCCAACCTGTTTTAATTTACGATCTCAATATTATAAAAAATAAAGCAAACACTTGCAGCTTGCTTACCTACGAAGATTTATTAAAATGCCTTAATCTTTTGTCAGCATTATGACGACAAATTTGATAGATTTATGAAAGAGGCACACAACATTTAGCAACTATACGACGTGGGTAAATACACTTACACATGCCTAGCTCTGGCATTTGCATTTGCAAAATTCTTATTTGCGTTACAACAAAAAGTCAAGTGCAAAGTGGTTTTAGCCAGTTTTTATTTTTTATATTTTATATATACTCGTATATATATGTATATTTTTTTATTTTTATTTTTTTTTCAATCCATCCATTCGCTGATAATGAGCTGTAAAAACTCAAATTTTAAACGATTTTTATTTAGCTTTCGGAGTAAATAATCAAAAACTGCATTATTAAAATGTGTGTCATTTGCATACTAGCTATATATATATATATATATATATATATATATATATATATATATATATATATATATATATATATATATACTTATTTATATATATATATATATATATATATATATATATATATATATATATATATAATATACTTTGCTTCTTTATTTTATTATCGATTCCACTCGGTTTATATTTCATTTTATGACACTGCGAAAATCCAACAACATATTGTTGACTGTTCCAATTCGATGGACTGTATTTAGACTTCACAAGGTGCTAAAAATAGTTAATGTATTTCAGGAATGTATATAATGTAAATGATTCGGTTGTCATGTAAGCTGGAAATTATTATTTTTTTATTATTTTTATTTTATTTTGTTATAATTGTATTAACAGCCGAATTTAGGGTTTGATTTTGGTGATTATTTTACGTTTCCTCTAAGCAATCTGCAGGTGTATGGGAAGTCAGATTGACGTGTAAAAGTACCTGCTCAAGACTTGAGTTTATTTAATTAAAAACCTCTTAAAGACTGATAGTCTATGGGTCAAGCTGCCTCTTGAGGCCTGACAGCTCAGCTTAACTAAACACTCATATTTAGAGTATTTTAAGTTTTTTTTTTTATTTATTTATTTTATATTTATACCTTAACCCATTTGAAAGGAGGAATTCAGGGCGGAATGATTTAGTTTTCGAGTTGTAGCAGGTGTATAAAAACTTGTCTAACATTTTAGTTTTAGCTGATCTGTGGAACACATGAAAGTATTTCTATGACAAAGTATTTAAAATACAATTATTCATTTTTGCTCAAAGTGTTTTGCACGGCACATAATTTACTGGCATTTAAATATAATTAAAGTAACAATAATGAAGACAATTGTTGCGGGGCATAAAAAAAACTGTGCAAAGCCCGCACTGCGCGCTCCCCTCTCCTACGCTACCCTTTCATCACACCTGTGTCACCTGTTGAGCGCGTGTTTCAATTTGCTCACTTCGAATGTTGTTGTTGCTGTTGGCCAAGTCACTTGTTGCTGTGAACGCGCATATTCCGATTGACTGACGCTTTGATTGATTCGGTTAATTTTCTTTGTTATGTTATTAGCCACGGTCGCTTTGCGTATTAGCTGAAATTTTCCCGAGCTCGCAGAGCGATTCTAGAGCAGCTCCGTTGTCAACGCCGCCGTTTCGCGTTCTGACATTGACTGCCGGTGTCGTCGTCGGCGTCGTCGCCGTTGCCGCTGTTGCCGCTGCTGCTGCTAGCTCAGCTGCTGCTGCTTGTTGTTGTTGTCGCTGTCACCGTTGTTGCTGTTGTTGTTCTTGTTAGGTGGTTTGGTCGCTCCCGTACCCGGTTATCACCTTCGGTCAGTTCGGCAGCTCGTTCCGTTTCGATTGATGACGTTGCCGATCAGCTGATTTGCATTCAACCAATTTTGGCATTTTTATTAGCTTTCCGATTGGAATTGGCTTCGAATTTCTTTTACGTTGGTCGAAAATTTCATTTTGCTCATCACGAAAATTTGCATTGTATTATTTTTTATATTTTATATACATAAATATATTATTAAATAATTTCTCTCTTGCTCTCTTTCAAATAAATCAGCCACCCGTTCATAGAGAATCCGCCAATTTTAATCTAATACTATATATATTCATACGACTTTCGCATATTTAAATAGTTTTTTTTTTTTTTTTTTTTTTTTTTTTTTGGGAGAAACGATGGCGGTTTTTATAATGTAAATTAAACGGGGGTTTTCGTTATATTTATTCCATTTAACAAACGGCGAAAAAAGTTGGTCTAGACGTCTGTATAAATATGTAAATTAATTTGCTGCCTTAAATCAATATATTATTTATTTACATATGAATTAAAATCGAGTCATCATATCACTCAGTTCTCAGCACTTTAATTAACACTCCGCTCAAGGGCTTAAAGTCTTCGCTATTCCAACTGATAATTGTGTTTTACAACAGCTATTTACAGCCACTACCGATGCTCTCACACCTACAATTAATGATGCTACGACAAATTACATTTGTTCATTTAAGTATTCCGTATTCAGAATCACAATTTGTGTAGCTTCATTTACCCATAAATACTAGTTTTTTACAGCTTGACCATATATCTAAATATTTCATATAAACACATATTCGCACTGGTTGTGTAAATTTCAATCATTTTTATTGTTATTATAATTGTCGCATTAAAAAATTGTACGTGTGTTTCGTTCGGTTAGGGGACGATGAGTAAATAATTATAATTATAACTATAAGGGAAATATGTAGAATAGAAATGAAAAATTCTGATTGATTATCTTTGGTGAAAATTCGGAAAATTTACAAGCATTTACTGAAAATAAGCATTAAAAAACCTGTATAATTAAAGTAGATTTTAGATCATGTAAATGCTTGAGAAATAAATTAACAAAATATAAATTAATATCTTTTGAATAAAATAGAACCCACTGAAATATTCTAAATCTACTGATAGATACATAAGCTCTACTCTTATTCGCTTGTTAGAACTTGGGCTTTACTCGGGCTGCATTATCGTGCTTTCACATACTTAAATAAAAATTTGCAAAATTAAACACGATACGATTTGACTTATAAATTACGAGTACTTTCATAAATAAACTTTGCACACACGCCTTGACAATCAGATAAAGGCAAAAAAAGTCAGATAATTGAGTTTGAGTTTTCGTCTGTTGTCGCATCGTGAAACGCATAAATAACCTGGCAAATAGATATTGCTGATTAGAGCGTTATAATTTTGGACTTATGTAAAGATGTGCATATTTCCTCTTTGCTCATGTGAATTTATTATGCCCACTATTCAAAATGACAGATAGCAATGATAGCCCCAATCCACAACCAAGAACAAAAACAGATCTTCAAAGTGTGATCAGAATTTATATAGACCCCTTTACGTTCTGGTATGTGACGACATTATCTATTTCGGTTCTCGTACATATTTTATTGACATATAATTAGCGAAAATTATCATTGACATTGTCTCTGTAGAGAAACTTATCTATCTGACATTACAGAGAGTGATATATACTATAGATATTCAGTTGAAAGAAAGTGAAATGTGTTATGAAACAGTTTAGTTCTGTAATCGTCAACTGGAGTATCCAGTATGATTGTAATTGCAATTAAGATATCGAGAAATAAATTTAATGAAATAAATGTTGTAATTGGAAAAACTCAAACTCACTTATTTTCTAAAAATATGTCTGGAATTTCTATGATATTTAAAAAGTGTGATATACTAATTAAATATAACTGTCTATTTTTAAAAACATATTTGTATGATATGAATAAATAATAAAATATAAATTAAAGATTTATCATAGAGTAGAAGTTTTTCCAAAAATCCCTTTATATTAATATATATTGGTCAGTAACAAATTCCTGATATTATTTTCTCTGAGTGTAATATATCAAATATATAATATATGTATATATATTTTCCATATGACTTTCATTTTAGCACTTCCATTTATTAGAAGTAAAGCTCTCAATATTATATATATATTATTTTTTAAATCCATTTGTTGCGGTTTTGCTAACGAGCTACAAGTTAGCATATTTTTCTGTGCCCCATTTCTCGGAAGGAAAAACACAATAACAACCTGTTGGAATTGACACATTTTTGTTTATGTTTTTTTTTTTTACAATGTTTACGGCGCTATAATAAATAAACCGTACTTGCTTTAGATATTCCACATTACATATGAGTATATACTTATTTTTACTGTATTAACAATTGTTTTTACTTGCGCTCGACTAATTTATGTGCGACGCTTAACGAAATTGCAATTGGTTTGCCCCTTTACCCCGATATCCGTTGAATTTTAGTGTTGCGGAATGCGCGCGCGATCGCCACAATAAGAAAAACAATAATGCAACTGCCGCGACGTTTGTTGACCAAGTCTACAGTATTGTATGTATATAGTTGATATATTGCTGATCTGTACTGCTATAGTATAGCCCTATAATTGGTACAGTCTGGGATATAGTACTTGTTTCTCCAAGTTGATAGTGGACTGAGAACTTGCCACGATACTATTCAATTGTGGGCAAATACGATAAAAAATTTATTAAAAAAAAAAAAAACAAAGAGAGAGTTAACGTTTATATGAGACCCCAATATCACTCTAGTATGAGCTGGAAGTACCAGATGATGTTTATTTCGCTCTTTCGAATATCGTTTCATCTTATTAGTGTATTTACCCACAGCTTTGAAATACAATGACTAAGGCGGTATGAGCTGATCCTCCTCTAGGGAATTAGTTTATTATTGTGCGAACTGAGGTACATGAACTACTTTATCTTATATCAATTTTGTGATTAGGATTATCATCAAATGGAGTACAAATGTATTTATTGGTTTATAAATTTTATTGTATAATAGCTGTTTACAATTTCATTTTTTTGTTCTCATGTCAGGATCTTTGATTCAGAAATTAAAATAAAATTGACATTGTTTTTCCCTATTTCTCTTGTCTTGTTATATTCTTACTTGAGGGACGGAGGTCCGTCTTGATAGTAGATACATTTTTGCTTAAATTATTTAAAAGATGTGTATGTGTGGGTGTGTGAGTGGTTTCATTGAAATTGAAACGTTACAATTCTTCGCACGACAGACATGGTCTTTGCCTCCTCGTGGTATATGTTATGGTGCGTTCGATAGTTGTCCAGTTGGCCCACAAACATATGAAATACTTGCATTTACATTAACGTAAGAAAATTTATGGAAGTTATGTAAAAGGAAGCGTTTAAATACGTCTAGAGAAGCCACTTCCACTTCCGACACCACCACCACTGCCACCACCATTACTGCCAGCTCCAATAGCAACACCGCCACCTCCAACGCTGGCGCTACTTCCACCACCGCCGACATTAACACCGCCGCGTGTCTTGCCATCATAAAACAGCTCAATATAACGGGAGCCCATTTGCTCGCGATGCCGCTTCATTGCCAACTGCGAGTCATCATATGTGTCAAAATAAGCGTCAGCGGTTCCGCTGTGCAGACCCTTCTTATTGTAGTTGATGCGCACGTTAGCCGGACGTATGGGATCGAAAAACTGTCAGATAAATCAAAGAGTGCCAGGTTCAATGATCCGTACAGCTGTGCAGTGTTTTAGACTCACCTTGAAGACGTCATTTTCAAATGAATTATAGGGAAGACCTCGCATGTGAATAGTGAAATACTCCACATCATTGTTGCGACCGCCTCCAATAGGTCCAAAGTTGCCACCATTGCTGAAACTGCCGCCATTGTTGAAGCCGCCGCCTGCACTGTTGAAGCCGCCCCCGCTGTTAAAGCCACTATTATTGAACCCGCCGCTGCCATTAAAGCCTCCACCACCGGAATTGTTAGAGAAGTTGCCAAAAGCGCTGCCGCCACCGTTGAAGCCACTGCCGGAGTTGCTACCATTATTGAAACCGCCGCCGTTGCCACCATTGTTGAATCCACCAACACCGCCTCCATTGTTAAAACCATTGCCTCCACCTCCGCCACTTAAGTTGTTGCCAAAATTACCAAAGCCACCACCACCACCGCCGCCGCTATTGCCAAAATTTCCTGGCATATCTGCAAGATTACAAGATACAAGATTTTATTAGTATATAGTATGTATAAAAAGGAATTGCATGTCTTAAAAGGAAATAATCGGTTGATTATAGATTCGATTCTGTTCTGTTGTTCTGAGTAAACTTAGATTATGGCCAGGGTTTATCTAATAGAATTTTGCGAAGAAACCAAAACAAATTAGTTAGGCTAAAACTCTTGAAGCTTTTATAGCGAACATAAGGAGCTGCAATAATTTCTTTAGATCAGCTATAATGGATATTCAATTCGGTGGTTCCGCGGAGAGCGTATATCCACAAATTTAAAATAGTATTTAGGGAATGTTTTATTTGACTTACCGAAATTATTGCCATTGTTGTTGCTGCGATTATTTCCAAAATTGTTAAAATCGCCAAAATCGTTGCCAAAATTGCCAAAATTACCAGCGTTTTGACCAAAATTGCCGTTGTTACCGCCTCCACCTCCCGAGTTATTGCCGAAATTACCAGAGTTCATTAAACTGGGCAAATTGTTAAAGCCCAACATGTTATTGGCGCCCACGCCAAAGTTGCTGTTGTTACCCCAGTCTGCAAATAGATAATGTTCCATTCGATTAATCTCAAAATCATGAGAATATATAACATATTGTATTATATATGTAAGTAAATCGGGTTAAGAAACAATCGGAAATAAATGTGTCCTTTTAGCTAATTTTCCACAAACTCATTTTAGGGATCCCAATGTTCACACTTACCATTGCGTCCTCCAAAATCGTTGCCGCCACGATTGGCACCGCGATCACGTATATCATATGGACCCGGTCGTCCACCTCCAACACCGCCTCCACCCGTGGCGCGCTTCATCTCAGCAATGGAGCTTCGGAATATCTCAATGTACCTGGGAGCATTAAAAAAGAATTGAGTGAAAAATAACATTAGTTTCAATTGCCTACAGAGATGCAAGTTTAACAGATCAAGAGATTCAGATAGATCGAGATAGGTTTGCTGTGGTTAATAACATATTAATCCATCATATTCAAGTTTATCCTTTGGTAAGAATATACAATTGGGTAATGGAAAGTTAAATAGAAGCATATATATAACTTATCAAAAGTCTTTCTCTGGTTAATAAGGCGTTATCTGTTGTTGTTTTGCACCCATAGCCTGTGCTCTATATATAAACTAGATGTAATATATTTGCACAATGTAATTGTTGTTCAAATAAACAATTTGTTTTACTGAAAAAGGAACGCATAAATAAATATAAATTAAGTTTTTTTTTTGAATTGCTGATCATTGCAACAATTTAAAAATACATTTTTATTTTGTTTATTTATGTTACCATTGCATGTATTTTGATGTTGTTGTTGTTGTTGTTGTTGCTGTTGTAGTTGGTAAATATATGATGTGTAAGAGACCCACCTGTGCCCAATTTTTTCCCGATTTCGGCCCAAGGCTTGCTCAGTGTCATCCTGGCTTTCGAACTGAACAAAAGCTTCCCCAGTTGCACGACCCCTTCTGTCCATAACAAAAAGTATGCCCTCCCGATCCGTTTTGATTTCCAACCCTGCCCATGACGATAACCAACAAAGATTTATACAAATATATAGATATATATATATATATACAGATATATATATTGCAAGGTTAACGATAGATACAGAGAAAGAAAGAGAGTGGGCGATATATTATACTTTTTTTTATAGAGAAGTGGTGAATTGTTTGTTTGCCTTGTTGTTGCTCGAATAGAACTGTTGACAGTTCCTAGAAGGCCATCTAATTTCAAGGATTACTTTTCAAATAGAAATGTGGCTTGATTTGCCGGCTGAGTGCATTAGACTTGTTAATAAATATCAGAAAAATAAATTAAACAAACATAAAAAGCTAATATTATGATAGGCATTATCAATTGGATTATATATAAACAATCCAAAATATATTTAATAAGTAACACTTTATACTTGGTTAGGCAAAAACTAATGTGTGTGTGGGAGCTGGAAAATATATGAATAATGTATTGATCGTGATGTGTGAGCATATAACAACCCCTGGTCCTTGGATGCTAACACCCCAGACGTTTGGGCATACAACTTAAGTGAAGTCCTAACACTCAATTCATGGTTCAATGCTATAGATTATTATATATATATATATATGTATATATCAATACATATATATACATTTAACTATATATATTGTTGTACATGCATTCGAATCGGTACGTTATACAATGAGTTCTTCTCTGCCCGCTAAATATATCCAAACAATAAAGAGAAACAGGAGACCAGGATTAGGTAAAGGTCTTACCGGTAAAGAACTCCTCGATCTGTTGTTCTGTGACAGCGTAAGGTAATCCGCGAAGCTTGACAACAAATGCATGGCCATGGCCGCCTGTTTTGCGCATTGCTTCCTTTGCCTCCTTGGGCGTTGCAATGAAGACTAAAATGACAGAAGGATAATAACTTAATATTCCGTTAAGCAATTTCAGATACAAGCTGCGACGAACCCTCAATGTAGCGATGACCCATGCTAGCTTTATTTAGCTTGCGTGCTTCTTCGACATCATCTTGGCTAGCCACCTCGACATAGGCCTCGCCTGTGTTCTTGCCGTCTACACGGCTGGTAACCAAATGTATACCCTGCGAACCATTGAGCACTTCCACATTGACCAGGAAGTCGAGAATCTCTTTGTGCGTTGCCGACCACGGTAGACCACGTAGTCTTATAAATTTGGGACTCTCGCCCACGCTCCCGATCTTCACATTGGAGTCATCGTCGCCATCGTTTTGATCATGATCATTATCGTATTGGTCGTCATCATCCTGCTGTTGGTCATTGTCATCGTTAAAGTCTTCGTTGTTGTCCTGGTTCTGAGGGAAGCCTTGATTGTACTGCACATCTGGGTTCGACATGATGCTGATTCCGGCGGCAATTCAGTCAATGGGGTAACCGTGAGTAGAAATAGAATACGTAAATATAAGTGTATACATGGGTATAAGCGAATATAATAATCATATATATATTTCAACTATTAATAAACATTAATAATTTATTGTTTGCATTTTCTGCCGCTACTTTCTGCTTATTCTTTTTGCACCGCTTACGCCATTTTGATTTTTTTCATTGCCGCATTTATTTTTCAGTACACGTTTTTTTTACCCTACTTACTGCTTTATTTGTACAACATATGTGTATATATATGTATAGTGCACAACTCACCTCTTTTTTATATTTTGAATTTGTTACTAATCTCCTAATTTACTTGTTTCGGCACTTTTTCCACAATTTTTCTGTATAAACGCGTCCAGATTAAAGTTGTATCGAATCGTTCAACTTGACGGAGCGATTCACACAATAGAATGAACGAATCTAGTTCATCTAGTTCATATCATATTGCTCACGATTCTCACTGTTATTTTAACAGTTTCTTAAATTTTGAATTAAGTAATAATGGCAATTTTTCTATTTCACGCGAAATATATTGATGACGTTTTATCTGTAAGTAACAACAACAAAATACTACAACGAATAATTCTCTAGATTACGAATAAAATATATCGAAACAGTTTCGTATTTAAATTTAACAGAGCTTACGCTGTTACGAATTACGCAGTGCTGCAATAAATAAGTATCGATGTATAAAAATATCGAATCTATTGCCAATTGACGTGCCAGTGTAGGATAGCGTTCTGACAAACTTTTCAAGACAAAAATACTGTATTTAAAGACTGTTAAAATGGGGGTTAACTACATTCGTATGTATAATTTTAAAATAATTTTTGAATTGGATATAAATAGAGGCAAAAGTGGCTTCGATTATGAAAATAGTTTGAATATTGGCGCCCAAAGTGATCATGGCAGAGGCATTGGAGACTTTTTGTTGTCATGACAACAGGCGCGAAATTCAATTTTGCTCCAAGTTTGTTTGTTCAATAAAGTTTAGTGCATTGATTTTTGCAGTCGTGCATAATAGCTGTGTGACAGAAAGTTTAATTGCAAAAATAGTAAATTTAATAAATATTTTTCATCTTGTTTTTGGTTCTATAAAATTGCTAACATGTTTGTGCAAAAGAAAAAATTGGTCGAACATGTTTTGGCAATGCGTGCGAATGAAGGCAGTGCCAGTGAGGACGAAGAAGAGGAGGAGGACGAAGGCGACATTTTACAGGTGCCAATTGAGCGATTAAGCAAAACAAAACCAAACTAAACAACCAACTAACTAATTAACCAATTAGTGGGCAATTCAATTTGTCACAAAATTATTTAAAATAACTATTGCTTCAGTAAAATTGTAATATTAACCCCTTGCGCCTTGTACTCGTTGGCTGATTATGTAATCCTTTGACTGGTGTAAAAAGCGAAAAATAAATTTGTATATTAAATAATAAGGTTATGCGCTGTATGTAGTTGAACCAAGCTAATAAAAAATTTGGCTAGCGAAAATATAAATTTATATATATATATATATATATATATATTAACAAACATATTATTAGTATATAGTATATATATCATTTATTTTGTTTTAAAACACATTTGTAATGCCATCTCCTGAATGCTCCACTCTCTTTGCAGAAAAAACTCGAATTTTCAATAATTCTCTATATATCTAGCTATACACACTAACAACCTTAAACAATAGAAATTATTTGTTTTTTGTGATGACACAAATTTTTATTCTTTTTCCCCTAGATGCACCTTTGAAGTAAAAGTTGAAAGTAAAAGTTGTTCTAGTTGTTGTTATGGCAAATCTTGTTGTAAGTAGTTTTGAATTTTGCATAAATATTACTTACTTCTTAAAGCATTGCGTCAACAAGTTTTTTGGTTGCCCGTAATCTGCACAACAGAAAAAGTGAACGACAGCAACTATTTTTGAAACTAATATATTTTTGGTCTTTCCCCGTTTTTGAATTTTGCAATGGCGAAAAACTGTAAATGAATGAACTATATCTTATAAAATATAATAATATAAATTAAAAAAAAAAAACTATAATAAAACTGTATTTTATACAAATTTAAATGAATAAAATAACGCTTAAATAAAAAAAATACATTTTATGTAATTAATAAAAAATGAAATTGATAACAATAAATAATATGTCCAAATAATAAAAAATTTATTTAATATAAAATATTTATTTAATATAAAATATTATTTTAAAAAATAATTGAATAAATAATATATTATTTTAAAAATTAAAAAAATATTAATTACTTATGAAAAACAACGTTTAAATAAATAAACTATATTTAATAATAATTATATTAAATATAAATAAAAAAATAAATCAATACAAATATATAATAAAAATAAATAAAAAATTAAATAAATAATATCAAAATAATTAAAACTATTATTTTTGGAAAAATTAAAATAAAAAAATCTTGATGATTTATATAAATAAATATTTAAAAAATATAAAATTTATATAAATAATGAATATTCTGCGGCACCCGCTAAATTTTTCCTGCGCGTTTTCTATGGTCATCAACGGTTAAACGGATTGAACATTGAATGAATATATATATTCCAATTTATTGGATATTTGATAATAACAAATAAATCATTATGGCCATGGACCCGGACGAAGCACAGCGTCGTCGCGAAGAATGCGAACGCAAGGCTCGCCGCGGGGAAATGGATCCCCGTTTGGAGTTCACCTTCCAGTTGTTGATAGATGCGACGCAGTTGCCGCGACATCAGCTCATGGATTATATATTCGAAGGGGATATGGTAGCGCACATCTAACTAGCTCTAACAGCAACAAACTATCGTATAGACTATATATATATACATTCGCAGCTCGATGAGATCAATCAGCTCTTTCTGCCGAATATGAAGAACAAGTTACTCTGGTTCTATCAAGAAGTGGATGAGCCGGAGCCGCCGGCTGTGGTGGATGCCAATAAACCAGGACCTTCGCGCACGGGCATGGCATCGAGCAGCTCAAAGACACCACAGGGTATGTTAGCTGTGTTTTATACGCCCAGCTTCCAATCTATAGTACGCCTGCTCCTTTAGGTGGCGCCTCACCCAGCGGATTGCCGCCGCCCAAGCACAAGAAACTATTCCTAACTGATGGCTGGACCTGCGCTTTTACTGGCGTGTGTATTTATATCTTTCGCGTGAATACGTCTAAGCAGCTGCCAGAGGAGGGCTTCCAAAAGGATTTGTAAGTGGCCTATACCCTGTTATTATTGAAAATGGGGTATACACTGCTTGAGTTAATAATACCTTACCGCGTATATTCACACCGGCTACTCTCGCTTATTATTCTCTCCCTTTTTATCCGAGTCCCATCAATATTTGTTTAAGTTCACTGTTACTGGTTACTGGGTATTCTTGAGTCGTCTACTCTCGTTATTTATTCTCCATTTCAGTTTCAGATTCCGTTTTTGTTTGTCTTTCATAAGTTTCACTTTCGTTGGGCAAATTCAAAAACTGTTATCTAAGAATAGCCAATTTTTGGTTTATTTGTTGGCACATGGATTATCGGGGATTTATGCAATACACCCGCTACCCCACGCCAACAGTGTTCCAATACACAGTCTTTGAGGGTATTGGTAATTGAATATTTTCGCTTTTCGTTTAGGTACTGTGGCGTCATCGATGCCAAGAATATTGGCCTGGTTACCTCCATCGAGCGTATCGTGGAGTTTGTGTTTATGCAGGCATTGGCCTTTCCCAGCCTCGAGGGTGATGAGGAGGACGTCAGCTGCGGCCTAATCAAGGGCCAGCTGCTGCCGGGCTTGCGATCATTTTGCAGCGCGTTGCGCGTCTGCGAACAGGTTTGCGATCATTACAATGTCTTTGCCGATGGCTGTGACATGTTCGATGGCTGCATTGTGGTCGAGGAGGTCAAGGATATGGCCAAGAATCAGGAGTTCTGCACTCAGTTGGAAGAGCGTGTAAACAACTGGTCAAAGGGCATACTCAAGATTTTGGGCGAGAGCGAGCAGCTGCGCAAGGAGAACGATCACAGTGGACCACAAGACGAGCTTGAATACTGGAAGAAGCGTGGCGCTCAATTCTCACAGCTGTTGGCCCATCTGCAGGACAAGGAAGTGCAGTTCACGCTGCACTGCCTCTTCCTAGCTGGCTCGAGGATTATGCGCCAATGGAAAGAAACCGATCGAAAAATAACCTTCTGCTACAACGAGGCCCGCGACAATTCCAAGTTTATACAGGCCATGGAAACATGTTGCCATTCCCTGTACCTGGACGACCCGGTTAGCATGAAGGAGTCCATATTGAGTCTTCTGCAGACGGTGAGACTGATCTACAGTGTCTCCCAGTTCTACAACACCTCCGAACGGACGTCGGCGCTTATGGTCAAGGCAAGTCCATTTTGTATAGTTCTTAGTAAAAAGTCAGTTTTAATTGAAATGTTTTTAGCTAAGACTTCTCTTAAGACTTCTATGCTACTCAGGCAATTCGTCCTTCCTTAGGGCTTACCAATTGCAATGCGCATTGAACTTGTTCGTGCTGCCATTCCTATTGCCACTCACTCTGACTATAACCTGTCTACTTTGTGCAGGATGCTGAATTGATTGTTTTCCTGTGGGCCTTGCCCTTTGAGTTTATTTACCTTCCAGGATATTATTTGCCCGCTGACCTTTCGTTTTATTTTACGGACGTGTCAAATCAGTCATTTTATTCATTTGCAATAAATATTGTAATCCTTGAGCATTAAAATAGGTGATGATGGCTCAACTTTAAATTCAATTTCAAAATAGATTTTTATTAATTCAATAAAAATAAAAATAAATAAATAAATAAAAATAATGTAAATAAAAAAGTATATATAATTATTTTTTTAATTTTAATAATAAAATACAAATTCATATTTAAGCAAAAATCATTTTCTACAGATAACAAACCAAATGATTGAGACTTGCAAATCCTACATCACGTGTCGCTGCAAGGAAACTATTTGGTCACAAGATCGCAGCCTGATTCGCACCAAATTGAGTAACTGCATCAAATTGAATCATATTTACCACGAGACCTATTACACAGTCAGGGAACAGCCCTTCTTGCCACATCAGACTCCATTTGGTTTCTCCGAAAACTTCGTCTTTGGTGGGTGAACTGTGGTTGTCATACTAATTATGAGTCTTAATTTCGTGTTTCGGTCTCTCTAGGCAAATTCGACACGTTCTGCGAGCGTCTCTCCAAAATCATTAATATGTTCAATCTGATTGACGATTACAATCATCTGTTTGAGCGGCGCTTGGAGGGCCTCTTGCTGGGCGAGGCATTGGAGGATGCTTCCAATCACTTCGAGGAAGCCAAAAAGGAAATCACGTCCAAGAAGTACGATTACCTCGATCATCGCAATGCGGACTTCAATGATGACTTCGATCGATTCATGAACAAAACGGATTCGCTCAAGGACACGATCGCCACACTGATCGAGCGAGACTTTGACACTGTGTGGGAGACACCTCAGTGCATTCGGTTTCTGGTGCGCTTCGAGAAGGTCAGCGAGAAGATACCGTTGACCCGCATGGATGAAAAATACACTCGCATACTACGCTATGTGGAGAAAGAGGTCGATCGTATCTTGAAGACCTTTCGGCGGCAGCGCGATGACCCGCCTCTAGCTCGCAACTTTCCACCCATAGCTGGACGAATCCATTGGTGCCGTGCCTTGCGCTTGCACTTGACGGAGCTGATGGATGCTGTGATGGACCATGGAGTGCTCAGCACTCTGCCCCTCGCCAGAGATCTCGATGCGCGCTTCAACAATGTGATGGGCGTGTTGCAGGAATACGAGGATGAGATAGTCTCAATTTGGCTGGACCAGGACATAAGTGTGGCCGATGCTTGCTTGCTGCAGCCGCTACTCTGTCTCCAGGGCGATCGACTCTTTGTCAACTTACACCCCACAATTCCTCTACTCATCCGCGAGGCCAAGATGCTGGCCAAGTTGAAAATCGAGCTGCCCATTGTGGCTGCCACGCTCATGAGTCGTCATCAGTATTTCATCACCATACAGGACTCGCTGAATGTGAGCCATTTTTAACGGCACGGCGCTGGCCTACTTACATTTTCCTCTTCCCTTTTCCCTTTTCACTTTTTCTATAGAGCCTTATCAAAATGTTTTTGTCCACGGTCAAGGCTGTCAAACTGGAGGTGCGCCCCTTGTTCCTGCCCCAGCTGGTGCGTCTGACGGCAATGCTGAAGCCTGGTCTGACCACCATCAATGTAAGTGGCACATTCCGGTCACTGAAACTACCTGTTCTACCTTTGACAATCGCACTTCCCTCTTTCGTTTTCCTTTTTTTGCTGCAGTGGACCAACCAGAACTGGACCCAATTCTATGAGCGCTGCAAGCAGGCCATTGAGACCTTTGAGGTGTTGGTGGCGCGCGTGCACGACATCTACTCGAATCGCATACTCAATGTGCTCATGTGGATGCAGGAGGTGTCGCTGCAGATATTGCCAGCAGGTGGGTGCCCCTCTCTAATTGCTGAAGCCCACTTGGGTCTCTGTTTAATTTTATGCTTTCGGAAAACTTTGCACATTTGTTTCCTGACGCAGACGATGAAATCTGGACAGTTGATGAATTTCTGGAGCGCAGCGAGGAGGCATGCAGGTAAATTTGTTACCTGCCACCTATGAGTAGGTGTGACTATCAGTGTCAGTGTACGTGTACGTGTGCGTGCGGCAACAAGATTCGCTTAAACTTTGCCGTCAAGTTAGCTGCCTATGGTCGACTTTGTCAGCTTTTGTGTGATTTATTGAATTTATCAATTTTAATTTATGTATGAGATTTTTCATTTGCATAGATACAAAACTTGATCTGCATATAAAAGAATGTGTGCGCGTGTCTGTGCTCATGTGGGGCCTCTCTTTGTCCCCTTGCTTAATCAAAGGCTGTTCCACTTCAAGTGCAGATACCAAGTTTACCAAGGATTCGTATTCGTATTTAAAAATATTATCGAAATTCCCATTTACTACACAGAAAAGCTGCCATAGAACTCAATCGAAAGAGTCAGATGGTCTCGGAAGCAGTGGAGGAAGTCCTTAATTTGGTGGACAAGGCAACGGAGACGTTTAAAGAAATTGCTGGCGATGATGTTGTTACCTTGTTTGACGGTGAGTGCTGCACGCATTGTTCTCCAGCTCAGCTTAATTCAATGTATGCAAATCTTTTGCCAATAGCCACGCCCAAGGGCGACCAGTCCGGATCGGGCGGGCGCAAAGCGGAGGAAGGCGCTGCAGCTGGAGCTACAGCAGCGAATACATCGAATACATCGGGCGCAGCTAGTGGGGGAGCAGGTGGCCAACCGCAGGACTGGAGCATATTGTGGTCCTGTTTCGAGAATCCGCTGACGCTGCTCTCCACCACAGATAGTCTACCCAAGGGCATGCAGGTGGAGGCACCAATTGCTTACCTTAGCGAACATCTAATGTATTCTCGGTCTGTCTTAGGATATGGTCTGCAATGCTGTCGTTGAAATGCGTCGCTACTATAGCCGCAAGGTCATCGACGTGCTGATCAAGGTGATACGCGCAGCCTTGGACACGATGCGGCGTCGGTTCATCGCCGATGAGAATGAGACGGCCATGAAGAAGCCGATTTTTGCATTGCACGCGCAGCTGCAGATACCCAATGTGGTGATCAAGCCGAGTCTGGACGAGCTGCAGGACATTTTGGTGACGGCTGGCAAGAATATCACGGGCATTGCGAAGGGTGTGGCGCAGTGGACCAGCGGCAAGGATCCGCCGGTTCGTACCACACCGCTAAATAGCTTCGCAATGTTCTCAAAAATCTTGTCTTACCAACCGCAGCAAGTTTCGATGACGGCGCAGCCGCGCGTCGGACGCAATCACACAGATGCCGGTGGTGGCTCCAAGAATCGACGCCGCAAAATCTACTGCCTGGCCTCCGAGGAGCGACCCCAGATGCCACACATGCTCAAGAGCTTCTACTCGGCCATCATGGATAACAAAGAGGTGGCCAAGGCGCTCAACCAGCTCTCCAGCTGTACCAAGAATATCAAACCCGAGATTCAAACTTATATCAAGCGCTGGAAGCCATATCATTTCCTATGGAAAAACGATCGCACCACACGTCAGCTAATGGAGTTTGGGCTGCAACAGTTCGAGTCCACCCTGCGCTGCCTGGCGGAACTGGATGCGAACCTCTTAATTGAGCCGGACATGGAGGTCTTCGGACAGTGCATAGCAGTCTATAATGAGAGGCTCAAGTATGGTTTGGCCATTGAGATCAAGTGTGAGTAGGCCAGCCAGGCAGCATAGTAATAAATTAATAATAACATAATATGACAATATATATTATATGTATAATTTCATAATAACATCGTTCTTAGGGAAAATTCATTCAGCCATGAGACCATTTAACTCATATGTGAAGTGGATGATTTAGTTCGACATAATGAATGATTATACTGACTGATAAATGGACTTTGAACTCTTATCATTTTATAACTTACATAACATTTAAATGGACTGAATAGTCTTGATTCAAGAAATTCTCCTACGTAAATATCCCTGAAACTTGCTCTAACATCTTGGCTATGTTAATTTGATTTCCTTTGGCAACACCTTTAACATTTATCAGCTTGTTCATCATAAATTTTCCACCCACACACACAACCAGCGCACACACACACATTGTATCGTAGACAAATAGTCAAATAGCAGTCAGCTATTCAAATTTATTGGTTTCCAATTAGGTAATCAAATTTATTTTACCGCATTAGCTGTGCAAAGGAAGCGCGAGTAAATAAATGTGGGTCCATGCTGCCACGTCTGGCTGCATGAATGCGAATTCAAATACGAAAGCGAAAATCAATTAGCCCCCTGCCAAGAGTTCTGCATTGATTAATGGTTTTCCGTATTCTGTAGTGAGGTGTAAACACTTTCTGGGTCTGTTACAATTTTCAGCCTGCAACCATAAAATTGGCCAAGCCATGAAGAAGAAATACAAGAAGGAAATGGACTACGTGTATGCGGTGATCAATGAAATGGATCGTAAACTGGACCGACCCATACGTGACCTGGACGACGTGCGCATGATAATGGAGACACTTGGTAAGATTCGTGAGCAGGAGGTGGACATGGAACTACGTATAGATCCTATCGAGGTGCGTTCCAAGTGAAGCAAGGCTTCGAGTTGTCTACACAGATAATTCATGATTTACAGGAAGCTTTCAATGTGCTCACCCGTTATGAGGTGCAGGTGGAGCGGGAGCAATTTGATTTGGTGGACAATTTGCGGACAACATTTCAGAACTTACTGGCTGGAGCACTGCAGGCGCAGGTGAAACTGTTGGACATGCAGCCGGCGTTCCAGGGTGACTTGCGCAGCAATCTAGACAACTTTAAGCAGGATAAGATTGCCTATGTGACGGAATATCGCACAGCGGGACCCATGCAGGCGGGTCTAACGCCGCGCGAGGCTTCCGACCGTCTGATACTGTTCCAGAATCGTTTCGAGGGCATGTGGCGCCGCCTGCAGACGTACCAAAGCGGCGAGGAACTCTTCGGTCTGCCACAAACCGACTATCCAGAGCTGGGCCAAATACGCAAGGAGCTCAATTTGCTGCAGAAACTCTACAAACTATATAACGATGTGATTGATAGGGTTAGCAGCTACTATGACATACCATGGAATGAGGTAGACATCGAAGAGATTAACAATGAGCTAATGGAGTTCCAGAACCGTTGCCGCAAACTACCCAAGGGCCTGAAGGAATGGCCCGCCTTTCATGCTCTGAAGAAGACCATCGACGATTTCAATGACATGTGCCCACTATTGGAGTTGATGGCGAATAAAGCCATGAAGCCACGCCATTGGCAACGGATCATGGATGTTACTCGCTACATCTTCGAGTTCGACTCGGAGGGTTTCTCGCTCAAGAACATACTGGAGGCGCCGCTGCTCAAGCACAAGGAGGATATCGAAGACATTTGCATCAGCGCCATGAAGGAGAAGGACATTGAGGCCAAGCTGAAGCAGGTGACCAACGAATGGTCCGTGCACGAGCTGCAATTCATGAGCTTCAACAATCGCGGCGAGCTGCTGCTGCGCGGAGATACAACAGCCGAGACCATTGGCCAGCTGGAGGACAGCTTAATGGTGCTCGGCTCATTGCTATCGAATCGCTATAATGCGCCCTTTCGCAAACAAATCCAGCAATGGGTCTACGATCTGTCCAATTCCAATGAAATACTGGAACGCTGGCTGCTTGTACAAAACATGTGGGTCTATCTCGAGGCTGTCTTCGTCGGCGGCGACATAGCCAAGCAACTGCCCAAGGAGGCGAAGCGCTTCTCCAAAATCGACAAGTCCTGGCAAAAGATAATGCAGCGTGCCCACGAGACTCCGGGTGAGTCAAGCGTAACATTTACCTAACCAATTATACTCTTATCTTAATACATACTCTGCTTAATTCCTAATCATAATATGGCCTTTTCCTTGATCATAATTACCATATTACGTATGCTTAAAATATAATCAAAAATTATAAAAACAGGCGTTGTGGCTTGCTGCGTGGGCGATGACCTGCTCAAGCAGCTGCTGCCACATCTTCAGGAGCAGCTAGAAATATGTCAGGTACTAGTTATATACCAATAGACGACCTGGATATACCTCACTAAACCAATATTTCTACAAATATTCAAAGACTTATAAATTTATTTATGTGAATTATCCTCCTCATATAGAAATCTCTGAGTGGTTATTTGGAACGCAAGCGGATTATGTTTCCGCGTTTCTTCTTCGTCTCGGATCCAGCTCTGCTCGAGATACTGGGACAGGGCTCTGATTCGCACACCATTCAAAACCATTTGCTAAACATCTTCGATAATACCAAATGCGTCAAGTAAGATCATGGATAAGTGAAAGTCCAGGTTCACTTTCATTAAGTTCCTTCGTTCCTTGTAGATTCCATGACGTGGAGTACAACAAGATGATGGCCATTATTAGCAGCGAGGGCGAGATGATTCAGCTGGATCGTGCCATACGTGCCGAGGGCTCGGTCGAGACATGGCTAACTCAATTGCTGGTCACAGCACAGCAGTCACTGCATTCGATAATACGCACGGCCTATGCGACAATAAACGACCCGAATTTTACGTTGTTGAGCTTCTTAGAGAAGGTGCCGGCACAAATTGGTTTATTGGGCATACAAATGATTTGGACACGCGATGCAGAAATGGCTCTGATGCAGGCCAGGCATGAGAGGAAGGTCATGTCAGAGACGAACAACAAGTTCCTTGAGATGCTGAACACGCTCATTGACCAAACGACTCGCAATTTATCCAAGCGAGAGAGAACCAATTTCGAGACATTGATTACCATCCATGTGCACCAGCGGGATATTTTTGATATACTGGTAGGCTATGGCAGACTCTAAGGTATACCCTGCCTTTACATACTCTCATATTTGCAGTGCCGCATGAACATCAAGTCCTCAAACGACTTTGAGTGGCTAAAGCAATGCCGTTTCTACTTCAAAGAGGACTTGGACAAGACCTGGATATCGGTTACCGATGTCACCTTCACCTATCAGAACGAGTATCTCGGCTGCACAGATCGACTGGTCATAACGCCGCTGACGGATCGGTATGTGCTATATCATTTGCCCATTAAACACTTTTTCGCCAGAATTTAATTTTAAATTTTTTTAAATTTAATGTAACTATTTAATCACGTTGAACGCTACAGATTTTGTCATGTGGCTGCCTACTAAATTGAATTAAGCGGCTGCTCTTAAAATTTAATAAAGTTGACAGCTTGGTAAAGTTAATTTTAGCTTGAGCTAACTAAAAAAAGCTTTAGCTAATGGCAAAAGCAGCAACAGTGCTCTGTCATCTGCTTTTTGGATAGAGGAACTGTCTGGTGGAACCACAGGGATAACAGAGGAAGAAAGAGGGAGAGAGAGAAATAGAGAGAGTGAAAGAGAAAGGCACAAGTTTACAATATAAATTGTAATCCACAAAAAGGCTTGTGTAAGAGATAATTTTATTTAATAGTAAACAAAAAAAAAAATAAGACTTTATATATATATATATATATACACTTTATATATATATACACTTTAATATGTATACTTGAATATACACTGAAGTGTGTATCAAATTATTAATTTGTATTATAATTATATATATATAATATATATATATATACTCATCCAAATTCACTTACTTGTTGTATAGTGCTTTATGTTAGAATATTTCTAATCGTTTTATATTAAACACAATCATTTTTATATATTTTCTATGATTTCTAATATATATATATTTTATGATATATATATTTTATATTATATGTAAGGCATCTAAATTTATTTACTTTATTTACTGTAATATGTCATTATCGCTTGCACAAGCCGTTTTATTGAGAACTATTTATATCATAAAACAACTCTATATATATATATATATATATATATATATATATATATATATATATATATATATATATATATATATATATATATATATATGTATATAAAGTAATTGCAAATTATTAAAGTTGCTATCAAATGTGATTGCCCAGCCTAACTAACTAATCGAGTTTGCTATGAAGCTTTCCATTAGAACAGCAATTAAATTTCAGTCTCATAGCTATTGTCATAACAACTTCAAGTTTAACTTCACTGTTTGCCAAACAGAAGTTAAGATAAATTAATTTATTGTATTTACATTCCATGTGGCACGTGCAAAAACTTTCACACAGCCCAACGAAGCAATTGAGGCATTTCAGGCGTGCGGCACTTGTCCCTCGCAGTCGTGGCATTCCCAATTGCGCTGGCCAAACAAACCTCAAACATGGCCAGCAATTGCTGGTCGGCACTTAAGCAAGTTCAAAGTCGATACGAAATGGCAACAGACAGTGGCAGCAACTGCGCCCACATTGAAATCCTTTCTATGGCGCTAGTGTACGGCTGACAGCCCACGCAGCACGGCAACGGCCACTGCCACGGAGTCGCCGTTGACATGCTCGCAAAGATAAATTTCACTTAGAAGAATATAAATAAAGTTTTTGGACACCTAAACTGTTCTCGAGCAACATTTCACTTCCAACTCCCGGAAAGCCAAGTGACGGCATATTTCATCAAACATCCCGAGGCAATTTTTGCCAATACACTTTCCATTGGCATTATGATTGTGCTGAAAGCCCACCCATAAAGTCTACAAAATGGCCGAACTTAATATGTAGATAAAAGAAAGAAAGAATAGAAATCTAGGAAATACACATTTTTTGTATATATATATGTATATACATATACATATATATGTATTGATCGAAATTCAATTAAAGACATCTGTATTACACCTGTATAACTAAAAAAAAATATATAAAAACTTCTCTAATATTTTGCTTTGTCTAGCCCTCATTTTCTATTTTTAGAATACACAGAAAATGTATAGTTATTTTTTTGCTACAATAATTGCAAATTCCTCAATTTTGATGCTATTTTCTGCGAAATTCAATTAAAGTCATTTCTACTTAAGTCCTGAAAAGTGGTCAGTGAATGATTTCATCTGCTATAACATTTATTTAACATACTTTTCTTTAACGTTTGGTTTGACAGTGTTTTTTAATTTATACTGAAATGGGAACAGGGAGACGCGAAAAAGCGAAGAAATTGCTAAAGTCCTTGCATACAAGGACCTTGCATAGTTCGAATGCATAATATAGAGAGGACAATTATATTTATATATTTAGTTGCTTACCTATATCATCTGTCAGTCATTCCAAGTGCTGCATAAATAATACTTCATCATCATCAGCATGCCAGATAGGGTATTCGGAGTTCATGTCCTTGACGTCAACTTCTCATCCGAACTTCCTGCTTTTGTGTACTGCCTCCGAATTCTCGTTTATCACGCGAAGCATAGGCCTTGTTCTTTACGCGTTATTGTAAATTTCACGCTTACTTTGATATCGTGGATGCGGGAATGCCAAAGGGAATAGCTTAGCTTTTGGCTGACAGCACCTGCTTAAGCCAAATGGCCTGTGTTGTGGGGCGTATGCGTAATTTGTCTTCGTGTTAAGTTGCCAGTTGCCTCCAAGGAAATCGTTGGCATTTCAAAAATAGAAAATTTTATTTTGAAGAAATAATAAAAAAGCATTTTAATTTCTAGACTTTTGCATTTTAAATGCAATTTTCCGTGGCTTACTATAAGTGTTCTCGTATACTTTTATATATATCCACTTCCAGTTGCTACATTACCTTAGCCCAGGCGCTGACACTTAGTATGGGCGGCGCACCGTGTGGACCTGCGGGCACTGGCAAAACGGAAACAGTCAAGGATATGGGCAAGACGCTGGCCAAGTATGTTGTCGTTTTTAATTGTTCCGATCAAATGGATTACAGGTAAGACAAGACTCCAAACAAAAGACAATAGGCACTTAAAATGCAGCCCACATCGTTGTGCACAACTCATTAAATTTCGCGCTGCTCTCGCTTTTGCTTTGTTCAGGGGCCTGGGCCGTATCTATAAGGGCCTGGCGCAGTCTGGTAGCTGGGGCTGTTTCGACGAATTCAACCGCATTGAATTGCCCGTCCTGTCAGTGGCGGCCCAACAGGTGGCCGTTGTCCTTACCGCCAAGAAGGAGAAAAAGAAGACGTTCCTCTTTACAGATGGCGATACCATCGAAATGAATCCCGAGTTTGGCATCTTCATAACCATGGTAAGTCTTTCTCCATATACTTTATTTGATACCTTTATGCTATCCGAGTGCCTAGTTAATGGCCCTGCTAATTCAACTAGCGCAATTTATCACGCTCTCAGCTCGTCGCAACTGCAATTTTCTCTAATGTATTTAACGCTAATTTCAATATACTTAGCAATAATGTGTGAGTGTGTGAAGAGAGAGTGAAGTGTGAGAGTCTTTCGATTAAAAATGTGTTTTTATCCTTTAAGCATGTACAGTGACCAGAATAAACAATAAACAGCCCAACTTTATTAGGCATAAACACCTATATGAATATGTTTATTATGCCCAACAGACAGTAGACTGCGTATAAGGGATATCATTAAGTTTGGCTAATTTTTATGGCATTTGTTTATACATTTTACACTGAGCTGTGAGACACTCTGAGCTGGCTTTAATAATATAGCACGACTAGGCGAGGTTTAAGTTCCGAGCCCAAAATTAAACTACTGCATTTGTATTAATTTGTTTAATTTCAATCAATGAATGCCATACATGGCGCAGTGCAAATATAAATAGCGGACAATTTGCAAATGCGATGTGGAAAAATATGTATGTTACCATACATATACGCGGTTTGCCGTCAAGCCAAATTTAAAAGCCAGACAAAAAATGCAGCACAGAAAAAAGCAGGTCAACAAAAATTTGCGTCAAGCGGGAGGCTTTCAAGTCAAATTGATATTTATTAAATATACATACATATACGCGCTCTTTTTTTTGCGAAACACATATAAAATTGTATAAAGAAGCGCCAGCCTGGAAAAAAGTAAAGCATAAAAAGCAAACACATTAAGTCTGCTCGGCAATTGGGCGGGAGCGCAGGCAGGGGTTGAAAGTGACAGCAGCTTTTTGCAATGCCGCGTTATTAGTCATGTAAAATTTTGCTCAACTTAAGCGATAATTAAATTGACAGCTCACATACACACACAGGAAGCAAATACGCGCAGACACAGAGGGGGAAGAGAGAGAGAGAGAGAGAGAGAGAAAGAGAGAGAGAGAGGAACAGAGCTGAGCATCCCATTTCTGACATCGTATACAAAATGTGATTATTTCGGGCTTTTAGGCGAGAATGAATGGCTTATTAACAGCTGGCAGCCAAAATGCTGTCTAGTGGCGCATTTTAATTATCAGCCCATTGCCAACTATCAATGTGTAATGCGATTAGCCAACGAACTCTTATACAATGATGTGCTCTGCCGAACACATTGGCGCACAGCCATTAGCACAAGTTTTGTTTACGTGGGGCACTCGGGCTGTAAGCGCAATTTTAATTTGCCCAACTGAATTATTGGGCGCGTTTATGTAACATTTTCCGACCCCTCTGGGACTGCATTTTGATTCTAATGAAACATTATGTGACAGCAGAGCACACATAAATACATTCACTGTGCCACACACACACACATATCCTCTGGCTGTCCCCGTTTATTGGCTAAATCCTTTGTTGTGGCTACTTTGCTTATTTCTATACAACAAAAAAAAAGAGGAAGAAGCTATATAGTTGGCAACCCCACAATAACACGTTGTTACACCAACCTTGCCACTCCCTGCTAACTCGCGCCGCCCACATTAAACACATCGACAATGTTTACATTTGGATTAGCGTACCACAAAATCGATTGGTTTATTTTGTGCTCTTTTTTTGCAGTTTCTGCTCATATCAAATGTCCCCATAAATTGACAAATGAGTTTTTACTTTTGGTTAACGTGCGCCAGTTTTTGACGTTCTAATAAGTTGATTGCCTATCAAGATTATGTTTCAAGTATTCGTGTGAAATTGCTTGCGATTAATTTGAAAGGATTTGTCAGCAATAAAGTTTTATCTAATACGAATTTACAAGTTGTAGTTAAGGTGCTTGTAGAAGTCGTATAAACTCTTTTAAGAATTATTAAGTCCAATTTTTTTTATATACTTTTATGACTATTTTATTTTAGTTTAATTTAGCTAACTATAAATTAATTTAGCTAGCTTTAAAATTATTATATTTTATTTTCAAATTATATTCTATTATAACTAATTATTTATAATAAATTTTTAAAATTTAATTTAGCTAATTGTGTTAGACTCTATAGCGCATTTATCTGTAAACCTTAAATTATAACTGTTATTGTAGTTTAATTTACCTAATTATAAATAAGTCTTTTTTGATTATTTATTTTATTTCCTTATTTTTTTTTTAATTATTTACTTTTATACTGGTATTTTACTTTAATTTACCTAACTATCAATACATAATTTTCTTTTTAGGTGTCTTTCAACCCGATTAAAAATTATTAAATTTTATTTAGAAATTTTATGTTTGTATAACTATTATTTTAGTTCATTTTATCGAAATATAAATAAATCTTTATTTTCTTTTTTATTTATTTTTTAGAGTTTTCATACAATTTTCCATAGGTGACTAGCAATTCGTTTTATATAAGAAACTTAAACTTAAACTTAGATGCCTTTTAAAATACATTTTTGGTTTTTTTTTCAAATTATATATTTTTATGTTATTTTATTTTAATGTAGTAGTTAGTTAAATCTTTTTCTCTTTATTTATTCTTTATATCATCCTAAAGCTTAATCCTTAGGTGCCTTTCAACTCGTTTACAAGTCGTTAATTTTTTTTATTATTATTATTTATTTTATTTCCATTTCTCAGTTAGCTAAATCTTTTGCTCGTTATTTATTTTTTATCAGCTTAAATTTTCATAGAATTTTCCATAGATGCCTTTTATCCCGCTTTAATATTTCCAACTACTAACTATTCCCCTTAAATTGTATCTGTGGAATTGTGAATTGCATTACTCGCACCCTAACTATATTTTATTCGCTGTCTGACTGACAGACTCGCTGTGGCGGACTGTGTGAATGAGTGAAGGGCGCATGCAGTGTGAGGAAGATAAATCAATTTGTATTTGATAAACTTATTGATAGTTGCGAGTCGCATCCAAATGCGTCAAAATATACCACCAGGTGGTTGAGTTATGGATGATGGCTGAGGTGAAAGGGTGCCACGTCGACTGGATCTCACTTGTGTGTGGTCCCATCGTACTTGCTGCGCGTGTAATGTGTGTGTGGTATACTCGTGCAGAATATTTGCAAACATTTATTATTTATTTACAGTCCACATACATAGAGCAATAGAAACGTGTGTAAAGCGATTTGAAATGTTTACCCATAGAATCCTGGATATGCTGGTCGCAAGGAGCTGCCGGAGAACTTGAAAATTCAATTTCGCACGGTGGCCATGATGGTGCCTGATAGACAGATAATCATAAGAGTGAAATTGGCCAGTTGTGGATTTTTGGAGAATATCACATTGGCCCGCAAATTTTACACCCTGTACAAGCTGTGCGAGGAGCAGCTAACCAAACAAGTTCACTATGACTTCGGTCTGAGAAATATATTGTCCGTGCTGCGCACATTAGGCGCGGCCAAGCGCCGGAACTCGAAGGATAGCGAGAGTACGATTGTGATGCGGGTCCTGCGCGACATGAATCTGTCCAAGCTGATTGACGACGATGAACCGCTGTTCATTTCGCTGGTGTCGGACTTGTTTCCCAATCAGGTGAGCCTGCTATTAAATATAAGCATAAAACATATTAAAACCGATATCAAATCGATTTATCGCACAGACTCTCGAAAAGACCAACTACCCTGAATTGGAAGCAGCTATACTACAGCAAACGGAAGAGGCTAGTCTGGTCTACCATCCTCCATGGGTTCTTAAGCTAATACAGCTTTACGAGACACAGAATGTGCGGCACGGCATCATGACCTTGGGTCCGAGTGGTGCTGGCAAAAGTACCTGCATCCATACTCTGATGAAAGCCATGACACAAATGGGCGATAATCATCGGGAGATGCGCATGAATCCGAAGGCCATAACAGCGGCTCAGATGTTTGGACGCCTCGATGTGGCAACCAACGACTGGACCGATGGCATCTTCTCGGCGCTATGGCGTAAGACGCTTAAGC
This sequence comes from Drosophila fulvimacula, assembly GCA_035045555.1. NCBI lineage: Eukaryota > Metazoa > Arthropoda > Insecta > Diptera > Drosophilidae > Drosophila > Drosophila fulvimacula. The sequence goes on along the minus strand of JAWNOX010000009.1, from coordinate 1,893,764 downwards.
TGAAAGCCGGTGAGCATGTCTGGCTGGTTCTGGACGGTCCCGTGGACAGCATTTGGATTGAAAATTTGAACTCTGTACTTGACGATAACAAGACCTTAACATTGGCCAATGGCGATCGACTGACAATGGCGCCTACGGTCAAGATCATTTTCGAACCACATAATATTGATAATGCATCGCCAGCAACAGTTTCCCGTAATGGCATGGTCTATATGAGCTCCTCCGGCCTGGATTCACGGCCGAGTAAGAAAAAATTACGGAAATACAATTTAACATTTATTTATATAATATGAAACCCACAGTTGTGCAGGCCTGGCTAAAAAATCGAGCTCCTGGCGAGAAGTCGATCTTCTCTCAACTTTTTGACCAGAACTTCGTCGAGGTCTACAATTGGGGTGCGCAGAACGTAAAGCTACAAATGCCCGTGCTGCAGTGCAACATAGTGCAGCAAATGCTGTTTATATTAGAGGGGCTGATCCCTTCGAAAAAAGAGGAAGAGCAGGCTGTGAGCTTGTCCAGCAAGGAGAGTCAAGATGGTAAGTTCCATACAGAATCGCATGTAACCCATAGCAGTTGTACCCATCCAAAACGATTCAATCATCAGCGGCCAAACGTTTTGAGCATCAAAAACATATCGAAGAAGTGCGACGGCAATCAATTGGCAGTCAGATTGTCGGTAAAGTATACAAAATTCGTAATACCTTAATAGATCAATGTAAAACGTAAAACCTTCTCGTAGAGCTAACCTTCTAAAATCAAAACCTATTCAAATTAATCTTTTGCTGAAAAACTGCTTCTGTGTGTTTGTATTGAGCTGGAGCTGTAAAACCCCTAATACTTCCCCAACTAAACCTAACTGCACCCTGTAAAATAGTCTATGTGTTTGTTTCGGGAAGGAAACAAGCGTTTGTTACTTAAATAATCCTTGCATAGGTTTCGAATATTTCTGACTACAGGAGTAGTTCTACTGAGAATTACTCTTGGTTGATTGGCATTGGATATTGTTTGTAACAACTGGCTGATCCTTCCCATTCTGTGTACGTCCAATGATGTAGTAGTTCCTATGTAAGCCTGAGTCCTTCACTGACCCCCAATAGCTGTGTACCATATATGTGCTATATGTGCTATTTGTGTGTGTTTGTATTCTTAGTATGATTTGTTTAGTTAGATATTGAAAGATCTCGGTTTAATTTGACAGACATTCCAGAGGAGAGCGCCGTGGAGGAGAAGGAAGATACGTGTACGCCGGAGCATTTGCACCGCTTGTATGTATTCGCGCTGGCCTGGGGCCTGGGGGGTTATCTCTCAACTACTGATCGCGTTAAAATGAATCTGTTCGTTAAGGAATCGTTTCCGCAGTTGGACTACCCGAAGGGTAGCGCCCATGAGAACACAATATTTGACTTTTTCGTTTCTCCAACGGGCGTGTGGCAGTCGTGGAAGACGCTCGTCACACCCTACATGTATCCGGAGCTTTCCACACCGGACTATTTAAGTATTCTGGTGCCCATTGTGGATAATGTGCGTATCGACTATCTGATAGGCACCATTGCCAATCAGGAGCGCGCCGTGATGGTCATCGGCGAACAGGGCACTGGCAAAACCGTCATCATGAAGAACTTCATGAAGAAAATGAACATTGAGACCTATATGGGAAGGTCGTTTAATTTCTCATCGGCCACCAGTCCGTATCAATTTCAGCGCACAATCGAGAGCTATGTGGAGAAGCGTGTTGGTGTCACATTCGGACCACCCGGTGGTCGTAAGTTGATCGTCTTCATTGACGATATTAATTTGCCCGAGATCAATGAATGGGGCGATCAGATAACCAACGAGATTGTGCGACAGTCTATGGATATGAAGGGCTTCTATAGCCTGGAAAAACCGGGCGATTTCACCACCATTGTGGACGTACAGTATGTGGCGGCCATGGGTCTGCCCGGCGGTGGACGCAATGATATACCGTCTCGATTGAAGCGGCAATTTTGTGTATTCAATTGCAATATACCCGACAACGATTCCATTGATAAGATCTTCCGCGTTATCGGTGAGGGTCATTACAATGCGAAGCGCGGTTTTGTGCCCGAGGTTCGCAGTCTGGTCAAGAAATTGATTCTGGTGACGCGACATCTTTGGCAGCGCACACGAGAAAAGCTATTGCCTACGCCAGCCAAATTCCACTACGTTTTCAGTTTGCGCGATTTATCGCGGATCTGGCAGGGCATGGTTGGCACCTTATCCACAGTGATCACCGCGGAGAGCGTGCTCATGTCATTGTGGAAGCATGAGTGTACGCGTGTATTTGCCGATCGTTTTACCACGTTCCAGGACAAGGAGTGGTTCGGCTCAGAGTTGGCAGCGCTAGTGCGCGAGGAGCTGGGTGAGTCCCATTCCCAAATGATAATACCGAATCCGGTATTTGTGGACTTCATGAGGGATGCCCCCGAGCCAACTGGCGAGGAGGGCGAGGACACTGATATGGAATTACCCAAAGTCTATGAACCGGTGAACTCTCATAACTCGTATGAAGCGCTACGCGAGCGTCTCGTTATGTTTCTCGCCCAATTCAATGAGATGGTGCGAGGCTCCGGAATGGATTTGGTTTTCTTCCCAGATGCAATGCTGCACTTGGTGAAGATCTCCCGCATCATTCGGCATCCGAGAGGCAACGTTATGCTAGTCGGGGTCGGAGGTTCTGGAAAACAGTCGCTGACAAAATTGGCATCCTTCATTGCCGGCTACAAGACATTCCAAATTGCGTTGACGCGTTCGTACAATGTGGCCAACTTTTTAGAGGACCTAAAGCTGCTCTATCGCACCTGTGGCGTTCAGGGCAAGGGCACAACCTTTCTCTTCACCGATATGGATATTAAAGAGGAAGGTTTCCTTGAGTATCTGAATAATATACTCTCGAGCGGTGTCATATCAAATCTCTTCTCGCGCGATGAGCAGGCCGAAATCGTGCAGGAATTGACGCCGGTCATGAAACGCGAGAATCAACGCAAAACAGCGACCCCGGAAAGTGTGATGGAGTTTTTTTTGGCGCGCACCTGCACAAATTTGCATGTGGCTTTTTGTTTCTCACCTGTTGGAGAGACCTTCAGATCGCGGGTGCAGCGCTTTCCCGCCTTGGTCTCCGGCTGCACCATCGATTGGCTGCATCCGTGGCCCAAGGACGCATTGGTCTCGGTTGCCAGACACTTTCTCAGCCACTTCGAGATTGAGTGTACACCGGCCGTTAAGGAAGAGCTGGTTAATGCGCTCGGCTCCATTCAGGACATTGTTGCGGAAACATCGCACGAATATTTCCAGCGTTTCCGTCGCGCCACTCACGTGACACCCAAGTCTTATCTGAACTTCATTGCCGGCTATAAAAACATTTACCAGCTCAAGCAGCAAGAGCTGCGCGATGGTGTGGAGAAGATGGATACGGGTTTGGAGAAACTGAAAGAGGCCTCCGCCTCGGTTGAGATTCTTAAAAAAGATCTGGTCGTCATGGAGGAAGAGCTAGTCGAAGCCTCCAAGAACGCTGAATCTGTACTAGTTGAGGTTACTGAGCGTGCCATGCAAGCGGAGATTGTCAAGAATCAGGTGCTCATCGTCAAGGACAAGGCGGAGGCCTTAGTTGCATGTATAGCCAACGAGAAGGCCTTGGCCGAGGAGAAGCTTGAGGCAGCGAAGCCTGCCTTAGAGGAGGCTGAAAACGCGCTGAATACCATCAAGCCCGCTCACATAGCCACTGTGCGTAAGCTAGGTCGTCCGCCGCATCTTATTATGCGCATTATGGACTGCGTGCTCATCCTGTTCAAACGCAAGCTGCATCCGTGCATACCCGACTCGGGCACACCATGCCCGAAACCCTCCTGGCAGGAGTCGCTAAAGGTCAGTGATTTTGCTTGTCCACTAATTTCCACTCCAGGCTATTCTCTGATCCCATCTAGATGATGGCCAGTGCTACGTTCCTGCTGCAACTGCAAAACTACCCCAAGGACACAATTAACGATGAAATGATTGACCTGCTACAGCCGTACTTTCGCATGGAGGACTACAACATGGACATGGCTCGGCGTGTGTGCGGAGATGTTGCAGGATTGCTTTCCTGGACCAAGGCAATGGGCTTTTTCCACAGCGTGAACAAGGAAGTACTGCCCCTGAAGGCGAATCTTACGCTGCAGGAAGCGCGGCTTAAGGTACTTTAGATGAACGAAAGGTTCAAGTTATTACATTCCTAAATATTTTCATACAGCTTGCCATGGATGATCTGGCGGGAGCTGAAGAGCAACTGCGCGAGCGCGAAGACGCTCTGCAAGCGGTCAAGGATCAGTACGACAAAGCCGTAGGCGAAAAGCAGCGCCTCATGGACGCAGCCAATGTCTGTCTGCGTAAGATGACGGCAGCTACGGCGCTCATTAACGGCCTGTCGGATGAAAAGCATCGCTGGACCAACCAGAGTAAAGAATTTAAGATCCAGCTGGGCAAGCTGGTGGGCGACGTGCTCTTAGCTACAGGATTTCTGTCCTATTGCGGGCCGTACAATCAAGAATTTCGAGCTAATCTGATCAGGACGTGGATGGGGATACTCAAGCAGAAATGCATTCCGTTTACTACAGGCCTGAATATTATCAATATGCTGGTGGATTCCTCAACTGTGTCTGAGTGGACACTCCAGGGTCTGCCCAACGATGATTTATCCGTGCAGAATGCGCTCATTGCTACCAAGTCGAGCAGCTATCCGCTGCTGGTGGATCCTCAGACACAGGGCAAGATCTGGATCAAGTGCAAAGAGGATCGAAATGAGCTCCAGATAACCTCGCTGAACCACAAATACTTCCGCACCCATCTGGAGGACTCCCTGTCCCTGGGCAGACCCTTGCTTATAGAAGATGTGGGCATAGATCTGGATCCGGTCATCGACAATGTGCTGGAGAAGAACTTTATTAAGTCCGGCAGCATTGAAAAGGTGTTGGTGGGCGATAAGGAGTGCGATGTCATGCCTGGGTTTATGCTTTATATAACAACCAAGCTGCCCAATCCGGCCTTTAGCCCTGAGGTCAGCGCCAAGACATCAATTATTGACTTTACAGTCACCATGCGTGGCCTGGAAGATCAGCTGCTGGGACGCGTCATCCTTATGGAGAAATCCGACTTAGAAGCCGAACGCGTGGCGCTCTTCGAGACGGTCATGCAAAATCAGCGTAACATGAAGGAGCTCGAAGCGAACCTTCTGCTGCGTCTGAGTTCCTCGCAAGGCTCTCTAGTGGACGATGAGGCGCTCATCGAGGTGCTGCGCGTAACCAAAACGACGGCTGAGGAGGTCAACCAGAAGCTAAAAATATCTGAAGTAACCGAACGCAAGATAATGAAGGCACGCGAGGAGTTCCGTGCGGTGGCCAAACGGGGCTCGATCCTCTACTTTCTGATCGTCGAGATGAGCAATGTGAATGCCATGTACCAGAACTCGCTTAAGCAGTTCCTCGTTATTTTCAACAATTCCATCACTAAGTCGACGAAGTCGAGCGTGACCGAGGAGCGGATAAATATTATCCTGCGCTATCTCACCTATGAGGTCTACAAATTCACCAACCGCAGCCTGTATGAGCGGCACAAGCAGCTCTTTACCCTGATGCTGGCTATCAAGATTGACTACCACAATGGGAATATCAGCCATGAAGAGTTTTTGACTTTTATCAAAGGAGGTGCTTCACTCGATTTGAACGCTGTGACGCCCAAGCCATTCCGCTGGATTTTAGACATCACCTGGCTGAATCTGGTGGAGATTAGCAAGCTAGAGACCTTCTCCACAGTACTGCAGATCATAGAGCTGAACGAGCGCGACTGGCGCAGTTGGTATGAGTGCGAGAAGCCGGAGAATGAGGAAATACCATGTGGCTATAATTCTGTACTGGACAGCTTCCGTAAGTTGTTGCTCATACGTTCCTGGTGTCCGGACCGAACCATATCCCAGGCCAAGAAGTACATAGAAGGTAGGTCTGAGTTTGACCTATAATTTAAGCACTTCTAAAACTTAGCCTTCGCAGAATCTTTGGGGCCTGAGTACAGTGAGATGCAAATCTTGGATCTGGAGGCTACCTGGGCTGAGTCGGAGCCACGTACACCGTTCGTCTGCCTGCTCTCCATTGGCTCTGATCCGACTACACAAATCGGCGCACTAGCAAAACAGAAGGGGATCAGTGAGTGCGATTATGCCTATTATTAAACAATGTCGTATTATCCTTGTCTCGTGCAACAGCTCTCAAGTGCGTGTCTATGGGCCAGGGTCAGGAGTATCATGCTCGCAAAATGATCATGGAGTCGATGGCCCATGGCGGCTGGGTTTTGCTACAAAATGTCCATCTATCGTTGCCTTTCTGTTCGGAGGTCATCGATATGCTGGTGGAGACGGAGCACATTGATGACACCTTTCGCATGTGGGTCACCACAGAGCCCCACTCCGAATTTCCCATTGGCCTGCTCCAGATGGCGCTGAAGTTTACCAACGAGCCCCCACAGGGTATTCGAGCCAGTCTCAAGCGCAGCTATCAAGTGAGCCTTCATTTATAATATTTATATATAATTTTGATATATATCAAATTATATATATAGCAAAATAATTTCCAAATGCAACAACAATTTCTTCGAGTGTATTCAGTCAACACCTTTTCTGTCCTTTCTCTTTCGCAGTCTTTTACGCAGGACTTTTTGGACTACACCTCGGCAAGCCAGTGGCCCTCTCTGCTGTATACCGTTGCCTTCTTGCACACCATTGTGCAGGAGCGTCGTAAATTCGGTCCGCTCGGCTGGAATATACCCTATGAATTCAACCAGGCGGACTTTGCAGCTAGCGTGCAGTTTATACAAAACCATTTGGATGAAATGGATCCCAAGAAGGGCGTCTCGTGGCAAACCCTGGTCTATATGATTGGCGAGGTGCAATATGGTGGCCGGGTCACAGATGACTTTGACAAGCGCCTGCTGACCACATTCACCTCGGTATGGTTCTGCGAGCAGCTGCTGTCCAATGCCTTTGAGTTCTACAAGGGCTACAAGGTGCCCAACACGAAGAGCCTGCAGGGCTTCATCGATTACATCAATAGTTTGCCCGCCTACGACACGCCCGAAGTGTTTGGCTTACATTCCAATGCTGACATCACGTATCAGATTAACTCGGCCAAAGGTGAGCTAAAATTCGATTTTTTTTTTTTTTGTTTTGGCTTTCTGATTATTTGCCATTTTGCGCAATTGAAATAATTGGTGGATTTTTGTGGCCAGGTCAATGACACGGCTCACTGAGCCATTGAAGCTAAAATAATTGAAATGATTTTATGCAAGCAGTAAAATAAATTAACTTGCCCCTTTAACTATATTTGAAAATATATAAGGAGTGTTAGGGGAGTGGCTGATAATTTTGTATAAATCTGAAATTAGTAAGGCAATATATATATATATATATATATATATTATAAACTCATCGAAATTCAATTAAAGACAATCACTTGTTATAACTTATTTTGAATCTGATCCATGCTGGTATAGTTTATTATATTATATCACATATTTCTATTTGTTTTATGTTAAATTATGTTATGTATTATGTTTTTCTTACATTATAAGTTTCATATTAAAAAAAAAATTATATATATATATATATATATATATATATACATTTTCTCTTATATTCTTGGGTATTCTACCGTCGAGCACTCGAAGCATGATTTTCTTGCTTTTTTACTTAACCATTTACATCTCATAGCCTATTAATTAGCCGCGTGACGTCAGCGCAGTCTATGCCAGACAATAAATAACAGAAATGTTCCTGATTAAATATACAATTTGTGTGTTGGTTGTGAACTGCCAATAAATGAATTAAATAAATTTTAGTTGTGGTATTTGTGGCTATTTCTATTTTTGGTACCTATACCAATCAGCGACCCATGTATTTGCATGAGCGACAAGTTGGCGACACTTTGTACTTATGCTCTGTTTAGAGTGTTAACGAGGCATATTGGTTTTAAGTTTTACATACAAATTTTACAAATTGAAGAGTATTTCAAAGTCACTTACCATTTGAAGGCATACTTGATACCATCCTGAGTGTACAGCCCAAGGAGGGCGGCGGCGGTGGCGGCGAAACGCGTGAGAGTATCGTCTATCAACTGGCCGAGGATATGCTGCGCAAGCTACCCGCCCAGTACAATGCTTACGAAGTGCGTGAGAATCTGACACGCATGGGCATCCTGCTGCCTATGAACATCTTTCTGAGGTGAATCAACGCTGGTGACGGTGGTATCTGGCCGAGATTCCGTGTGATTAACCTATTTGTATACGTTTTTAGGCAGGAAATCGATCGCATGCAGCGCGTCATCAAGCGCGTCCACACGTGCCTCTGCGATCTGAAGCTGGCCATTGACGGCACCATTGTGATGAGTCCAGCGCTGAAGGAGTCACTGGATGCCATGTACGATGCCCGCATACCGGAGACCTGGATGAAGGTAAGCGTGTGTTTGTCTGCGTGTGAAATTAGAGCAGATTTTACGCACTAGCATTTGGTTTGCCCTTAACTGTGGCAAATTTTATGGTCTCTTAGGCGCTGGCCAGCTGTATCCTGTTTATGTACGTACGAACAGTTCTCGCACAGCGAAACGTGGCCCAAAGTAATCTCAACCTGCGTTGGTTGGTTTTTACTTTTTTTTGTCTCACGAGAGTTTTATCGGCACACAAACACAAATTTGGTCCCAAAAGTGGGCTGCTTTTATATAGTATATATAAATATATATATATATTTATATATACTATACTTATACATATATACAAAGAACCTCTGCTGGCTGAGAATGCCAAATCGTTGGCGCGTTTTCAATTGCCGCTTATAAAAGTTTGATTGATTTTAAGGGTTGGGATTTGGCCATGCAATATTTATGCGTGTAAACGTTTAACGCCCCAGCGCACCTCCTTTAATTGACACGCGGTGCAAGACACGGGCAGACGAGGAGTTTATTTTTATTTCTATTTTTTGTTCAGTTTTATTTTTGGGACTTGAATAATTATTGGCTATCTCAATTGGGAGGTCGGCCCAAGACACACAAGTCCTGAATTTTTCGAATAATAGCAATAAGCATACAATATGTGTATGTGATAATACAAGAAATTTTGGATTTTTTGTTCTTTAACATATGTTTGATAAGAATAAGATTTATAGCAGGAAAATATATGGAAAACTATATAAATATCAATTTATAAATTGTTGAATTAATGGAAAGTTATTACGAGTATATTGGCTTTGTGCAATGTTCTTCACGCTGTCCATGCGTCTGCCCTTATAGACGCTACATAATTGAAATATGTATATACTCGCGTATACGCTAGTCAGATAAGTTGTGAAGATTTTCGATATTCCCTAGGAGCCTAGGAGCGCAGCAAGTCGAAAAATGCCTTTACCGGTGTCTCAGAAACACAATTTGGGGAAGTACTACAGAGTTGAGATTCGAATTGTATACTCTCGTTGACAACCTATAGGAGGCGTGGCAAGCCTAAAATTTTATATCTGAAAAAGTGCCAGCACCAAATAGTATAGTGTAGTTACTGATGACCTCTGCTAACAATGACCAAAAATAATTTGTATGTATTTTTGGGGGGGCGTGGCGTACCAAAATATACCCTGCGAATTTTGCATTTTTAGATGTAAGCATACAAAAAAAAAAACGGGAAATGGCTGACCACTGTGGGCGTGGTTAATCAGAAAAACCTGTATTTTCTACAGTTTAGCCAATATGAACTATATGAGTATTACTGTTGATCTTTTCACAGAAGGAATTAAAATGCACTCGAAATAAATAGATTAGTTTTCACCTTTTTCATTTAATATAGTTTTTGAATGTTTTTGAATCGAACAGAAAGCAAGCGTTGAAAAACAAACCAGCCGACATCAAAAAACATTCTACAATCATTGTAAACACATCAGAACAAATTTATACACCCAAGGAATAATATTTTTAAAAATATTAGATTATTTAAAGAATCGTATTTATTACGTTGATATATTTTTGAAGATATAATAAGGAGAATCTATCGACAATGAAGTCTTCTAAGCATAATCGAAAAAGTTTAGGATTCGACACCTCCAATGTGAATGAAACTTCTCGCATTCCGCTGGAAGTGCGTGACTATGGATTTATAAAAGTTACAAATGCAAGTACTCCGTACATTAAGAAGGATTCGCCGATTGATCCAAATACGTTATTGGAACGGTTGAAATACAACCAAGTAATGATTGATTCTCACGTCGACAGCCCCTCAATAGGCAGCATCGACGAAGATGCCGGTTCTAACGAAGTAAGTGTGGCTAGGAACTCTGAAATTCCAGCCAAATCGGAAATGTCGTTCGAAATGAAACGAAAGCTATTCCATATGGCTGAATTTACTATAACGAAAGGCAAAAAGACTAGCGATATGCATCATCCACAATTTAATGATGAACAACCAAAGTATTCTATACGAGAATCCCAGATACACGCTTTAAAAGAGATGGAAGAGTTCTGTCATGCCATGAACATTAAGATTAGCAAGGGCTTCGGTCATTAGAAACGAACTATGGTCGTGAACACTTACCAAATTTATAATCTTATAACCTTAGTCAATAAATATGTGAAAGCTGAACACTTCATTAATATTGGCCACGTCAATGTCATTTGAATTTTATAGATATCCTGGGAGTCAACAACGCTTGGCTTTTGGTACACTGAGCTCTTGGAGCGCAATGGCCAATTTCGTACCTGGATTTCGACAGATCGTCCAAAGGTAAGTCTCTCGCATCTCTTCTCGCATTTGTCTGTTAAGCTGTCCTGGACGGTTGACATAAGCCTACAGGAAAAAACTGCTTGACAGGCAGACTCGCTAATTGCTTAATACATTTCTCTGAAGCGCGCCTTTTGTTTTCCTTTTATCTCTTTCTTTTTAATATTTTGCGTAAATTTGTCAACAAAAAAAAGGTGTTCTGGATGACGGGCTTCTTTAATCCACAAGGTTTCCTGACCGCTATGCGTCAAGTGAGTATAACAGAAAATGAGAAATTCCCATTTGTTATGGCAACGTACATAAATTAAATTCTTGAATAACGAGCAAATGAATATATAAGTATATGTATATATATGTATATATATGTATATATATATATATATATATATATGTATATGTATATGTATATGTAGTGGGGTATTGTAGATTTGCACTTAAGCTGGATTATAAACTATATTTCTCGTCCCTGGGAATTCTTGCCAATAATTAGTGCATACGTTGTCAGTGTGTTGCCCAAGGGAAATGATATAGTATTCAGTAAAAAGGATCTTTTTGATGTACTTTAAAGACTTCAATTTAAAGATACCCTGTAAACGAATTTGAATGGCTGCTACGGAATATTTTGATTTATGAAATTATGACATGAAAATTACATATTAAAAAACATAATTAATTAATTAATTAAAAACCTTTGAATACCTCTGGGAACTTCGAGCTAGTTTGAAATATAGCATACATGTGGGTAGACTAAGCACTGATACCAATGGCATAATATTTTTGACTTGCCTTAGGTTAGTCAGTATCACTTATACATAATTCTCATATGATTCCTATAATTAAACCTAACTGCACATACCTTAACAGCATTACCCATTTAAAAGTTTTTTTTTTATTATATGTCTCAAGTTATTCACACATTCCTTCCATTATTTTTTCCTTCTGTTGCAACAATTTGTGCTGCTTATCGAACTGCTGCTGCTGCTTTGCGTGTGATGGTTGAAATTGTCAGGAGGTAACACGAGCACACAAAGGTTGGGCCCTCGACTCTGTTGTGCTGCAGAATCAAATAACGCGCTACAATAAGGAGGACATTACCGAGTATCCCACAGAGGGTGTATACGTGCATGGACTGTTTCTTGAAGGTAACTCTATCGACCTGCACCTGTCCGCCCTGCCCCAACTTCTTTGAACTCGAGTGCCAGACCGTTGCCAATTGCTAGTTCACATTCTGTTTCTCCTTTGTATTTGTATATATTGCACATAGTGTATCCGCATTTGATGTATTCAAACGTTTGCCTTACAGCGACATCTTTTTCCTTAGTCCTTAGTCCTTAGTCCTTAGTCGTTAGTCCTTGCGCCCTTTGTTGACCCTACAAATTGGAGCTGGATTGTGTGTGCGGTTTCATTTCTTTTTTTCTCGTGCCTCCGCAACCTCTGTGTGTGATAATTTGAATGTTAAAGGCATAATTTGCGTGTGGTGTGCGCCATCCTGCAGATCTTTGTTGTGGTCAGCTCTTGATTAGCTGTGGGGAGGGTGGACACAGAATTCGTGGAACTTTCTGCCCTTTGTGATAGAATATTTGTCACATATTTTGAGTGTAAATTGTTTCTAAAGCGATAAGCTTTTTTATATCAAAAAGCATTTTCTGTTCCCAACATTATTTTGCTACTTACATATATATATATATATATATATATATATATATATACATATTTGGCATTATAATATTTTTTTCCAAATTGGATAACTGCTAGTCAGTCACTTAACATCTTTGTCAGCTATTTTTACGAAACTTCTTGAGCACACAATGCCTTCTACTCAATGGATTTGCCTGCTAACACACACATATAGAATTGCTTTCATTGTTATCCGATGCAATAGATAAGTGCCAACGAGCAGTTGCTACGTGACGTATTAACCCAAATTCGAATATGGCAATAAGAAAGCGAATGCACCCGAGGAAATAGTCAACAAAAGCCCAAGTGCAGCGTGCAAATTAAGTTACGTATACGCAGCGTAGCACACATAAATTTGGACTTTTATGTGTATTTAGAGAGAAAAGTTGGCAATGTAAAGCGATTTTCTGAGGCTTTATGTCTGTCTATTAAAGGACAAGTTTGGCCCCAAACTAATAAAAATAAATTCAACATGCGTGGGCGCCAACACATATGCCCCGATTGTAAGCCAAGTTTACGAGGCCAACTTATTTACATGGCCACAATTAGGTGGGATTTGTTAAGCGTGGCTTAAACTTCAGCTTTTTGTTGAATTTTATTACAGGCGCCTCGCTGGACCGACGCAGCGGCAAGCTGATTGAATCCAAAATGAAGGTGCTATACGAACAAATGCCGGTTATCTATATATACGCCATTAACACGACTGCCGGCAAGGATCCCAAGCTGTACGAGTGTCCGATCTACAGGAAGCCACAGCGCACGGACCTCAAGTACGTGGGCTCAATTGATTTTGAGACCGACTTCAATCCCAAGCACTGGACACTGCGCGGCGTAGCGCTGCTCTGTGACATTAAATAAACACGGAGCAGAAGCAAGGCACAACTAAATACATACACACAACCAGACACCCACACACCCACTTGTTGTTATTGTTTGCTCGGCTGTCAACTGCTTGGCACTCGTAATGGCCCTGTGATAATTATCGTTTTCGGGAGTCCTATTCTCGAAGGGTGCTACCCTTGTCAGCTATGCCAGCTATGTCTGTCTTGCGTCTCGTGCAGTGCGTCAGAGATACTACAAGTGTATTAATTATGTCCTCGAGCTATTCAAGTGGCGACTCCCAGGACACATTCATAATACACCATAATTAGCTGCTTGACCCATGTATAGAATTTCACTTAAGTGTTTTGTCCTCTGAAAATAAAATTTTCTTCACTGAATCCAGTAAAATTCAAACGATTTTTTATTTTGGGAACTCACCAGTTGGAGAGAAACATCAAAGAAGAAACTTTTCCTTCAGGTAAGCAAACTTATTAAATATAATATCCCCTTAATTTTAGTTAAATTTCAACACATTTTGAATTGAATGCCATTTCAATATTTTTGTATTTTTTATTCATTGGTTTCATTAAAATAAATACATACAAGTATAATCCATGTAATATATATATATATATATATATATATATATAATATTAAATATCGAATCATTTGATTCCATTTTTGTTTCATTGATTCAGCTTGATTATTTATGAGAAAATAATTTATTTACATATAGAAAATAAAACTTGTTCACATAAAATTCATTAATATACATAAGTTATTCGTGTATGCGAGTGTATATGTATGTGTGTGTTGATTCGATCCATTGACAACGCATAGATTGCACATATATATTAGTATATATCATGTATTTTTAGATAGTTTAATTGAGTTTGAGTTTTCATATGCATAAATTAATTAGGTTAGGATTGAGTAGCTCATCTACATTAAAATCGTTAGTCGTATTTATATGATTTGCAACCATTTTGTTTCTCTGTAACAAGTTTCTTAACTTTGCTATAACTTTCAATTGGCTAAAAGAAGAAGGCCTGAACTGATGTAACCATGTAGTCATCTGGGACAACACATTTTAAGTATCTGAGATTCTTAAATGTTTTATACTATGGAAAAGTTGTTGTTTCGAAAATTGTATACAATGTTTTGAGCATCTGAACTAGTTTATATGAAGAGGATATTTTTAAAATATTATATATATATATATATATATATATATATATATATATATATATATATATATATATATATATATATATATATATATTTTTTTTTTTTTTTTTTTATGAAAATAAATGCAAAGGAGGTGATAAAATATTAATGCATTTGCATTCCGCCCGCGGATGATTTTTAATTATTTTTCAATATAAATAAAGCTTCGCAAGAGCAAAAGGAAAGAAAGAAAGAATTAAAATTAATTAACAATTTAAAGTGGTGAATTATCAAGTTACAAATTGAAGCTTGCACGCACACATATATTATAGAGTGTAATAAATCATGCACATTTCACTTTAAAATATTTGCTTTTAAAAACTACACGTGTTTGAATTTTTATATTTTATTAAACAACATTATTTTGGCTTTTAACCAAAGTCATATACATACATATATATATGTATATATTTATTTATTTATCTTTTTGTAATATTTATATATATATATATATATATATTTTTTTTTTTTTTTTTTACTTTTTTGCTAGTGTCAATAAATATAATTTGCTGAGTATAATTATTTTAGTATTTAGGGAACGTTCGTTTCGAGTTGTTTTTGCATATGCATCTGAGAAAGAGGTAGCATGAATCGTTACGTAAACCATTTAGTTTCAAATACCAAAGACGAAATTCAAATAGTTAGTAAAGTGCGCGAGTTGTTTGAGTAAGCCTTGGGTACATTTAAAGGGTGGTTGGGTTCGTTTTCATCGGAGGGTTGCACACACAATATGTCTGCCTTATAGCCAGCCATTAGGAACCGTCAATTTAGCAACTACGAACATCTAGTTAAACTTTAAAGCTGTCTGCTGTAGCTGTAGCTGTAGCTGTATCTGTATCTGTATCTGTATCTGTGTGTTTATGTATCTGTATCTGTATCTGTTTCGTTAGCTTTAGCGGCTGACACTTAATTAGCATAGTGCTGAGTTTTGTGCACGCGATAGATGAGACGCCATGGCAGCCTTCCATTTGGATTAGCCGTTTCTAGCGACCTGTCCATATCATCCATAGGCTGCTCGCTGGCCCAGTTCAAGGTGGGCTCATCCAGCATTTCGTCTCGATCCTCGACAGAATTATCCAGCTCATCCTCACTAGACATCAGGCCCGTTGCGCTTTTGCGATTGCCGTTTTCATGATTTGTTTCGTTTGCAATTTCATTTCCGTTTGACTGATGATGTTTGGCCACACCTACCTTGAGGGACTTGTCAAGCAGCAGCTCCTGCTGCTGCTGCTCTTTTGCGGGTCGGTGCAGAAAATCAAAAAACCGTGACGCCGCCGAAGCCGTTGAGGTATCAGAGGAGGCAACTGGGTTGCCAGTATAGCCCCAGAGTTGACTGGGGAAATGTTGCTGCTGCAGCTGCTCTCGACGCAGCTGCTCCCGCTCCTGTTCCCGCTCGAGCTGCAGCTGCTGCTGCTGCAGCAACTTGTGTCGTATGTTGCCCCAAGACGCTGGCTCCAGGAAAACACGTTTACCCACGTTCTTCAGTATAGCCCGATTCAATTCGACCTGTGCGCATCGAGTGCAAAGTAAAGAGAGAAAACGCTTGACATTAAAGGAAATGAGTGCAGAACATGTCACAAGTAATTCGCAATGTGAGCTAGTCACAGTCATAGCCACAGCTCCCAGGAGCTCTGAACCCTATCCCAGACACTCGTTGCTTTAAATGCTGTTAAATATTTAATTTCTCAAAGAGCCAATTTGATTTATGCTCAAGTTTAACACATTTTAATTGCATATTTAACTTGATTCTTTTGGGTCACATCCTTGCTCGGCTAAGCTCGTTACATTTTAGTGTCATGCAGCTATGTAAATGTAAATAAATAAATATAGTCAAGCTAAAGGAGGGACATGCTTTTCCATTTAGTTAGAAAGAGGAGAAAATACATTTGCAGCCTGTGTATACCTGCAATATAATATTATATATAAATATATTTATTAAATATACATTTTATACTGTATGATTATGAATCGATACTAATCGATTTTTTGTAAATATAACTTTCTACTACTCTTTAACTTAATTTCTGTTTTGCGAAAATTTGTTTCAATAGTATAATCTCCAATAAGACTCGCAAAATCAATACCCATAATTGTAAAACCTAATTGCATTTATACTATAATTATATTATCAATCATGCTTATCAGCAAACGATGTGCAGTTAGTAATCGGAATACCCATTGAAAGGGGCTTCAATAGCAACCTATCCGCAGGCGCTTCATTTGCGGAACTGCTGCGTATTTTCGATAAAGTCCAATTTAGTCACAGTTTGGGAAATGCCCTGAATTGTTTGCCCAAGATAAGACATTGCTCGATGTGTTCCGCATGGCTGGGAATTTTCTATCTATATTTATCGTGGACTTATAAAAGACACAAAGACCAGCGAAAGGGCCAACAGTTCAGATTCAGCGATTCGACAATGAAAACTCTAACATTAGTCGTGCTCATTGTTAGCCTTGTGGTGGTGCTGGTTGCAGCAAATCCTCAAGGATTCCGCCACAACGATGCCACTGAACAGCATTGGCCACCATATAAAGCGGGCGATGACCAGCATCAAATGGGGCGATCCGAGAGTGATGAGGGCTCTAACGGTGAGTGTGTCGAGATTGTTATACAAATAAACACACTTATAGGAAGACGACATACTTTATAATTGTGTTCTATTTTGTAGAAAGTCCCGACAAGCGTCTAGGTCGTGGACAGCGTCCACCCTATGACCACGAGTTGCGTCCATTCCAGGGACAAATACCTCCCCACGATCCGCGTTCTCCCTATTACCATGAGGGAGAACGACCTGCACGCGATCAGCGTCCTCCCTTTGACCACGAACTACGTCCAGACCAGGGACAACGACCTTCACACGATCAGCGTCCACCACATAAGCACCGTCCTCATCATGGCCGTCGCCCCACTCATCCACCACATGACGAGGACAGTACCACTCTGGAGCCTGAAGATTCCACCACAGTCGAGCCTGAAGAGTCGACCACAGTCGTGGCTGAGGAATCAACGACCTTGGTGCCAGAGGAAGGCACCACATTATAGAATGGTAAACACTCTCTAGCATATGAAAAGATATTGCATTTAGTATTGTATTAAAGCTTTGGTAGTCAAGCACATAAACCTTCAGTTTAATCTCCTAAACTCTTTCGTTGCCCAAACTCAGTTGTGCGTATGCACTCAAGAGCCATCCTTTCACGGCGCTCGCATTCATGCCGCAATTTATAATATCCCTTTGACAAATCAATAAGTGTGCCTTGACATGTGTAAATGGAGCACAGAAATTGTTGTATCCCGCACTCACCTGCAGGCGAGGAATCCGCGCTAGTCGAGTGGCACCCCAGGGCCAAATCATTTGAATTCTTGCCATTAAATCGTTTGATTTTTTTTTCCCACATTCTACCTAACGCCGTGGGCTGCATCAACATTTAGGTAACCAAATAAATTTTACTTTGTTGCCCGGGCGAAATATTTTGTATTACGTATACGACGCGTTGGCTGCCCCCTCAACGCACAGAGAAAGGATGCGCTAAGCCTTTGCCTGTTTAGCTGCCAACCAGCCTTAAGCCTCTGAAGTCTCTTTGTTATATACCCTGTACATGCCAAATGATTGAAAATGGGTGTTTTGAAAACTGAATGTGTAACTAAAATAAGAGAAAAGCCTTTACTAATACTTCTGCATATCAAATAAAAAAAACTATTTGCAATTTGGTTAAGTTTTATCAACATTGGGTAATTTACATTAGTAATTGATATGATTAGGATTTAGTTATCAGAGTTGTATGCAAATTGAATTGTATTCGACTACAGGGCATCCGCATGCCCAGCATACCCATTTGAGCTGATTCGTTCCACTAACCTTTTGATATCTACCGGAGTGTTATTTACATGTCTGCCCAATGCGGGTCTGTCAATACCTAGCGATAAGACTTGCCTTTGGGCTATTGTCTGACAAATGGCCAACGACGTGGCCAGATACGGGTAACAGGAAAATGGAGATGCTGGAAACCTGACCTTGCCACCCAGCCAACCATTTTAAACGTTTATTTAACAAAATAAAAAAAAAAACATATTTTCTTTCCTTACAGTTGCTGGGCAAATTAAAAAAGT
This sequence comes from Drosophila fulvimacula, assembly GCA_035045555.1. NCBI lineage: Eukaryota > Metazoa > Arthropoda > Insecta > Diptera > Drosophilidae > Drosophila > Drosophila fulvimacula. Next base: position 1,875,139 of record JAWNOX010000009.1, on the reverse strand, counting down.
TATCGTTAGCGACGTGCATTGCATGGACTTTGAAGTTGCTGTGGAAGTTGCTTTTCCATTTGCAGCTCTAATTTTGATTAGCTGCAACAATTTTCCGTTTACATTAAATCGCACTTTCAAATGAAAACTGCGTATTGCCTTGGCATTTCTTTTGTTTATCTTGCGAGTTGAGCAAAACAATAATGAAAAGTTTCACCCGTGCTCATTTGCGCTTATTAAAAATACCAAGTTGGACAATGCATCCCCTCAGTCCACCTGTGCGCTTCACTCACCTGCCGAGTGTTCTCCTTCATCTGTCTGCGCGCAATCTCCAGGAGCAGCCGCTGGCGCAACACATCCAACGGATTGACAATGGACAGCGACGGCTTATTCCGCTTAGCCAGCGAGTACTCATCCTAAAAATAGAAAAAGAGAAGGAGAGATCCAATTTTTTATGCATTCGTTTTTAGCTTTTGTTTACACTGCACAGCAAATTCTTAATTCAAAAAGTTTTTAACTCAGAAACTGTTTGACTTGCCTAACACTTTGTTACAGTTGCCTTGCACAAATTTCCCTATGAATAGCCAAGTTATGAAAGTTTCAAAAGAAGTTAATACAGGTCTTAAAATATGAATATACATGAAGACGGGCAATTGACGGCTGAATTGAAAAACTTTTCTTACTTTTTCTACAGAAAAGTGAAGATAAACCCAAAATCCCAGCACAATTAACAAATTTAAAAAAATTTGCGATCATTAAAATTTACATTTGCAAATGTGTTTTTAATAATTAAATGATAAATCATTTTGGATGACAGGTATACCCCTAATTGTGATAAGCATTTCCTAGTAACTATTTGATTTTGTTGACTATTTTTTTATAATTAAAAAGTTGATTAGGGCTTTTCGTTGTTTGCTGCTTCCGAATGAACAAATATTTACAATAATTTGCAACCCCGAGCAGCTTGCAGATAACAAGCTGTGTGTAAACAACTCAATGTAGATAACATTGAGGCGTTCTGGATGATTTTTGAATGACTAATGATAGCCAACATGCACGCATATCATGATCAAGGCCAGCCAACAATTATTCTTATCAATCAATTGAACTACCTAAATAATAATTTATAATGCTATTGAATTACGAGTTACATATATTTGTACTAATCGCATGTCTGGTATTTAAGCGATACGTACAAGATCGCTAATCCGATAAATATAAATTAAAAATCGAAATTCAATTAAAGGCAGCTGCATCAGATGCTACAGGAAGTAAGTGACGTCAATAGAATTTGGATGAGAGTAGTTTTAGGGAACCAGGACTCGCAGTTCACTGTCCAATCGGTGAAACTTCCTTCTAATCAAAATTGCCAATGTGAACCACCTGAATTATCAAGTCTGGCAAAGTCTTGTGATTGGTAATTCATTATCGATTACTCAAGCCCCGCCTGTGGCGATTCAATAATTACGAATCGGTTTATGGAAAAAACCCGAAGGTTAGATGGCATCCGAAAAAGGTTTCTACCTTATTGCTGTTTATTTTTTTATGGAAAATCACCTTCGGTTGCCTAAAACCTTAACCTGCCCAACACAGATAGTCAAGATTATTTACGGGGAGTTGGAATAACATAAGAACATAGTTAATTCCGAAAATAAATCCCGCAGATCTATCGCCGGGTACTCCACGATGAAATTTCACTTTTTTTGCCCTTTCGTTATCAGACATTATTGCGCAGATAGCGATTAGATAACATATTTATAGTAGAGAATGGCCAGCATTTCTGCGAGCCATGGCAACCTGCTGTCAATAGCCAAGTGTTCCCTTGATATAAAAAGCCCCTGATACACTCTGGGCCTTTTAGTATACATCGAACAATAGCAAAATGAAGGTTCTAACAATTGCGATATTCGCGGCTCTCTGCGTCGCCATCGCGGCTAGGCCGAACGGCTTTGGCTGGGGAAGTAATCACGACAGCTGGGCGGGAAATATGCAGCGCGGTCATCAGTGGCACGACAGAGAAGACGGTCTACAACATCGCCGCTGGAATAAGCATGGAGATAGATGGCACGGAAAGTATGGCGGCTGGCATAGAGATGAGAGTGGCTGGCACAGAGACGAGCACTGGAAGCATCAGAATAACCCAAACCACGGAATGCGTCCTGAACAATCAACAGCATCGCCAAGCTCCACAGAAGCTCCCGTAGTGACTACTCAGGCACCCGAAAAGCCAGAAGAGTCTACTCAGGTTCCTGAAAAACCAATTGAAAGTAGCCAAGCACCCGAGGTTACTACACCCGAAGAGTCCACAGCGGCACCCGAGGAGACTACAGCGGCACCCGAGGAGACTACAGCGGCATCTGAGGAGACTACAGCCGCTCCTGAAGAGTCCACAGTGGCACCCGAGGAGACTACAGCGGCACCCGAGGAGACTACAGCGGCACCTGAGGAAACTACAGCCGCTCCTGAAGAGTCCACAGTGGCACCCGAAGAGTCTACACAGGCACCTGAGGAGACTACAGAGGTGCCCGAGGAGACAACAGTCGCACCTGAAGAGTCTACAGCGGCACCCGAGGAGGCAACAGCGGTACCCGTAGAATCTACACAGGCACCTGAGGAATCTACAGAGGCGCCCGAGGAGACAACAGTAACACCCGAGGAGACTACAGAGGCACCCAAAGAGTCTACATCTGCACCCGAGGAGTCCACAGCGGCACCCGAAGAGTCCACTGAGGCTCCGACAGAAACTACTCAATCAAGTGAAGAGCCTGAAGAATCTACTAAAGTTACCGAAGAACCGACAGAAACTACTCAAGCCACCGTAGAGCCCGAGGAATCAACGACAGAAGGTTCTGGAGAGCCAGTTGACACAACGACAGAAGCAGAGGAAGGCAGCGGCTCGACGAGTTCCTAAGTTCTCCCTGATAAAAAAAATGCAATTTAAGAATATCATTGTTAGTTTGAAGTTAAGCGACCATAGTAAAAAATGGGAGTCCACTATTAATGATGGGTTTCCATAGTTAAGAAACGAAATGATATATTAATGTAAATAGTTTGTGTTATTCTAATTATATGAAATGTAAATCAAATGATTTTATAATCTTCTTTTATTCTTGACTATTTCCTGAGTGCTTCAGAGCTTCAATTGCTTCGATTGATTTAAAAAATATGTCATACAATTTCGTTTGTTAACATGACATTATCATAATGTTCGGGGCACTTAAGATTGCTTTCGAAGAAGAGTTCATAAATAAATTATTCGCTGATTTCTGGTTACCGTACAGAATTTTAATGGCAAATTTCAATTGCCAGTTCCGATAGATCGCACAAAGTTAGCAGCGAAGCTCTTATCGCTAATCGTAAAATAATAAGTGGCTTATTAGTCATGCAATCGATCGATGTGTATGCTTTTGTTATGGAAAACTTTTCACATCAGCTTTTAGATTATATCATTTATTGCTGATATTATTTGCCCAGTAACAACAACAATAACTTTGCATAACTAGATGTTTTTCCCTATCGATCAAAGACAACTGTTCAAATATGCGCCAACTGGAGTCTGGGCGCTATAAAAAGATCGTTCGCTGGATCGTTCGCAATCAAACCAAACTATAGAAATCATGAGAGCTATTACATTAGCAATTTTTGCTGTCTTGTTGGTCGCCGTTTTGGCACAACGTGGTCCTGGTGGCCCAGGAGGTCAGGGTCCGCCTAGCCGTGGTCCTGGTGGTCCAGCTGGTCAGGGTCCTCCCGGTCATCCCCATGGTCCTCCCGGTGATAGACCATCGCGTAGACCTCCACCATCATCAAGTGGACCTCAGGACGATGATAATGACAATAATGACAATAATGACAACGATGATGATAATGATGATAATGATAATCAGGAAGGCGATGGAGACGGCGATAACGATCAGGATCAGGACGGCGCCGACAACGAAGAGAATCCGGACGACGATGAAAATAACGATCAGAATGCCTAAATCCACACTATGTGAACACATTTAGCTCCAGTTCAAATGCCTGTTCGAATTTTAAAAAGAATCATTCAATAAACTAAACATATTTTGCGACTTCAAATATTTGCTCTTGGTGTTAGCCATATTATGTATATTCTGATTATTTCTAAAAATGGATAATAATTCCATTAAAAATATTTCAAGCCCACCAACCAATACCAATAAAAGAGTATTGCCGATTCGCCCACTTTTCTTCGCCCTAGTTTCAGGGCAGATTGTTATGAATTGTTTTTGGCAAAGTTTTCGCATAAGTTTCCATTTGGCTGAAATATTTACGCTGAAAAACTTTCAGCCTGGCTCTAAAGAGTTTTCATTCTACTAAATGTTTGACTGGATAAAATATTTGCAGTGCAACCAAATAGTTGATAAGTGATGGAGGCGCGGAAAGAAAGTGAATATCTGTGAGAATGAAGACCACATTCGCAGGTGTTTAAGTTGCCCAAAAAGTTGGTCCTTTCAAATGCGTGTCTGTCAATTTGACAACTGTTGGGCCGCAAGAGCCTCCAAGTTATAAGCCTCATTGTTCCATGTGGAGCCCACACATATTGACCAAATTAAGCAGCGTGAAAACTTGAACTTTTCTTGTCAACTTACGGGGATTTATTCACGCTGTAAATCAACAAAGCGACAAGCTCTATTTATCTTTTTGTCAAAGGTAAATAAACAACGTGATAAATAATATATTTTGTTTACATGTTTACATTTTTTTTTTTGCTGCTCTGCTAATGAAGCGTACATAAATCGTTATTAAAAATTTTTCATCCAAAAAAATGCATCTGAAATTAAGCTCCACTGCTACTGTCGGGCGCTACCGAATGCAGAATACTCGTTCGTACTCGTTCATGGTCCACAAATAGTTACATGTAATAAAAACTTAATATTTTGGAATTTTCAATGCCGTAATTGCGGTGTTTAGTATTTAGCATCGGAAACTTATAGATTTCTTCCGATTTACTGCCCCCGCAGACGTGAATATAAATAAATATATAAATATATAATATGCAAATTGATCAAATTTTCACACTTAGGATATATATAGATACTTAGGAAAGGCAGATCAGATCATATTTTTAAAATTTTAAAAACTAAAAAATTGTATTTGGAGTAAGGAAAAATTGAAGGGTATCGTCGATTTGTGATCTATAACTTGATTATCTATTTGAATCTGCGATCCCAATTTTTGACTCTAGCAGTTTGATCCCATTGTCCACGCCTAGGTATAGATATAGATACATATATATTCCAACCTGTTAAAAAAAAAAAACATTTATATCTCAAAAGATAAAATATAAGACGCTAGCTACTCTTGTCGGCTTATTCCAAATTTGTCCACCTTCAATAGTACCAAAATGATTTGCATTCATACCGAAAATACTTGTTTCGCTTCGTGAGCGAGTATAAAAACATTGACTAATTTGTTTATTTTACACTATGTTAATTCTAAATGATTGGTCATTGGACACGTTCTGTTTGATTAGATTACTTGGGGAGTATTATACACGTCGCCTTTTGATAATACTGCGAATACTTTGAATGTTTTACAACTCTATTATACCTCTGGTAGAAATCGAAAGCCACTTCATGGGAAATGCGACAATGCTGATAAGTGAGTTTTCCATGAACTCCTATTGCAGTCTGTGAGAGCTGTGCAAACATTAATGATAAGAAGTGCTTATGCGGTGTTTCCCATATTCGTAATGTAATTACATAATATCGTAATGATTTTACATAATAAATACAGTGACGGTGAGCGACAGGTTATGGCAGAAAAACATGATTTGGCACTTCAATCATATGTGAGAAAATAATGATGATATCGATTTGGAGACAGCTCTCATGGGTTCTCCGAAAAGATAATGTTAAAATTAAAAACAAAAAAAAAATTGTTAATCGACAATTTACGACAGTTATCAATTGTAGACATTTAAATTAATCATTATAAAAAAACTTTATTCGCAGCACATAAATAACGGTAACGATCCAATTCAATTTATTTCTGTACTATTTTTTCAGAATTCGCATGCAAATGAAATGGTTATAAATGCCCAGATGGCAACATCAAAGAATTAATCATTATTTTCTTCATTTTCATTTTGCTTTTTGCAGATTAAAATGAGTCCGAAAAAATGTCAGAAAAATGAGCGACAACTGCGAAAAACCACAAAAGACAGGTGCACGGGGGACAATGGGATGGCTCGCGACTTACTCACCTGTAAGGCCTGTACATCAAAATAGTCCAGCGGATATCCGTTGGCTGAGCCACCGCCTGCAGCACCCGTTGCTGTGGTCGTGGCACCACGCTGTGCGGTGCAAACGAGCCTCGTGGCGCTGAGTAAAGTCAATAACACCGGGCAAAACCACGCTGTGGCTTTCATCATTCTGCAATTGTAAAAAAAAAAAAATATTAATATAAAACAACAACAATAATTGCATGGAAAATAAACGGATGCACAATTCCGACGATAAAACATGCAAAGTGCCGACCCAAATTGCATCAAGTTAAATAAAAATTGAATTCCATTCCGTTTGAATAAATGGAATATTGAGCAGAGCTTGGCGATTCAACTGAAAAAATATATATATTTATTCCTATGCAAAAGCTTGCATTGATTAATTCAGTTCAGAATTATAAAAAATAAAATACGCATATGCCAGCTATGAAGGCATTATTTTTATTAAATAAACAAAAATACTTTCGACCAAATATTTATTTCTTTTAGAACTGGTTATAACCAGTTTTTACTAAAAAAAATGATTTGGCATATATTACTTAATTATACATTAATATATAATTATAATTAATAATATAAATATATATGTTATTTAATTATTATAATATTTATAATTTTTGGGATAAATTTTAGAATTGTTTAAAATTTATTTTTTGACTATACTTCAGAATTATAGTTTGGCTATACTTCAAAATTATTTACAATTTATTTTTAATTATCATATTTAAACATTTATTATTTGTTTGAATTTTTTACTAAACTTCAGAATTAATGACAATTTATTTTTGGCTATACTTCACAATTATTATTATTATTATTTTATTTCTTTCTTTTTTTTATTAAGTGACATCACACGAGTAAATATATTAATTCAAACCAATCCCCAGCACAAATTATGAGGATTTTAATTTCTGTCTTACCGACTACCTACCATTTTAGCAAGACCCGTTTCAATTTATTTAGAACTAACATATTTAAATTTAATTTCTTGTTTGTTTACTCTAGCTATGCAAGGCACATTTAGTTTTTTATATGAATGCACAAAAAATAATATGATTTTAACTCAATCCGCAACTATATTTAAATAATTTACTATTAAATTAAAAATTATAATGCCTAATATCTCTTTAATTTATGACATAATTATAATCAAATTTGGCAGCTAACACAAATGAGTAAATAATATTTTAAACATTTTAAATGTACAATTTGTTTGGTGTTAATATTTCGATTACGAAGACTCTGACACTTACACATGTTGAGCTCTTCATAGCTGGCATAGTAAAACAGTTTAGAGCATAATTTAAGGGCAATCTATCAACTTCAGAGCTTATATATAGTTAAAAAAAAAAATATATATATATATATAACGTATCTGGACTCTGACATTGATATTGCAATGCGCTGCAAGCGCGTGTTGAATATGAGAGAATCCTGTGTGGAAATACGCAACCTTTTGACATGCTGAAGTGTGCTTATAATTTATGGCTTATGCACATGCATGACCTCTTCTAACCCCACTGTGAACTGAACTCTCCACTCCAGCTGGCTGGATGGATGGACTCGCCAAATGACTTTGCCCAGCGACAGCGGAACATAAACGTAATGCGTGGAAATAACATAAATAGATGGCAGGTCCCTGGCAAGGGTTTGGGATGGCTACGGGTGGGGACACTGACGGAACGAACTGTTATGGCTAACTGAAAGGAATCCTTTTGCGGCCACAAAACAATTTGCACGCCTGCTCGATTATGCAAACTGTTCGTCAGCTAACCAGAACTGAAAAATAATCTTAGAGCTGTCAAAGGTTACATACCCTAGCAAACGCTACTTCAGCATAAGGTATATCTTTGACTAGATTTAGATAAGTTAAGCTCAAAAATGCTGACCTTCGATACAGGGAGATACAGGGTATCAAGCGCTCAATTATGCATTAAATCCTGAAAGGCCAATGAGTGGCAACAGGCTTACAATTTCCGCTTAACCTCAGACCAGGAAGGCCGCAAATCCTCAAAAATCTTGTAAATCCAAAAATAGATGTAAACACCGTGTAAACATAGTTTAGCTTGCGCCGTGCGCCGAGCACTCTGTGGAGCTGCTCTATTTATTTTTTCAGTCAGCAAATTGGTTTTGCGTTCCGTTTGGGGCCCACTTTGGCTTCCTCTGGTTGCTTCAGCTTTTGATTAGCTTGAGCAAATGTTTATGAGGAACTCTATTCCAGTTGCTGTGACCCGCATTTAGATGTTTATGATTGCTCAATGCCAGTAGAAACCAAAGCCAATATGCATATTCTTCAATTTCGTATATAGGCGACGAACTCGACTTGAACTGAAGAGTGTGTTGTGATTGGTATTTAAATATTTTTGACAAAATATCAGCCTCAAGCTATCGTGCGTCATCTGTCTATCAGCTGCTCTTTGAATTGTCATCAAAATTGAGATAAGTTTTGCTTTCTTTTTTTTTTTCAATTATAACATGAGTACGCAGCGTGTACTACGTGACGTATACGCCACGCGTTTTTTGCTTAGTTTCTGTTGTCTGCTTTGGGGCGCATTGATAAATATTTTTCATTTAATTCTCTTTCTTTTGTTCAGTCAGCATAGCATAGCATAGGGGAATAGAAATAAAATATATAAAATAAATAAAATAAAATTATTATAAATAAAATAAAATATATAATATATATAATACTTTAAATAAATGTATTTTATTCATTTTATTCATATAGCTACGCTCAGTTAGTTTATAATATTTGTTTCTCGTACAGATTTGTTTCCTTTTTGGAAACTGGCAGTCGCTAAGTACTTAGCTCCACTTAAGCTGAGCTGTCAGCTGTAAAACTCGAGCGCAAATCTCTCTGGCTGTTTAACTAGTTGGACGCTGATGGCATAACCACAAGATATTAGACATCTGTAAGCAAGTCCATAAAAAAGGTGGCAGCAATGACATGAGGGATTCGGGCAGCTGTCATAGTCGGGGCCAGGATTTGCGAATAGTCGAATATTGAAATGTTGACAGCAGTGCTGCATATGGCGAAAAACTCATTGATGTGTCAATTCTGTGCGCCTCTGTACTTTCTGCCCCTCCAAGCAATTGAGCCGAAAATGTGAAATAAAATTCCATTCGGTAGGGTCAAAATTGAAATTACATTGTTGAAATACCAACATAGGAAAATGTCTGCATTTGAAGTTGAGCAAATAAATACATTTAGGTTGGGGCATTAAACAATGCTTCGCATAATGTGGGCCAATAAAAACTGCCCTGCCCCACTGTGAGCACATGCACTGTTAAATAAAGGGACTGCCCCACTGAGAAATCGTGATTGCCCGGAGCGCATTCGCTCGCTTTTATCTGCGCAGTTAAAGCATAAATAAAATATATATGTATTACAAATAATATGTATAAAACATAAGAAATAAAACGGCAAAAGTCTCGCATATTTGCATTTAACATGTATGCAAATAGCTGCGCAGTTGGCCAAAGTTTTAGGTCGATAAAAAGGATTTTTACGAGCGAACAATTTGATTTTGCCGCTAAGCCATGGCAAAAACATGACAAAGAAATAAATAAATAAATAATAAATGAATTTAATGTATAAATAAACGATTCGACTGCAGCTCGATTCGGTGATTTACTCTCATCTAATCATGTGCAAGTGCAGGTATACTGGATATACAGAAATACTTATGGTAAATTTTATTTTATTTTAAGTATTATAAGGCTATAAAAAATACTTTTATAAATTAATTTTTATTTTAATTTAAAATAAAATATATATATAATTCCAATTTTCTTAATTAAAAAAAAAACTCAGGTCTCTTTTCAGTGCACAGACACATTTGTTAACCCAAAACACAATCAAAATCGAATTGGCATGTGTTGCAGTTACAATCTTGAAGGCAAAAAAAAAAAAAGAAAACAACAATCTTTTATGAGTCCCAAACAAAACGTGACCCAGCGCAAAGTGACGTCACAGTTGGTTGGCTTGATGGAAATGACAGGACAGCAAGTTTTCGCAGCCAATCAAAAGTTGAAAATGTTCGCCAAGACATGTTTGCACTCTATTAAATTACAAGACTGCGGACACTTAACTACAGGACAGCAGCAGAAGAGGCTGCTGAACAATGCGAAAATTGCATAAAGAAAAGAAACTAATTACTTGAGCAGCTGAAGTGCTGCCATGGAGAGTCTATCAAGCAAGCGCAATATTTAAGTCCTCTATAATTTTTTTAATTGAAATTTTAGTTGTGCTGCTCTACGACACAGAAATCCAAATTCTCAAACTGAGCTGTTCTTCTGCCAACATCTAACATCTTCTATCACAAGCAAATTAATTGGCAACACGTAATGAATTTGGCCAATGTTCCATTGCCAATGGACATCTATAAATTAGGCTACAAGCCAAATTAATTGCTAGAAACATTTTATTAAATTAAACCTATGTTTCATCTAAGGCTTGGGGGTTCAGAAAACACAAGCACACATTTATCTAATTATATTTAATTGAGTGGCTCCAAGGCAAATGTTTCATATTTGCTTTTTAATACAAGCAAGAATTTATTGTTTGCTCGTATTATATATTATATAGTATTATATATATATATATAAAATATATATTTAAAATCCAAAAAGCTGATAATATATATATATATATATATATATATATATATATATATATATATATATATATATAATCAGCTTTTTGGACTTTAAATATATATTTTATTTTTTCTTGGTATTACAAATACATGCTATAAAATTCAATAACTAATAAATAAATTAATGTTAGTCATATTTAAAAAAATAAATATATATATTTTTAAAACTTATTTTTTAGATAAATAAAAATGTATTTTTAATATATAACATATAATATATAATATATATTACATTCATATACATTTTTTTTAAATATAGTTTTTAAAAAATATATATATAGATTTTATAGAATATAAATATTTATTTATATATATAAATATGATTTTTAAAGAAATTTAATTATTCAAAATACAAAATATTTTATAAAATATATATAATACGTTCTTATACAATTTTCAAAACCCAATTCGCCAAAGGTCAGCATTTTTAAAATTAAATTTTTGTTAACTTCCTCAGCACTTCGCTCTTTTTGTAGTTTTCCTTTTCTAAATTTAAACACTTTTTACTTTTTAGGTAATTTTGTATTTTACACATCGTGGAAAGTGACTTCTTTTTATATACAAATTTATGTTATGTTAAAAAAAAATTTGAAATAATTCGAAATCAAATTGAAAGATTTTCTACCCACCAGTTATGTCGCTGATTAGGTTTAATCCACAAAATGGAAATAGCTCGCTTAAACAAGGCGTCGAGTGCCACCAAATGCAAATAAGTTATTTTTCGTTCAATTTCTTTTCGTGTTTAACGTTTGATAACAATTTTTTCACACACTTTGGTAATTGGCTGTGAAAAAATTTCGTTTGATCTTAACACTGGGTAATATTTATGGTGTTCAAGATTTACGTTTTAGGGCCAATATTTTATTTTTATGTGCTCACGCGCGACTGCAATCAAACGAAATGGGATTGAGCTTAATTTCAAATTTGAATATTTTTGAGTAAAAATTTGCACAGAAATTATATTGGAATTTCAGTTTTAATTGGAGGGCTATAAAGCTGGTCTAAGGAGCTAGGCTCTGTTCCTTCGAATTGCTTTTTGAGGCTGTGTCCGAGAACGCAACAGGCTGACGACGAGCGAAGAACTCAGAGCTCGACCCGTTGCTCGCTTGTTTTTATATTGCACGGCTATGGACGACGCTGAGCGCTCCACGAACAGTGCCAAAGCCGAGCAGCACGGACCACAACGACGACGGCGAAGGGACGACGACAGGACGAAACAAAGCGACTAGTTATGAATGAATCCATGCGACACGCACCAGCGTGGGTGGCTCCACATGTGGGCCTCCTGCTACAAAATTCTCACCGAATATTGCCCGAGCAACCGTAAATGATAGCAACATGTTGCGGCAACATTTGCTGTCAACTTTTTCTTTTATCTTTTTGTTTTGTATTTTCTCCTTTTAATTATCGAACTCAATTAATATGAAATGAATTTTTATTCGCACATTAATTGCTTGATTATTTTATTTTCAACCAGTTCAAAGGGTTCGCATCCGTTATCGGATCTGACCTTAACAACTAACAGCTAACGGCTTTTGGCAGCTCGGTCGCTGATCAGCGCTCAGGTGTGAAATTGCACGCCATTCATCTTCATCTCCTAAGCAAATATATGTATACAGGTGTGTTGGGAGAAGTATCTACAGTGGATGAGTAAGACAAATGCGACCAAAAAATAAAATAAAATAAAATAAATAAAAAAAAACTAAATCTAATCCACTTTGCAATTCAAATATTAAAATCAAATAAATAAAAAATAGAAATATCTATATATTATACAATATGAACTATGCATATAACTTAAAAAAATAATAATTTATAACTTTTTATAGGTATAAGATTATTATTTTTTTTTTTTATATATCAAATATTTAATATTTAAATATTTTGAATATTTTATTTTAGTCACAGTAAATTATATGAAAATAATGCGAATATTGCGTCAAATTGACAACTTAACGATATATAAATATATAGAGTTACATAATAATTTGATACAATTTAATTATTATTTTTCTATCTTTTGTTTCGTTCTTTTATTGCTCTCGAAAAATGGTCATACATGTGAAATATTTAAATATAAGTCGTATGTATAATATTTATAGAAAATAATAATGAATATATATATATATATCTATATATATATATATATATATATATATATATATATATATATATATATATATATATTTCATTTATTTCATTTATTAATGTCCTTAGAAATATTTTGTGCTTTGTTCTTATTTTCTTTCCATTGTTCACTCTTGTGCCATTAATCTTGACCTGCTGATGCGGTTTTATGCTCGTTTACGAAGGAAAAATGAGAATATTAGCACAACCCATCGCCAAATAGCTGACTGCCTGTTTCTTGTTTTAAAAAGTGAATATTTCGTGTTTATATATTATTATACTTATATTTGTTTTTTACTATTGCATTTTTATATTTTTAGTATCTTTTGTATGAAATGAACATACATCATTATTTAATACATTACATAATGGTATATATATAATATTCATATTAATATAATGTATTATAAATAAAAAAGAGCCTGTTAAAAATAACCATAATTAATATATCACTAAGTATAGATTCAGTTATGTTTTAAGAGCCTAAACGAAGATAAGAGTTAAAAAAACGAATACCAAGGTTTTTCCCGCGTGTGTCCGTCTAAGAAATACCCGGACCTCGAAGTCCTTTACATACATATAAAAAATCATTTACTAAAACAAATAAATATAAAATTCAAGAAGTGACAAATCTAAAAAAATATATATATATGCATTTTTCAATAAATTTGACTATTTCTATTAGTATTATTCAGTTGGTACAGCCCGACTGCAATAAACTTGGATGGTTTTTTATCACTTGTATTGATATAAGATTGCAGCAGTTGGCTCCATTCGTTTCGGCCCGATTTAACCTTTGCGGAAAATTAATTGTCGCAATGGCGGCGCAACAGTGTTGCCAGCCATTCATCAGGGCCCGTTACTCAACACCAAGTCGTGTATGTATGAGCACCTGCCTGTTGCTCAACAGCTTGACAATCTTTTTAATCGCTGTCAATGCGTGCCCAGGTGTAATTAAACACGTGGGCCACGACCCGTTACCTGCTCCTGATGTCTTTTCTGCTGGCCATCGGCCATCATGCGACTGATTGAAATCCGGCAAAACGTTGCCAACGTTTTACAGCATTAGACGAGCATAGGCGTAAAGTGTTGACAAAGGTTGTTTAAGTCGTAAAACCAACATCTAGTTATCTATAATTGAGTTGTAAATGGTTACGGAAATAATTATGAGAGTGTCCAAACTGGGACACTGAGTAGTAAAATTGATTGATATGCACAAAAAAAAATTAAAATTTATTAATATGTATAAAAAAAGTAAAAGTAAAAGTAAAAGAATTAAAGTAAAAATCTTTTCAACTAATTAGGATATCACACAGTCATTCTAAATCATCTCGTTCAGCCACTCGAACTGCCTAATTAATATCAGCTCGGGCTAAGTTTTTGCCCATTTTATTAAGCTGATGCCCTTTGACCTGCTCCAACAAAAGTAGACTCAACTGCGGACAAAGTTAAACAGTTTTCATTAGCTCAAGTTGATCGGCTATAACGACGTCACTTGTATTGACTGAGATAAACTCATTAACATGTTGATTAAAATCACGACAGAGTTCATACCCCGCGTCAATCTTTTGTTTGATTTGCGTAATAAGTCAATGTTGATGGAAACAGCGGGCGGGGGAAGAGGTCGGCCGGAGTGTGGGGGCGACAATTTCTAATTGCGCTGCGTCAGTTTTGACAAGCGCTTAAACGGTGAACGTCACTTGGCTCAATTATGCGTGTTAATAGAACAGACTGCTCAACTACCCACCAAACCCGCCCGAAGTGCCAACGAGCCTGAGGACCATCTTCACAGCTGCTGCCGATAAACTGAAGCAATTATTAATTTATGACAAGCGCTCAGGGTATGCCAACAAAGCATTTAATATACGAATGAAGTTGGCCGAAATACGAAACAGAATGAAACTTCGAATAGATCTATAATATATATATATATATATATATATATATATATATATATATATATATATATATATATATATATATATATATATATATATATATATATAGTGAAAGCTCCAGTGGCTACCAGCATTTTTGTCCGCCTGCGGGAGATGGCAAAGAAATCGCTAATAAAATTAATATCTATATACTATATATTAAATTCTGATTTTTTGGTTATTATTATGTACATACATATATGTTAATATTTTAAATTTAATTTTTCGAAAAATAATAGTCTGTTTAAGATTTGTTTGCTGATGCTTAAGCTGCAAGAACTCGAAGCGACTTTTTCAATTGTTTAAATGTTGATAAGCTAAAAAATCATGACTGGCGGATTCTTTATATCAGTCAATTTCGTGCAACGGCTCGTTGTATGTTTTAATGTGGAATTATATCTTCGGCTTCTGATTCAAAATAATGTTACGTTGACTTGTATCAATGACAACGTTCAGAAATCAACGTCGTCGATATGGTTGGCGTCGTTGTCCGCTATGCAACGTCGGGACAAAGTCAGTTTTAGCATTGTTGATGCTTCGCATTATTCTTTGTTTTTGTATGTTTTGTGTGTTGGGACTAGAGATGCCCGCCTGCGGGAGCTGTCCGTAAATAGAGCTTTCATACATATACAAATAATATTTTGGAATTTATTAAAATTTATAATATTTTTAGTTTATTATGATTATCATTATATATATATATATATATATATATATATATATATATATATATATATATATATATATATATATATATATATATATATATATATATATATATATATATATATATATATATATATATATATATATATAATTTTATTTTTTTATTTATATAATAAATATAAAATAATATAATAATTAGATATAGCGGAATACAAATTTATAATTCCCTATTCGTTCTCTCTCTCTCCATTCTCCTTCTCTTCTAAATATAATTGTATATAACTTTAATATCTATAATTAAAATATAAATAAAACAATAAATAAATAAGTAAATAAATATATTTAAAAAAACTAAAACTATAACCAAAGTAATAAACCTTTTTAAATTAATTTGTTAATTTTTAAATTATTTGATATATAATGAATTGAAATATTTAATGAATTCAACATAAAGTATATATATGTATTTATTTGTATATAAAACATTAGTAAATGTTTGATAATATTTATTAATTAATTAATTAACCAATTTATAGTTAAGCTTAGCTGCTTATGCGATTAAGCCAGACACCGCCTATAAATCCAAGTATAAATTCACTTTTATGATCTTCTCAGCCCTAACAAATTACATCGGATTGAAAGTTTCTGCTGATTAAATTTCATTTACGGCGTAATTCGAGTTTCGGACCGCAGAAGAAGCGCCAAAAATGAAACGAATTTGCGCTTAAGTTGGGCTAAAATGGCCCAACAAAATCCCGTAAAACTTTTTGCCACAAGCTAAGCAAAATATTTAACTAAGAAAATCGCAACAAAAAACTGAAAGGAAAAAACTTTTCCCTTCTTCGGACAGCAATAATTAAAGTGAAGAACTTTTACGTAAAGCGCTTAACTTTTGGCATTAACTGTGACTGAAATATAAATGGGTTGATCATTTCGTTATTTAGATGAACAGGTAACTCTTGGCTGAGCTATGAGAAATGCGTGAAAATTTATTTGCATTATGGTTTTTCCATGCAGCCTCTGTGTGTGTGTGTGGCGGCGTGTGCTTATGCCTGTGTGCGTAAACTATGACAGCATGCAAGCGTTGCCAGATGGCTGAACCACATGGACGGTTGGACATATGCAGTGGACTGAGAGACTGACAAATATACATATATCATAGTGAGGGTGTGTGTGTGTGCGCGTTGAATTTTGATTTTTTGCCACCGATTTTTGCGCTGATTTGTAGTTGGAGGCGATGAAAAGTGCACGCCTACATACGCACATACACACATACAAACATACACACACACAACAATTCACGCCTATTATGCCCAGCATTTGTCAACTGTTTTTGGGTCTCTGCGGCAAGTCCAAATTTGATTTATGAGCGCATTGTGATATATGCAGAAATAAGCGAAAGAAATCAATAGACGTTGGGTAGGGGCGTGCGAATTGGATGGCACAGCAGGGAATGGGCCCATTTAGCTGCGCCTAATTGCATTACTTGGATAATTTCGTGCAGAGCAATGGCAATTTATAGCAGCGCACTTAATCTTATTATTATCGTAAGAAAACTAGGTCAAGCAAACCCTTTAATTGAGAAAACCTAGAAAATGTTTTTACTATATAATAACCGTTTTGACTTGAATTCGCCTACATTATGCGGCTCAACTGTTGTACAACTGTTGGTTACATGTAAGACTCACATGTAGAGGGCGCTGTTCGCGCAACGCTCAACAGCTGCAGAACAGTTGTACAGCTATTGTTTAAAATACAGCCTGTAATCTATCGACGCTTATTAATTTTGTTTACATTTTTACTATTAAATTTTAAACGTGAAAACTGTGTACAATAACTAAATAGTAGCACAATTATAAGTGATTATGAGTGGTGACTTGTCACGTTTCAACACTAGCGATAAGTAACAGTTACTGGAATAGCGCACATCTCTAAGGACTTATCATCGCTAGGAAAACAAATATGGCGGAACGCGAATGCAAAGAAAAATAAAAAAAATTAACTAAATCGCAATCGCAAGCATCATCGAAGCTCGTAAAATGCAAAATTTTGGAGCGTTAATTAATTAATAGCTCCCTCTGTGCGGCCTCTCATGTGCGTTTGTGTGATCGTGCGGTGCTGCAATGCGATTTGCAGAGTCAACACAATTACAAATTTGTTATTAGGTGACCTCGAGAACGCCGCTAAAATTGAATTACGCCGAGCCGTGGCAAAGAGTTATTTTTCCGTAAAAGGAACAGGTCGACAGCAAATGCAACACTGCGTGTGCGTACTGCGTCACAGATGCAGTTGAACTAATTAAAAACGGCAAAGTGAAACAACAAATAATAACAAAAAGCCAAAACGTAAATAAAACGAAAACGACCGCAAAAATGTCTGGCGGACGCGAAAGCAGCGCCAGCGCTAGCAGCGGCATCGGCAGCAACGGAAACAGCTCTGCCAACTCCAGCGGCACGCCGCAAACGCCGACGCAGCAGCGCGCCCGCGGTCGTCCAGCAAAGCGCGCGACCTGCACCTGGTGTGCCGAGGGGAAGCTACCGCTGCAGTACGTCCTGCCCACGCAGACGGGAAAAAAGGAGTTCTGCTCAGAGACGTGCATTGCCGAGTTCCGAAAGGCGTATAGCAAGGGGGCGTGCACGCAGTGCGACAACGTGATACGCGAGGGGGCGCCCAATAAGGAATTCTGCTCCATGATGTGTATGAACAAGCACCAAAAGAAGAACGGCTCAACGCGACACAGCGGTGCCGGCGCTGCTGGCGTAGCCGGTGGTGCCGATGGCGATCGCAAATTGCTAAGCAGCGGTGCGCCGGCACCGACAGGTCCGTTCCAATACGAGAGCTTCCATGTGTTCGATTGGGAGGCCTACCTGGAGGTGGGTTATGATATGCAATGGCTCTACAAGCAGTCGCCTAATTTTTTATTTTCTTAATTGCAGGAAACGGGTAGCGATGCAGCGCCAGCGGAGTGCTTTAAACAAGCGTTGAATCCGCCCAACAATGACTTCAAGATTGGCATGAAGCTGGAGGCACTAGATCCACGCAACGTCACCTCCACCTGCATTGCAACAGTGGTGGGTGTGCTAGGCTCTCGACTGCGTTTGCGTCTGGACGGAAGTGACTCGCAGAACGATTTCTGGCGCCTGGTCGACTCGAACGAGATCCATGCAATTGGGCACTGCGAGAAGAATGGAGGCATGCTTCAGCCCCCGCTTGGTTTTCGTATGAATGCTTCCAGCTGGCCCGGATACCTCTGTAAGATACTCAACAATGCGATGGTCGCACCCGAGGAGATATTCCAGCCGGAACCCCCAACACCGACAGAGAATCTCTTTAAAGTGGGCCAGAAATTGGAGGCGGTCGACAAAAAGAATCCCCAACTGATTTGCTGTGCAACAGTTGATGCCATCAAAGACGATCAGATCCATGTCACTTTCGATGGATGGCGCGGCGCCTTCGACTATTGGTGCAATTATCGCTCACGTGACATTTTCCCCGCTGGCTGGTGCGCGCGCAGCTGCCATCCAATGCAGCCGCCGGGTCACAAATCGCGCATGGACTCCAGCTCAGGCAAGCAGCGTTGTCCACGTCCCAGGTACACCGTTGTCGCCGAATCGGACGCCATGGTGGCTGCCTCGCCAGTGACGGCGCACTTTCACACTAACTGCAAGGGCGGGCCGTTTATCAATGGGTCCAAGCTGCCATCTATGGTGACGGGACCCACGCATCAGACGCTCGCCAAGCTTTGCCTGCAGGAGGTGCTAGCCGCCAGCACGGATACACAGCAGCTTTCTAAGCTGTTGTTTGCACTCGACGGCGATGTGCATATCGTGACTGCAGCTGGCAAAAACTTCACAGTAATTACGGTCGCTTTAATTCTCAATTTCCATTTCTTCTAATTCCGGTTCTTTCTTTTTCTAGGTTAAAATACCCTCGCCGCTGCGCATGAAGGATGATGAGAGCCTGGCGCTGTTCATTGAGACGCTGTGCACCACATGCCGGGCATGTGCGAATCTCATCTCGTTAATGCCGGAGACCGAGGAGTGCAAGAAGTGTGCGCACAGTCGCAAGCGCCAACTGGTGCAGACTGCCACTCCGCCATCATCGCCTGTGCTTGCCGAAAAACGAGGACGTCAATCCAAATCTGCCACGCCTACACCCGCGCCCACATCGCCCGCTGATAAGCCGCTGATTATTAAGCAGGAAGCGGGCGTAAAGCCACAACCACAGCAGCAGCCCGCGTGCAAAACG
This sequence comes from Drosophila fulvimacula, assembly GCA_035045555.1. Classification (NCBI taxonomy): domain Eukaryota; kingdom Metazoa; phylum Arthropoda; class Insecta; order Diptera; family Drosophilidae; genus Drosophila; species Drosophila fulvimacula. The sequence continues at coordinate 1,855,277 of JAWNOX010000009.1, read as the reverse complement.
CATACAAATGCCAGCAAGGAACCGCTTAGCCACAAAAACAACAATATTAACAATAACAATAATAACAACAACAACAATAGCAACAGCAATAACGTGAGCAGCGGTAAACTGACCATCAAAACGGAGCCAAATGGTGTGTCAGCGACACCCGCAACGCAATCACAATCGCACCCGCAGTCCCAGAGCCAGGCGCAGGCGCTGCGAAAGGTGCGTTTCCAGCACCACAATAACAATGGGAGTAACCAGCAGGAGACAGGGTCAACAGGCAGCAACAACAGCTCCTCCTCTTCCAACTCCAGCAGCAGCAGTGGCACTCTAGGCGGTGGCACATCAAATGCCAAATATTTGGCACCCCTCGTCGCCGAGGTACATCCAGAGCAGCTGAGCGCCAAGCCACCAAGCACCTATTACAAGTCTCCGACGACATTATCGTCGAGCGCCTCCTTTCCCTCGTCGGTATCCACGCCTTTTACCGCTTCACAGTCTGCTTGCCCTGCGGCACCGGCTGCTAGTGCTGCTAAAGCGGCAACAGCGCCCGTGGCTGCAGCTGCTGCTTCGAGCAGTTATACGGGCATAGCCATTACCTCACCACTAAGCACACCCACATCGGCATCTGCTGCGTGTTCGCATCTGAGAGCCCAGCCTATCGACTGGTCCATCGAAGAGGTCATCCAGTATATCGAGAGCAATGACAACTCGCTGGCAGTGCACGGCGATCTCTTCAGAAAGCACGTGAGTAATCGATGTCATACAAAACTTTAAAACTCCATATTTATATATTTGTTTGGGCTGTGATTTACAGGAAATCGATGGCAAGGCATTGCTGCTCCTTAACTCGGAGATGATGATGAAGTATATGGGCCTGAAGCTGGGGCCAGCCTTAAAAATATGCAATCTAGTGAATAAGGTCAACGGACGCAGAAATAACATGGCTTTGTAAATGGACACGGGCACGGGCTTTAAGGATATATGGATTTGGCTACAGATATGGAACATTATAAAATGAACGAAACGGATCAAAGCCATCGCCGAAGTGTTAACAAATTAGTACCTCCTTAAAAAGATAAATAACAAAAACTGCAGATAACCAGATAACAGATACGAAATGTGCTTGGGCATCGATGAAGCTGAAGCACATTAACAATTAATTATAAATATTAAATTTTCAAGCTAACATTCTAAAGCGAATAATGTTAAACATGCGCGAAGGAAACCAAAACAAATGTCGAGCAAAAAAAATTATAACTTCAAATTCCAAAAACTCATATTCGAAATATCAGTTTTTCAAACAAGAAAAACACATTAAAATCTACTTTTAACATGCATATGGATAATATTTATTACACACACATATACACACACGCACATTGGGCACGACAAAGTTATATGAGTTAATACAAAAACCACAAAAATATTTCATACAAAAAAAGAATCAAACCTTTTGAAAATATTGTACATAATTTTACATATAATTTTGTAATTATGTATGTATTGATTGAGTTTCTTTAAAATTTAACTATTACAATGTTTGCTTAATTTTAGCAATTTATTTTTAAGAAAAAACAACAAAAACAAAACAAATAAACAAACGAAATATTTGTTTAATTTTATTTGTAGATACGTAAGGACATAAAAAATCTAAAATGCAAAATCAAACATAAAAACCCCAACTAAAATGTAAACTATATTAACTGGAAAGCCGACAGTAGCTATATATAACTCAGAACCGATATATATATATATATGTATATATATATATATATATATATATGTATATATATATATATATATATATATTTATATATATATATCTACATTGTATGCAATATTTCTCATTACGTTTATTTACACACGCACACACCAACTTTCACACATGTACACATAAGATATACTTATATCATACATATTGCAAACTGTATACATTATTATTAAACTTGGTAATCAAAACAATTTATTTTCTCACTGCTGCATGAGAACAATGAGAGTATTATTATAATATCCAAGCCTCTGGAACTCTAAATGTTAGAGCTCTCCGCTCTTCCAAATAAGTTGTGCAGCCACTCAACTCCATAAATACACATATTTCACATACATACGATTTATATATTTGTAAATCGTATATATATAACATATAACTTTCGGATGGACACAGGTAAATTTCGAACACAAAATCTCATTTTGCGTATAATCATAAAATTAGTCAAAAATGTCATGTATACTTAAATCATAATACTATTCCGTATTACCCTTTGGCTAAACATTAGAATCAAATATATAGGAAATTAACAGATTACAAGTTATACCAAAAAAGAAAAAACAAAAAAGATTAGTACCAATGAAACGATAACTGATTGGAACAGTTGTATATTGAATTCAATATATGCGAAAAGTACATTTATCTCTTACACTCACGCATTCACTCACATTAACACGCTAGTTCAAATACACACACACACACACACACTCACATATATTATCATAATATATACATTATGTTTTGCCATTAACATTTAATTAGATGCTAAGTGAATAGTTATTTAATTCACTTCATGTTATGTATGTATAGAGAAGAACGACAAGAACGACAACATTGTATCAGACAATAGAAATCTGAATAAAGCAAGTATATAAACTTATCGATGCGTATTGGAATATTTAAGAATCTCAAGTTTCCTTCAGTCACGGAGGCAGACGTCAAGCCTAAAACAGTTTGAATTACAAACTAAACTAAATTTACAAAAATTTTCATAATTTGAGGGCGAATATTCCAGGGACCTATACCATGGGATTACACTCGACTGGTAATGATTTATGGCTCACGCCTAGTGAGCCAAGCGTTCGTTCAGTCGTGACTCCTTTCAATACTCCCAACCTGAAATACGGTCCGATTCTTTTCGGCCGGAAAAAGAAACTTATTCCACTAAGTCTAAGGCGGGCCATCAATACGTGCCGTTGTGTCCCGGAATCAACTCCAAATATTCCAAGAGTGAGTCTATTTGATATATGCTACGTGAAACCGCCAGAGATCAAGGAGCGTCCTGGTTGGTGCATCCAACGTACAACCGATGGATCTGACAGACCACGAAGATGCAAAGGCACCCGACATTGGGGTCGGAATATTATCGAAAGCAAACATATGTATACGAACAGTTCTTGTATCATTATGTAATATATTGGGTATCAAATAAAATCTGGATGAATAATATATATTACGGTGTATTGGTGAATTTCTATATAATAATATATATTTAATATAATATATAATAATTATTTTACAATTTCATTTTTATCATCAGATTTATCAGATTATCATTAAATTTATGCATACGTACATTTAATATAAATTATAATAATATATATGTATTTAATTTAACGTAATAATAATTATTATTATTATTATAATTATTTATAATATAATAATATATTTTATTATAACTATTTCCCAGCTTCCCAGCATTTTCAGATTTATCAATATTTTTTCATTAAATTTAATTGCATTTCTCTTAGCTGTGTGTATCGCTCGGTTTGATTAGCTTTTGTTCTGTCAAAGTTAGGAAATAATCAAAAAAGCAAAAAAAAGTAAATTCAATCTATGTGTTGTTCAGGGAAGTAAAAAGTTGGCAGAATTAACCTGGGAAAGCTGGAAGCTCTGAGCCAACTGTCAAGACTGGGTTCAACTCTGAAAATGAACTGTGCACAAACAGTTTCAGGGATGTCAATGGCCCGATGTCCTTTAAAAGATGCATAACAAAAGGTATCAATACGTTACCCACAATACCTCCCGTAGCCACCCCCAAGCAACCCTTCAACCCCTCCCTCCACATTTGCAATTTGTGGTCAGCCGTCGTCGCTGGGGGCGAAGTTGATTTCGGTTTTTATTGGATTTAAGCGATCATCGAGCAATTTATAGACAAATCAAATAAAATTTTTTACTGCAAGTCGCGTTTTATGTATTTCGATGTTGGCTGAAAATAAATTGGATTTGTTGTTGGCATGCAAATCATTTGATGCCAGGATACAGTCCGGATTAGGTTGAAGCTTTTAATCACCTGACTAACCGAGCCCAATGGCAACTTTTGTTGGCCGGGTTAATGAAGCACCTTGCTTTGGCGGAAATCAAAAATCCACAATGAGCAATGCCAAGCGGCGTCTAGACGTGAGTGTGGAGTCGTGGAGCCTGGGAGCTTGGTGCACGGTCGAGAGCTGAACAACAATCCTTTTGTGCATGAATCCTCGATTGTCAGCTGTATCAATATTGTTACAGTTCATTTTGTTTGGCCTCGACAAATAAAGCATTTTATGCAACCAGCTGCCCGGCATTGCCCGGCCACACCGTCCCTCCAGTCATCTCAGCCGAGCTGTGCTATTTGCCTTGGCCATTGGCCAGTTTTGAGTTCTAGGTGGGCCTGTTTGTGGGCATGGTCCATTGAATTGGCATTGAGCTGAACAGAACAGACTTCAGCCGGCTTCTGCGGGCCAACTTTGCATGCCACATGCCACATGCCACACACCGCACGCTGCGCAATCCTTGCCCCTCAATGGGAGTTCAAATTCCACTGCTGAACTTTAAGAGTTTCAGTTCGACTGGCGAATTATAGACTGATATAGACAGTATCGAGTTCCATTCCTTTTATTATTTATATACATATATATGTTTCTCTGTGTGCATGTATTTCAGCCATTGTTGTTTAACTGAAACTTAGCTAAGCTCTTGATGGGTTTATATTTGATATCAAGTGTTTGCCTAATTGAAAAAAGGAATACAAATTCCTAAACTTAATTGTTTTAAAATTAAAACAAGGAGGTAAAGCGAAGCCTACAGCTTCTGCTTTTAGAATTCTTGAACCTTTATAGATAATTGAAATGCGTCCAGATTTGACTGTAAAGTCTGTAAATATTAAATATAAATAAAAATATACTAAAAACCATAGCAATATATATATTTAGCCAATATATATACATATTTATGTGCAAGGGCTTAAATCCAGATTAGAAGCTGAGATAAAGGAGTAGAGTAGAAGTGGAGTAGTTATAGAAATTAATAGCAAAGGAAATTTTGCTAAAGGCGCAAATTGATTGCAAAATAAAGGCTCTTGGCTTGCCATCCACTTGGAATATCCTTTAAAGAGCTAAACATGCGAGGCGGGAATGCAATGAAAATTTCCATCAGGAAATTGCTTTTAATGAGCGTTGGGCCATAAATTCAGTTGTTAAGCTAACAGACGTGGGAATTAAATGATTTAAATTACGCTTCTGGCCGAGAAGGAAATTTTGAAAAACTGGGTCCAAGTGGAAATCGGACAAATGCGAATGAAATTTGTGCGCGTGAAGCCGTGTGAAAGTTGTTGCTGCTGCCGACTCGCTCGTAAATAAATAAAATTCTACTTAAACAAATGTGCGAGTGCGTGTGTGTGTGTATGTGTGTGTGTGTGTTAGCTTGGCTGTGTGTGGCACACAACTTTGCGAGAAATATTCTTTTTTATTTCTGGCACTTTTTAATAAAAGTTTCAAATGAATTGCTCAAGTTGACGCTTGGCTTCATCTTGCTTGGCTCCCAAAATGTACAGAAATAGTTAGAATTATATCAACCCAAGGTTATATTATTTTACTATTATTATTATATTATTATTATGATAACATAATGAGTACAGGCTATAAGGTATATATATTCATCAAATAATCCTCTTTTACCTTAATTTAATTCATATGTAAATCAAAATTAAAGTGTATTTCAGCTTCGGTGTGCCAACTATTTCCATTCCTCATATAATTTTTGTTCTTGTTTGTTAGCCACCCAAACTTGGTAAGATTTACGTTTGCAATTTGCAGTAGGAAACTAAAGAAAAAATACGAAACTCAGAGGAAAGGAAGCAGCGCAGGCTATCAAGTGCAACACGTTGCGCGTAAAGTCAAGAGAACAAATGGCTCTGAGGGCAGGGAAGAAAATGGAATTATGCCAGCTATTGTCAAGCTATTAATTTATGAAACTAATGCGGCTGGCTCTGGTTACAGCACATTACACAAGTGCTTTAGCAGCCCACAAAAGGATAAAGGAGAAAAGCTTAAAAGGGAAAATGTGGCTCAAGGAAAACTATTTTAATTGAGGAATTATTTAAACTAAATAATAATTTAAATTGAAATTAAATTTATTTAGAGGCTTACTAGTTTGCATGCTGTGTGTCAAATGTTAAGTGCATTGCCAACCTACTGAAACTAATTGCAAAATATTTCCTTTGAAATGCAGTCAGGATGCACGCCCGAGTTGAATATATATAAATATATATATGTATGTGGCATCATAATTATATACACACATGAAAGCATCAACTTTGAAGTGTATACTGCCTAAGCCTGCCCCACCCAACCACTCAGGACAGCAGGACATCTTCAGCAGCGCAGTTCAATGCACCGCCAGGACGTGAGTAGGAAATTATTAAGTCACAATGGGCCAGCGGCAACAGCAACAGCAACAGCAGAGACATTTGTGCAGATAAAAATTTATTTGCGATGCGCCAGGTGCGGCTGACGTTGAGCAGGATTCGGCTGCTTCACCTGGCTAGGATGAGGATGCGACAGGAAATTCATCAATGTCTGCAACGTCTGCTCGCTCCATGCGCGGCGTGCTCCATTCTTCAGCAGAGCCTGAAATTGCCTACAAGTCTGAGAAATAAATAGAGTGTCTGCAAATGAGGGGACGATGACAGTGTTCGCGCTGGGGCTGGCGCTGGGCTGGGCCCTGGAAGAGGGCTGTAGTTATTTACGGACCGGAGACAGCGCACAAACCACGCCAAAGGAAGCGACTGCGAATTCATGCTCTTCTTCAGCTCCCTAATTTTTTTTTTTTTTTTTTTTTTGCCAAGAGGAAATTATGAATTTTTTCTGTTTTACTTCTCGCTGTTAAGATAAAATTCTGTTTAAAATAACGCGTTTTATGTAAAGGAGCTACTTTGATGTACTGGCGCCATCTATCGTCAAGGAGCAAAACCTCAAACCAAATTTTACTCTTAGAATTAGTTTGAAAATGTATTCAACAAATGTGTTTTAGTTAATTTCAGTTCAAGCAGTTATAGAATAAAACTTAAGTAATAATTTTATATAAGCATTTAAATATAAGGCGGAAAATTTTTTCACTGGGCACAAAAAAATATGAGAAGAATTCTGGGAAGGAAATAACAAAAATATGTACTTATGTGTGGCTGTATTTTAATCTGACATGGCTCATGTTTGCCATCTCGAAATCCGCTGTCTGTGTGTTTGGCCAGTCAGTTGGCACTTGGCACTTGTCAGCGGCACTCGGCACGCCGAGCGAAATTAACAAGTTGATCCTTTGTCAAATCAGTCAAGCGCACTCAAATGCGCAAAATCCACAAAAGTGACTGCAAAGCGAGCGAAGCAAACCACTAAACCAACCACCCATATTAGCACCACACCCACATGCACTCCCACCGCCTTAAAAGAACTCAACAATATGTAAATTCTCATATACGTGTGGCCACAAATAAGCTACAGTCAGCCAAGCCCAGTCAAGCAGCAGAGCCAGAGCCCAGGCCCAGAAATAAAAGAGAACACGAAATAAAGTAAAAAGTACAAAACTGTGTATAGATTGGCTTATTAGAATACTTGCTTCGATTTTCATTTAGCATACTATGCAAATCAGAGAGGCGCAAGCTCCGCATACAAATTCCAATTTTACTATGAATCGAAATTAAAACTGTAAACAAAGCATAAATAACTTTGACCGTAACTCTTGCATCTATTTATTGGGAGCTAAGCTCGAGCGCTGCTTCTTTAAGAACTTTACAAAGGGGTGTGAAATTCTGAATTATAATAAATAATAATTACAAGTAAGAAAGTCTTTAAGTCGAGGGCAGCTGTAACGTCGAGTAGCGGCAGAGAGCTGGGCAGCCGGTAAAGTCGGGCAGCAGTAGAGCATAGAATTTTAGAGAGTCGGGCAGCAGTTAAGTCGGGCAGCAGTAGAATGGTAGAGTCGGGCAGCGGTTGAGCGGTAGAGAGTGATGGAGCGATGGAGTCGGGCAGAGGGACAGAGTCGGGAAGCGGTAGAGAGTCGGGCAGCGGTAAAGTCGAGCAGCGGTAAAGTCGGGCAGCACTAGAGAGTCGGGCAACGGTAAAGTCGGACAGCGATAGAGCAGGAGAGTGTCGGACAACGGTTACGTCGGGCACCCTCGGACAGATGCAGCGTCGGGCAGAGGTAGAGTCGGGCAGCGGTAAAGTCGGGCACCAGTAGAGCAGTAGAATTTTAGAGAGTCGGGCAACGCTAGAGCAGTAGAATTTTAAAGAATCGGGTAACGGTAAAGTCGACCATAAGTAGAATGGTAGAGTAGGGCAGCAGTAGAGAGGTAGCAGTAGAGTGATAGAGTTGAGCAGCAGTGGAGTGATAGAGTCGGGCAGCAGTAGAGTGATAGAGTCGGGCAGCAGTAGAGTGATAGAGTCGGGCAGCAGTAGAGTGGAAGAGAGTCGGGCAACGGTAAAGTCGAGCAGCGGTAGAATGGCAGAGAGACGGGCAGCGGTAGAGAGACGGGCAGCGGCAGAGAGACGGGCAGCGAGCACAAAATCACACACATAAAAAGAAAACAAAAATTATAATAATATTACTCTCAGAGAGTAAACTAAAACATTTATAACTAATACAATTTTGCTTAACATACTTAATATATTACTAAAATTATTAACTATTTAAATACTCACCAAATCCAGAAGCAGGAGAAGAGGAGGAGGGGAAGAATCACTACACTATACTACACTACACTGCATTGCACGACTGACCACCAGGAGGTCAGAAAACCAACTGAAGAAATGGACAGAAGGCTTGCCTTTATATAGGGCAAAAGTCCAAAAGAAAGTCGGGCAGCGGTAGAGTGATAGAGTCGGGCAGCAGTAGAGCGATAGAGTTGAGCAGCAGTGGAGTGACAGAGTCGGGCAGCAGTAGAATGATAGAGTCGGGCAAGGTCATCAGTCGTTTCTTACAGTCGATCATTGAGTCGGAAATATGAGCGCAACCTGCAGTCTCCTAGTTTAGTTCTCTTTTAATATAATTAACAACTGAATAATATCGCTACAATTGATTAATTATCTGAGTATACTGATTAATAACATATAATTTATGGACCTCATTTCAAACACACGGACAGGGCTTAATCGACTCGGCTTGCTGTTCTGATCAAGTATATGTACATATATATAATTTATGGGGTCTGCCACGCCTTCTTTAGGCTGTTACATACATTTTAACTAAATCGTTATACCCCGATTTTCCCATTTCCTATGGTTTATAACAGGTAATTTTATTGAGTTTAAATTTATAAGTAAATACTTTTCTAGACGTGGGATAGCTCTTGTGTTCTGTAATTTGATCAAGAAACTATTCAATTTTTCCTATATACTTTCTCACTTTATATGTACATAGCGCATAAAATATATGGCAATAAGATTTTCATTTTACTTGAAAACATAATATATTTACACCAGCTTAACATTCGAGCTTGCCACCTAAATATTTGATTTCCTTATCATTCACTTACCCAGTCATACTGCAGTTCCTTATAGATTTCCGAATATAGAAAGTCATTTTGCATTTTACACTTATGCATAATTAATTAATTAGTTTATTGAGTTACTGATTCGCTATACTTAAATCATTTTCATATTACATTCATACATCAATATCAATTTTTTGCAACTTCTTTTGTTTTTGTCATTATAATTATTGTTTTATGTCAAATTAACTTAATTGTTACAAATACTTTTGCATTCACATACATGTGTTCATATGTCAAATAATGCAGTGTAAGCATTAATCGTAATTGTATTCGGTGTATTCATTGTATTCATACTAGATAACTCAATAAACACTGAGAGAATGTGTAATTTACATTATATTTGAATGCGCTGCTAGGAAACATCAATCACAATATATATATATATATATGTATATATATATATATATAGTGTGTTATTATTTATATTTTTATTTTTATTTGCATATTTATATGCAGTTTCTAGACTTTATAGACTGCACTTGCCAGCTATTGCATTCGAATTACTTGTATCTTTCCTTTTACATACACACCGTATTGCCAGTCAAATGGATTTCATTTGATTCTGCTCCGGCCACCGCTGTCTTTGCTGTTGTTGCTGCTGCTAGCCACGCCTCCTTAATTGCTGGCATAGTCCTCGATGAATGTGTCGATAATGTAACGCTTAACTTCGTTAATCGAGGTCCTCTTGTTGCTGCACTGCAGGCGCTCCTGATGTTCCGGCAGCACCAACAACTGCTGCAGCTCCCCCTGTAAATACAGTTACGATTGCATTTATATTTGATGTTTCGTATGGCGAAAGTTTGTATGGTAATTTTCGGCATATTAAGGCATATTATGGCATCAGGGAGCAGGGAGCAAGGAGCGTATGCGTTATCGGCTTCGCACAACATTGAAAGTGCATATCACATACGCCGCGTTAAATTCACAGTTATCGCATTAAATTGTTTGCAGAATTTATGGCACTGAAGCCCCCGTTTTTCCCACGGCAGTTGAAATTGCTTGTAAACTGTCACACATTGTTTTTCACAGCGCTGCGGGCGGTGCGTCGGTATGAAAATCAATTGGGAAATTAATATTACAAAAATTGTTTCCCCTTTATGGTGCCCAGCTGCAGCCGAGTGTGTGATGAAATGTATGTATTAAATTGCGCAAAAACCCAGGCGTATTGAAATTGAAACCATACAAAGGAATATTATATAGAATTCATGCCCGTATATCGAAAAAAAAATGGTAGCATTATTTATAGAATAAAAACGGGCGTACTGTACTGGCATTGAATTATATAACATTGTTTGGCTGATTACATAATATATATTTTTCGATTAATATCGATAAATTATCGATAAATAAAATGATTGGCAGATTGATGTAGTGGTACTAAAACTGTGAACAATACACCATATAAATATATATATATATATATATATATATTCCATGACATTTTATATATTTAATAGTTATAAATAGTATATTTTCGATCAATAAAACAACAAAATAATCGATAAATAATATTCGTTAAAAGCATTTAAAACTTCGATTATATTTTGATAACATTATCATTAGAATAAATATGTATATTGTATTGGAAATACTGTTCCGCTATTATTGGTTAGTAATATGTGTTATCGATATTTAGTTTGCTAGCCCACAAGGTGCAGCACAATTTATTACGATATGCTACCAATTACTTTCAGAATTTGTCCCAATACTCACATTAAAGCCGCGTCCAATTTCCACATCCGCGTCCAGGGGCAGCGTGAACAGTCGCTTCGAGACGACAAAGCTGTTGGTCCACAAGCAATCGACGTAAATCGATATGAAATCGCCATTTTGTATGCTGCAGCAGCATGCGTGAGTGGAGAGGTGCAAATAATTAAAATAGTACATTCACCGAGTATTACGTACAGTGGCATAGAAATATGTGCCAACGGCCTTTGACAAATGGCGCCCACTTTTACCAAGTGTCAATTCGCTTGCTGGTGTTTGCCAAATAAAAATACACACGCACACGCACACAGACACAAAGTGGCACTCGATATTCATATATTTGAATGTGTGCGTGTGTGTGTGTGTGTTTACATATGAGTGCGACTGTGCGTGCTATTTGCATGTGTGTCAAGTGCTTCGAGTGCTTCCACCATACACGTTCATTGGCACAGGCAATTTATGTTAATAAATTGAAAATGCAAATAAAATGAAAGTGTCAATGATAGCAATGGGCAATAAGCCGCACACACAAACACACGCACACACACTCGCAGACATAGATCATTGTCAAAGCACGCACACTGATTGCCATCTAGCGTGGAAACAAACGCAGATTGTACGCTACCAGGTCACACTCACCTGATGGCTACTTGATGCCAGCGATAATCATATAAATTGAATTTCACAGGCAACATTTCCGTTGTATTGTCGCGCTCTAAATATAGACGTAGTCCATCCTTGCACGCCTCCAGATACAGATTGTGTGTGGCATTGCGTATGGAGAATATTGTGGACGCATTTTTCGTATCATTCTGCAAATTGAACATTGTGATAAAATAAGAGGAAGATGGAAACTATATATGTATAGAATTAGACATATATATATATATATATATATATATATATATATATATATATATATATAGCTGATTATGCTTTTGATTATACAGGTAATAATACGCCTATCTAATAATCCACCTTAGCTCTCAGTGTGATCATCAGAGTAAAGTTCTGCATGTTGCGCCAGCTGCGTATGTAGCCCATGTTAGAGGGCGTTGAAGACGAGGCTGCGCCCACGGAGAAAGCTGTCGTTACGTCCGGCACATCAGCAATGGGCGAACTCTCGTTGCTGGGCCCAGCTGGCAGCTCGTCAGCATTTGACGCGGGCAGCTTCTTATAGAACTTGAGCAGATCGCTAATATCATCTGCGGAGAGGAATGTGATGGAATGAATGAGTGAGTGCTGGATGTGTGGCAAGTCTTACCGCTGCACTCGAAGCTGTTGCAGTTGCGCTGCTCGATGTTGTAGCCCTCGCAGAGTAGCGTGGATAGCGCTAGGCTTTTGGTCGCTTTGCGTTTTTTGTGCTGCTTATTTGCACGTGTCCTGCGATGGTCATTACGTGCCACTGCCACAAAGCTGACACCTGTGCGCTTCGCTTCATTACCGCCGCTTGTTAACCCAGTTGCTGCTGCTGCTGCTGCTGCTGTTGGAGTTGTCTGTGTGCTTTTATGCATCAACATGCCCGTAGTTGAGCCGAAGCGAGCAGCAGCTGCTGTTGGTTGCATCATCATCAGCAACGCATCCTCATTGCCATCCATGTCCTGGCTGAGCACTTCATTATTATCAGCATTGAATGCGGCTGCTGTTGCTGCCGTACCCTCTACCCCTGGCACATCATTATTTGCCTCGTCAGCAACCACTTCAGCGTCATCCACATCCAACTGCTTCTCTACCTCTCCTTCAGGCTGTTCAACCTCGGCGTCATCGTCATCGTCATCGTCATCCTCGTCATCTAGATTCAGATTCATATTCATGCTGATGTCCACCAGTGGATTGTCCAGCAGACAGCGACGGAAACGCTGCTGCACACCTTTGCCGCAGGTGACGCTGCAAAGCGTAAAATCGCTCCAATCGTCCCAGCCTATAATTGATAAATTCAGCACCTGGGCATTAAATTGATTCAACTCTCGATTCCATTGAATTTGTATAAGACTTTAAGTGAGTTCCCTACATAATAAAATTCAGCGAAATTGGCAAGCTTATCGTTCATATACAGAACTTATCGATCAATATCGATTAATTGAAAAAGATTTTATGAATGCATTTTGAGTGAAAAGTCAAATGAAAATTGGCAAACGAAATATATAAAATAATAAATCCGTTTTTGACATATGGAACAGAGGAATCGATAATCTTGTTATATCGATCAATTAATATATATTTCAATATATATACATATTTTTATTAATACCCTATATCCTATATCAATTATTCAATAATAATATATAAATAATAAAAATTTTTTATTTATTATCATCATCATTATTATTATTATTATTTTTATTTTTACTATAATAATAATTATTATTATTATTATTATTGCTATTATTATTTATTAATTGATATAACATAAATAGAATAACTTAAATATAGAAAAACCATTAAACCTAGTGAAGCTGCTGTATCTTGGCAACTGTCAACTGCTTATCTTTGAGTCTATGTATCTAAAAATAATTTTATATATGTAGACAGTCATTGACGTCTCTGAGTCTTTGTATGTAAGAAACCAGCAGAGACTCCAAATATGGTATAGTTTATGTTTCACTGCTTTTCTATGCTTTTCACCGCAAAAACCTCTTGAATTGTTGCCATGATTTGTTAGTGTGTTTGAGAGTCTGTTTGCTTGTGTGTGTGTGTGTATGTATTTGGTTTTGCTATCTATCTCTTGACACAAAAGTCAAGTGTTACATCCCACAAGTGATGCAGCCTGTCTGAAAGTGCCTTGCGCCGAGTCGCCTTCTGTCAGCACAGCTCCTGCTGATAAGCGGATACACGGACCCCCAGCTAGTCGCATGCTGTGTCATCATCATCGACATATCTGCTATAAAGCACTTGGATTATTTTTTATAGTATTTAGCAGACGTCCTCCATGTGCCCACACATGCATGACGAGCAGTTTGTTTGTCACAAGTGCCAAGCATCATTTATATCTCATATATCTATGGAGTATCCAAGTATCCAGGCAAGTAAATTGAAAACCGGAATCAGGCACCATTTAGGAAACACGCAAATATGAAAATGGTGAACTAGCAATTAGGTCTAATTGGCATGCTGTAACTAGGTGGAAAATGGGTCAAACAAGAAGCCAGAGATGCTCGAAAAACGACGCAAAGCATCCGCAAAGACGATTTGGTGCACAATGCAGCCAGCAAGCCAAAGCCAAATGCCAAATGCGATTAACAAGCGGAACTGCCGAGACAACAATAGCAAAAGGTTGGAAAATGGAGCAGCAACAAGTACGCGGGTACAGGGGCGTGGCAGGTTGGGGCAGGGCGGGCCTTATGGGTTCAACTTACCTAAATGCTTCCAGATATGATTCTCGAATTGCGGTGTCCAGCGATGCAGCCCGTTGACGCTGATGTGAAGCACATCCTTGTCGCTGTCCATCCAGCCTAGTGCTGGCCGTTGCATCTGCCTGGGCGCGAGGGGGCCGTCCGGATTGGAGCTGGCGGAGAAGTCCGTGCCGGTTACCGCTGAGGCAGGCAGTAATTTGCCAAAAGCAATTAATTCTGTAGGCAACATTTTCAGCATATTAGCATCGAAGCATTGCAGGGGCTCTAATGTAGCATTCAGTTGCCTGCAAAGCGAGAAGGGAAAACAGATAGAGAAGACAGAGATAGAGCAAAGGTTACATAAAGCCAATAAAACGTCAGCACAAAGGATGAGAGTGTGGTGTGCGGTTCCATTGAACCATTGCAATCAAGTTTTTGATTTATACTCGAATTCTCAATAATTAATTTATTTATCAGCGAAGTTTATTCATGGCAAAATGTCACCCTTGTATAGAGTTAATAATATTAACTAGAGTAAATTAATTATTTGGAATTATATTCATGACGAAACGTCACCATTAACGAAATTGAGAAAATATAATTCTGTAAAAATTGCATCGATTTAAAAAAAAATATATTCCTCATTAAATATCATACATTCCACAATTTATTAACGGGGGAAATATCATTTGCTCTATCCAGCTCTATGCATATATGTTTTGTAACTGTTATACGTTATATGGAGGAAATACCATTAACTATAGTAAATAAATTGAAAAAATTTTATTCTGTAAGAATTGTATTGATTTTTGATGGGAATATCTCATTAAATATCATCTATTCCAAATTAAAGGTGGTAAAATGATTCATTCTTATAGCTCCGTCATATATGCTCTATCCAGCTCTATCTATATATGTTTTATAACTCTGTAAAAGCAGAATCGAGATTTACAGGGAACATTGCCGACCCCGTTATATAGAGAGAATAAATTGAGAAAAATAAATTAGTAAAAATTATGTCTATTTTTAAAGAGATATTCCTCATAAAATATAATTTATTTATGTTATTATTAAATGTATAAATGTAATTAATTAACTCTGCCATGTATGAAACAATTTGTCGAGATAATAATAAATATTCTATATTAATAATTTATTTAATAATTATAATAATTTTCTCTATCCATATCTGTCCATATATGTAAATCCAAACCAAAATCGAGATTTACAGGGAATATGGTCGAGTCTCTTCGGTCTTTTATAATTAAACCTTTTTTCAGCGGGAATATCACAAATTGTTCACTTTTAATTAGTTAAGTAATGTTTGCTAATTTATTCAACTTACCCCTCGTATTGGAAGGCAGCGCCGCTGGCGGCCCAAGCGCTGGAACCGCTGACGCTGCCGCTGCGCCGGGTCCCGCCGGATGTAGCATCATTGCCCAGGTTGCCATCCCCTGTTTCAGCGGCGGCAGCAGCAGCAGCGGCGGCGGCGGCGGCGGCGGCTCCGTTAGCCATTTTGAGCAGAGAAGCGCCTTTGTATATCGTTTCCGGCGTTAATGTTATTAAAATGGCGGATGACGGCGACGCAGAGGCCGCGTCCAACGGCTGCTCGGCCAGCTCGGCGTCGGTAAAAATGCGCGCGGCGAGGGCTTTAACAATTACTGGGCTGGTGCGAATCAGCTCTGCAATCCCTTTGTGTGCACAGCGATGCCGATCTGCAGTCGGCGTTGACGTCGGCGCCGCAGTTGCGGCAGCTGCGAGCAGCACCAGCATCCAAATGGCCGAGCTGGGCAGATGATGATGTCGCATGGCTGCGCTCGTTCTCGATGCAGCTGAAGTGTCCGCCATGGACGCTGACTCTATATATATAGATATGTGTATATATATATATATATATATATCTCTTATCTGTTTGATTGCGCCAACAAATTTCGCTCAGGTTGGCATTGCAGTTTTTATCGCGCTGTGGCTTCAATTTACTTGCGCCAAAAGTCACGTTCCGGTCCGGAATCTTGATTCTTTTATGAGGGCGCGAATGCTGAGCGCACTTAAAGCGCGTTGACATTCATTCCTATGCTGCAAAGATGAATAAAAAGGACACCGAAATGTGAGATAGAAAAATACACCAAGAACAAT
Source organism: Drosophila fulvimacula (assembly GCA_035045555.1). Lineage (NCBI taxonomy): Eukaryota > Metazoa > Arthropoda > Insecta > Diptera > Drosophilidae > Drosophila > Drosophila fulvimacula. Next base: position 1,838,545 of record JAWNOX010000009.1, on the reverse strand, counting down.
GGGCGGAGCTCATTTAAATAAATTGAATGTTCTGCTTAGGTAAACCATAATTTATGAATGCACACAGAGCAGAGAGCACAGGGCGTCAGAGCAGCGAACCGAAAAATGAGAAGTTGTGCCATGAAAGGAGAAGCGAACTGAGAAGCTATATAAGAGGCTATCAACCCACTGAATATAGAACGCTTTATTTCTATATTCAGTGGGTTGAAGCGAAGTAAACTGAAGAAGTATGAAGCTATGGGAGAGCCAAGCTATAAAGCGAGCATCAGACTGAAGTACAGAGTGAACCGGAGTGAAACGTCTTTAGACCCACATTAAGTTAAAGGAAAAGAAAAGGGGTAAAGCGAAGAAGCGAATTTCGAATTTATTTACCCAAATTTAAGCATATGCAAACTTACATTAACCGCAGATATAATCTATAGCTGAGCGAGCAGCCCCATTGCTTTCGATTGCCTACTTAAATGAAAATAATTTCATTTGCAGAAACCAGCAATTTATTTGCATAGTGGAACGTGCAGCACTTGACCCAGGATATGAGCTCATGTTAAATGTTGCAGCTGGCAATGTATTGCAGCCATTAAAACTAAAGATACGTGGGCAGCCCTGTTGACCTGCTTGCTCCCAGTGCCCAATGCCACACGCAGACCACAGAAATAATTAAACGCAATCCTTTGGTGCAGTCAATTTAAGATATTTGCTTTGGGTGCCCTTAATCCACCTGCGCTTTCGTAAGGGCTTAACCCAGTCATCAAAGTCAATGCATTTGCTTTCATATCCTGCTGCAGGAAATAAATATCCCGATTAAATATTTCAGCTCCCTCTCTATCTCTCTCTGTTTTTCGTTCTCTTTGTCTCTGTTTCTAAAGCATACAGCAAGCAGCAAGCGCAGTACAATGGTCATGCATTGTCCTGCCCGCTGGTTGAGTGCTGCTGCTGGCTTCTCCATAAACGTGCAATAATCAAATAGAATTTTTACGCACATAACGCACGCTGCACCCACTAGGTGCCCCCATAGGGCAGTCCCTAGGCTAATGCCGTATCCTGGCAGCACATCCTGCTGCTGGATGAAACAATGCGAGTAATGGCAGAGCAAAACATTTTACCAGATAAATGTTGGCTCCTGCCTCTTGGCGATCTCTGTGTGTCTGTAAGTGTGTGTGTATGCGGGGCTAACAAAGTTACGACTGGCACTGAAATCATTCGCAATGTGCATATCCTGTGCTGCAGGCGCATCCTTTTTCGCCAGCAGAAGGAGTTATGTAAAATAAAACCAACCGGCCGTGCAAAATTGAGCTCTCAATTGTTTTACGGCATTGCCTGACCCAGTAAAAAAAATCAAACAGAAAAACAAGATAAAATATTTTTCTTTGAGTTGGCAAATATTAAATACCCTGGCTTACAACCTTGCCATAAACCTGAAAATCTTAATTCCAATTCCTTTTCACAACTGTAAATGCAAATGGCTTACAGAAATATTAGTCTGGACCCTAAACAGTTGATTCTATGTGACTTCGATCCATACACACGGCATAGGCCAACTATAGTATCTCGTATAAGGCGTTGCATAGTCTGTGAGACAGTTGGAATGCCCTATGTATAGTGTAGAATTGGTAACCCGGTCAAGTCTAGCGTGGCAGCGACCGAGTTACAATGTATGGCTGTGCCCCGTCCAAGTAGATCCGTGTGCTACGGACCATTCGGCTGGCATTTTCCATTTCGTGACCATTCGTCAGGTCACTTTCAACTTTCAGCACAGTCTCCGGGGGCGGCAATCAGAGTAATTGTTATTGTTTTTTGCTACTGCCTTGCCCTTTGTATCTTTTGTTGCAAAATTGTTGTTGATGTTTTTGTTGCTCAACTTTTCGCAAATTGTCAAAGTTGCTTCTTGCAGTTGAATACCAAATAAACCCGGTTTGCAAGGCTTATGACTGAAATGCTCCTGTCAAATATGAGTCCTCAATGTTGAACGACAGTTTCTATTCCAATTTTGATGATTTTTAAGTACTTTTTGACAGACCAAAAATGGCAGACAAATTAGACAAGCAAACAAAGTTGGTAAAATTACAATAAGCAAAAATGCGAATTTATTTAAGCAGGGGCACGGGCCTGAGTTCAAATCAAAGTCAGTCATAAAGGCAATTCTGTATCGAAATAAAGTATGGAAATGTTAGTTTTAAAAGTGGTAGAAGAGACATAGCTCAGTAAAATGTAATAGGAGTCTAAGCTTGGAAATTCTATTCACTTCTATTTCAACTGAAGAAGTATCCATAATTCCCAAAACAAATGTTTAATCGTAATATACCTAAAGGTTTTTTTAAATAATAAAAAATAAATAAATTTAATATAAATAAAAAAAGGTTTTATTTTTTTTTGTGACTTTTTATTTTTTATAATTTATATTTTTAATTGAAATCATTAATATATCTAAAGTTATTTTTTTAGAGTTTAAATCATGTTAAAAAAAAATATATATATATTTAATGTCCATGAAAAAAGTATTAATTTTATTTGAATCACATTTTTTTATTTTTTGTTAATGGCAATAATAAATAAGATAAAGCCGCTACAATTACCTTCGTGTAAACAAAATAATCCAATGGGGATTATGAAAATTAATTGAAATTGAAATTATTTTATCATAAAAATTTGAATACGAACAGAACTTTTATTATGATGAAAAGTTTTGTAATTTGCAAGCTTTATTCCGATTTAAGTTTACTCATATTGAAACAAACTCCATATAAAATTACTATCATCTATTAAATAAAATGTAAAATAATGCAGTATTACTATAAATTATAATCCTCAAAAATGCACTTTATAGGCGATAAATATCAAATGCCTACAGAAATGCACGAATATTTTAAAACTCCTTTAAAATTTGTCTCTATTTACATGATAATTGAATTTAATATTATTATCGAAGTTAAAAATTTGCAAACAATATGCAAATAATTTTCCATGCACGTTTTTCATGTTAATTTTGCATTTTTTAGCCAACTTTTCTCTTTTAGCTGTTGTCATATTTGTAACGTTTTGTTAAGGCCAAATAAAATATATTTTCTATTAATGTTTTTTTCTCACTTAAATACATATTTAGTGAAAAGTTTTCGTTTTATTAGGAAAGTTTTGCCCTCAATCAATTTGACATGGGACCAGTCGCTGAACCGCAAAAAAAAAAATAAAAATAGAGAAAAACATGAAAACATTTCTGTTTTCAATGAAATGAAACCCTACAAAAAATACATTTCGTATGCGATTGATTATTAAAAGGCAAAGCAGACGATAAATAAATAGAGAAAAACCACACCAGCAAGGGCAAAAAAGGACACATTAAAAAATGAGAGACCATTATTACAAATAAATTGAAGGCCAGTTGAATGTCTCCTAAACTGCGTGTATGCGTGTGTGCGTGTGTGTGTGTGGGTGTTAGAAAGTTGTTCGTTTTGTTGGCAATGCTCGACATGATTGAATATCAAAAGCCAGTTGCCAAACGCAAATCTCTGGCATGTTTCGAGCGGTTCCCTAGACATCCGCGCACACACCCACATCGAAAAGCTGGGGAGGCCAACGGGTCGAAAATTTAACAAGTACGACTCTCTAAGGACTCGTAAAACTGATAGCCGCCCGCTCAAACCGCGCCAGAGTTGAAAAGCGCCGCACGTTTTCCTAAAGTTCTACAAGTGGCGCAGAGAGAATTGCCAACCGGCGGCGGCGGCTGGAAGGGCGAGGGGAACGGTTCACCGACAGGCTCCGGGTCGTCGGTCGTGTCTGTGCTTGGGAGGCAAATTTTCTGCATAAGCCAGCAAATATATTTTGTGCACAAATTATGCCTTAAATGCCCCCGGACGTAGTCACTTTGGCTTGGGATTCGCTTTTCTCTTTCATATGCTCGCTCAGTGAATGCCGAAAAGGTATATTGGCTGAATATAATTATATAATTGTAACGTAAAGCAGTTAGTCCATCCATCTACTATCCTACAGACTTGCGGCTTTAAGCAATTTAAGTTAACGAATTATGTGACTTGATCCTTTGCAGGCGTGGCGGACACCCTGCAGTCGCTAACAGCCGACTACAGTATTCAAACTTGAAATTTTTTTAGTCTGAGGCCCTTGTTCGTTCCACACGCATACGCAATTATCCTCGGGGACAACTGTCGCCTTTTATCAGCACGAATGATTAAGGCCGAAATGTTTTAAAATTAATTTTATAGTGTCACCTCAAAGACCCAGCCATTCGCTGAGCCGTAATCTGGGCACTGCCATTATGCGGATTATGGGCAACTGATATTCGTGTTCTGTGCATAAATAATGCTCTCACTCCGCACTTAAACCACAATAAAAAGTGCCATAAAATAACCAATTGCCATCCCATATGCTGCACAGATTTGTCGACGAGCGAGTCTCCACTCGCAAAAAGTAGAAACACATTAGAGCTCTCTTTTAGTGTCGCATATTCCACATGCCATGCAGATGATATAAAAAAGGACATCCCAGTAGTTGATAGCTGTCTGTATCCGTATCCATTGTCAGGCGACAGCAGTGACTGCCATTCAATAGAGTGGTCTCTATGCCCTGCCAAACGCCGCCCATTCGTGCACTTTTTTCCGTCCGTTTTTTTTTTCTTTTATGCCAACTCTCATAATATGTAAATTATTTTGCACCCAACACAATTGAGGCAACTGCCACGGCGAGGCTGGGCTTGGAGGCGTTGGAGGTTCTGTCGATTCCCTTGTTTGCTGAGGAACTTTATCAATGAACGCAAAAATTCCTGCATACCATTTTCTGCTGCTGCGTTTGTACCCTACCAAAGAGCGAGAAATATAGAGAGAGGTGGCGATAAACATATATATATATATATATATAAGTAATTTCATATTTTTCCTCTTTATAATACAGCTCCAATTATCTGTCTGTGTCGTCTCTGTTTTTTAACATCTTTATAAATAGTTGTTAGTTAAATTAACAGCTGTCGTAGAAATATAATGTAGGTTAAGGCATTCACAGGTCGACTTAGTGCTGTGCATGAAAATCTTCTCGTATTTCATTTTCTCCTTTTTATTCAGCCACGCATTGTGGCTATATTAAATTCCGATTTTATTGATTTATATCTCGAGCATCTTCTATTTTTTATTCACTTAGACAACAGCTACAGCATCAGCTCAACGCATCTGCCTCGGCTTGACAATGATAATATAATCACTAAAGAGCATTTATAATTTTTACAGTCTTTGTTTTGGGATACCAAAGCTGAGTTTAAAAAGTCTGCGGATTACTCAAACTTGTTTGCAGTCCAACTAAAATTGTTTTAGCTTTTAGCTAAATAAATATTTTAATGCTGATTTTCTTTACTTAAAGCCTGCAGCTTTTAAGCATGCTCTAAATTATTTATCTGCTTAGCTCAATATTTACGAAGCGTAACGACTCAAGAGTTAAGCAACAAAATATATTTGTGTCCTTCATTTTTTTTCTCAGATCTTAAGTTGTGAATGCCCTTTAAAGTTAAACGAATCTCCTCTAATTTCTGCAATTTATCAGGCATACAAATTACTTTGTTTTGACGCCCAATTTGGCGAATCATGATTTACCGTAAATCCACTTAATAACTAAGCAAATAAGTAAGTCACAGACGTCGAATATATTTCAATTTCAGCTTTCGTATTATGCAAACTCATTTCAGGCGAAAGTAAATTTATAGCCGAAGAGTAAGCAACAACAACAGCAGCAGCAACTACAAATAAAGGACCAAAAGGTTGTGAGCTCCATTAACCAAATGCCTTGGCATCGGCACCGGAAAGCGAAAGGATGTTGGCCCGCAGCGTATTCCGGCGTAATTTATGCGCACAATTAATTTTAAAATCCTAATCTCAGACAATATCAACATGGTTAACAGAGGAAAAGGGATCCATGCGGCAAATACCACATTGGGCATATACAAAATATATACACCTGCTGCAAGTATTATTGATATACAAAGAAAAAAAATAGTAGTGCTCTAAACGGAAGTGTCCGACTAGAAGATATCCTAACTCTGGACAGAGTTGCTTTTTAGGCATTGCAGTATAGGATATATATAGGTATGCAGTATAGGATATTTGTTTGTTATAGATGAATTTGCTTACTGGTATTTTCAGAGCATAACAATGTCATCCATTAATAATATATTAACAATGTCATCCATTAATAATATATTAAATTATATAATATTTATACTTAATAAAATATTTACATTGTACTATATACAAACAAAATTTTCAATAGATTCAGGTTACAAAATAGTAGTTTAAATTGTTATTGGGTATAGAATATTACAAAAAAGTTTGAAGAAAATTCTGACTCTACTTATATGTGGATCATCTACAAGCATCCAATTCGAATCAGCGAAGCAGTGATTATGCTTATGTTTATTATTATTATTTAACAATAATATTATTATATGTAGTAATACTCCCCTCTACTTATTTTATGTGTGCAGGGAACATTTCGGTCTTTCTGTCTCGCTGGGGCAATTAATTAAAATTGAAGCGTAATGTTTACTAATTGGGTATTTAATTTTCAGCTGTGATTAGGCGTCTCTTCAAATACTTATTTGGCGGGTTGATAAGCGGCCGTAGAGCTGAAGCTATGTCATAACTGCTTACAATTAACCCGTGCGATTTAAGTGGTCTCCTTCACGGTTTAATGAGCACATCAAATGCGAACTTTATAGGTAAAAGCTCTGCCCGGTTAACTGAAAACGCTGCTCTTTGCGCTCTGCCAGTTCGCTGTGCTGATGATAATTATAATGCCACTTTATGGTATCAGCGCTAAAAGACCCATGTTGCTGTTGCTCTTGTGCTCAGCTCCACCTAAATACGATGGGAATTATACCCTTAAATTACAGGAGCGGCTAGGGCTACTTGAGCGTAAATTAACTCAGAATTAATGTTTCAATATGTTATTGTTTAGTGCAAAGTATTTTAATATAATAATTATAACAATATAACAATATAAAATTAATAATAATAATAATTAGTAAACTATGTATAAAATAATATACATATATAATAATAATTTATAAAATAATAATTCGAATAATAGCAATATAATAAAAATAATAATAATTAATTAAAATTAAATTGAAATATAATTAATAAAAAATATATAATTTTAATAGACTGATGTGACCGATTTATTATTGTTAATCAAATTTTATTTTTTTTTATTTACAGTCAACAGCTCTCTGCTTTATAGCGCATCATTGACAGTGGCGCCCAACGCACCGCCTATTGCTCATTCCGCTCCTGCTTTGCTTTTGCTCGTAAATTATGAACATTATCGCTAAGGACATTTAACTTGCAAATTACCATAGATCAGCATACCACAATGATGTGGGCACTATGGAACAACACATATAGATACACACACACACACACACACACGCATACACACTCATGTATTAATAGTCAAATATACATGTATAGAGACGCACACCCATTGCTTTTATTCTGCATTATCTATGTATGGTTTGTACGCATTATTTTTATTGCATTTCACATATAGAAATCGTGGAATATTTGGCGGTATCTAAGCAAGAACTTTCCACATTAACCTGTTAACTCGGTTATCTTTATGTGAGTACTTTCTATGGCTTTTTCTCTTCCATTGGGGAAGTTTCCCTGCCGCCATTAACAATGCATTATTTTCGTTTGAGTCTTAATAGGAATGGGGCTGTAAAATGGTTTAAAGCAAGCTATCCCATATTCAATTATGCACAATGCGACACATGTATGCTTCCCACTGAATTTCCTCCTCACCCACATACGCATTCCCTGACACAAATATACAAGCGCATAAATCAATCTACAAAGCAGGCTGAAGGAAGCAGGGACAATGTGAATTTATATATACTTTATGTTTGTGCGGTTACTTTGCGTTTTCAGCTCGATGCCCTTGCTGTCTGCTCAAGTTTTATGTGTTTTTCTCATTTCGTATTATCATGGAAGTCAGGTTGAATTTGACTTTAAATTATAGCTGAATAAAATCTTGCATGACAACGGCATTTCTATATAATTCGTAATAAGTAAGCAGATATATTATTATCCTGAAAATATTAAATATTTTGTGTGTTTCTTTAGCCTTGCTCAACTTACCGTTAATCTCTTGTTTTGGCTATTACTAAATATCCATCACAACAGTTTGAAGTCTCCCAGTTAGATTGCCTTACATACACCAAAGAGCGAGACTGAATTATGGACCTTGCTGTGGGCTTAGGATTTGTTATTCTATCGCTGGTTGCAGCTCACTTTGCAACTCGAATTTTCCGCTCGAAGAAGCAAAGAGTCTATGAGAAACTGTATCCAAGCTATTTAATAAGTTGCCAAAAATAAATTTGTGTTTTAAGCAAAGTTGCTGGCTTTTAATCTAAAAGTTTTAATTAAATGTTTATATGGCTTCTTTGTATTTTACGCTTTATTAGCATTAACAGAACTTTATAAATCATTCAATTAAATTGTTGCAATAGCTTAAATCGAAATAAATGCTGTCAAAAACAATTTCTGATCCTCGTGGAATTTGAATAAATTTAATTTCGAATTTTGAGTAAAGCCAATTTAGCAATATTTTAACTGTTTGCATTTATTCCGAAGTTGGCAAGCCGCAAATTGAAACTCTTTTGACTTTTGTCAATTTCGTTAAATTGTTTGATTGCACAGCTAATTGCCACGCCAATTAAATTGCACGTAACCACAATCAAAAACTAATTACAGTTACTTAATTGCATTTGTTTTTTTTTTATTATTTTTTTTGTTTTGTAATACACAAAGCTAAAAGTTCACCACAAAATGTTTTCCAGTTGCGAAATTTAATATGAATTTTATACCGAACTTTGTTTTTGTCTTGCTAGCTTTGAATGCAGTCAATTTGTTGCGTTGGTCACGGGTGTTTTACACTGGTGGATTACGACATAAACCTCTACAAGTTGTCCAAGCTCCGATTTTGGCCAAGTTTTGTGGCATACGATGTACGCGCCGCGAGCCAACTGTGTGCCAAATGCTTGCGGCAGCTGCTTTTATACTCGATTCGAGCCATCGGTAGAGCGTCGGCGCGGATAAATGGCTTGATAGATGCTAAGAGGCCAAAGGATGCACACGATGCCGGCTGCATGCGTTGCTCTTTTGCCAACATTTGTTTACATATGGCGACAACTGAGGCCAAAAGGCATCCCGAGACTTGGAATCTCGCTGTTGTCTAAGATGCTCCTCTGTGTGTGTATGTGTGTATATTACATTGAAGTTTTAATTGAATTGCGGCAGCAAGTTTTTAACTGCATTTTGCAAGCACAAAACACAAAAACAAACACAGCCAGCAAAGGTGTGAGCCAAGTTGTGCCACAAAACTTTACAGCTTTAAAGTTTTTCACTTTTGATGTACCATCTTTGCAGTTGGCTTGCATTTTATTTTATTTTCTTATTAGTGATCCGCTTGGTGTTGCTTTTCTCTGTTTCTTACCGAATGCAGTTCGAGAAATGCGAACTGAACAAATAAAACCCGCCAAGCGACGCTCGCCCTCAAAAGTAGGCAACACAAAATGTTCATTTGCCAAGCGCTCGCTGTGTGTGTGTGTGATAGAAACTATGTCGAACACCTGTTGTTATTGTTGTATTAGCTGGCAGTTTATTTATGTTGTTGTTGTTGTTGTTGCCCTCTGCTTGTTCCTTACTTTGTCTTTTCTTTAGATTTTGCCTGACGCAAAAGTTTTGATTTCGCTTTTGTTTCAGTTGCTGCTCTTGTCGCGCCATTGTTCGTATTTGTTATTGTTGTCGCTGGCAGAGTTTATAAGCACCCTGCCAGGTGTTTTGATTTATTGCGGTTTGGTTAAGTGCGGCACCAACTTCAGTTTAATCTACCTCAGTTTCAAAGTATTTTCCACATTTTGTATTGCTGCTAATAAAATGAAAAAAAAAAAAAAAATAATAATAATAAATATATATATATAACATAATAGCTAAAACCTATATATATTTAAGTATATTTAATTTTCTAATGTAGTATTTAATTTTTTAAAAAATGTATTCATGCCAAAAAAAGATTTTCAATCACTCTAACTTTGCCTTTAAGAGAAAATACAAATAAAAGTTTGAGTGCCTTTGGCTTGCCTTAACAAAGATCTGAAAGCTGAGCCATAAATTATTTAAAAAGCCAATAAATCATGACTTTGTCCGTAAATAAAAAAGCTGCTGTACTTCTTCATTACAGTTTCCCGAAAAGTTTCTGCTTATCGACTGGGCGATCCTAACTCATTTCGCATGCCCTTTTATCTGGTGTGTTAACCCACTTAGAACAATTTAAGCGCTGTTTCGAAGTTCACACCCACATCAACTACAAATGTTGCCGGCCCCATCCCGAGCTAGTTTCTTTATGCGGCTGATTCGTTTCAACGCTAATTACAATTACGTTCCCATCCAATCGCCAGGGGATATTTCGAATGGGGCGAGGGCGAGGCGAGGACTGCTGCTGCTCGCGACATAGACCCATTGAGACCCCAAACATAGCCATGCATATTTTATTCTCTGTGTTGTCGGAAAAATTTGCTGGCAAATTGCCTACACCATTTTCGACAGCTCCGCTACCAGTCCCATTGCCATTTGCAATCCCATTTCTATGGCTACTCATAGAGCTGTGTTTTAGTCTGGTTTCTTTTTTCGCTCGTTTGGCGTTTTGCAAGTGTAACTTAATTTGCTGCCCCGTCGGTGGCTACAGCAGCCAAAAAACATTTGGTTCATGCACAATTTTGACACCCGCCACGCCCACAGCCCGCTACTAGACACGCCCTTTTACAAGTACATATGGCTGGCCTCGCCTGGCCTGGGCTGGCCTGGCGTTTTCATTAGTACTCAATTAATGGAGCATGATCTTAATGGGTTTTCAACAACAGGCCGTCCAAATCGAACTAAACCGAGTGAGCCCAACCCTGCCAGGCGCATGGGCGGGCAGCGAGGCGTGCCGTTTGCTAAGTGCGCCAAATCAGCAGAACTCTAATTGGAGGCGGACACAGGATGAGAATCAGGATGAGCAAAAGCAATGGATGCGGATGTGGCCAAGGGCGGGCATTGTGAGCTTTCAAAAAGTTTATTACTGCCAAAAAAAAGGCGGAAAAAACATACTGACCACACGCTGAACCACAGAGAAAAGGGAAAAATTGATGGAACGACTCTAAACGACTTGGCCATACTCTGTTCAAAATTGACAAACTGAATTATTTTTATTTTTTTGTCAGCTATATCTCCAGCTGACTTCTCTTAACTCCTGCAAGCCTTGTCATGGCTATATATATAATAATAAATAAATTACAGGGTATTAAAAACCAAATACTCTTCAAGTAGTTTGAGCATTTGGCTAACTTATGTGTGTGAGTCGCCAATATTCTGACTGTTCGAGGCAGGCTGTGAGCACGCTTTGAGCTGCTGCTGACTGTGTGGCTTTGAAGCCTCATTTGGCCAGACACTTGATGATTGATTTGAACGCACGTTACGGAAATTGTGCTTACATGGCCAGTATTAAAGGCGACTCATACAGAGAAAATAGCCCATTTAAAAATATATTCATGTGAAATACTTGACGATTCCTTAGATTAAACGTATTTAAAACAATTCACGCTTTCGTCTTCGACTTGCTCCATCATATTTCTGAAGACAAATATTTACATTACATAAGTATTCCCCAATCAGCTCTGATCTGCGAGTCTCCTTCTCAATTACCTGCTCAGAGTTAAGACCCCCAGCTTATACCGGCTTTGCAAAGTGCGTGCAAACATAAATTTGAAGCAGCTTCTGCTGCGAATTTAAATATTTATTTTGGCAATTCAAACGCAAAATGTTCAATACCTCTTTTTGGGGCACTTTAAGTACAGCATCAGGCAGCCCCACCCCAGCCGCACGGATGTCTGGCCGTATTCAATCAGTGTGAAAAAGTGTGTGAGGAAAATGAAAAGAAAATCCACCTTAACATGCCCGAGAGCGTGGTGGGGCTTACATGGCCCATGGATAACAACTGGTCCTCGTGCCGACTGGGCCGCCGGGCAAACGAGGCTAATATTTCAGCGGCTCGAATGGCGTGAAGCAATTGCTTTCCGGTTATTGTGTATATTTACGGGCCATATTTGTTGCCAACCATCTGGCAGCCGATAAAATACAATTTGAAACCTGTATTTGCTATAAGCGAATTGTCTGCATCAACTTATTCCCAGCTTTCCTCAAGGTATGCAAATGCCTTACGTAGGAAATTCGATGAGAAGCTTCACGCAGTCACTTGGCTTGGATATACTAAGCACACATAAATATATTTATACACCTTTGGCATGCATTTAACTTCTACACAATTATTATATCGACGCATCATCGGTGAGACAGCATATTTGGGTATTACTACGAGTCCAAGAGGAATATAAAAATAAGCGTTTTGATCGATATTTTATATACATATATACAGATGGGTATATTATTATTTTTTTATGATTGCTGCTTAAAGATACAATACAGGTTCCATTATGCTGAATAAAAGATATAATACTTTATTCACATGGAACCTAAACATACTGAAAAAAGAGAAACACTTCAAACCAATTGACAGAAAGAAGCGAAATATTTTAAACTAAAATTAAATATACCCAGTAATTAAACATAGTAGGGTATACCGTATTAGATTGGTATATAGAGTCCTAGATCAACCGATAAATTGATTAATTTGATAGGAAAAGAAAAAAAATCTTAAGAAAATATATTTATATCATACATAATTTTTTTTAAATAAATAAATAAGAGAAACACTTCGAACCATATTTTTCCCATCTATGAAATCAAATTCTAACATTTTCAATAATTATTCGAGTAGTAGTATACGATATACGTCAAACGAAAATTATTTGTTATACCCTGCAAAGAATAAGAATAATAATAATAACTAAAAGAATAGGATATACCGTGTTAGATGCACTATTGATTTATAGAGTCCCAGATCAACCGAGCTATCTATAAATTTGATATTATTATTATCATTATTATTATTATTTTTCTTATTATTATTACTATTATTATTATTATTTTCTTACAATTTACCTCTTCTTTACTCTGATATCAAATGACATTTATAAAAAAAAAAACATATAGCTCCAGCATACCAGTGAGTCGCAATTGCTATTTTGTTGAATTACTTGAATTTCACTTTCACTACAGACACTTTCTCTCACTCTTCTCTCAGACATAAGCGAATGCCAGAGTTCTGTTCGTTTCGTTTTCTCTTTGGTTTTTGCCGTTTTTTGTCTGTCGCACGGTAATGAGATTTATTACAACAGATTGTTACAATATTTTCATGATGAGAAAACAGCGAGACAAGAGCAATTTAATTTTTAATTTTCCAAATGAATGCGCTCAAATTAGGCTCATTACGCTGCCAGATTATGCCCCAAAAATAGCATGTGTGTGCATGCTAGGATAGGCGTGGGGGAGCTCGAGCTAGCTCCCTGTTTAAAGTTCCGTAAAGACTACTTAATTCTTTTACAGGGAATTTCTTTAAGCTGTTGCCCAGCTGTGAGCCTAGTTGAATTTTATCGTTTTTCAAGCCGTTAAGCAGAGTTCCCCTAATGGACAGCCCTGGGGAGGAGGTTAACTTTTTGGTGGAAGCTGAGGCGACTGAGGCGATAGATGTAGCACAAATATATCCGTATCCAATTTCTGAGCTGTCGTTCACACTTGACCAGCTTTCAATTACCCTTCAAATACGTATATATACGCGTATTCATATATGCAACTCCAGTGGGAGCACTCGGGGTATATTGGTTGAGATATAATGTATTATTGGCTAATTTAAATATAGAGTTGAATTGGGAAATAAAATAAATAATTGTTTCATAAATTAAGAAGAATTTCTGAATTTTATTAAAGCTTTAATTAAGTTTTCCTATATAAATATAATAATTTCTAATTTTATTAAAACTTTTATTAAGTTTTTCCAATATAAAAATAAATAAATGTTTATTAAACTTAAAATAATTTCTAAATTCTATTATAGTTTATTATTAAATTCTTCTAATTCGTACTCTATTCAAATAGCTTTTTAATTTCCAAGCAGACGCTATTAATAATATTTCGTATTCCCAGTTTTAGCTTACTTTATTTCATTATATACAGGTACAAAGTTTAAATTTTATGATGGTTTATTACTAAATTTTTCTAATTCAAATTCTATTCACATAATTAATTAATAATAATTTTTGATTACCCATTCCAAATATTTTCATCTCAGTTTAAGATTAGTATATTTTTATTATACACAGATACACAGTGTGAGCAGCGGGCACTCCCGATCCATCGCCTTCTTTTTAGTGAAATTTGTATGACTGGGTGTCCATTATTTGTTGGGCATTTAAAGCTTTAGCTGCTGCCGCCAGACCTGTCAGGCCTATCGCCCTCCGTTCAGTCTCCTACTACTGGCTCGTGGCACGCTTGTCCAGCCTATTGGCCAGTTAGTTGCTGACGTTGCTCGGCGTAAAATCGCATAACAAATGATGTTTAATGCTGTGGCTGATGAAGCTGAAAAGGCCCCAAACGCATTCCATGTGGCCAAACATGCGTGCAAATGGAATGCCTTTTTGCAGGCATTTTCTTCACGCAGCTCCCGCCATGCCGAAGCCCATTTCGTATTTTTTTTTTTTTTTTTTTTTTTTTTGGCGCAGAACCTTGTAGGAGAAAACACGCTGCTCATTTGGCTTGATAATTTATTTTCGCATATTAATTTTGGCTCGACTTGTGAGAGTGAAATAGTGGGCAATACAGAGAGCGAGAGTGAGAGAGAGACGGAGAGATAAGGGCAAATGAGAAATGTGTGATAAATGGGAGACGCTTAAATGCTCAGGAATACGAGTACCACCCGCCACAGGCAGACTGGCAGGCAAGCAGGCAGAGAACAGAAAATGATTATCCTGCACAACGCTCGCACGCATACACACCCACAACCACACATACACACTCAGAATTTGAGCATAAATATGGTATCAACATAACGATGCACTCTACAATTGCATACTCAAATCAGGAATATATCTTAAGCAAAGCATTAAATATTTATATCAAGAGATTTTTAAGGAAGTCAAAATAAATAAATATGAAATAAATACAAATTATCACGGTCCATGGATCATATTTATAAGTGAAAACACAATTTCACTTCAGTTGTAACAGCATTTTTCTCCAAGTGTATTTACATATATTTCTAAACATTTGTACGCTCTTCGACTTAATTGCTTTCTGAGCGCCTTAAGGCAGTTCTCTTGCGGGTTTTGAACATAATATATAATATATTCCATTTCTATATTCATATAGCATGACAGATAAGTCGCATGGACATTGTTTTGGTTCAAAATGTTGCATTTATCAAGCTTAGGCTTTTGATGCTCGACAACAGGCTCCATAATTAATGACCTCGCAGACTACGGTAATGGCCAGGACCCTCTTAGCACGTTCTTGAGGTCAATTGTAGCAGATACTCGTCACTCTTAAGAGTCTTCTCAGCGCATGATCATATTCGCATAATAAATAAATACATATATTAAAGAGATATATGTGGCAGTTAGAGAAATCATTAACAGATGCAATTTACAATTTTAGCCTCGTGTTATGCTTTTCCTGTTTCCACATGCCTAAGTAAACACTATCTAAGCCAACTCAGTCAAAGGAACTACATCAAATGTTCTTGGTTTATTTGAATTTCTTTTATGCTGGAGCCTCTTAATAGCCAACACAATGGCAGCACAATTGAAACAACTCTTAACAGTCCCCAATTTCCTTTTGGATCGGTAAACAAGTTTTCATTTTAATGGGCCGTGTTTGCTGACGCTTGACAACATTTTGTCAATAGAAATTTCACATGTATATATTTTTCCATTAAATTGCCTTTTGTCAATGCTCAATCAAGGAGCGAGCCAAACCGAAATTTAACTTTGAAATTTCGTGTTCTTTGAAATGTGAAACTCGCCAATTATGGGGTGCAAAATGCCATGAATAATATGTGTGTAAGGCATTGTTTGGGCCAGGATAACAGCACGAGGGCAACGAGCCCGGACGGGGCAAGAGTGTGAAAATGTTATAAGGTGCTTGTTGTAAGCGTTGCAAGTGCTTTAAATGGCACTTGCATTAAGTGCAACAGCTGCCGCTATTTAATCAACATCATCAACGTCATCATCAGCATCAACTGCATCATCATTGTCTTCTTCATAAGATTCCTTTGCTGCTTGTCCCCGGCACACATTTTCAAGTGTTTTGTTGATGTGTGTGTGTGTGTGTGTGTGTGTGTGTGTGTGTGTGTGTGTGTGTGTGTGTGTGTGTGTGTGTTATTTGTCTGTGTTTGTGTGTGGCACACACTCATTTACAGACTTCGTTTGCATAATAATTTCACTCATTACATTTAGTTGCGCTGCGAGCACCCCACAGCCATCCTCCACTCCAACTAAATATGCAGCAGATACATTTATTTGGCAGACGTTGCAAGAGGATTTATGCTTCGCATGTGCCAGCATGTGGCAATTCTTAAGCCAACTATGAGGTCAAGATGTGGCAGCAACCCACACACAGAGACTACCCTTTAGCCTGAACTGTTTGTGTGTTGCACTTTCTTAAACGTTTTCATCATTATGCCCAGTACCCTTTGCCCACTTGCTAAATAGGGTATTCTCTCTTTGAGTAAATTGTCATAAACAGAAGAGGAGAGGCTTTTTCATCAAATTAGCTTAATCAGTCTCTTTGTCTAATACACTCTTCGAAATTCAATTAAAGGCACCTGCATTTTTCCACATACAACTGGAAAAAAATAAGAAATTACGAATAACGGCACCTGCTCCTTTTCTAGCCTTTGTTTTCTATTTTTAGCATAAACAAAAAACGTGTAGCTATTTATGGTGTTATTTTCAGCGAAATTCAATTAAAGTCACTTCGTCTTAAAGTCTCTCAAATAAAGCTTAAGCCTAATACACCTGTTGCATTTTATCAGAGATGGTATTCTAGGCAAGCTGTGGATCACTAGCACCCCAATAACTCTTGTTTAATATTCCTCTGTCTCGTGTTCATCAATTTCATAATGTCGATTGTCCATTTGGAGTTTAATTGATTTGCTAACTTTGGTGACTCTAACTTAGCTATTCAAATTGCAATTTGCATAGCTGGAGGTGGGCCCACTGTGCGAACTTTGTGCGCTGCATGAACTTTGCGGCTCCTAACGAGCCACATAAAACGTTCCACTTGCCGCATGCCGCATGCCTCATGCCGCATGCCGGGTGCCACTTGCCACTTGCCACTTGCCAGCCAAGTTCAAAGTGTTGCAGCAAAACTTTTGCCGCGCTCAATGTTGCTCGTTTTCGGGCCAGAAGTTGGTAACCAAAATTTTGTTCCTTCTTTTGGTTTGTCGAATTACAAATATGCGAATTTTTATTTGGCAATAGAATTGGCACATTGCCTTCATATATGTGTGTACACTATATATATGATTGCTGCTAAATATTGCCTAGTTACTAGATATCATCATAGTTATGCGCATAATATGTGGCTTAAAATTAAATCACTGATTCTTGTCTGTGAAAGGCATTGTTCAGAACTCTTAATGGTTTTGTTGTCTATAATCAGATATAGCTTGGCATGACTGGTCAGCCTATAACGCGCTGCCTGATAAAGCTGTGTAGATGCCTAATAAAACTGTCCCTACTGCTCTCATTTTATTGATTTTTATAAAATAAATAAAATATATAAATATATATAATAATTATATATATATATATATACATATACATATATAGGATTATGTTTGCACCAGCCAAGCCTAGTAAAGCTGTGTACTTAATAGCTCATATGCCTCAGTCATAGTTGCTCAGTCCGACATTGTAAGCTTGAAATTTGGTGCGTTTTTCAGTTCTGCTGGCAAAGGGAATCAATTGAGCACATAAGCCAAGCACAACATTCTTAAAGTAAAGCCTTTAAATGCTTTTAGTTAATAATCTGCTTATGGTTGCTCAATATATGTATGGACGCACTTATGTATTTCTATTTGTGTGCAGCTCACGAGGACTTGTCCAGTATTTCAGCTTCTGTTTCGTTTATTTAATAAATAGCCGACTTTATTCGCAGTCCGCAGTGTCTGTCCAGTTCTAAGCTGTCTCTGCTGGAATGCATTTAGCGTCGTTCACTTGAACGTCATCTATTTTTATGCGCCATCCTTTTTGCCTCTATAGAAGTTTTCATTCCATTCTCGCTGCTCTTTAATCTCAGAGCTCGGAGCCCGCAGCTTGGAGCTTGGAGCTTGGAGCTTGAGCTTGAGTGTGGCGCTCCTTCCCTTTTCCAGTTCCTGCCTCGTGGCGCATTTCCTTTGCAGTTCTTGGATGCAACAGCAATTCACTTAACTTACTCAAGTCGTTGTCGGCATAACTTCCTCACCTCTCTGCCTCACCGCTCAAGGCTCAAGTAGAAAAAGAGTGGAATCAGAGAGCTTAAATCCAAGCAGGATAGTCATCCCACACGCTGAGCTCGGCGCTTAGTGTTTTAATGCCAATGCGAACACACATTTTATACAATTTCTTTTATGCACGAGCATATACATTTCGAAATCCTTTGGTTCATGCATTTGTACGCTTTATTTAACCATGGAGAGCCATTGGTGTGTGGGTCTAGTCACTGTCAACTCCAATAAGGGACGCTACAAAAATACAGTAAAATAGTGTAACAGAAAAACTATTTACAGCTGGCAACAGCTAAGCATATGAAACTGCAAATCTATGCCAATGATGCGAAAATGTCTGCAAACTCGCAGAAAAAATAAAAAACGGATTGCAGGCGAGCGAGCCTCTTGAGACAGTCAGTCTCAAAACTTTTGCATTGAAATAGATTTTGTTTACTTGAAGTGGCGCAGACAAACTTCTGAGTTGAGAACTCAATGCCCGAACAGCTCTCAGTTATTTAATAGCATTGTCTTTACTTCTAAAACTGTCTGCATTGCATGCCAACCAGATTGATTGAATGATGACAGCTTAAGCAAAAAGACTCATTATGCCAAGGAACCCATTGAAAGTGGGGGGAAAGCAGGGTATATTGGTTTTGTGAAAGTGTATGTAAGAGGCAAAAAGAGGTGTGGCAGACCCCATAAAGTATATATACTCTTAATCAGCTCGATGAGCCAAGTCGATATAGCCATGCCCGCATTTTGCAGCCCCAGCGTAGTCGCTGCGCAGTTAACAGTGCGGATGCTCATTACTGAGTCCGAGTGCCTGCGTGTGTGTGTGTGTATGTGTTGCTTGCAATATATACATACATAAGATAAACATATCATATTTGCAATGTCGGCTATTCGAAGGGATCAGGGTATCTCCTAGTCGAGCGGTCTCGACTTGGGCACTCTTACTATTTTCTATTTTAATTTAATTATTTCAATAATCTAAAATTTCATATTTATTAGAAATAATATAAATATATGTAATATATAATTTAAACAAGAATTAAAATACTTTCAGCTTAACAAATAAGCTCACGCGTCCAATAACCCGTTTACCAGTTTATTGTATTCTGCTGGGCAGCGTTTAGCACCTTCAATGTTAACTCTTTTATAATGGGCCAAAAGCCCTTTAATGGGCCTTAGTGAAATTGGTCATAAGTAGACCAGCGACCGGCCAGTTAGGCGACTTACAATTTGTCAAGTAGTTGCTAATTGAACTGATTTGAGTGGCTGTCGCAGCGCCTCTCTCGCTTTGCAAAGAAAGTGAGTGTTTGGTGTGAGAATGCTTGGAGCCGTCCGCTGGCTCAGTTGTACCGTGCCTCTACAGCCGTGCAGAGACCTTGCTGTCATGCTGAGAGCAATTGCCGTTTTCCACTTCACAGCCTTGGCGCTGGCCAGCAGCAGGCTAAGCAGCCGTCCAGTTGATCATCTGCAGCGCTTCAGCAGATCTCTGCTATTTCCAGCCACCTCGCCAACGCGTGTCCAGTTCATTGGCGGCGTGGGCATTCCAGTGGAGGACTTACACTTTGAGTCTGTTACTTCAGGCTATGTGCTGAAAACGGAATATTTTCTGCCCACCACAGCCGAAGAGATCACAAGAGTTTACCTCAAGCCGCAGCCCATCACAGGCAGAGATCATCTGAGTCATGGCATGGGCTCCATGTACCGCTGGGTCATCTATCGAGGCATCGAAATGGTTTTACAAAACATAAATATGCCTGGACGCAGCTGCCTTCTGCGTGTCATTTGTGAACATGCAGCGCTGCCCCTGGGCCATGAGAGCGGACTACTCGGAGAGCTGCTGCACATCGTGCTGACTCCATCGAGCTCCTCGGATCACTACGCTCTGCACACTGATAGAGAATATTTGGTGGCAGAGCGCTTCGGCAAACGCGGTGGCAACTGTGAATCTGCCTACGCACACAAGTGTCCCAGCTCGCCCATGCGACTGATTACGATATTACTATGAGTCTTTAGTACATTCTGAAATGTGTGATATATTTATATTAAAGTGAAATTGAATTCAAAAAAAGTGTTTCTCTTTAGTGATATACGAATAATATGATGAAAAGAATATTCATAATTTTCAAAATAGTTTACAGCTTTTGTGGTTTACGGACAGACAGACGACCGGACGGACTAACGGATGTACCACGAACAGGACACACGGAATATATATATATGTATGTATACTTGTTGAAGTCTACTACCCCTTGCTTTCGCTGTTACATAGATTTTCACCTAAATTCTCCCATGTACGTTTAAAGACATTATGCATGAATTGGTTCTCTAAGTCGACGCCTATAACAAATTATGAACAAGTAAGAAAGATCTAGTGGAGCGTGCTCGACTAGGAGCTACCCTGAATACTCCGCAGAGCCGATACTCCAGAGTATGCTCATATTACATATATATTGCAAGCAACACACACCCACACACATAAGCACCCATAACTGCGCAATTTGCGTAGCGATTGCGCTTTGGCAGCAATATGCCCATGATATGGAAAATTAAGTGTATAATAACTTTTGTTGTAGATGGACTTTCTTAAACAAAATTTTACAGCGTGATAATGTCCTTCATAAATGTGTATTTGTCAAAGGACAAGTCTCTATTACTTGAAATAATATTTGTTTTGAAAATATGGGGCTGAGGGGGCGTGGCCTCAAAAATTTTACAAATAAATAAAAATTGTATAAAAGTCCCATTAAACTAAATACAAGATTTGGAGACTCAAAAATGTAATATATATATATTTTTTATAACAGAATTTCGATTTTCGTTTTTAATCGATAGCAAAAAGCGAATTTAGTTATCGATACTTTAAAATCAAACTAAGTCTGCTCGCGATGTACAAGGAACTACAAACAAAGTGCAAGTCTCTAGCTCAGACGGACAGGGCTCTATCAGGTCAGCTTGTCTCCCTAATCAAGAATATATATACTTTATGGGATCTACCACGCCTACTTCTGTCTGTTACATACATTTATACAAAACCATTATAGCCTGCTTTTCACATTTTATTTTTTTATTTTTATATAAGTTAAACATATTAATCATAAATTAAATAAGTAACTATAAACTGGAGTTGATATTGTATTCTTTAATGCATTATTTGAAAGTCTTTTCACAGTTATGCCAGAAGATTGATGTGTGTGGTGGATGCTAAGTTAATATTAGCTTAAAACTTGCCATCTGACTACCATAAACAGACCTGTGCCTCTAAGCAGTTAACATCTCTTGGCGGAGCCATTTATCTCATTAATGAAAATTATCACACTTTTAGAACCTGGTCATTGTTAGTATCAAGTATTGGCAGCAGTAGGTGTAAATGCATTGTAGATAAATCGGAATCTTGAATGGGAAATATTTCAGTGATCTCGCTCAGTGGTTCAGTTCTTGACAAGTTCTTCGATGGACTTTACCGTGCAGCATACACTGGTCTTCATATCCTTAGCTGCTGTGAGCAGTGGAACAATGATCTATCCGAAGATTGCGCCCACGCCCGTCACGTTTCTCTGTGCCATTGGCATACCCGTCGGAGAACTGCCCTTCGAGACTGTCGTCTCTGGCTACGCGTTCCGGATGCAGTACTTCCTGCCCAACAATGCGTCAGAGGTGACCAGCGTCTACCTGAGGCCACAGCCGATTACGGACAGAAGAAACAACAAGAAAGACTTCAAATTGAGCTCCATATATCGCTGGATAGTGTACAATGGCATTGAAATGATTCTAGAGAACCTGAATCTGCCGGGACACAGCTGTCTGCTACGCTTGATCTGCGACCACGCTGCACTGCCTTTGAGCCATGAAAGCGGATTACTGGGTGAGCTTTTGCATATCATCTTAACACCGTCGCGTTCGAAAGATCAGCTCAGTAATCCCAAGGATCACAGCTATCTAGCAGCAGAGCGTTTGGGTAGGCGTGGCAGCAGCTGCGCGGCTGCCTTCGGAAGCAAATGCAAGAGTTCGCCTCTAGACTTAATAACTGTATTGTTATAAGTGAAAGGTCAAATTAATTAAATTGAGATTTTTAAAAGAAAAACTGTAAATATATATTCTAATAGTTTTTAAATTCGATTTTAGTTTGCATTACTCCAATTGGCTTTTGACTGACAACCGGCAACTGTCAAATGCCAGAGATATTGTGTTGGCATCACGTGGGCAAAGGTGTGATAATTACATAGTTGATAAACATTTTAATTAGTTTTCGTAAGGCCTGTGATTCGCATAGCAATCAGCATCAATTGTAATTACGTATGCAAGCTATTTCAAGCACACACGGCGTATGCGTAATATGCGTGTGTGTAGTTGGTGTGAGTGAGCGGGTGTAAATGCCAGAGCTGTATATTACACTTAAATTTAAATAGTAAATATAATTTATATGAATTATGTGCCGACTACATGCGTTTAATACAAATTTATTTGAACGCCTTCCTCATTTGGGGCCACATTCAGAGCACGTACGTATCAGGCAGCGCCCACAGCCACTGCCATGTCCTCATCGTAATGGGCTTAAATACTTTGGCACGCAATCGGCTTGTCCATGTCCAGAGCGCACACAACCGTGAAATAATTACATACACAGTGAATAAAACGCGACATGAAACAGAAACAAATCAAACCCCGCTCATCCCTTACTCCTTTCGCTTCACTTCCCTTCTGGGGGGGCGATGAGCTGCAGGCGTTGCTGGACAAACTCGAATTGTTTGCTTTTGGCATTTCAATGCCGTTCGACCAAATGGATTTAATATTAATTAGCTAGCTGTCGTTGCAAGCGGCAAACCAATTGAATGAATTCCTTTTGGAAGGCATTGCGCATACGCTCTGTGGCCCCGGGCGACCTTAGCACACAGTAAATTAAATCAAAATATTGCTTAGTAAACATGGAGCGCAGCTCTGCTTGTTATGTTCTCAAACATATTATGTTTATCGCAAAAACAAACAGCCTTTCAATATTTTTAAAACTTACTGCCGCATGAAAAAAGATTTCTATATATGATAATTGAATTGGAACAGCAGAAGCTAGTGCAAAACTTGAACAGATGCTCGGAGCTATTCCGGTTCGGCTGGCCAGCTGCAGCCGCTTGTCTTCAATTTAGTCCTGTCCCGAGGCCACTCACAACAAGCAATGGGGTAAACTTGTTTGCTTAATTATTTAGCCAAATGCAAATGAATTTCTGTCTGCCTTTGTGACCCATGTGAACACCGGCTCTCGAGTGCTGCACACTGAAATTCAAGTTAGTTTTTAATCAAATTAGTCGACAACAATGCGCAATTAACTGACGCAGAGTGAATGCTCTCTCAATAAGTCGAAACTTGTGGCTGTGGTGAAAAAGTAAAAAGTTCTTTTGTCTGAACTAACCAAATATAGAAGTCCTTCAATCACAATTATATAAAAAAAAAAATAAAAATAAAAAAAAAACCGAAATTTATATTTATATATTTATTTATTATATACTGCAAAATATAATTTAATCTAAAAAGCTTTTGCTAAATCAACTATTACGCAGTTGCACTGAGTTACTACTGAGTTGGACGGTTGTTTGCCTCCAGTAAACGTGAATATAATTTTTTTTTAGTATATAATATGTATATATTTTGGTCAAGTCTTAGGTTATATATCATGGCGTATCTGTAAAACGTTTGGTATAAGACAAGAAAGCGATGGGAAATTCATGTAATGCCTCCAAAGTAGAGTGATTTTTTATTAATCTATTTTTTTGTGTGTATATTTTTTATAATTTATTTCAATATCATAACATATTATATTTTTTATGTAGTATATAATAATATAATATATAATAGCGTACCTGTATAATTTTGGGTATAAGATTACAAAGCGATGGGAAATTAAAGAAGAACAAATTTTTAAAAATGTAACAATATATTATGTTATAATTTTTTTTAACGTAATATATATATATTTATTTTATTTTTTTTAAATATAATATATAACTTTAAAAAAATTTATTTTGAATATAATACTTTTTTATAATATAAAATAATAAAATATATAATAGCGCTACTGTAAGATTTTGGATATAAAACTACAAAGCCATGGGAAATTCATGGCATGCCTAGAAAGCAGACTAATTTTTTTAGGGACTTCAATTATAGAACTAGCCTGAAATCTATTGGGCAAATTAAAAACGAAATTATTATCCCTTTATAAAACGAGCGTATTACTGCTATATATTATAAGTCATTAATCACTTGCTTCAATAACGACGAAATAGTTTGCTTTAATACGGAGAGGCGGACGGACAGAGGGACAGATATACGTATAACTCTGCTTCACTTCGTGATCAAGCATATACACGATATATTTGCACATTATTAAAGTCGTTTACTTTAAATTTAAATTTAAATTTAAATTTGAATCTAAATATCAATTTGTTTGTATTAGTAATACCCTAACTGACAGGTCTGCGGCAGTGTAACCTAACGTTTTAAATATGCCAACTCTGCTAAAATAGCTGACTGCGCTGAAAATCCTTTTACACTAACAAACTTTTTTTGTGGGTCTGTCAGAGAGTAGAGTCTGGTAGTGTGTGTGTGTTTGTTGTCTGTCAAAGATTTGCAATTTTGTAGTGTGAAATTTATGGGCAGACGTTAAAGATAAACGTGCTGTCATTGATTAACGAGTCCTTGTCGAGCATTGGTGGCCAAGGTTTGGAGAAATAACCACACAGCAGCCACTATGTGAAGTTCAGGTTGTGTGTGTTTCTGGTGCAGGACGATATTTTGGAAAATATTTTGAGTGGAAATGATTGCGCCGAAAACTTAAAAGATAAAACTCTGGCAAAACGGAAGCGCACATAAATCAGTTAGTAAATGTGACTTCCTACTTTTGTCGAATACTTGACGCGCAACAGGGAGGCGGACACAGGACGACGGTGCTGTCCTGTGCCGGTCTGGCCTAGCATGGCCTAGTCCGACCTAAGTGCTGCATGAACGCAAAAGGTAAAAAGGACCAAAGTCCAAATGCAGCCAGCTGGGGGATGTGGCTCGGCTTAGCAGGATGGAATGAAGAGGGACACAAACCGCTGGATGCTGGACAGAGGAGGCAGGAGACAGGAGACAGGCGGCAGGCGGCAAGACGAAGGACTCTGAAGGAGTGCGCATAGATTGGCAACATTTGATGGCAAAAGTTACGTTCGCATTTATCTTTCGTGCAAGTGTCACTTGTGAGTTTCTTGAACCACAGCCAAAACGACTAGTGCCGCAGATAAGAAGCAAAGGAGCGCCAAGGGCAGGGGGCGACAACAACACAAACAGCACGTACGACTCCTGCAGAAACAAGCAGAACAACATCAACTGCTGGCAGCAACAAAGTGGCAAAGATTCAATGTTAAATATTGTGCCACAGCCTTTAAAATTGACTTTAAAAATTGACATTGACAAATGAGCTGCAACAGTGTCGGCAGTGGCACCAGCGCCAGCTCCACCACCGGAACAGTAACCGGCACAGGAACACGAACTACTCAACACCGCATTCAATAAACAATTGCTGTGCTCAAAATGCAGCAGCTTAATTGTTGTTAATTAAGCACTCAGCAGGCGAGCTTAAATGCCCATTAAATGCCATCGAATAATGCTGCAATTTCCTTTGACTTTTATCGATGGTTGCAATTAAATCGTTGCGGCTCCTTGTGCCATTCACTAAATGGCCCATAAATGCCATTCTCAATCATTTGCGATTTTCTGAATGAAAAAATGCTTTATCCTACTAGATGAAATGGAATGCTTATATTATTTTATGTTTAAGCTATTGAAATAAGTTATAGTAAGAAATATGAAATATATATATAAAATTTAGCATAACATAATATGTAATATAAATAAAGAAAATAATAAAATATAATATATAATATAAATCATTAATAATTCTCAATCAATTGATATTTTCTTAATGAAAAAAAAAATTATCCTAGTTGATGAAATCCATCAGATTGAAATTGTACTATTCCTTGTTTTAAGTATTACAATAATTTTTATGAAGAAATATTAAATATGTTTTCATATATATAAAAAATAAATAAATATAAATACTTATATAATATATTATATATTAAAAATAATAATATATAAATAAATAAAATATATTGTATAAATAGTTCATAATTCTTAATCATTTGGGATTTTCTTTAAAAAAAAATATTTTCTAATAGATTGAATCCATCAAATTTAAAACTTACATATATTATTCTATGTTTAAATTATTGCAATTTTTAATTTATTTAAGGAAGTATTAAATATTATTTCATATGTATAAAATATAAAATATATATATATTTAATATATATATATACATATAATATATAATATAAATATTTAATAATTCTCAATCATTTGAAAAAAGAACTTTTTCTAATAGATGAAATACTTTAAATTGAAAACTTGTTTAATTCATTTTTTTTTTAATTATTGCCATAAATGATATGAAGAAATAATATATATTATTATTATAATATATAAAATATAACAAAAATAAAATAATAATAATTAACTTATAATTAATTAACTAATTCTTAACTTATTTATTTCGATTAACTTATTTCGATTCGCCAGACTTCGATAGTTTTTGAACATTAAATCTATTCAAATTCGAATTTTTCTGATACTATCTGGTTCAAGTAATTTTCATTATATTAATTATTATCGATTATTTATCGATTCACACTTTGGCCTTACACTCTCCCATTTCTCCTCCACTTTCATCGTTGACGAACTACCGAAATTGATTCACCTGCAGCGTCGTTAATTTCCGTTAATGCAGTGGCAGCTCGCGGCAGGCGTTGTTATGTTTTCTTCCGTTCTTCGCAATTTGCACGCATGACATGGTAATTCGCAGACGCAGATCCTCCTCGGCCCCATTGGGTAATTGTGTTGCATCGATGTAATGACAAAATGTTACAACATGAACGCAACGTTTACCATTTGCGCGGTGCGTAGACAAATTGGCTGTCGCTGCCGCAGCTGTTATTGTTGGTCTACCTGCTATTGTCGGCGTTGTTGTTTGCGCGTGGGTGCCGTGCGTGTAAGTGGGCGAGTTTGTGGCAAAGTGGGCGCTTTGAACCTCATGTTTATGTTGCCACCTCCACGCTCACAGCGCTCAAACACACATTTGAATAGCTTCGGTGTGCTTTGATTTATGTGGCTTTAAATAATTTACAATCAGGCATTTGACAGGATTGCCAAATGCTCGTAGACTCGTATCTAGGATTGTCAGCTTACCCTAAATTACGGCTATATATTACAACTGCTCAGATTGCCAGAGTTGGCTATAGGATATCTAGAAATGAAATGACCTCAGACTTACTCTTACTCTTGAAAGTGCTCGCATGGATATTAGCTTTTAGTTTAATAAAGCTGGCACCCATCTTCCGCTCCAATATGCTACTCGAGTGAGAGTTGGCTACAGTTTGTTA
Source organism: Drosophila fulvimacula (assembly GCA_035045555.1). NCBI lineage: Eukaryota > Metazoa > Arthropoda > Insecta > Diptera > Drosophilidae > Drosophila > Drosophila fulvimacula. The sequence continues at coordinate 1,810,607 of JAWNOX010000009.1, read as the reverse complement.
GTTAAGGCATCTGCACATTGTCTCTGCTGTTTATCATAATAAAGCAACAGCAGCGTCAGCAGTAGTCAAGGCTGTAAATGAGACATTTCCATACTGTATTGCGACATTACGTGATGGCAACACGTCGTATGCGCAATATTAATTATTCAATGCGTGGCGTGCAGTTGGGCAGGGCAAAGGGAAACTTTTACTGCTCTTTCTCTGTCTCCCTCTCTCACTCTCTCACTCCCTCTCTCTCTCTTTCTGCCTCTATCTATTTTCATCTCTTTTTGACTGTCTCCATCTCAACCTGGCCTGTGCTTTGAATTTAAAGTTGAATCTTGAGACAAACACGCGATGCGGCAATAAACGTGCAATTTTCTCAAAATTACAAAAATGTGAGCAAACATTTTATTTGCGCTTTTAACTTTGTTGCCAGTTACCAGTTACCAGTTGCCAGTTGCCAGTTGCCTGGCATAAATCTTTTTGCAATTCGTACAGCCAGCTGCCTGTGCTTTTATTTTCATTTCGTTTCGTCTGCTCCGCTTGCACATATATATGTACATCTATATATATATATATATATATATATATATCTTCAGCCTCTTCATTTTTTCTTTTTTGCGTGTTGCAGTGACAAGAATTTGAATAATTCGCCGAATGTGCCAAGTTGAAATGTTAAAATTCGCATCGACTCCGGCCTCACGAGCCAACCGGATGTTGGCAAGCGTCGGGCTGCTTCCTGCTTGGAATATAACCGAAACTCACGACTGCCAAATGATTGCAAATGAACGACACCCCTCGCCCGATGAGGCGTGGCATCGCTTCAGCTGCTGTTGTTGCCCCTCGCTTAGTTTAATGCATCGTTAAATTTATAGCCGCAGCACAAAAAATTATTTAACGCAATTTCGCTAATGTGCGTCGCAGCCGTAAACAGCAGGGCCGGAAAGAATGGCGAAGATGTTGACAAAGGCTGCGTCTCATTAAAAGTGTAGCAAAGGGATGCGCCTTAAATGGCTGCCTTTGACGCACTAGGTGTTTGAGCAAGCGTTGCTGCTGTTTAAACATAAGTAGTTATCAACAGCAACAGTTGTTGTTGGTAAAGCAGATGATATTGCTGTTGCTGCTGCTTCTGATTATTATTGATGTTGGTGTTGCTGTTGCTGTTGTAGTTTATGCTGCTGTTGTTGTTGTTGCTATTGCTGCTGCTGCTGTTGTTGCTGCTGCTTCTGCTGCTGCTGCTGCTACTGCTGCTTCTGATTATTATTGATGTTGGTGTTGCTGTTGCTGCTGCTGTTGCAGTTGGTTTTGCTGTTGCTGTTGGTGTTGGTGTTGCTGTTGCCATTGTTGTTACTGTTCCTGATGAACGTGGTGTTGTTGTTGCTGATGTAGACCATTCCTGTTATTATATATTGATGCCTCCTTGCCTGAGAGTATTCCTATTATTATATATTGATGCCTCTTTTGCCTTCTTTCCTTCTCTCTTTCCGTTGTTATCCTAGGAATTTTTTAATAAAAGGCGCCGAGTATTGAGAAAATTAATAAGCAGTGGCAGCCACAATAGAGACTTCAGCAACAGCAAAAACACAATACTTACATGTAGAACAACAGCAACAATAGCTAAATCAATAACAGCAGCAACATCGCAACAGCATCGAAAACAGCAACGAGATATCCATCAACAGTTGCAGCATCAAATTTATTAGCAGCAATAGAAAAGAACAAAAGCAACAGCAACAGGAGAAACAACGTAGACAACAGCAACAACAGTAATAGAAATAGCAATAATACAAGCAACAACATTATCAATTTCAAGCTCGTAAGCGGCAGCAACAGCAACAACAACACAGGCTGAAAAAACATTAGAAACGTCGAGCTTTATCAACAGTCGCAGCAGCAGCAACAGCAACAGCATTGGCAACAGTATTAGCAACAGCATCGGCACAAGCAACAAACACAATAATAGCAGCAACAACAGTTCGACCAACAACAACAATATCAATATGCATTCAATCAGCCACAGCAACAACAGAGGCAGCAGCAACAACATGCAGTCATGGCAACAACAACAATTTCATTCAGCAACAGCAACAGCAGCAGCAGCAGCACAAGCTGCAGAACGAACAATTCTCTTTCCATCAGGAACTGTCAAGTTTGCTGCTTATGGGCGTTGGCCACGCCCCCAGGCGTAACAGCTGCGTGACTTGAGCGTTGCAGACTGGAATTTTAAAATACCGAAGCATTCGGTGCGTGGAATACTTTCAGTCAGGGCCACAACTATTGCGTAATCCACATCCAAAGGAAAATTCCACCCAAGAGATAAAAAGGGCGGCTGGGCATGGCAGTACGCCCGCATAACTTAGGATAAGCAATTAGTTGACTAGTCGACTCTCTGATGACACGAACTGAAAATGCCGAGGTAAAAATCATATAGCACAATGGCATTCGACTATACGTGTTATGTGTCTGCAACTGCAAGGCAAAATCCATAAATGTTAGCAACTACAGTGATCACCCGCCAGCCTGGACCAAGCAGTTCGAACTGACGTCGTCTTGAAAACATTGCTCGAAAATAATACTAGAGTATTTGGCGGCGTCTTTTAAAAATACTCGCGAGCGACAGACTCATAGGCTTTTGGCGCGCGAACAACTATCGTCTGTTTCTATTCTTTTTTTTTCAGTCAGACTGAGACTGATTGGTTGAGTGAAAGGAAGAAAAACGTTTTTAAGCTAGTGACAAATTAGAGCTCGCAAATAACAGTTCAGTGTTTTGTGACGTCTTCAAATAAGTGTCTTTACTGAGTACCTGAAAAAAATACTCGCGAGCGGCCTATTGAGCTCTTCGCTTAGTTCACTCGCAGTCGGACAACAATCGCGAGTATTTGCTTGAGTGAAATGAAGCAAAAAGTCTATAAGCGCGCGATGCGTGTTAAATTTCGATTATTATGAATAATACAATAATAAATAAATAAATAATAATTTAGTACACCCAATTTTGTTTTATAAAATGTTTAGATAATTTTAAAGTTAAATTGTTAAATATAATTAAACTTTCTATTAAAGAGGATCTAATTATATATATATATATATATATATAAAATAATCGGAGAATAATCAAATATTTTGTTACTTATTACTTACATTAAAAAAAATTAATAAAAATAAACGCAAAAAAAATGAAGTAAATATTATCTATCAAAGAAATTCCTTAAAGAGTATTTGCAAGACTTTTTTAATTAACTTATTCAGTCATTCACTCACTTACTGAGTCTCAACTCGCGAGCGACTATTTTATTACTCCCGAAAAGACAATCGTTAAACGAGTTCAACACGAAGCATTCAACAACATCGCTCAAGCGAAAGCCGAACCAACGTAGAAAAACACTCTCTTGCTCAGAGTTTTTTCGCTTATCTTCGGACATTGAGCGTAAAGAAAAAAACACTCAAGTGTTATTTGCGAGCTCTGTGACAAATGCATTTGGAGTTTGAAAACTCCAGAAGAGAAGCTTTTAGTATAAAAGATTTTAAGGGAATTTTTGAAGATTTTTCATATCACCCGAAGTAAATCACACCGAAATTATTCATTAATTTATTTTTATTTTTAGTCATTAATTAAGCTGAGTAATAAGTTAAATAAATAAAAATAATAAATGTGAATTAGTTAAATAAATATTCTTTACAAAAATTCGTTTTTCCAACATGGTAAAATAAATAAAAATAATAAATATTTATTAATTTTAAAAATTCTTTATTAAAAATCAAATTTTTTAATTTGGTAAATGAGTAAAATAAATAAAAATAATAATTATTAATTAAGATAATAAATATTCTTTATAAAAAATTCCTTTTTTTTGTAAACAAGGCAAATTAATGTAAAGAGTATTTGCAATAATTTTTGCATTAAGACAATTTCATTGCTTTCGAAAAAGAATCGTTTCAAGAGATCAACACAAAAAACTCAATATTTAGACTCAAGCAAATACCGAACCAGAGCAGAAAAATAGTCTCTTGCTCAGAGTTAGAACGAATGCTTTGAGCTTTTTCGCTTCTGTGCGAGCTATGAAAAAATTGGATAATTGAGTGACTGACGAGGAGAGGAGTCTGCCGATGATCAAAAAATAATTTCTACAACTCTCAATAAGTTAATCGTAAGTAACGACAACCGTTAAAAGAGTTCAACACGAACAACAACGCTTAAGCGAAAATCGAAGCAAAATAGAAAATGGTATATATATATATATAATTTTAAAATAAAAGAAATGCAGTTACATTACCCGGGCCAAAAATTATATATGTACCACATCGAGTTGGTCATACTAGAAAACTGTTTTAAAATTGTAAATAAATGCATTACAAATATAGTTTAAATATAATTCCGAAATGATTTGAGCTATTTTATGTTAGTTGAGCTGCCCTTGCCCACTACACATGTCAGCTACACAGACGTATACTTAATATTTGTAAAGCCCCTGAAGGCCACAAATTGCTTTTTACATATCATTAGCAATATTAGCATTTAAGAAACACAAACAGAGCCAGCACTTTTAAATGTGCTACGAAAGTAACCCGAAACACGCCCAAAACAAAGGGCCGAAATGAAATCAATTTGCCGACACAAATATTTGGGCCAAAATACGAGCCCCGAAAATGGTCTAATTATGCGTGGTCAGTTGCCCAATTCAAAACAACAAACATGTAAAGTCTTATGGGCTGCCATGTAACCCACACACGCCCACACAACGAAAAAAAAGGTTCACATCTGTGCAGCTGTGTGTGTGTGTGGCTGGGTATGTGTATTTGTACTTGTATTTGTGTCAGTCATGTAAATAAGTTTGCTAATAATTGTAGAGATTTGGTGCGCATCTAGTTCATCTAGTTCTATTCTAGCGACTCGCCGTTTAAATGCAAATTTCTGTATTGAGATATTTCGGATCGAGTTGATTATACATAGCCTCAACTATAGATGAGAAAGAATAGTGAGATGGGTATCTGACATTTTATAATTTTCGTATATGAAAATTATAAAATGCCATGAGAATGTAAATAATAAATTGACTTATAGTTTAAGAATCAGCTCAATTAGGGCTTAATTGCAGCTGATCCTTTTTGGATCCTTTTTGTGTTCGAAATGCTTGAGATAAAGCAAATGAAATAATCAACAACATGTAGACAAAAATAAACTGCCATCGAAGCTAATCCGAAAAGGCAGAAAAGGGTTACGTATAGCACTACAGACACACACACAAACCTACACACATATTAAAAGCAGCTGCGTCCTCATACCAGATCATCCTGGCAGGCAATGGAGCCTGGACGGACGCCTGCACAAATTGGTCGGGTCCGTGTTTAATTGAGTTTGAAATAGGTGCCAGTTATTTTTTTGTGTGTGTTTCTGGGACCTATTCTGGCAGGAATACGACGACGCATGAAATTGGCTTACTTTTAAGTGCTGGCCACGTGCGTGTGTGTCCCGCTAACACTCAGTGGATTTCCCGAAGTGGATAGCCTCCAACGCACCTTTTTTGAAAAAGTTAATTAGTTTAGCGCACAAGGCCTTTTGCGGCTTAGGCTGGTGCCCAGCATTGCGTTGACTTTGAAATGAATTTGATTTTAATTTACCAACAGAACATGCTGAGTATGATTGCGAGAGTGCTCCGATAGAGATTTTTAAATTCTCCCCCACTTGGCATTGTAATATGCCAATTTATGTGCGCTCGTCCCGCAATCCTTTTGCCAAATTCATTTATTTCAATTGTTGTTGAAGCTTTCGGGGCTGAATTGCGAAAAAAAAAAATTCCGTAGTCTACTATACGGCGTAATAAGCAGTTTTTATGCAGCGCACATTGTGCGACTGGCGTTTTTATTGTTTCCGGCCGCATTCGGCAGACGACAGTGGGACCAAAGCTCGTATTAACCCAAACATATTTATTTTCTATGATATGAATTATTGCAGACATCGAAGAAATAATTATATCAAAATTAACTTTACTTTTTTACCATTTTCAGTTTCCTCGTCACAAATAAATCTATTCCGTCCCACTGTGCACAGTTGGATTTTACTAGAGCGGTGGGTGGGCGTGTCGGGTACGCGTATTTGCCGACTTTTCAAACGGCGCAAACTTTTTGTCTGCATTCGTTTCATTTTATAACCCCGCAACCGAATAAAACAAAATAAAAGATTTTCAACTTTTTGGATCGTGGGTCTTTTCCTGCCTCGCGTTTTGTTTAGCATTTGACTGCCAACATTGCGCGAGAGTCTGTCTGCTGACTTATTTTTATGACTGTCTGTCCATGCGCACCCTAAACAGCCAAACGCCCAGCCCATCCCCCTGCCAGCTGGCGTCCAAATTACTTACAAAGTACTTATTTGCCTATTTGAAAAGCCATTCGCATAAATGCCAACAGAATTACAAGGATGGGAATTAGCTTAAAGCCAATGAAGGATAAGTGAAAGAGAAAGCGACAAATAGAGAGAGAGGGATAGGGAGAGGCAGAAAGGCATTCAAGTGTTTCTTAAGAAATGTAATAAAATTAGTTCAAAAGTGCAGCTGTATAAACAACTACCTGATAAACGTAATATTAGAGCGTTAGAGAGTGACTGTAGGTTAGAGATGGAGTATCGATAGAGTGGAGAGTCGCCGACTGCGTAATACTCGCACCCACTTAAAAACTATCCGAACTAGCCGATCAGTTACATATGAAGATAACTTTAATTTAAAATTTAATTTTTTAATTACTTTTATTAAATTAAAATTACATAAATCAAATCACTAATTACTTTGCAGAAATTGTTAGTGATCTTCAACCATAACTCAGTCCCTAAACTAACTAAACTAGTGTCGATAGCGTGGAGAGTCGCCGATACTCGTCGTGTAATACTCGTTCTCCCTTAAAAACTAGCCAAAATCAATCAGTATATATCAAGGTTTCCTTAATTTAAAGTTTAATTTTTCAAAAGAATAAATTGCGAATAATCTTCACAAATAAACTAATCTAAACTATGGTCTTTTAGGTAGTCATACATATTATATAATATATATATTATATATTTATTTATATTTATTTATCCATATATATAAATATATTTCCATATCTAACACAGATATTAACGAGCTTGTAACTTATTGATGTAAACTAATATACCCTGTTGCTTTTGGGACGGGTATAATGAAAAACACCCACAGCCCTTTTACACACAATCTCGGCAGTAGTTGCCGCGAGGTTTCAGTTCTTCAGCTGCTCAGGCTCAGGCCCAGTGTCTGTCTCAAATTGAGCCACTCGAAAATGCGGACACTGGAATTTGCATAAAAAGTTGCAGCGGGGGGCTGTCCCGCCCACAATTGGGGCAATCGCCAGCCCATTTCCACGGGCCGCCCCCCGCCAACTTGGCATTTTTTTATTAAATTTTATTATTATGTTTTGCATAATTTTCAAAACACTTTTCCCATTTTTTATGTTCGCCTCATTTTCGTTGTTTTTGCTTTTTGCTGATTCTGCCCGAAATGGGACAAAAAGCATAAACAGCTGAAATTATGTAAAAGCGGTTTTGAGTACAGTTTGTTATTTTGTTGGTTCTTGAATCATGCTCTAAACTAAAACAGTTTTCAAATCTTCAATGCTTTAATTTAGCTTCGACGAAAAATTCCTTAGCTCAGCTGATTATATTATCAGCCAAAAACAAAGCGATTTCCACAGTCAACCTCATGTCAATGTGTGCGTAGGTATGTGGGTGGGTGTGGGTGTGCTTAGTTCTAATGAGGATTACGTGAAGTTTCATTAGGTATATAATAAATAAGTAGCAAGCCACATAAAATACAGCCAGGGCAGGACCTAAAGATGAAAGTGGCGCCCGGGAGAAATACCCAACGAATTGAATCAAATGCTAAACAGACACGCAGGCATATTAAAATTTAGACACGTACATATTTTATTGCATGTATTTCAACGTTCTGGGTGTATCACACTCGCTCACCCACACACACACACGCACACACACAGACACACGCACTGAGCTAACACAGACTGCGCAACATCAAAATCTGCTGCAGCACAAGGCATCCAACTACAATAAGAAAGACTTCAACAACAACCACATAAACCTAACCCGAGTCAACAGCAACAACAACTATAACAACTAAGATAGCCTTAGTTGGCAGGGACTAGACTAGACGATACCCTGGATTAGCATATATTCTCTATTCTCTGTTTAAATATTTTCATGTCATATAGTATTAACTATATAAATTTATACGAACTGCTACACAAAAACCCATATACCCCGCTTTAATTTAGACTAGGGTATTCCAACAACAACATCAATTGCCAAGTGCTGGTTAATGTTGTTGCCAGTTGGCATTGCTGCCGCTTGTCTGCTCTCAGGCTGCGACTGAATTCAAATCCTTTGTTGTCCTGACATTCGCCATCTGCTAATAGCAAATTGCTTTTGCGACAGTGCCCGCCAGCTGTACGCATACCGCACATCCAACTCCAATAATAGTGTGCGCCGAAAGCGTTCGCATTTATACAAACACAAATACACATATTCCAAGCAATAAATCAGAATTCTTTAATTTCATGCAGAGTTACTATAACTTGAACCCACTGAAAATGGAAAATCCGGGCATATGGATTTTGTGAAAATGTATGTGACAGGCAGTGGAAGGCTTGGCAGACCATGGGATCACAGTATAGATGAGGACGACTGGCTGAGTCGATATAGCTACATTTCGGTCATGCATGATAAAGCCAGAAAAAACTAGACAACAATTTGAAAACCCCCGAAAATAATCTTCTTGTATCAACGATTTTAAGGGAACTTAAGATTTTTTACATAGCCAGGCATAACCTATATATTTTTTTTTAGTTTTTCATCAATTTTACATTTTTTGTATATATATATATATATATATATATATATATATATATATATATATGTATATATATATATATATATATATATATATACAAAAAATGTAAAATTGATGAAAAACTAAAAAAAAAAAAATATATATATATATATATATATAAAATAAAAAAAAAGTTTTTCATCAATTTTACATTTTTTGTCGGAGAATTCCTCATTATCGATACAAACTCGATTTCGAGCTTCAGATTAACAAATAAATACGTATAAAAAAACGTATTTCAAATGCTAGAAAGTTGGATTAAGTAAATTTAGTAGGAAATCATCCAATAAAATCCATACCAGAGTCCCCACAATACCCGCCCTTCTATTCGATTTAAAAATGGTGAACACAGTTTTATAGAAATGTTAGAAAAGTTTTATCATATTATAAAGAAGCGCACATATTTATCTAGCAACTGGAGACCAAAATTCTGGGTAAGATCGATTTAGTTTACATGTAAAGACGCAACTCTTTCTTTATTTATTGCAAACATGAACAAAACTAACAATTTAGCAGGCTAGCTAGGAAAACTAAACTACAGAAGTCTGGCTGAACGCCAGCTCCCACTTGTCTTTATCTGATTCCGAACTTGAATGTAGCTCAGTTTTGGGCGCACTGCAGCGATTGCATTTCTGACGATACCAAAAATTAACATTGAAGCAGTAGCCGCATGTCCAATCGTGTTTACGTGGACGCCATGTGCTGCTCTGTCCGGCATTTGCCATAGCAATGGCCGTGCTCTTGCTAACCTGACACCGATTGCAGCTCATACGCCAAACGAAATTGCTATTCCTGCATAGCTCACAGACCCAATTGTCGAATGCGGGTTTCCACTTCTTTTGTCGCTGACGGCGCTGTTGCTCGATCCCGGGCTCTTGAGCGTAGCTAAAACGTACGCCCTTGCCGGGCTGTGTAGATAGGTAAGCGGGCACCACGCTAAGCACTTGGCCCAGAAATTTCGCCCCATCCAAATAATGTATAGCCGCTTGGGCGGCATAGGGGCTAGTGTATGTTATGGTGGCCTCACCCTTCGAGCGCCCCGTTAGCTTGTTCTTGTATACAAATATTTTCGGCTTCATGGTCAGTTCATCCATCTTAATGCGCCCCATTTTCCCAAAGAACTCTATTATGTCATTTTTGGTCACATTCAAACGCATGCCCAGCACAAAGATCGTGTCTAAGCGGAGAACGAACTTCTCTTCGCTGATTTGTAGGGTTGGGGCTGGGCGTGGCCGCCGGAATTGTGATACCCAGTCATTTGGTGGGCGATAGCCCAACATTGTCAAAAGATCATAGTCATCTATCGGTTGTGTATTCTCGTCCTTGTCTCTCGGCTGTAACAAGGATGTTGTCTTCGTTGTTGTAGTCGTTGTTGTTGCTGCTGTTGTTGTTGCAGTTGTTGCAGTTGTTGCTGTTGCAGTTGCCGTTTCAGTTGTAGCAGTCGTAGCTGTTGTCGCAGTTATTGTTGCCGATGCAGTAGTTGCAGCTGTTGTTGTTGAAGACATTGCGCCCGCTGCAGCTGTCGCAGAGGTCAACGCTGCAGCCGTCACTTCAGCTGCCGCTGCACTTGTTTCAGCTGTTGTCATCGATGTTGCCGCGTTCACAGCAGCAATATCATCATCATTAAAGGTCCTGCAGTAGTCGTCGCCCAGTAGCAACGAACCGCGTGCGTCTCCGCCACCATTTTCAAAGCGATACATGTCCAGATCGCCGACTGCAGTATTGACCATGTCAATGTAATTTTGTTTATCTAATTCTTGCTGCTCGTGCAGTGCAAAAAAATTTTGAGCTGAAAATAGATTTTCATACACCGAATTAACTGTAGCAAAGTCCATCGTTTAAAAAAACTGTAAAAAAAAAAATGATTTTTTACTGCCGAACTAAACACGAACCGTTCCCTATGAAAGAATAAAAACTACTGAATAATATATGCTACAAGCACACACAGCTGAATAACGAAAATCAAACATTTTCCATGGGATACTAGGTTATTGCTAAGATAGCTTTTCCAAATGCCAAACTCACTACAAAATAATTTTTTTCATTTCAACTGAGTGTTTCAGCACTTTTATAATATATTATTTGACATACCATTTTCCGAGGAGGCCAGCCAGACTTGCGCTTGCACTTTTATAATGCTAATAGAAATAATATAATGGCAATGCACTCAAAGGGTTAAGGTAATGATTTTGCCTTCATTGGCCAATTGAAAAATTGATTAATCATTTTTACACATTTTCACTTTAATCAAGCTCAAATTTGACTGCGCTTAAGAGGCAAACGCATTAATAAAATGCAAAATTAAGCAACTGTAAAGACCAGGTAAAGACCAAGGCAATAAACCAGAAAGGAAGAACAATTTCAATATTAATTTTGTAGAGAAAGAGAATGATAAAATGGAAAAGCAAAGAAACTATTTAAGTTAAGGTTAAATATAATATTATATAATAATATAATAAGTAAATTTAATTTAATGTTTTAATTTAAGTTAAATATTATTATAATATAATATAATAATATATATAATAAGAAGTAAAGAAGTAAATTTAAATTAATTTTTTAATTTACGTTAAGATTAAATATAATATAATACATATAACAATATATATAATAAGAATATAAATTAATTTAATTTAATTTTTAATTTAAGCTAAGATTAAATAGAATATAATATAATGTAATAATATATATAATAAGAATTTAAGTTAGTTTAATTTAATTTTTTAATTTAAGTTAAGATTAAAGAGAATATATAATAATATAATAATATATAATAAAATTTAAATTAATTTAATTTCTATTTTTAATTTAAGTTAAGATTAAATATAATATAATAATATACATAATAAGAATTCAAGTTAATTTAATTTAATTTTTAATTTAAGTTAAGATTAAATATAATATAATAATATAATATAATAACATATATAATAAGAATTCAAGTTAATTTAATTTAATTTTTTAATTGAAGTCAAGATTAAAGAGAATATAACATAATATAATAATAAGAATTTAAGTTAATTTAATTTAATTTTTTAATTTAAGTTAAGATTTAATATAATATAAAAATATAATATAATAAGAATTTAAGTAAATTTACTTTAATTTTTAAATTGAAGGTAAGAATTATTATAACATAATATAATAATTTATAAAGACTTGTTGAACTGGCAACCCTCAGCAGTGGCTCACTTAAATATTTTTGATATTCGATATCAGCTAAAGGGTTTAGCCCTTCCACTTCTTAAAGCCTAATAAATTTGCTGTAGCAAAGTCAAGTACAGGGAACGCACGGAGTCTAATCCAGTTGCCGGGCAACAGTCGCTTTCTCGGCTCGAGCCAATTAGTTGGCAATTATTTTACTAATGAGCAGCCACATTAACCCCAGTCCTGAAACGGAACGGAGCAGAAGGTTAGCCAAAAACTAGACGCACATTAGATCGAGGCCAGCATATAGAAGTCAACGATGCATCTCACTTTGGCTACCGAGTTGATGAAATATGCTGTGTATTTCCAGCATCAGAGATATGTATAATAAATATATATATATATATATATATGTATATAGGGACTTGGCGCTGATAAGCAGCAAGCGCTTGGCCCCATTCTTGATGCTGCTTGGCAAGTGGCGTTTCGCTTTTATGGCGCCGCTTTACGATGCCACACCCCGCATGACCTTATCGACATTAGCAGCGACAACAGGCGGCTTCATTAGGAGCTGAGACAAACAGGACACGCAGGACAGTGGACTGTCTGCCACACAGTTTGCACAATTAAATGAAATGCCGCAGCGGCATCTCAATTTCTTTTTGCCGTCTGCGGCTGGTGGCCTCATTAGGTCAGCGTTGGCTGTTGCCTTTATTGTTGGCCGTTAAAGTGTCAGCTGTCCTGTGTGCCGCTTGCTATCAGAGGAAGCAAGCGTAGCGATTGCACAACTAAATCATAAAAATGCCCTTATGACAGCGTTCCACACTTAGCTTTCGTTGACAGCGAAAATTAAAAATCAACTACTCAACGTTCAGCTGGAACAGCTGAAAGGATATAAGCGCAACAACAACACAACAGCTCGCAAAAAATCAAGACAGCGCAAACTGTCGCAAAAGTTTGAAGCTAGTTTATAATTGGCGCAAAGACAAAAGTGCACCGAGGCGAAATTAGACTTGCACTCGAGTTTCTCGAGTGGAGCCACGTTTTCAAGTCGTGCCAAGGAGCTGTGCGAACGTCGTTTAATGAATTTCCAGAGACCGACACGAGGCGCGGGTTGAATAAGGTCCGACAGCTCACATACCTTTGTCCCAAATCAAATTAGCCGCCTGGCGGAGTACAAGCCTTTCGAATTAGCCATAAATCAATATTCATAATTTGTAATCCCAGTTTAATTGAGATAAATTGCGTGCCGCCCTCAAAGAGCAAACAGCCCGACTTAACTCGAGTCTGGTTAAGTGCGCAGTGCGCAGAGATTGATTACAAATAATGGTTAATAAACACATAACTTGGCTAATGATGTCAGCAACCGAAACGAAATTCAATTGAAAGCAGCTGGCAACTGGTGTTTGAATTTACCTAAACAGATCGAAGAAAATAATATATCCACACTCACCAGTGGCGTAGCATTTTCCATTTGCCTATATAGTGTTGTCTACACTTTTTTTCTTTTATTTGAGCACATTGATATTAGAGATTTTAAATATATCGACAAGATGGCAAACCGTTTTAGAGCTTAAAGCATAAAAACTTTAATTAAATAAATATTGTTTATAAAAAATCCCATGGAAAAATAAATAACTAAATAAATAAAAATAATAAATGTTAATTAATTAAATAAATACTCTTTTTAAAAGAAATTTTTTTTTTAACTTGTTGAAATTAACAAATAATTAATATAAATATAAATAATGATTATTAAATAATTAAATAAATCCCTTGCTTTTGTCAACATGACAAATTAATATAAAGAGTATTTGCAAGAATTTTTGCGCTCACTGACTCAACTTGCGAACGAAACTGTTATTGCTGCTGAAAGAGAATCGCTCAAAGAGATCAACACAAAAAAAAAAACTCAACAAAAAATGCTCAACCCAAAGCCGAAGCAAAGTAGAAAAATAGTCTCGTGCTCAGAGTTAGAGCGAATGCTTTGAGCTTTTTCGCTTCTGTTCTGATATTGAGCGTAAAGAGAACAACGCTCAACTGTTATGTGCGAGCTATGAAAAAATTGGATAATTGAGTGACTGACGAAGAGAGGAGTCTGCCGATGATAAAAAAAATTTCTACACTTGTTTAAGTCTTACTCTGTTATTTTATTATTTTTAGAGCGTAATTTTAAAGTTTAAAATTTAATTGTAATTTTAAAAATATTCAGTTACATTACCCTAGAATCCCTCTAAACACTGAGATTTCGATTTTGGTAGCTTTACTTGCTCTATTTCACAGGATTACGCAAATTAAATTGTATCTGAATTCCATAGAATATTTTTTGCATTTAAAATTTATTTTCGGGCAATCCGAGCTCAGCTGTATTGTCTCGAGCGATTTAAAGTGGTTGGCCCACGGCTGGCGGGAGAAACAATGGCAATAATAGCTGACAGTAAATCCATTTAATCCGAGCAACTGAATTCTTCGCCATCGCACAAAGGACATGCAGAAGGAGAGGACCCACAGCTCTTGGATAGTGCATCACCTGCAGAGCGAATCTAATCGCTTAATGAATTTATTTACCCCAGCCTCCAGTGGCTCAGCCAGCCACACCCAGTCAATTCTGGCTCAGTGGCAAACCACTTGAGTATATCCCAGCCTCGGGCAGAGCCAGCATGAATATCCTTCAGACTGTGTGGCTCGACATTTTAGTCCTGGTGGCGATGAGTTTGTCATGTGATTTAATCAAAGTTTGCTGCAGCCAAATCTTGCCCGTAATCGTCGCCAGCTGTGGGCCGGGTGGGCGTGGCGCTGACTGTGCATTTTGATGGGCGCAGTGGGCGGGGCTATAAAAGGGCCACATCGGGTGGCTACAGGGAACCACAGGACCTCTGACCAACTTGCACACTTTGTGTTGTGAATTTACTTTGCACTTTCTTGCAAGCAGCCAGCTGTTGACATGGACTCTGAAGTCATCGCTGGCTGCTGGGAGGAGCCCTTCTGAATATTTGCGTGTTGCTGCAGGTGTTCCCAACGTCCGTTGACTTTCCACTGCCAGCGGCGGAGGGGGAGGATGTTGCGGGTAGGTGTCACAGTTGAACACCGTTCTGTCGTCCTGATGCCGATTTAAGTGCCAGCAGAAGATAGAGTAAATGCAATAAACACCATTAGCTGCGATGGCAAAACGGCAACAGGAGCAATCCAGCAGCCAGGAGCCAGGAGCCAGGAGCCAGGAGCCAGAAGCCAAAAGCCAGTAGGACTTGTATTCATGTTTTACTTTGCAACGCAAAGTTTTGCAGCAAAATGTAGCACAGGAATCGAGGCCAGGTAAGCAAAGAGATGCCCCAACTCGCTGCAAGTTCGAGAAAATGTTGCGGCAACAAAAAATGCAAACAGAAAACTTAAGTGAATTGAATGAAAAAGTTTCCCAGAACTGAAAACTGAGAACTACGAGCTGCGAGCTGCGAACTGCGGGTGCCATAAACTGAATGCGGTTCATAAGGCGAGTCCCAAGCAGCAAGCTCAATGCAGTCCCGCTCAAGCCAATGTCGACTTTAAGTAGATTGCGTAATTTGCTTATCGATCGCAGCCCGTTGCCGTTTGACCTGCCAACTTCCTCTTTTATTTTTATTTATATTTTCTTATACTCCGTTGATTAGATTTATGAGCAGCTGACCAAGCGCAAGCAAAATATCAATTAATAATCAAAAGTTATTTTTGTTTGCATTAAATTAGATTATTTCCAGAGTATCTGGCCGGCGACTAATAATGAACAGCTTTGGCAACTATTTGTTATAGGCACTTAAAAATTTTTAATGCACTTACATAATTTGTATATATTTAATAAAACTGTTAAATCGAATGCCCACGGCGCACCCATGCATTAAGCAATATTAAAAATAATTAAAAAATAAGTCGTAGCAATTTAATTATCATTTATTCCGCTCAGCTTTTGTGCCATTCATTCAATGAAAGCTTAAAATAAATCATTCAATGCAAACAAAAAAAGAAAATAAATAAAAGTAAAATTTAATTCTCAAATATCACGTATACGACCCGTCGAACTGCAAATAATTACAATTTTTGTACACTGCTAAGCTGACCATTCCGATTCTTCTATTAGATATATATATATATATATATATATATATATATATATATATATATATATATATATATATATATATATATTGTATATATTTCTAGCCTACATCCAAGTCCACAGACTCCAGAGATAACTCCTCTGACTTAACTCGAGAAGTGCGCGTCTCGAATTGAGTGCTCCATCTGGTAACTCTTGACCCATTAGCCCTAACTTTATTTTTCTTCTGCGCTGACAACAGCTGTGGCACACAGAGAAGCTATATTCTATATATGCCCAGCTGCCTCTTGTGGGACATGCATCAACCCACTTAACGCTTTGTTTGGGCCACAAAATAAATGATGCCAAATGCTGCAAAACAATAACAGCGCGCCTTGCTTTTTGCCAGCACAATACTCCAGCATTTCTTTCACAGAAATCCACTCAGCTGTGCACACACACACACACACACTCACGCACACTCGCATTGAATGCAACTCTTGCGGTTCATTGTACTTTACGACCATTTTTAGCTCGACTGAGCTCGCGACTTCCGCGTTGTTTTGCCGCCATTTTGTTGTTGGTTTTGTTGTCATCCGCCATTTTGTGTATATGTGAGTGTGTTTGATTTTTCTTCTATTTTTTGCTGCACGTGCATCGAACAATAGTTTGAACCCAGGGCTGCCTCAATTGTTTGCCCATAAATAATGGGCAATGTCATAGCGAATGTGGCGACAGTTGGCACTCACAATTGGCCTCACATCTGAGCCGGGCTTTAAAGCATGCAAATATCACGTATACGCCGCTGGCGCCCCACGTACACACACACACACATTTGCAGATATGCCAAATGACACACCGGGGAGCTGTGCATTGCTCAACTGTGGTTCGCATTACGCTGCATTAAGCCAAAAAGGCTGACCGAAAGGCTGTTAGCCAACAACTTTCTAACCACATTTCGGACATGGCCCAAAGTTACACATACATGTGTGTGTGTCGGCTGCTGCCTGCTGACAGCTGTTCGTGTTTTCTGCCAATGGAGAGCATCGCATTAGCGCCATTTTCCACTCTGCGGTCATAATTCACTAAAATTAATTGTCGCATTCAAGTATTGTGCGCCTTGAACAAAGGCCACATAAGAACATGGCAATCAACTGTCATCGACTGCTCAATACTCTGTTCACGGTGATAAGACAGGTAACCAGAGGAAACCTTAACCTGATAGCTAATTTTTTGTTGACATAACTGCTATATGAAAAAATAATAATTCTTCTGATCTGATCAATCTTATAATATTTTAAACTTTTTTTTTTAATTTTATTTTCCACAAAATATATTGACAAAATGAGATACGACTTAAAATTATCTGTAATTCAATTATTTTATTAATTTTATTATTATTCTATTACAGCCATGTTATTGAAATTTTTTAAAATTTACAAAAAAATTAATTAAATATAAAACTGATTCCTCTCAGATTATTATATATTTATAAAATATAGGCAATATCATTAAATATGATTTTCTATATTTTTTATTGTATAATAATAAAAATAAAAATAATAATAATATTTATAATAGGAATAATAAAATATATACATACTCTGAACCAATATATAAAATTATGCTATAAAACAGCTATATAAATATGAATACTTCCATAAATAAATTATATAGTTATATACAAATACGAATACAAAGTTCTAAATCTAATTCTAATTTAACAAAAAATATATATGTTTTACATAATCTAATAGTATATACCCTTTACCGCATTATGAGCAGAGTATACAAAACACCAATTTTCTCTTCTGCATTTTCATCCGGGTTCATAACGGGTTTCTGAGAGTCCCACTCTTGATAACGGAGCCTCTACATATAGGTTTTTTGCCGTGAAGAGTAATTTATATTATGACAGCTGCTGTTTCTACTTTTATCGTAAAATAAGAACTTGAATAAAAGTTTAATTCGATTCGAGCTTATCACCCAATCTCCCTCACTCAATCTACCTGTCACTGTCTCCGAGAGGGACTCTTTCTCTCTCTCTCTCTATGTTTCCACATCACTCTTTCTCTCTCTTTCTCTCACTCTCTCAGTCTCCCTCTTTCTTTCTTCATCTCTCTATCTTTCTCCTGCTCTCTCTCCCCCTCTCTTTCTTTTAAGTATCACTCTCTCTCTCTCTCTCTCTCTCAGTCTCACTCTGCCTCCTCTCCCTTTCTCTGTCTCTCTTTTTCTCTTTCTTCCAACTATCACTCATTATCACTTTCTTTCTCTCTCTCTCTCTCTCTCTCTCTCTCTCTATTTCTCTCATTCCGTCTCTATCTTTCTCTCTCTCTCTCTCTCTCCGTCGACCTCTCTCTCTTTCACTTTCTCATTCGCTGCCTGTCTCCCTCCCTCTTTCTCCCCCTCTCTTTCTTTCAACTATTTCTCAAGTGAGGCTGAAATGAATGCCAACATGTCATCGAGTATTTCCAGTGCAGTGAACATGCTTTCCATATCTCAGGCCTGTTTGCCAAATGAGTTTGGCATAGGTTGAGCGCTTAGGCTCAGTGCCAAAAGCCCTTTGTTATTCTCAACTAACTTGAACTTAGCACAAAACTTAAAACAATGCGAAACAAAGTTGGCACTTGGCACTTTGTTTCACTAATTACTTTGCGAACAGTTTATGATTGGAGTTGGCGATTCCTTTTCATAATAAATTCATTGTTAATATTCAATTAAAAATCAAGTTAATAAATAATTCAGGTAAGCGCATATCAAAAGCAAAATAATTCTTCTTCTTTTCATTTAGCCAACTTAACATAGTTAACTATTTAGCTCAACGACAAAGGGAACCCTCTAGGTCAGACTGCAAAATAAGCAAATATTGGCTTTGAGCTGCCGGGTTTTGTGCTTCAAAATGAATCGGAAAAATCCAAGCGCAGCACGTTTCACACAAATAAATCAAAGCAAAAGCTTCTAAATTGTTGCCCATTGTTGCGAACTTTAGACTCACCTTGCGCTCACCTGTTTGCCAATACAAAGATATTTTTCATTCACCTAACTTCGCACTCAAGTCAAAATTTCGTTATTGAGTGGGAGTGGGGTTCCAGGAGGGGTCGATTGGCCGTCACGTTGAAGCTCCATCGACTTTGACTTTCACTTTATTTTCCTTAAATCTGCCTGTCGACAACATGTATGCGCTGCTTTGCTTGTCTGCGCGGTGCAGCCCGAAAAGGGCTGCGAGCTGCAGAAATGCGCTGACAGCGCATTTATTCCCTCAACATACGCAGCGAACGCGCTGTCACTGAATTGCAGCATTTTCAATATGCTGCACACACATGCTTATGGAACAGAAAGTACAATTTCGTCATAAAATGTCACAGCTTCGCAGCTAGTTTCAATTGCGAGCAATCGCAGCCGAGCTGCAGTCAGTTGCACTAAGTAATTACCGCGTTGTCGAAGCTTTTTTATTTCATAATATTATCGCTCGAATGGTTTTATGTATTATATCCGATGCAATGAAAAAAAGGTGTGAAACAGGCAGAAGGAGTACTGGCAGACCTCATGAAATACACTTGCCAGAAAAACTGTCAATAAATGAATAAATAAATGAATGAATTAATTAATTAATTAATTAATAAATAAATTAATAAATTAATTAATTAATTTAATAAATTAACATAAGCAATGTATGAAAAAGCAATTTGGTCGCGGTTCTCCTAGCCGGGCATTCCCGACTTGAGCAACATTAGCACTCATGAATTTAATAATAAGCCAATAAAGATAATATAATTAAACAGCTTAATGGTTCGCAAAGCTCAAACTTTCTTAGGAAGTAAGTGGAGTTAAGCTTATAGAAATTCACGATTAACTTTTATAATTATTATTTAATTTGCTCGATGTGCTAGCTAGGCAGTTTAAGGTATCCGGTATCACGATCTTGATTTTCAATATAAATATTTATTATAAATATTTATATATTTATAATATAATGATATAATATATTATAATTTATATAATATAAAATATAAAAAATGATGTTACGTGTTGGATTAAAGAGAATTCTTTGTTATGAAAATACAAATATTTAATTCCATTTCATTTTTATTTCACAGCAACTCTAATCATATAAGAGAATCAATTTCTAATCAAATATCAAAAAAAATATCAGCCCTAATCAAAAGAGAACATAAATTTTTAGTCAACTTTCCATTTTCGAAATGCAGAAATTCCCTTTAATGTATAGATTTACTCTAGAAACTTATACACGAGACACTCCAAATCCGTCTGATATCGCCTTTATGCAAACAAATCCCCAAATGACGTCATAAATAAAATGCATTTGCGTGGAAAATTAGGTAGCAGCAAATGACGCTGCAACGGAACGCACACAAAACCCACAACTCTACATATTTTTACATTTTCCACATATGTGCACGTATATATGTATAAAAAGCATAAATCGAGCACAGTGCTGTGCGACAGACACAAACAAATCGTCTTTGGCATTTATTCCTTTTTTTCACTTTTGCATGCTGGGAATATCCGAGAATTATTGAGAACTTTGCTTTCTTCTCTCTGGAAAAAAGGTGTCAAGTGCGTTGAGGATTTAAAACATGTATTTATGCGAATATATAAAATAAATAAAATAAAAATAATATATATATAAATATATATTTAAAAAAAAAAAAAAAATAAGGCTTAGCTGCTTTTAATAGAGCAACAGAGTGAAGTCTGCTGAGTGAATTTAAGTAACTCCCTCGCAAGCGTTTTGAATTTCACACTAAAAGCTAACAAAGCCAAGACATTTCTGATTTTAATAGTTTTTTATAGAAAGTATGTCCTATCCTATTTCCAAATATTTATACACTTAAGTGCCTTTTCTGAGTTCCTGTCAATTAAAAATTTAATCTAATTTAATACATATATATATATGAGTTCCTGTCAAAAAAAATTTAATTTAATTTAATTTAATTTAACTTAATACAATAAAAATTTGAAGAATATTTAAAATATTATTAAAATACCAATATTTTAATATATTATTAAATTTATTTTGAAATATATTTGTTAATTTTTTATTTTTTTTTTCGACTTTTAATTCTAATAATTTTTACATTTACATTTACATTTTTTAAATTTAAATACCATTATAAAATTCATCGAAGGAATCGCGCTTCTACTATTAGCAATGCTCTTATATTTATAAGAGAGCAAATGCCGGCTAACTTATCCGCTTGTGCGCTTTGCGGGACACTCTCGTGAGCGAGGAAAAGCGGGCGAGAGCGTCACCATAATTTTGAAATATGTTGAGCAGGATTCATGACAGAGTTTTATAAACAAAAACAAGACATGCAACAGTTAGATGTGCACAACGTGAATGACATTCCTTGTCGAATATTATAAAATTTTGTTAAACTTACTTTAACTATTATTTGTGCATTTTATTTACAATTATAATTTGAAATTAATGTAATTTATACAATATGAGTAAGCCTTTAAAAATAACTGTTCAATAATTTTGAGGTAAATATGTCAATCAAAGCTGCCATATACAATGTTTATATATTTTCTCAAAGTCAAGCACAAATGGTTTTGATACTAGATAAGGCGCTTGAAACGGGGAAATATTTGTATGTAGGATATAGCGCCACCTATGTTCTATTATCAATTAAAGCGAATACACAAACTATGTGGAGATTATACATATCTTGTGGAACTTCAATTCATGGATAAATATTTATAGTTGATAAGAAACAATAATTATTAAAATCTATTAATTTCTATTATATATTATTATATTATAATTTTGTATTTAATTATTGTATTTTTAATGATAATGTCTGAGAATTTCTGGAATGATATTCCAGTTTTTATTTTTTTTTTATTTTTTATTTATAAATAAATATATAAAAAAATTTTTTTATATTATATATATATTTATAGATCGTATTTCCACATATATTTATATTTAATATTTTCTATACATAGTTTTATCATATTACAATTGCTTTTACACACTTCCCATCCCGTATTTGACGACAGCCAATCAGAACGCCACAAACTGTTGCCCATTCAAAATGGCTGCGCTTGGCACTAAGGGTTGGAATAAATCTAATAAGCTGAATTCAGAGCAGTCAGCACAATCAGAATTTATTCCAATTTGAGCTTCCAAGCAGAACAGTAGAGACCCAAGGTCCGAGCAGTCTATTAAGAATAGGATTCCAAACTCTATATACAGTCCATCTACAATATACACACATGCAGCATCCGAGCGACCAGCCCACCTACATGCCAGAGGTGCCCTTTCAACCACTGTGGTGCCAGGAGGCACCTCCGCCGCAGCCCATAGCCCCCTACCAGGGCCTCATTGCAGGTTTTCCCTGCACCGAATTGTGTAAGTCTTGCACTCGTAATCTCTATATGAACATAAATTTATTTCTATCTCACCAACTCTTTACGCACAGCGCTCTGGCAGAGATCTCCGATGACTCCGCTCGTTAATGCGCGTCCAAGCACTAATGGCCGCTCCCACGGCCCCACCGCCTCCAGTGCGAAGAAAACGCGACGCCGTGTGGCTTCTATGACCCAGAGACGGGCTGCGAACATACGTGAGCGTCGTCGCATGTTCAACCTGAACGAAGCCTTTGACAAGCTGCGACCGAAGGTGCCCACCTTCGCCTACGAGAAGCGCCTCTCGCGCATCGAGACCCTGCGCCTAGCCATCACCTACATTGGCTTCATGGCGGAGCTGTTGAACGGCACGCCCTCCAACAGCCACAAGACGCGCTCAGACATGTACGGCGCCATGAATGGTCATCCCCATGCCGGAGCTGTGCCTCCGGTTCCGCCAATGCATCCGCATCATCTGCATACGACTGCCTATCAGCATGACTTTGCCTCGCCCTACAATCACAGCTTGCCATAGGCTGTCACGCCAAGAGGAGTATTTCAATATTGTACCGATTTCTCTGTTAGACTTCAAATTAAATATATATAAATGTGATAGATGTGAAAACGGCGGACTGTGTTTGCGATATTATCTGGTGATAAAAGGGTTAAGTGTTAGCTGTGCTCAGTGAAAATAATTATTTAGCTTTAAAGCAGTTTAAAGCTGTTCTTTAATAAATATGTAGATGTCCTAGAGGTTTTAGAGAAGCCTGGAATTTGTATATTATTTATTCTATTATTATTATTTATTCTATTCATTCAAAACTGAGAGCTGTGAAAATAATATTTTTTTATATTTTTATTATTTGTTTGCAAAAATATTATTATTATTGAGAAGAACTCAAAGCTGAAAAAATTATAATTTAAGACCGTTGATGTCCTAGCGTTATATAGTTCATCTTTCTTTAATTTTATTTATTCTTTTTTCTTAATTTCATTATTATTATTAGAGCTGTGAAATCATAACTTAAAACAGTTTAGATTCGATAATAAATATATAGATGTTCTAGAAGTATATGTATAGTTTCCTCACAGAGAAGCATAGAATGATTTTAATTTTTTTTTTCATTATTATTATTTTTTTTTTTTCAATAATTTATTTATTTTTCTAAATTTATTATTAGGAACCACTCAGAGCTGAGCAAATAATAATTTAAAACAGTTGACCTTCTATAGTTTATATATGTGTCCTATATGCATAGAGTTTCCTATAAATAATAATTTAAAAAAAAAAAATGAATTATTCTATTTGATTCCATTTTTTTTTTTTTTTTTTTTTTTTTTTTGTATTTTGTTATTATTATTAGGAAGCACCCAGAGATTGATTGTAATATCAGTCGATTGCAAGGTTCAGGGTATATTTTAGTAGGTCAAGCCCGCCTAGCGGATTCTCAGTTGTGATTATCTGAATACTGATAAAAATAGTTTATTTTGAGCAATCTACTACACTTATTGGGTATTTACAACCTTATCAAAAGTCGGCCAAATTTTGGAAGTCGATTGTACTATTGATTAAGCGGCTAATTCAATTTAGCATTATTCAATTGAAAGCCAAACGAGAATGTTCCGACCAACATTTGTGACCCAGGTCTCGAGTGTGTCCATCGACCCACCCGACTGGTTAGATGAGCGGGAATTGCAGCAAATCATAAAAAAGGAATTTCAAACCTTTCAACAAATTGAAAGCATTCGCTGCCGATCGCAGCCAAATGCACTGCGCTTGCAAATCCAAATTAGGCTTGCAGGTGAGTACGCATAGATAAATAGCTAAAATAAAAAAATAAAAAAAGCTAAAAAAAAAACCCCAATCGAATAGACAACTCAACTCGCACTGTGAACTATCAGGTTAAGTCGAAGGAGTTGGAAGCTGTAAAGGTTTCGCGATGGCAAAGTTTCCAGGTTGAACTGCACATGCACAAGGTAGTGCTGCCAGCTCTGGAAACCCTCTTCAGGGACTTACAAAAAAATATTACTTTTGCGCCCAGCAGTTACGTGGGTCAGAGCTGTTTGTTTTTGGAGGATCTTCAAGCCAAGGGCTCTCGCGTGGTACCCCGTCTAGACAAATTAGCCACGGAAGTTGCGCTATCGAAGCTGGCCGCATATCACGCCGCTTCAGCGTGTTATTTGCAAACAAAGCCAGTTCATTTGAATGAACTGGTTCCAAGAAAAGAACCAGTTCAAGACATAGCGGAACTCAGGATCTGGCTACAGAGAAAATTCCACGAGAGTTTGCGTGGTAACGGCCTGAGACATTATGAGGATAAGGTGGTAAGTGCAGGTCACATCGGCTGCAATAAACCGATTAGATACATAAAACTCTGTTTGTTCCCAGAAATCCTATCAAAGAACTTTAGCTAACCGCGTCAACACGGCCGATCCGAAGAAGTCCTTTCAAGTCATTTTGATTGGCTCTTGCTGGGTAAACCATTTACTTGGCCAATTTGACGCCTTTGGCCAGCTTAAGGATGTGGTCTTCAGTGACTTTGGTAGTGCTAAAGTTGGACCAGCTGTGCGCGATCTGCTGCAACTGCTCTTAACAGCGCCTGTCGCAAAAACTGAACAATTTGATGGCTTTTTAAGATATTACACAGATGAGCTAACGATGAGTTTGAAACTGCTCAAGTTTAAGGGAAAATTTCCCACCTTAACAGACCTTCAGCTGGATCTACTTGACCACGGACACTGGGGTGAGCTATGAGAAAATTTTATTAATATATAATATATAATATAATATATTATATGTAATATATAATATATAATATATAATATATAATATATAATATATAATATATAATATATAATATATAATATATAATATATAATATATAATATATAATATATAATATATAATATATAATATATAATATATAATATATAATATATAATATATAATATATAATATATAATATATAATATATAATATATAATATATAATAGCTTTTGAGACGGCCACAGAAGCTCTGCCCGTGGTACTGGCTGAGCTGGATTGTGATGATGTCGACGAGTTCTTCAAGTCAACAAAATATTCGATGGAAATTCAGAAGCTGTTGCCGTGGCTGGACAATCGCGGTTACTTTGAGGCTGAATAGCAAATCAAATTGATTACCAACAACCACCTGGTAATCCCCCTAACCCGAACCACACGTCCAACTGCAGCCAACAACATTATTTCGAAGCCTGATTTGCGTGTGAGCTGCCGCAGCTGCTGCGGCACATGTTGATGCCACATTGAAGTCACATTAGATGGAAGATGGAGAGGCCCAATGACGATTAGGCAACAACAAAAAATATAAACAAAGCGTAAAATTATTATTAATAAATTAATGTGATAGGGCTGCAATACATTGACAACTGTTGTAACAGCCCTCGCGTGGCACAAACAAGTGTAACACTTAAGCGGCGCGATGGCTCACCATCACAATACCCTGTAATAATAATACAATACAACCAACTGGTAATATATGGTAAAACTATGTTTATAATGTTTATTAATTTGAATAAATATTATAATTACTATTATGATTTATATTTTATTATTAATATCTATAAGTGAAGGTTCCATTAATTTACAAAGTTAAAAAATACTTTCATACATTTTATTATTAGTTTTTATTATTTTTTTTTTTTTATATATTTATTATTTTAAAATTTATTACTATTATGATTTATATTTTACTATTTATATCTAAAAGTGAAGGTTTCATTAATTTTTATGATTTTGCTATGATTATTTATATGCTGTTAGTTATATTTTGTAAAATTTATATCAACACTATAATTTAATGTTAATCATGCATTTAAATCATTTTTACTATTCATTTTAATAATTGTCATTATTAATTTAATACATTTTTATTACTCATTTTAAAAATGTATATTATCGATTTTAATAATTTGTATTATAGATTTAAATAATTTTTATTATTAATTTGAATCACTTTCATTATTAATTTTAATCATTTTTATTATAAATTGTAATCATTTTTATTATTACTATTATTATTTATATGCTAACTAACTATCATATTTATTCAGACAAATTGGGAATGTTTATTTTATTTTATAAAAATAATGTAGAAATTATAATTCACAGTTGCCAACGTCATAGGCGAATGTGTGCAGGGTATTTTCTAGTCTAACATAGCTATATTATTCAAATATGTTGCACACCCTAAATACCATGGAATTTTTGCGTTCAACGCCCATTTGCAACAAATTAGCTCCCCCTTTTCTGTGTTTTTCTGTATTGCCACAGAGTAAATTAATTTTGAGCGCATAAATATGGAGGGGTAAACAATCCGTTAGATCTAACTAGAGTCATCTGAGGGTTGCTTGTTTGATGCAGCTCTGCGTCACCCCACGTTGATCTTGTTTTGGCAGCATCGCTCGCTGGCAATATGTTTTGATGAATTCGTGACACTTCATGCCGCATTAGCATGCTCACCCTTCATGCCAGCCCACTCTCTGGGCACTGGCTTTGACTTCATGACGTGTGCTCACGTGTCTGCGATTAGCGACTTATGTCAGAGTCATATCTACATGTAGTATTTAGAGTAAGTTCCTCAAGCACTTGACCACCTGCTGCGTGTGAGAAGCGCCAAGCAAAAAGATTTTAATTTTTAAACTCCAATCTCTCCTCCTCTCATGGGATGAGATCTTTACCATAGTAAATCATTGAACCATTTCTAAGTCCGTTCTACGTAATCCGCGCACATCCTACCCTCGGGCCTATTGTGCTCATGTCGAATCGATGTGACAAATTAATTACATTTTCCTGCCATTTTCAACGAAATTTTCGCCAAAAATTTGAGCACTTCCTGAGCTTATTAGAGCAAAATTCAATATTATTTGACGGCGTAATAGATGAACCCAGCAGATGTTTAGAAATTATGATATTATTATATTGTGTTCAACTTGTCACTCCTAAAACTGACTTAAATTCGGATTAAGTGAGCAAAACAATAAGATAAAATTAAGTTTATTAATCAGTTTCCCAGTCTCAACAATGTCCAATAAAAACATATAAGAACGTTGCAGTCTAGCAACCAAATATAATAAAATATAATATGTCACTAGTAAGTAAGACGTCTTGCGTAATGTAACTTTAATTTGCAGACAAACCTAACTGAGTTATCAAATTTGAAAGCTTTTAGCTCTTTAGCAGATTTAAGGTTTTGCGGTCTGCCACAGAGATTGACCCGTTCAGAGATATTTAATCAAGATATATACTTAATGTACATAATTTAAAGTTTTGGAGCTGTAGAAATGCGATTTTATTTTGAGCACTGCTAGGGAGTATACATTCATGAGCTAGAAATTTGAATTTTTTTGGTAGATTGCTTTAAAATTCGAAAACTCTTCCCGTTTTCAATGTTTGTTATCAATGGAAAATGAAAATCAAAAATTCAGTTATCAAGTTATTACATCTTGAATTTAGAGTGTCAAAATCCTGTATTTAATATTATATTATTAAAATATAAAGTTATACAACTTTTATTTTTTTTTTTTTTAATTTTTTATTCAAATTTTTCAAATACTAGAGACTTGTGCTTTGGCAATTACACACATATGAATGACATAGTCGTAATCACAATTTGAATAGGAAAGTTAATCTTCAACAAATTTATTAAATATTAAATTTAACATACCCTATTTAGTAGCATATGTGCGAATGTGTGTGTATGTGTTGGTTGCAATATATATGTGCAAAATAAGCATATGTATGTATATATTATATATATTTGAATAGTTAAATATATTATATATATTTGAATAGTTAAAATTTTTATTAATAAGTTATGTTTGTTAAGCAAATTTGCATTAGTTATAAATATTTATTTTCAAGAAAATGTTTTAATAATTCTTTTTTATTTTTTTTTTTTTTTAATTTTTAGTATAACTTTTTTATAGGTGATTTTTTAATTTATAATTTATTGCTTTCTTTTTTTTGTTATATAGGAGCGCTGTCCGCTGCTCGACTCGCGAGATTGTTGCCCTATATACGGACCTTATGCTCCATTTCTTCAGTTGTTTGGCTGAACTTCTGGTGGATCTGGTGGATCAGTCATGTAGTGCTGTGTATCCATAAGTTATATGTATTATTGTTCAGAAAACTCAGATAATTAATATATTGCAGCAATATTATTGTTATTTATATTAAAAGAGCACTAAACTAGGAGACAGCAGTTTGCCCTCATGTTTCCCACTCAATGATCGGCTGTAAGAAGAGTTTGAGTGCAAGTACTGACCTTGACCGAGTGCAGTCCAAAAGAGTTGAGCCCAACTTTTGGCGGGAATTTTGCCCTATATAAAGGCAAGCCTTCTGTCCATTTCTTCAGTTGGTTTTCTGACCTCCTGGTGGTCAGTCGTGCAGTGCAGTGTAGTGTAGTATAGTGTAGTGATTCTTCCCCTCCTCCTCTTCTCTTGCTTCTGGATTTGGTGAGTATTTAAATAGTTAATAATATTAGTAATATATTAAGTATGTTAAGCAAAATTGTATTAGTTATAAATGTTTTAGTTTACTCTTTGAGAGTAATATTATTATAATTTTTGTTTTCTTTTTATGTGTGTGATTTTGTGCTCGCTGCCCGTCACTCTGCCGCTGCCCGTCTCTCTGCCGCTGCCCGTCTCTCTGCCGCTGCCCGTCTCTCTGCCGCTGCCCGTCTCTCTGCCGCTGCCCGACTCTATCACTCTACTGGTGCCCGACTCTACCGTTGCACGGCACTCTTCCACTGCACTGCTGCTCAACTCTATCACTCTACTGCTGCCCGACTTTACCGTTGCACGGCTCTCTTCCACTCCACTGCTGCCCGACTCTATCTCTCTACTGCTGCACGACTTTACCGTTGCGCGACTCTCTTCCACTCCACTGCTGCTCAACTCTATCACTCTACTGCTGCCCGACTCCATCATTCTACTGCTGCTGAACTCTATCACTCTACTGCTGCTCAACTCTATCACTCTACTGCTGCTCAACTCTATCACTCTACTGCTGCCCGACTCCATCATTCTACTGCTGCTCAACTCTATCACTCTACTGCTGCCCGACTCCATCATTCTACTGCTGCTGAACTCTATCACTCTACTGCTGCTCAACTCTATCACTCTACTGCTGCTGAACTCTATCACTCTACTGCTGCCCGACTCCATCATTCTACTGCTGCTCAACTCTATCACTCTACTGCTGCCCGACTTTACCGTTGCACGGCTCTCTTCCACTCCACTGCTGCCCGACTCTATCTCTCTACTGCTGCACGACTTTACCGTTGCGCGACTCTCTTCCACTCCACTGCTGCTCAACTCTATCACTCTACTGCTGCCCGACTCCATCATTCTACTGCTGCTGAACTCTATCACTCTACTGCTGCTCAACTCTATCACTCTACTGCTGCTCAACTCTATCACTCTACTGCTGCCCGACTCCATCATTCTACTGCTGCTCAACTCTATCACTCTACTGCTGCCCGACTCCATCATTCTACTGCTGCTGAACTCTATCACTCTACTGCTGCTCAACTCTATCACTCTACTGCTGCTGAACTCTATCACTCTACTGCTGCCCGACTCCATCATTCTACTGCTGCTCAACTCTATCACTCTACTGCTGCTGAACTCTATCACTCTACTGCTGCCCGACTCCATCATTCTACTGCTGCTCAACTCTATCACTCTACTGCTGCCCGACTCTATCACTCTACTGCTGCCCGACTTTACCGTTGCACGGCTCTCTTCCACTGCACTGCTGATCAACTCTTTCACTCTACTGCTGCTCAACTCTATCACTCTACTGCTGCCCGACTCCATCATTCTACTGCTGCTCAACTCTATCACTCTACTGCTGCCCGACTCCATCATTCTACTGCTGCTGAACTCTATCACTCTACTGCTGCTCAACTCTATCACTCTACTGCTGCTGAACTCTATCACTCTACTGCTGCCCGACTCCATCATTCTACTGCTGCTCAACTCTATCACTCTACTGCTGCACGACTTTACCGTTGCACGACTCTCTTCCACTCCACTGCTGCTCAACTCTATCACTCTACTGCTGCTCAACTCTATCACTCTACTGCTGCCCGACTCCATCATTCTACTGCTGCTCAACTCTATCACTCTACTGCTGCACGACTTTACCGTTGCGCGACTCTCTTCCACTCCACTGCTGCTCAACTCTATCACTCTACTGCTGCCCGACTCCATCATTCTACTGCTGCTGAACTCTATCACTCTACTGCTGCTCAACTCTATCACTCTACTGCTGCTCAACTCTATCACTCTACTGCTGCCCGACTCCATCATTCTACTGCTGCTGAACTCTATCACTCTACTGCTGCTCAACTCTATCACTCTACTGCTGCTCAACTCTATCACTCTACTGCTGCCCGACTCCATCATTCTACTGCTGCTCAACTCTATCACTCTACTGCTGCCCGACTTTACCGTTGCACGGCTCTCTTCCACTCCACTGCTGCCCGACTCTATCTCTCTACTGCTGCACGACTTTACCGTTGCACGACTCTCTTCCACTCCACTGCTGCTCAACTCTATCACTCTACTGCTGCTCAACTCTATCACTCTACTGCTGCCCGACTCCATCATTCTACTGCTGCTCAACTCTATCACTCTACTGCTGCACGACTTTACCGTTGCGCGACTCTCTTCCACTCCACTGCTGCTCAACTCTATCACTCTACTGCTGCCCGACTCCATCATTCTACTGCTGCTGAACTCTATCACTCTACTGCTGCTCAACTCTATCACTCTACTGCTGCTCAACTCTATCACTCTACTGCTGCCCGACTCCATCATTCTACTGCTGCTGAACTCTATCACTCTACTGCTGCTCAACTCTATCACTCTACTGCTGCTGAACTCTATCACTCTACTGCTGCCCGACTCCATCATTCTACTGCTGCTCAACTCTATCACTCTACTGCTGCCCGACTTTACCGTTGCACGGCTCTCTTCCACTCCACTGCTGCCCGACTCTATCTCTCTACTGCTGCACGACTTTACCGTTGCGCGACTCTCTTCCACTCCACTGCTGCTCAACTCTATCACTCTACTGCTGCCCGACTCCATCATTCTACTGCTGCTGAACTCTATCACTCTACTGCTGCTCAACTCTATCACTCTACTGCTGCTCAACTCTATCACTCTACTGCTGCCCGACTCCATCATTCTACTGCTGCTCAACTCTATCACTCTACTGCTGCCCGACTCCATCATTCTACTGCTGCTGAACTCTATCACTCTACTGCTGCTCAACTCTATCACTCTACTGCTGCTGAACTCTATCACTCTACTGCTGCCCGACTCCATCATTCTACTGCTGCTCAACTCTATCACTCTACTGCTGCTGAACTCTATCACTCTACTGCTGCCCGACTCCATCATTCTACTGCTGCTCAACTCTATCACTCTACTGCTGCTGAACTCTATCACTCTACTGCTGCTGAACTCTATCACTCTACTGCTGCCCGACTCCATCATTCTACTGCTGCTGAACTCTATCACTCTACTGCTGCTCAACTCTATCACTCTACTGCTGCTGAACTCTATCACTCTACTGCTGCCCGACTCCATCATTCTACTGCTGCTCAACTCTATCACTCTACTGCTGCTGAACTCTATCACTCTACTGCTGCCCGACTCTATCACTCTACTGCTGCCCGACTTTACCGTTGCACGGCTCTCTTCCACTGCACTGCTGATCAACTCTTTCACTCTACTGCTGCTCAACTCTATCACTCTACTGCTGCACGACTCGATCACTCTACTGCTGCCCGACTCGATCACTCTACTGCTGCCCGACTTTACCGTTGCACGGCTCTCTTCCACTGCACTGCTGCTCAACTCTATCACTCTACTGCTGCCCGACTCCATCATTCTACTGCTGCTCAACTCTATCACTCTACTGCTGCCCGACTCGATCACTCTACTGCTGCCCGACTCTATCACTCTACTGCTGCACGACTTCACCGTTGCACGGCTCTCTTCCACTCCACTGCTGCCCGACTCGATCACTCTACTGCTGCCCGACTCTATCACTCTACTGCTGCACGACTTTACCGTTGCACGGCTCTCTTCCACTCCACTGCTGCTCAACTCTATCACTCTACTGCTGCCCGACTCCATCACTCTACTGCTGCACGAC
The DNA here is from genome assembly GCA_035045555.1 of Drosophila fulvimacula. Lineage (NCBI taxonomy): Eukaryota > Metazoa > Arthropoda > Insecta > Diptera > Drosophilidae > Drosophila > Drosophila fulvimacula. The sequence continues at coordinate 1,777,921 of JAWNOX010000009.1, read as the reverse complement.
TTTACCGTTGCACGACTCTCTTCCACTCCACTGCTGCTCAACTCTATCACTCTACTGCTGCTCAACTCTATCACTCTACTGCTGCCCGACTCGATCACTCTACTGCTGCACGACTTTACCGTTGCACGGCTCTCTTCCACTCCACTGCTGCTCAACTCTATCACTCTACTGCTGCCCGACTCCATCATTCTACTGCTGCTCAACTCTATCACTCTACTGCTGCCCGACTCCATCACTCTACTACTGCACGACTTTACCGTTGCACGGCTCTCTTCCACTCCACTGCTGCTCAACTCTATCACTCTACTGCTGCCCGACTCCATCATTCTACTGCTGCTCAACTCTATCACTCTACTGCTGCCCGACTCGATCACTCTACTGCTGCACGACTTTACCGTTGCACGGCTCTCTTCCACTCCACTGCTGATCAACTCTTTCACTCTACTGCTGCTCAACTCAATCATTCTACTGCTGCTCAACTCTATCACTCTACTGCTGCCCGACTCCATCACTCTACTGCTGCACGACTTTACCGTTGCACGACTCTCTTCCACTCCACTGCTGCTCAACTCTATCACTCTACTGCTGCTGAACTCTATCACTCTACTGCTGCCCGACTCCATCATTCTACTGCTGCTCAACTCTATCACTCTACTGCTGCTCAACTCTATCACTCTACTGCTCCACGACTTTATCGTTGCCCAACTCTCTTCCACTCTACTGCTGCCCGACTCTACCATTCTACTGCTGCTCAACTCTATCACTCTACTGCTGCACGACTTCACCGTTGCACGGCTCTCTTCCACTCCACTGCTGCCCGACTCGATCACTCTACTGCTGCCCGACTCTATCACTCTACTGCTGCCCGACTCGATCACTCTACTGCTGCCCGACTCTATCCCTCTACTGCTGCACGACTTCACCGTTGCACGGCTCTCTTCCACTCCACTGCTGCCCGACTCGATCACTCTACTGCTGCCCGACTCTATCACTCTACTGCTGCCCGACTCGATCACTCTACTGCTGCCCGACTCTATCACTCTACTGCTGCCCGACTCCATCATTCTACTGCTGCTGAACTCTATCACTCTACTGCTGCTCAACTCTATCACTCTACTGCTGCTGAACTCTATCACTCTACTGCTGCCCGACTCCATCATTCTACTGCTGCTCAACTCTATCACTCTACTGCTGCTGAACTCTATCACTCTACTGCTGCCCGACTCCATCATTCTACTGCTGCTCAACTCTATCACTCTACTGCTGCCCGACTCTATCACTCTACTGCTGCCCGACTTTACCGTTGCACGGCTCTCTTCCACTGCACTGCTGATCAACTCTTTCACTCTACTGCTGCTCAACTCTATCACTCTACTGCTGCCCGACTCCATCATTCTACTGCTGCTCAACTCTATCACTCTACTGCTGCCCGACTCCATCATTCTACTGCTGCTGAACTCTATCACTCTACTGCTGCTCAACTCTATCACTCTACTGCTGCTGAACTCTATCACTCTACTGCTGCCCGACTCCATCATTCTACTGCTGCTCAACTCTATCACTCTACTGCTGCACGACTTTACCGTTGCACGACTCTCTTCCACTCCACTGCTGCTCAACTCTATCACTCTACTGCTGCTCAACTCTATCACTCTACTGCTGCCCGACTCCATCATTCTACTGCTGCTCAACTCTATCACTCTACTGCTGCACGACTTTACCGTTGCGCGACTCTCTTCCACTCCACTGCTGCTCAACTCTATCACTCTACTGCTGCCCGACTCCATCATTCTACTGCTGCTGAACTCTATCACTCTACTGCTGCTCAACTCTATCACTCTACTGCTGCTCAACTCTATCACTCTACTGCTGCCCGACTCCATCATTCTACTGCTGCTGAACTCTATCACTCTACTGCTGCTCAACTCTATCACTCTACTGCTGCTGAACTCTATCACTCTACTGCTGCCCGACTCCATCATTCTACTGCTGCTCAACTCTATCACTCTACTGCTGCCCGACTTTACCGTTGCACGGCTCTCTTCCACTCCACTGCTGCCCGACTCTATCTCTCTACTGCTGCACGACTTTACCGTTGCGCGACTCTCTTCCACTCCACTGCTGCTCAACTCTATCACTCTACTGCTGCCCGACTCCATCATTCTACTGCTGCTGAACTCTATCACTCTACTGCTGCTCAACTCTATCACTCTACTGCTGCTCAACTCTATCACTCTACTGCTGCCCGACTCCATCATTCTACTGCTGCTCAACTCTATCACTCTACTGCTGCCCGACTCCATCATTCTACTGCTGCTGAACTCTATCACTCTACTGCTGCTCAACTCTATCACTCTACTGCTGCTGAACTCTATCACTCTACTGCTGCCCGACTCCATCATTCTACTGCTGCTCAACTCTATCACTCTACTGCTGCTGAACTCTATCACTCTACTGCTGCCCGACTCCATCATTCTACTGCTGCTCAACTCTATCACTCTACTGCTGCTGAACTCTATCACTCTACTGCTGCTGAACTCTATCACTCTACTGCTGCCCGACTCCATCATTCTACTGCTGCTGAACTCTATCACTCTACTGCTGCTCAACTCTATCACTCTACTGCTGCTGAACTCTATCACTCTACTGCTGCCCGACTCCATCATTCTACTGCTGCTCAACTCTATCACTCTACTGCTGCTGAACTCTATCACTCTACTGCTGCCCGACTCTATCACTCTACTGCTGCCCGACTTTACCGTTGCACGGCTCTCTTCCACTGCACTGCTGATCAACTCTTTCACTCTACTGCTGCTCAACTCTATCACTCTACTGCTGCACGACTCGATCACTCTACTGCTGCCCGACTCGATCACTCTACTGCTGCCCGACTTTACCGTTGCACGGCTCTCTTCCACTGCACTGCTGCTCAACTCTATCACTCTACTGCTGCCCGACTCCATCATTCTACTGCTGCTCAACTCTATCACTCTACTGCTGCCCGACTCGATCACTCTACTGCTGCCCGACTCTATCACTCTACTGCTGCACGACTTCACCGTTGCACGGCTCTCTTCCACTCCACTGCTGCCCGACTCGATCACTCTACTGCTGCCCGACTCTATCACTCTACTGCTGCACGACTTTACCGTTGCACGGCTCTCTTCCACTCCACTGCTGCTCAACTCTATCACTCTACTGCTGCCCGACTCCATCACTCTACTGCTGCACGACTTTACCGTTGCACGACTCTCTTCCACTCCACTGCTGCTCAACTCTATCACTCTACTGCTGCTCAACTCTATCACTCTACTGCTGCCCGACTCGATCACTCTACTGCTGCACGACTTTACCGTTGCACGGCTCTCTTCCACTCCACTGCTGCTCAACTCTATCACTCTACTGCTGCCCGACTCCATCATTCTACTGCTGCTCAACTCTATCACTCTACTGCTGCCCGACTCCATCACTCTACTACTGCACGACTTTACCGTTGCACGGCTCTCTTCCACTCCACTGCTGCTCAACTCTATCACTCTACTGCTGCCCGACTCCATCATTCTACTGCTGCTCAACTCTATCACTCTACTGCTGCCCGACTCGATCACTCTACTGCTGCACGACTTTACCGTTGCACGGCTCTCTTCCACTCCACTGCTGATCAACTCTTTCACTCTACTGCTGCTCAACTCAATCATTCTACTGCTGCTCAACTCTATCACTCTACTGCTGCCCGACTCCATCACTCTACTGCTGCACGACTTTACCGTTGCACGACTCTCTTCCACTCCACTGCTGCTCAACTCTATCACTCTACTGCTGCTGAACTCTATCACTCTACTGCTGCCCGACTCCATCATTCTACTGCTGCTCAACTCTATCACTCTACTGCTGCTCAACTCTATCACTCTACTGCTCCACGACTTTATCGTTGCCCAACTCTCTTCCACTCTACTGCTGCCCGACTCTACCATTCTACTGCTGCTCAACTCTATCACTCTACTGCTGCACGACTTCACCGTTGCACGGCTCTCTTCCACTCCACTGCTGCCCGACTCGATCACTCTACTGCTGCCCGACTCTATCACTCTACTGCTGCCCGACTCGATCACTCTACTGCTGCCCGACTCTATCCCTCTACTGCTGCACGACTTCACCGTTGCACGGCTCTCTTCCACTCCACTGCTGCCCGACTCGATCACTCTACTGCTGCCCGACTCTATCACTCTACTGCTGCCCGACTCGATCACTCTACTGCTGCCCGACTCTATCACTCTACTGCTGCCCGACTCGATCACTCTACTGCTGCCCGACTCTATCCCTCTACTGCTGCACGACTTCACCGTTGCACGGCTCTCTTCCACTCCACTGCTGCCCGACTCGATCACTCTACTGCTGCCCGACTCTATCACTCTACTGCTGCCCGACTCGATCACTCTACTGCTGCCCGACTCTATCCCTCTACTGCTGCACGACTTCACCGTTGCACGGCTCTCTTCCACTCCACTGCTGCCCGACTCGATCACTCTACTGCTGCCCGACTCTATCACTCTACTGCTGCCCGACTCGATCACTCTACTGCTGCCCGACTCTATCACTCTACTGCTGCCCGACTCGATCACTCTACTGCTGCCCGACTCTATCCCTCTACTGCTGCACGACTTCACCGTTGCACGGCTCTCTTCCACTCAACTGCTGCCCGACTCGATCACTCTACTGCTGCCCGACTCTATCACTCTACTGCTGCTCAACTCTATCACTCTACTGCTGCCCGACTCTATCACTCTACTGCTGCCCGACTCCATCATTCTACTGCTGCTCAACTCTATCACTCTACTGCTCCACGACTTTATCGTTGCCCAACTCTCTTCCACTCTACTGCTGCCCGACTCTACCATTCTACTGCTGCTCAACTCTATCACTCTACCGCTGCACGACTTTACCGTTGCACGGCTCTCTTCCACTCCACTGCTGCCCGACTCTATCACTCTACTGCTGCCCGACTCTATCACTCTACTGCTGCCCGACTCTATCACTCTACTGCTGCACGACTTCACCGTTGCACGGCTCTCTTCCACTCCACTGCTGCCCGACTCTATCACTCTACTGCTGCCCGACTCTATCCCTCTACTGCTGCACGACTTCACCGTTGCACGGCTCTCTTCCACTCCACTGCTGCCCGACTCGATCACTCTACTGCTGCCCGACTCTATCACTCTACTGCTGCCCGACTCGATCACTCTACTGCTGCCCGACTCTATCCCTCTACTGCTGCACGACTTCACCGTTGCACGGCTCTCTTCCACTCAACTGCTGCCCGACTCGATCACTCCACTGCTGCCCGACTCGATCACTCTACTGCTGCCCGACTCTATCACTCTACTGCTGCCCGACTCGATCACTCCACTGCTGCCCGACTCTATCACTCTACTGCTGCACGACTTTACCGTTGCACGGCTCTATTCCACTCTACTGCTGCCCGACTCTATCCCTCTACTGCTGCACGACTTCACCGTTGCACGGCTCTCTTCCACTCAACTGCTGCCCGACTCGATCACTCTACTGCTGCCCGACTCGATCACTCTACTGCTGCCCGACTCTATCACTCTACTGCTGCCCGACTCGATCACTCCACTGCTGCCCGACTCTATCACTCTACTGCTGCACGACTTTACCGTTGCACGGCTCTCTTCCACTCCATTGCTGCCCGACTCTATCACTCTACTGCTGCTCAACTCTATCACTCTACTGCTGCCCGACTCTATCACTCCACTGCTGCACGACTTCACCGTTGCACGGCTCTCTTCCACTCCATTGCTGCCCGACTCTATCACTCTACTGCTGCTGAACTCTATCACTCTACTGCTGCTCAACTCTATCACTCTACTGCTGCTCAACTCTATCACTCTACTGCTCCACGACTTTACCGTTGCCCAACTCTCTTCCACTCTACTGCTGCCCGACTCTACCATTCTTCCGCTGCTCGACTTCACCGTTGCCCGACACTCTACCACTCTGCTCCTGCTCAACTCTATCACTCTACTCCTGCCCGCCTCAATCACTCTACTGCTGCTCAACTCTATCACTCTACTACTGCTCAACTCTATCACTCTAATGCTGCCCAACTTTACCGTTGCCCGACTCTCTACCATTCTACCGCTGACCGACTCTTATGTTCCATAACATGGGCATATTGCAGCCGAAGCGTAGTCGCTACCCAAAATGTAGCAGAGTGAGTGCCTAAATGTGCGTGCGCATGTGTTTGTGTATATTTTGTATTTTATTTTATATGTATATATAAAATAAGCAGATTTTTGAATATTGTGGGGCACCCTCGACTAAAGCATTCTTACTTGTTTTATTTTGAAACTGTTTGTATTGTGCGCGTTCTCTGTTAGGAATGAGTTTGTGGTAAATCGATTACTTACCTATATCGATAGTTCAGCAATGCCAAGGTAGCAATTACATTTTATAAACGATATAGGTATGAATTATTTTTAAAAATATCATTTAAATGGCGTCTTAAATTGTTTAATATTCATTTTCTTCCGATTTTCTTTGTGTTTCATATTACGTTTTATTGAAAATCAATTTGTTATTTTAATAAAAATAATAATGTTTCTGATGAAAACATATACTAAGTATCGATATTTTAAAACAAATATTTCACTTACGCCGGTATCATCCCTAAATCATAATAATGTCAAAAGTGTTTTCTTATGTTTACATTTTTAGTAAATGTAGAATATTTTCAAAATGAGTTTACCGCCAATGTTATTGCAACGACTTAAGTCACGAGGACTTGTTAACGCAAAAAGTGGTAAGTTAAAAAAGTGTTGAATATGTTTCTTTGTAAAAAGGCATTAACTTAAAATTGAATATTACTTTATATTACCTGTTTGTTTCCAGAACAAAAACAATTACCCGAGGCCATAGAAGAAATTATCGCTGAAAATTATGACGAGGACGACAAAATACCTCCACCTGACTATAAAGGCAACAAAACACCGGCTTCCAAATACACTGCAGGCACTGAAAATCTGTGGCCAGACAGGATAAAAGAACGTATCGGAGTCACCGAATCGCACCACGGATTTAAATTTTGTCCCAACACCTATAACATATGGCACACCTGCACGTTGTACTGTGTCAACAAATGGGCGAACGTGCGGGCAAAGCCGAAGGAAAAGTACATTCGTCGCTACAAAAGATTAATTCGAAAGTATCCACTTCCCGCAGACTGGACAGATATTTATGACAGCGGCTGTGGAAATTATTATTTCTACAATTCCACGGCGCGGAAAGTATCCTGGTTACCGCCAACGCATCCAAAGGCGCGGATTACCAACAGTGCAGCCCTGTTTAGAAAGCAATTGGCTAATTCGAATGATGAATTCAATTTCGACCCGAAGGATTTGGCATCGCCTAATCAGAACGAAGCTGAAATTGGTATGCAATCCACGTCGTATTGCCCCACAAAAAAGCAGAAGAAGCGCGATCTGGAGCGAACTCTACGGAAGCATAGAACCTGATATACTTTTAAAAAATAATGGAACTACTTTTCCTAAAAGAGAAAGAATAAATTTTAAAACAAATCATAGCAGCTCATTATTATATTTTACTCTGCTATATATAGAAAATTTAGTATAGGTTTACGTATATCCGATATCTTATGATTTGCTACATTAATTGGCAAACCAAATAATTTGAGTATTTGTGATCAGCCTGAACGCGTGTATCGAGATTGTTTTTTAAAAATCGATAACTGTTTCCCTTCTAATGTTATCGAGTAACATTTTTATCGAAATTCAGTAATTAAATTATGTATCTCTATACAAATATTCTGACATATATTAAATATATAATTTAAATAATATTTAAATTCTGGTTTGCTGCTGAGTGCTCTTGCAGTAAAGTGGCGGTGTTGCCAGAGGCAGTGCGTGTCGCTGAGAAGCCCCGGGCACGAAGCGATGCTGCCTATTTTCTTTCACATTCGTCAAAAAATTTATTTATTTAAATTTATACAAGCTGTGAAGTATATTATATATAATTCAACAGTTGGTAAAATTTTGGCCCGCTGCCCGGATTCGAAATAAATGCAACGAAATGAAAATATCTGCGTCAGTTACTTAGTTGATGTCGGTAAAACTCACACTGATTACTCTGTCAGCCGTAATCGAGATTTGGCGCCCAGAGTGAAATGCATTGACAGAGAATTTGTAATTTTTCCCACTTCCCCTGAAGTGCGAAAAAGCGTCTCTAGAAGAGACTTGTGCTATAGTAAATAGACAAATATGATAATTGTTAAGATATCTAGAAGAAAAGTTATTCGACACTTGAGTTTCCATTACGTAACCATTAACCGTAGCCCAAGCACTGCCAAGCGCTTATTATGCGTTTTTTTTTTAAAGTCAAATGATCGATTTTTATCGATAATTAGAAAAAGAGCATGAACATATGAAAAAATATATTTTAATTCAAGTCGAGGGGCGAGCTGTACACCAAATTAGATGCTGTCTTTTGTGGAATATATATAATAAACACTGGTATAATATTTAAAAATATTAAAAGTTGTAAATCTATACATTTATTAGTATATCATAAAAAAAATATAATAATAATAATAAAAATTACAAAATATATATTTATTCAAAATGGAAAAATCTCTAAAAATGTAATTCTGTTAAATGATCACATTGCGAGACTTCGTCATATTGGTAATATAAGTTATGGAATACCCTAAATACGAAATACTTTTTGATTAATGATCACAAATCAATATTATCATTATTATTAGTATTATTATTATTGATTTTGGCAAAGTTCGACACGATAAAGCTAAAATATATTCTAAAGCAAACACTAAGATCCCTGGTTGTAAGTATTATTTTAGGCAGTTTGTACTCTACGTGCCTATATTAGGCGAGTCGGTTGCGAGTGACAATATTTACATTTGTAAATTGTAACTAAATATAATAATAATCAGAATTTACAGTCTAAGAAATATGCTAATCGACACTTAGGAAATATGTTTAGTCAATAATAAAAATGAATATATTATGTTGCATAGTAATATTAATGGTGACTTTTGAGAAAAGTGTCACATGTTACGAGCAGTTAGCGAGACATAATATTTCTCTAAATAACAGACAGAGAACCAGTAAATTTCTCTTTGATACTATCTTTCGCATTAGCTCCGGGGTCTCAAACGCTTTCGGTTTGGCGGACACAGAAGACGATGTGGAATATAGCGAGAACAATAGTCTATCAACCTGTGACTGTGGTAAGATATTCATAATTTAATTAAATTAGTTTGATTTTCCTATCCTACAGATACGCGCATATAAAGTGTTCGTGTGCGAAAATTGAGCATTCGGATATTGCTGGCTGGGCACTCCCGACCAGCGCTTTCTAATAGAGTATGAATATATACGAATATATTCAATCAGAATGATCAGCCAAAACACTGATGGAAATTTCTGTATATGATTTTGGTGTAATTTAATTATTCCCAGTGTATGATCTGAGGCTACTCCATCTGCAACCATCCGCGAGATATTGTAATTAGTCAGCAGAATATTTGAATACCCGACTTCTGTCGCTTTAACACCAGTCATCGGTTGGTTTTATGGCCGTAAACTTTCATTTGCTATTAATTCGAGTTTTATATCCAAATATAGGTCATATTGTTTGTCTCTGTCGCTGATGTCTATTCAAAAAAAAATGTAGTAATTAGCATTAAGACTAAGAAATATCAGCTCGACGTAGGCTCATGTTATCTAGATATATATTGACCGAAATGGGATTACCGACTAGAGCTTTCATTCGCTCTTTATTTTCAGATTGCGGATTTTCGAATGAGGAAAATAGAATTGTCGGTGGAAAGCCAACTGGCATTAACCAATACCCATGGATGGCACGAATAATTTATGATGGCAAATTTCACTGCGGAGGATCTTTGCTGACCAAAGATTACGTTATTTCGGCTGCTCATTGTATAAAGAAGTTGCGACGATCCAAAATTCGTATAATATTTGGTGACCATGACCAACAGATAACGTCGGAGTCTCAGGCCATCCAGAGAGCGGTTACTGCGGTCATAAAGCACAAGAACTTTGACCCAGATACCTATAACAACGATATTGCACTGCTTAGGCTACGGAAACCGATATTATTTTCAAAAATTATAAAGCCAGTTTGTCTACCCCGATACAACTATGATCCCGCAGGTATTTATATATATTATTTAATTCATGGATATATATTATATATTATTGAAATAATTCTTTCCAGGCCGCATAGGAACTGTCGTTGGTTGGGGTCGTACTTCCGAAGGAGGAGAGCTGCCCTCTATTGTTAATCAAGTTAAAGTTCCAATAATGTCGCTCGCGGAATGCCGAACCCAGAAATACAAAAGCACGCGAATAACGCCAACGATGTTATGTGCTGGGAGGCCTCAAATGGACTCATGTCAAGGCGATAGTGGTGGACCGCTATTATTATCCAATGGGGTCAAATACTTTATAGTGGGTATTGTATCGTGGGGTGTTGGATGCGGACGCGAAGGATACCCCGGGGTCTACACACGCATAAGTAAATTTATTCCTTGGATAAAGTCCAATTTAGAAAATACTTGCTTATGTTCATAGTAAAATGTTTAATAAATTATTTTATTTAAAATAAAGGATGGGTTAGAAAGGGTAGAAAGCAAAGATAATACCCCGGGATTGCAGGCAGTCGAGGAATCAGGAATCCTTGTCGGCAAATGACGCCTTTAATTCCATTGATTTTAACGTACGAACGAGAACTAGATAAACCTGACTGTAGATTAAGAAATTTGTATTATTTATGGGCTCAGCTCTCCTTCTGACACATAAGAAAGGAATTTTGAATCTTATGTAGGTTTTATTGTGCATACAAATTAATTTATTCTTAAATAAGGAAGAACAATATTTATTGATATTGTTTATTGTTAGGGGTACCAAGCCCGAAATTATTTACAGAATCACCCAAAGCAGCTGGATCTTCGGTAGGCGGGCTAGGATTTTTAAACTGTTCAGCGGATATTCTTGTAAATAATATTCCAACGCCTTCAATAAGAGCCAACAACACTCCTCCTATGATTGCACTTCCAGCCATTGCGGGAACACCTGCAAACATGATTAAAACACAATCAGTAGATGCCAACTTAAAGTGTCATGAAATTATTAGTTATTATTCGGAATACTTCCGGTGCATTAGTAGAACTGTCTTTCGTGTTGGGCTTATTCCGTATTCTTGATTTCATTTAATTTGACTTTTTAAATTAATATTCAAATCTGGATAAATCCTTTATGATTTTTGGGATGACATCCTAATTTAGGGAGAATAACAAACTTATAAATATAGCTTACCGTTTCGCGCCGCCAAAATGCCTCCCGTTGCTGCTCCACTTATAATTGAATTCCATGGATCTTCCTTTTTTCGAAAATGAACCAATGTGCAGTCAATTGTACTAAACATTCCTCCCCAAACTGCAAAATTTCCCGCAATTACTGGTGACCGCAACTTTATTGCAGCTATACTTCCGATCTAAAAGGAAGGAGAGTCTTTTATTAGCATCATGCAAGATAAGATATATTTTAAGACAATATTTATATATATATAGTATATCGTATACTTTTGTCAAGTGTTAGAGGAAGGTTTTGGGGTCTGATATAACTGGAATTATGGCTCTGATATAACTGGACTTATGGCAAATCTATTAAGGAGTGAATAATTATAATAAATTTAAGTAAAAACTTGAATGTAAACGATACTCTGGTTATGGATCGACCTTTTCGCCTTTATTCCCACCGATCTATTATCAAATAGTTTTATGTATAGCCTGATGCCATGAACGATAAACATAGATATGAACTGAGCTGTGATATATAGAAATATAAATGGAAATTATACATGGAGGGTAGATTATTATCCTTACATGCTCATATACATATCATCTTTCTATATCTCTTTTGAGATATATCTATGCTATATAGAGCATTTTTTCAAACCAGAAGGTAACGTAAGCCAATTGACAAATGATGAAATACATTTAGGGATCGCATCCCGTTTTACAATCCGTTGGTAACTGTGTCCTCCCTGTGTTTAATCACTTAAAATTGTTTCAAAACTATCGGTATGTTTTTCCAATATTTAAACTAAATCCTGAAAATATATTAAATAATGAAAAACTAAAGCCCAGAAATTGTTAAAGAAAAAAACAGCAAATTTAAAATTTGACTCTATAAAATAACCCGTGACTACATGAGAAATCGTACTTTTACCTAACAGTATCTTAACGGTATACGTGTACATATCAGTGCAATGGTCGCTTACATACAGTATATATCTTATATATATATACACATTTAAGAGCATGCATACCATTCGTCTGTTTATTCCAGATGGAGCGTTTCTAAAACCTTTAATTGCTTGGAAAACACCACCTCCTATGCAGCCCATGGCAAAGGCACCACCACAATCATCCACAATCCGATATGGACAAGGTTCGCGTGCATATTCCTCCATACTTGTGTTAGCGGTCTACAAGTATACAAAAAACAATCTGTATATAAGCAAATAAGAATATTTCAAACTGTGCACATGTTATTTAACACACCGCAACAACACCGAATTCATATAACAATTGTCTAGAGATGCTCGATATCTATGTACGACTATATCGATATCTATAAAATATCGAATTAGTACAAATTAACCGGTATTATCGATTTTTGAGTCTATTCACACTGACTACATTTGCTGAAGGCAAATGTTTCTTGAAGATGTACAGACGAAACGCAAAAAAAAAACATAAGAAGCCATTACACAGTTTTTATTTGTAATTATATTATAAAAAAAAAAAAAAAAACATTATAGTACGCATATGTTTATCATCTTGCATATTTGTTGAACTTTAATAATAATCAAAGCAAAGTGCAATTTTCAGTTTAATGGGGAATGTTTTAAGATTTACAAATAAAATTTAAATATATAAGGGCTCAAGTCTGTTTTTTTTCCAGCCGTTAAATGAATTTTTTTTAAATGTGTGTACCTTTTTTTATAAAATATCTGTATTTATTGCTAGTATTTTCAACAATTGAGTTTTTTAGTATATTTTAAATACGGTTACTTTGGCCACGACCACGTGTTGCTTTGATTTACATCGAACTCTGTTTGAACACAGATGTGTCCGGATTGATATTAATCCATATTCCAATTAGCATTAGCATTTCTGCTTAGCGAGTCGCGACATTTATAAATGGATTTGATTACAAAAGGCTGGTTCAGTGAAGTCCAAGACGACTTATGGCCTGGACAATCATTTTCTTTAAAAGTTAAAGAAGTTCTTCATAAAGAGAAGTCGGAATTTCAAGATATTCAAATTGTTGAAACGTAAGTGAACTACTCTTCAAATGTATTCATAAGTTTTGACAATATAGATACATATATGCTAAATTGTGTTTAAGTCAGTGTCATTAAATTTAATTTCTAATTTAAGTTGTATGTATGCTGTTACCATGGTATACGTTACTGTAAGTTGAGCCGGCTTTACACTCAAAAGGAATTTTGTTACGTTATAAATATCCTAAACATACGTACATACATACATAAAAGTACATACATATATAAATGTATAAATGTACATGAATATGTGTGTAAGGCAAAGCAAACCAAAAAGAGTTGAGCTCTGGTTGAAGGCCAGCTTAACACTCAGATAAGCTTATCTATAATCATTTACGTAAATCAAGGGTCACACATCTCTTAAATTCATAAATGATTTTTTATTCTATATGTATATATAGTATATTATATATATATATATATCTTTATCATTATCTTTTTATGTATGTATCTGTGAAGAGTTTTATTTATTTTCTTACAAATTTATTTCTAGCAGAGACTTAGGGATTTTAGTGTCGAAGGACAGCAACGAAGTCATTGCGGAATCCTCCATACACATACATACCTATGTACGTATTACGTACTACGTAATCAACATCTACAGACACATGTCATTGCTTCTAAGCAGCCAAACTTACTCAACTGATTTCTTATCTATTGATGTGAAATCCCTCAGACCATGCTTTCAGACTCAACGGTTTTAATCTGAACATATAGAAAACGAAAACGAATATATTTTATATTACTTTATTATTATATATTATTTTATATAATATATTATTAATATATTATTTTATATAATATATTATTAATATATTATTTTATATAATATATCATTAATATATTATTTTATATAATATATTATTATTAATATTATATTATGTATATTTAAAATTTCAAATCCTCATTTGATATTTCAAATTATTATTTTTATTTTTAATATAAAATATATATATATATATATATATATATATATATATATATAATTTTTAATATAAAAATAAATATTTTTTAAGTTTTACGCAATACCCAAGGCTCAGTTATAACCAATTCTCTTTATGCACAGAAATACTTACGGAAGATGCCTGATATTGGATGGAATCATTCAGTGCACTACGAGAGACGAGTTTTCCTACCAGGAAATGATATCTTTTCTGCCACTCTGCTGTCATCCGAACCCACAAAAAGTTTTAATTGTGGGTGGCGGTGACGGTGGCGTTGCACGCGAAGTGGTCAAGCATCCACTGGTTAAGGAGGTCCATCAAGTCGAAATTGATGATCGCGTTGTTCAGCTTTCCAAAAAGTACTTGCCGTCGATGGCATGTGGATTTGATAGCGAGAAGCTGATTCTAACTATTGGCGATGGATTCGAGTATATGAAAAATCACAAAAACGAATTTGATGTAATTATAACTGATAGCTCGGATCCAGTTGGACCTGCCGTCAGTCTGTTCCACGAAAGCTATTTCGGACTACTGAAACAGGCTCTGAAGCAGGGCGGAGTTGTGTGCTCTCAAGCGGGCAGCTTTTGGCTGGATTTTGATTACGTCAAGAAGACGATGGCAGGCTGTGCTTTACACTTTCCAAAAGTTGGCTACGCCGTCACTTCAGTTCCCTCTTATCCATGTGGTCACATTGGATTTATTATAGGCTCACTGGACGAAAGCAGCGAGCTCAAAAAGCCAGCGAAGAGATTTGAAAAATCTGAATCGGATGCCTTGAACTTGAAGTACTATTCAAGCGATATCCATGAGGCGGCTTTTACATTGCCTCGATGGATCGAGAAACACTTTTACGAGTGAACGCTGAAAGAATTGTTATTGTTGCGTAGATGAAATTTGATGAATTTATTACATTCCAATAAATATAATTTTAAATATTATTCGTTTTGGATAAATATTTTTTAACTACTTATTGACGAATACTAGTTTTCGTAATTCTAATTTAGCAATTTAGAATTTTTAGAATAATACGTAGGACAGTTAAATTCCGAAGCCTGAATACGTTTCAGCATTAATGCCTGATTTCCATACTGTTTTCTATTTAATTCCTAGCAGTTGGTCTTAACGTTAATCTCCCGCAGCAAAGTCTCAAAGGGGTGGATGCAAGTAAAACTTTTATATTATAATAGAGCAAATACAAATAACGTCGAATTCGAATTCCAAACCGACGATCGATTCCTGAACACAGCCATTTTATGAAAATGGTAACAGCTAAAAATAATATAAATATTAAAAATATATATAAAAAATGTAAATATTAAAAATAATAGAAATATCAAAAATAATATAAACATAAAAAATAGTACAAATTAAAAAATTATATAAATATAAAAAATATACATATTGACAATAAATATAAATATTAAAAATAATATACATATAATTATAAAAATTTATCAAACATAAAAAATAATATAAATACAAAATGAAAATAATTATAAATTTTATAAATAATATACATATACAAAAATAAATTTAATATAAAAATGTATTCAAATATAAAAAATAATATAAATAAAATAAATTGGATTACACACATGGATAATAATCACTAGGGATCAAAACGGATTATGAGCTGTGAGAGAGAATAAGTAGATATTCATCACCCACTACTCCCATGCATGCTATTTGCAATATGAGGGAAGGAAACAAGAGCTGGGAAAGAAATGAAGTTGTCAGAGTTTGCACAGGTTACGCGCACTCCCATCAAGCCTTCCTTCGTCAAGCTTACTTTGAATTTGAATATGAATATTGAATATGTTTTTAGTTGGTGTAATATCAGAAGGAAGAAGACGCAAATTGCATCCCTATACTAGTATAGTTGCCTATAAAATTAATCAAGTTGAAATGATTTAAAACAATGTGCCGATTAGTCAAATTTAGATAATGATTTTAGTAATTAACCCTATTAAATGAAGGCATTAGCATAGATAGATTGTACCAACCTGCAAGTCATTCGAAATGAATATCATTCGACCATCTTCGATTGCGCCGAAAATTCTGGTGTAGCCTCATCGAAATGAACAAATTCAAAAATGTTTATAATTTTGATTTTATTTAATTGTTGATTTGTTTCAAAATGTGATTTTATTTTTAACTTGTAAAATGTGTTCGGTAATTTTTTTATTTTAAGCATTTATTACAAATATAGAAATAGTTTTTATTCGGATGATTCATCGTCAAGTCCAGAATATTTGTTGGAAGACTGCAAAATCTAAAAGTATAGGCAAGATAACAAGATTATCATATTTAATAGCATATAACGCATAGCGAAATAAATCTATATATAGAAGACTGACTTGCTGACTTATTGGTGCTCAATTATAATAGCTAAGACGCTGCAATTTTTATAGAAGCTGTCTTCTAGATAGAACTGAGACAAAAATAATTTTCTGATTAATTATTTTTATTATTTGGTTGCTCATTAAAAATGAATTAATTCGTATTCATATCATTTGGGAAAATAAACAAAACTTAAATGTGATTTCTCCTGAATTATGACATCAAATTCAAAAATTAAAAATATGTTTTTCCACCTTTAAAAAAAAAACTAAATTTTTGTCGCTTTTGGTTTGATATGAGTGATTGTGTTTCAATTTTAAAAACTATCCAAATGAAATGAGTTTTCTTTTGCATTCAAATTATTATATATTATGATTCGTATACTTACAGGTTCACCCTGCTGTGGTGTATTCTTGGCCTGAACACGATCATTTCGAGGTTCTCGTTTATTTTTGTTTTCCTCCTTGATTTTGCTTTCATGGTTCTGATTATTTTTTGCCTTCGTATTCTCCAGTCTACAAGGACAAATTATAAATATTACAATATTGTTTCATCTATATATATGGTGGAGTTCAGGTCCTGACCCCATGACACGCCTCTTTTTTCCTGTTACCCACATTTTAACAAAACCAACCCTAATGTGGAATATGTCTGCCTTATTGTTGCATTTATACGGACAAAGGTGACTAGAATAAAGAATTAAGGGTCAACGATTTCTTCTACATTTTACACGAACGGCATACGGAACAAAAGAAAATCAATATCTCCTTCGCTGGGAGTGGTCAACCCGGGTAATGGCGTGGTATCGAAAATATTAACATTTATCTATCTATAATGAGAGTTGGCAAACTTTACACTTTGAATTGTACTCCATGCATTTAGACATTTAAAAAATATATAATTTGTATGCAAGGATTTAAAGAAACAGCTGTTTGACTGGTGGTTTTCAGAACGGCGATGACTAATTGGGTATGAAGACCGGTTTGAAACCTAGACGTTATATGATTAAGGCAAATATATATGTGTGTGCGTGCGTATGATTGTACAGGTGCTGGGACTGTTTTCAGTAATCCAAGTAGAGTACTCTTGTTTATATAATATTAATTTGTTTAGTCCACTAAATTTTACCTCTCATTTCGGTCCCGCTGTTTGTTCAATCTATTGTAATCTTGATCTTCGCGTCGCCGTTCACCTTTAATAGTAAATGATTATAGATTTGTCATATAAGACTTATTGATGAACAACTTACCTTGACTAACTTTGGTATCATCGCTAATTTCTTGGGTACGGCGCCAGCTTATAGTTCCAGCATTAGCGTTTTCACTATCGTTTTTGTCGAGTTGGACCTCTGACAGCTTTTCACTAATAACCTCTTCGTCAAAGCGTACCTTCTCTTGTCGTCGAGCTTCTGCTAAACGCTCTTCAATTTCTAGTTCTCTTGTAGCGGTGTCTACCGGCTTGGCCGACCCAAACACATTTACCGAAGGTATTCCACTTGGCTTGTTGTTGACTTTTGTATCAATTTCGTTGACTGGCTCATCATCTGGTTTAGTTACTATCTCCGGCATTGGTAGTGTTCGCGGTTTTAGATTTAGTTTTGGCCTTTCTTCAGAAGTAGCAGTATCCTCTCTTATATTGGCATCATTCCTAGCGCGATATTTATCGGATTGATCACGGTCTCTTCGCGGGGGCGAAAAGTCTGTGGACGGCTGCCGGGTATTCGTACGCCATGACCCAGGAGTATTATTTTCTTCTCTTTCTGTGATTGGTTTTCGTTCACGATTAAAACTGCGATCGAAATTTCCAGAATACCCCCCGTAGCTACTTCCATTATTTTGACTATCTCGTCTCCAATTTCCAGAATCCCGATTTTCACTTGCATTTCCGAACCCTTCAAAGCGACGGTTGCCTTTCTGGCGATTTTGTTGATCATTTTCATTGGACAACTCAATTCTGATGCGGCGACCTTTAATAGAGGGATCCGGCAAACTTAGTACATTTATTAAGTCCTCCCGACTTTCCAATTCAACATAGCCAAATCCTCTGGACCGACCAGTTTCACCATCTTCCCGTGGCAGCCTTAACGAAGCGAGATTAATGGACCCAAAGAAATCGTATATATCGTCTTCACTGGCATCAAATGGTAAATTGTTAATGTAAGCTATAAAGGGTGGTTTATGAGGGATAGAATCATCATCAAATATTCTATTTGCTCTAGGTGCAGTGGGTAGTTGATAAACTAAAGGTAACGCATGGCTTCCATCGTCACTTTCATCACCATCCAAGTTCCTAACTTTTTTTGAAACTTGTGTTGTTCCTACGGGTGTATCACCATTGGAGAGGAACGATTGCAACGAAATAACAGTGCCTTTATTCTTTTTCCCTTTCTTTCCTGGAGATAAAGAAGTGAATTACATATTTATTAATCAGGAGTACATTTTTAAATAAGACTGTCGTTAATTTAATATTAGGAGAAATATACAATTTCATTAAATAAAAATATATATGCATTTTTCTTTTCACAAAGGTACATGAGTAAATACATATTCAAGAGACATACATACATACATTACTTGGAATGTACATATGTATGTACATACGTATGTATATATAACCAGCATACACGCATTCATGTGAAGTGTACATTACGTGTCACACGAGAAGCCACGAGGGGAGAAATTTCAATTCAATATAGCTCCTTGTTCTTACGCACGATTATAAAAATATATTGATTATATTAAGTGATTATAATATAAATTAAATCTTTATTTAAATCAAACCTGCAGAAGCCATCTTGATGAAGAATCCAAACAAATTTAAATTTTGAAGAGAAGTTATGTGTAGCTATCTACATACACATATCAATGTTTTGTATAGTTATCGATTACAAAAAAATCGTCTCTCACATGGTATTGAAAATCATCCGGAATTGTTTCCACTGTATGCATTTGAGTTAAGTCTAACTTATGAACACATCCAAGGCAAATGTTAAGGTATTATTTGATATAAAATATAATGAAAAATATCCTAATAAAATTGTTGATTTAAAAAATATCTCACATTAATAGTTAATGCACTTGAAATGTTTAAATTGGGGCAACAAAGTATTTTACAAAATTAAAAAATAATGTAATATTAATAAAATTACGAATTCCAATAACTTATTTAAAATTAATAAATGACCGTATATCCGCAGATATGTAATTCAGTTGGCCATATCTGCACTATCCATTTCTTCCAAATAATTTATAAAAAATAGGTTGAACTATATATAAACTCTCGGTTATTTGAGTTAAATTACCACGTTTTATATAAAAATAGTTAGCAAATTATTAAATTTCGATATGCACATAATTTATTATAATATTTAATTATTATATATTATTCATATACAATCCCAAAAAATGAATCAAATTCCAGTATCCTATATGGCAAATTTTGAAACTGGGTATTTCCTGTTTTGTGGAGTGCATAATTGATCGATTTAGGTAAATTGAAAATAGTTTTTTTTATGAGGGCTAAACAATATAATAGCATGAAGCTGTTGAGAATGCCAAGCCAAGATTGATTATTTAAAACACAAACCAAGAAAATATATTAAGTGGCTCTATGTAAGTGCTGCGTCAAATATAAATAGAATTTTAATATCACCTCCCTTCGCCAAAAATTTGCAAAACGTACAGCTATGGATAATAAACTCTAATAGTGTGAGTAAGGAATCCGATCTACAATAAAATTGATAAAATATTTAATTTTCCGTAATCGAGGCATATTGAAACTCAAGAGCAGTCGCTGCGTAAACTGAGTGAATATGAGCTTGTGTGTGTGCATTTGTGTAAGCTCAGCAAAGAATGTTGGGAATATTGTCTTTTCCCGGGGTTCAGGGATCTCCTAGTCGAGCAGTTGAGCTATAGCACTCGTACTTGATTTAAGAGGGCGTAGAGTAGCCTGAACACTCTAAAATGCCACTGTATATGCGAAAATGGTAGAATACGCAAACAAAAATAGTCGAAAGAATAGGCAATGTATTCTCTATCCTCTCTAAAATTTCTAATTTAACGTTATTTTCTTCCAATGGCATTTCTGTGGTATGCATCTGGAATTCGGCAGAATTCCATAGATGTAAGCAATACCGCCAAATATTTATATATTTATAATATCATTAGCACAGGAATTTATGAAATTATGGTTTCGTTAAAATGTATTGAGACCTTATAAAGTATATGTATATTCTTAATTTGGATTATCAGCCAAGTTTAGTCCAGCTTGCCTGTTTCGGTCCCCTTTACCAAGCGCATACCGAGTTTCTTCAAAATAATCGATAAGTTTCCCGTTCCAATGTATCGATGGTTTTTGTCGAATTTTAGCTTTTAAATTAAATCTCTTCATATGTCATGTTAACTGTATAAAATTTGGATATTTTTAATAATTCGAATGTCGGCCGCAAAATTCTTGAAATTCAATAATTAACCATTTTTTGTATATGGAAAAACTTCAATTGAATATATAGATGATACGCTTAAAGATTGATTGGCAACCCGTTTTACGATTAGCAGTAAGAATTTTTTCTCCATTGCATATGTCCACACATACATTGAAATACGTGGAGACTTCTGCACATTCATTTATTTTTTCAAATTTTGTATAAATGATGATTTTTGATTACGAAGATTATTTAAAGCTTACACTTCTTATTGACATGCTAAAGATATGGAATTAGATAAAAAGATAATAATATAAAGTAAAATAAAAATCTACATATTGCTTTATAAAGGGATTAAACAGTATTTTCTAAATATTCGATAAGAAATCGAAAAATTATTTTCATATTCGTGTCAATGAAGAATCGATTCGGTACGAACTTAGAGCATCCCTAACAATAAAATATTAATAAATATTATCCCCTTACGTTGCTTAATCGATAAGATGTTAACCCTAACAAAAAAAAATACCTAGCATATATATACGTAATAATAATAATTATACTATCTTTTTTTTTCCATAAAAGAGTTTGTCCCGTATTTAAATTTTAATTGGTAATTAATACAAATAACATATACACTTACAAAATCTGTTCATCGAATACCAACATAGTAAACAAATAACAGCATACTAGGCTCATGAATTTCACGTCGATAAATTATGTTATGTATCGAATAATGTTGAGTTATTTTACAACACTTTTGATACGTAGAGAAATGTGATTGGTCCACATGTATCCAATTAAAACGTTCCACCGATTTTTACAAATTGACTGTGTTTGTCCCTTTCTGACATTTTCCATTTGCTATCTAAATAACCTTCCACATAGCCGGCGTTTGTGAGCAAATATACAGATTACTTCAGTCAGTAGAACAAGTTCGTTTCGGGAGTTTGGTGAAGTAACACGCGGACATCATGTATTTTAAGGCAGTTGTTGCGCTATTTACAATAGGATTTGTAAATGCCGAAGTGTTTTTCGAGGAAAAATTCGAAAATGGTAAACGTGTAAAATGATGCAAATGAAATAAGTCGAGTTTAACGTGAGTTTTCTATGTATGTATATTCTATAGAAAATTGGAAAGATGAATGGGTCTACAGTAAACATCCTGGCAAAGAATTTGGCAAATTTATTCACTCTGCAGGCTCATTCTTCAACGATGCTCAGGCAGACAAAGGTACGTAAAAGAGTTTTATTTATACACACTCCTCACATGTACGTACGTACATGCGTGTGTGTGTATTTGTATGTATATGTCCGTGTGTATGTATGTGCCGTGTGAACATTTCTTTGGCTTGATGTGCGCGTGTGTGTGTGTCTGGTATTAGTAACAACAACTAAATGGAAAACAATTGATAATTCCTTCAGGCATCCAGACATCACAAGACGCTCGCTTCTATGCGC
The DNA here is from genome assembly GCA_035045555.1 of Drosophila fulvimacula. Lineage (NCBI taxonomy): Eukaryota > Metazoa > Arthropoda > Insecta > Diptera > Drosophilidae > Drosophila > Drosophila fulvimacula. The sequence goes on along the minus strand of JAWNOX010000009.1, from coordinate 1,755,325 downwards.
TGTCCAAGAAATTTGATGGATTCTCCAACGAGGATAAGCCACTGGTAGTTCAGTTCTCAGTCAAGCACGAGCAGAATATCGATTGTGGAGGCGGCTATGTGAAGCTGTTCGATTGCTCCCTGGACCAAACCGACATGCACGGCGAGTCGCCCTACGAGATTATGTTTGGACCCGATATCTGTGGACCCGGTACCAAGAAAGTGCACGTCATCCTCAGCTATAAGGGCAAGAACCATTTGATCAACAAGGACATCAGATGCAAGGATGACGTCTACACCCATTTCTACACTCTGATTGTTAAGCCCGACAACACCTACGAGGTGCTCATCGACAATGAGAAGGTGGAGTCCGGCAACTTGGAGGACGACTGGGACTTCTTGGCGCCCAAAAAGATCAAGGATCCAAATGCAAGCAAACCAGAAAACTGGGACGATAGGGTAAGATCTGATAATTATAATTGCATTGTACTTCATTCTTATCAACTCAGAGCTAGATAAGGGGCGTTTTTTACCGTGACGTGTTATCAATAGTTGGACTATAATTGGCTTGAACTGTTGATAAGGGAATGTAAGGCTCTGACTCATTGAGGTATCCAAGATCGACGTGTTCATAGAGACCCACAGAGACTGGAAATATATGTATATATAGATATATACTTTATAGTGTCAAAGGGCAAAATCAGAGCAAATTTAAATTAGATCAGGTGGCTATAAAAAAGCGAAAATTTATTACAAGTTATGGAAATTTATGCATAGAATGACAGCAAATCAGCGGAAAGTTATTTTGCTTGACTTGGAAATTATTCCGAGACTTGCCAAACTACTTTCCCTCCCGTTCCAGTCCACGATTGGTTTGCATTAAAATAATAATGTATTTCAGGCAACCATTCCCGACCCAGACGATAAGAAACCAGAAGATTGGGACAAGCCACAGCACATTCCAGATCCCGATGCCACCAAGCCTGAGGATTGGGACGATGAGATGGACGGCGAATGGGAGCCACCAATGGTCGACAATCCTGAATACAAGGGCGAATGGCAGCCCAAGCAATTGGACAATCCCAACTACAAGGGCGCATGGGAGCATCCGGAAATCGACAACCCTGAATACAGTCCAGATGACAAAATCTATCTGCGTAATGAAATTTGCACATTGGGCTTCGATTTGTGGCAAGTTAAGTCTGGCACGATATTCGACAACGTCCTCATCACCGATGACATCGAGCTGGCAGCCAAGACGGCGGCTGGCGTTAAGGATACGCAAGCTGGCGAGAAGAAAATGAAGGAATTGCAAGATGAAGTTCAGAGGAAGAAGGATGAAGAGGAGTCGAAAAAGAACGCAGACAATCAAGATGAGGACGATGACGATGATGACGAAGAAAACGCAGACGCGAAGTCCGAATCCGATGAAAATGGCCATGATGAATTGTAATTAAAATCTCAAAATAAGTATGAGCGTGGTCCGAATTGAAGTGGCTTGGCTTGTCTTGGCGGCAGCAGGCACTTTATAATATTTATGTAGAATTAAAATTTTGCAAGACTTATAATATAATTTAAAATAAAGGATTTGCATATTAGTCTTCAATAAATATGTCAAGAAACAACCAAACACAAATATTTGTTTCACTTTGTAAGCTGGCAAATTTCTTAAGCATTCAAGAGTTTGCAAAGAATTGGGATGAAACCAAGTATCATCATCTGAATACAACAAATCGCAGGCGCGAGGCAATCATAAAAATTAGGCTAGCTTCGCTTTCCAGGGGCATAAAGTCACTGGAATAGCGAACAGATCAAGTACTAGTTTGGCTGATTTGACTAATAGTACATAATAATATTGAATGAGCTATGCAGTTTACTTAGATCCGCAAAGTAGTTTAAGAAATGTACTACACAGAGCTCCGAAAAAATTAATTTTTATAAAATCAGCTGTATATTAGTGCTAAATGCTATTAAACATATCGAAACTGGTTAATTTCATATTCAAGTATACACTAAAATAATATAACAAAGACTGTTAAACTGTAAAAGAAATCATTGTTCAGGCACCTTACAATCAAAATTGCTGGTTAAAGAATTAAAGATCACACTTTTTTTTTATTTAAAAACATAAAAAAGCCAATATAACAGCTCAAAATGACCTCAGTTCAAATAAAAATGTGGAATGGAACGGTATTAAAAATGTATATTTAAAAGGTTCGCCAATGTCATCACCTTTCTGTAATTTGAATTACAATTAAAATTTTTGCCATTCAACAAAAATAAGGAGAAATTAGACAAAAACTGTAAAAAATTAAATATAAATTTAATGTTTGCATAACAGTTCCAAATACAATTCCAGATTTCTTTTATAGATTGACAGTAATTCTAAGTGCTTTGTAAAAACCTCAAATGTTTTCAATTTTAAACTTTGTGGAATTTAAAATATTCTAACGTTTCTCAATTAGAAATTAATTAATAGTAAAATAGTTTCCGAAAGTTATTCGAGTTCTTGAAGTTATTGTAACGGCACATTTGCATTAAGTGTATTTTGTTCTTCGATTCCAGTGTTTCAAAAGTGTTGCGAATCATTTGGTTATATCGGTAAATGTGATATTCAATTTTCATTTTCAAAGCAACTCTGACAGAGAGTCTCAGTGACAGTTTGTCAAACTTCCGTCTTTTGGATTTTGGTCGGCTTTAAAGGTGGGTGCATTTCTCCAGTGTCCCAAATATTAATTCTTGATTTTATCATCAATCACTTAACATGTAACTAATGTAAATATTTTTCTGTATTACAGGTAAATGCAGCTATTGGTTAAAGATTAAATTTGTGGTCAAATTGTAAATGATGAGATTTTCCATGCACCACGCTTATGCCATTATTGGCAGAATGAAGATTATGGATATTCTGATAAATTTGTAGACCTTAACAGCGAATATTTAACATATTCCGGTTAATTGAAATAGGCTTTGTTTTGTTCTAGGTTCACAGAACAAATCAATCATTTTAATAGACCAATGATGTGACACGTTATTATGTATACTAATAACAAATTCCATTTGTTGCTAGGTCTATCAAACTTTGGACATGGGGGCCTACCGGTATATGCAAGAGTTGTATAGGAAGAAGCAGAGTGATGTTATGCGTTACCTGCTTCGCATCCGCGTTTGGCAGTACCGTCAATTGACGAAATTGCATCGCTCACCCAGACCAACTCGTCCAGATAAGGCTCGTCGTCTGGGTTACCGCGCCAAGCAAGGTTATGTCATTTATAGAATCCGTGTGCGCCGTGGTGGCCGCAAGCGCCCAGTGCCCAAGGGATGCACATATGGCAAGCCTAAGAGCCATGGTGTTAACCAGCTTAAGCCTTACCGTGGACTGCAATCTATTGCTGAAGTAAGTATATATATATATATCTATATATTTAATGAAATCGTTCTTGCATGATGATAATCATTTGTTTCGTGATAAAATAATGATTTCGAACTTCCTTAGATGTCTGATTTTACGACTTTAATCATATTGTTTTGAAAATTTCAACAATATAGTAACATATTTGCGTTTTTTGTTTTACAGGAGCGAGTTGGCAGGAGACTTGGTGGTCTTCGCGTATTGAATTCTTACTGGGTGGCCCAGGACGCTTCATACAAATACTTCGAAGTTATTTTGGTGGACATCCATCACAATGCCATTTGCCGTGACCCTAAGGTCAACTGGATCTGCAAGCACGTGCACAAGCACCGTGAACTGCGTGGTCTGACATCTGCAGGCAAGAGCTCTCGCGGCATTGGCAAGGGCTACAGATATTCGCAAACCATTGGCGGATCAAGACGTGCTGCCTGGAAACGCAAGAATCGCGAGCATATGCATAGAAAGCGTTAAATACTTATGTTTCAGCCAAAACACATTTGAAATACATTTTAAAAATGGTGTATACAGTAACTACTTTTGTATCATTCTTCCAACTGGAGTTGAGAGTTTCAATGTAGTAGCGCAAAGAACTCGTTAGCAAATTCCAAAGGATTCATTTTATTTTTAAATCTAGAAAGTTAGTCTGTTAATTCATATATATTTGAATGGAGCAGTTTTGTTGGTTATATCAACAGCAATTGTATTTTATAATACATTTAATAATTTTAAGCACATTTTATATTTATTTCATCTGTTAAATACATACATATATATTTATGTATATGTGTTATCATATGAACATTTCCATGGGTATTCTTTTTTAAGACAGTCAACGAGCACGAATATACAAGTTCTAAATGGGGTTCTATTAAATATCTGTCATGTGCCAGGAGCGTTTAGCGCTTAGCGTGTAAAATAATGCATCATAACGGGAAGTCCAAATGATACGTTTTTTTCCCTAATATGAAATAGAATTAGTTTTATTTTTTGCTTAAGTATTAGACCCGAGCTCTAATATTTATTATTAATTTAATTGTTAGGAACATATATTTTTTAATTAGCTTAGGTTTGAGAATTACTGAAGAATCAAATAATTTAAGCGGCACAGAGGGTTAAGATTAACAAAATATCGATACGCAACTATCGATATATCGTTTAATTAAAATATGCAATGCCGGTTGTTTAGAATATACTCCCATCACTATTTGAATGGCAACAATACAAGTTTTTCATAAATTTCTATAATTCACGGTAATTAGTTTATTAAAGGATCACTTAATATAAAAAAGGTTAACTTGATCAAATATGGGAAGAAGGAAATCTAAGAGAAAGCCTCCGCCTAAACGTAAAAACATTGAACCCTTGGATCAACAGTTTAATTGTCCATTTTGTAATCATGAGAAGTCATGCGAAGTAAAAATGTAATTTGCACGAATATTTTAGAATAAGTTCAATGAATTAATAGTCTTCAATCTTCCTTACAGGGACAAAGGACGGAATACTGCAAAAATAACATGTCGGGTTTGCCTAGAGGATTTTCAAACCGGGATTAACTTTTTGTCAGAGCCTATCGACGTATATAACGATTGGGTGGATGCATGTGAAACCGCAAATTAAATATAGTGTAATTTATAAATGTGGCTTTTGGTTTGACAAATTCTTTTTGATACTTAAATGTACAATGTTGGTCTAGCATTGTATTGAATTTTGTTTAAGTTCAGTGTAATTCACACATACATATATTTGATGTCATGTACAGTTGAAATTCGATACAGTAGCATGTGAAATAATTAAAGTTGTAAGAGAAAAGTGAATAAATTTGTAATTTATTACAAGTTATTAGTGTAATAGAATATTGTTGCTGACTGTCTTTTTTCGTTAACATATTGCAGCAGCCTGGAAGTGGAACGCGGAACGATAATGCACAGAACATATACATACATACATAGATACATACATATGTATATGTATGTAAATATGTATCTATGTTCACATAAAATACATACTTTTGTTATTCATTTAATTATTATTAATTTTTTTTAAAATCGATTTGCAAATCTTGGAATGCTAATTCTTGTTAAATTCATTTCAAAATTGACAAAAAGATTTGACACTTCACACTGAAATCCAGTGATACAATCGAGCTGATCACCTAACTTTACATACATACACATTTATGTAAATACATACATATGTATGTATGTATGCCTGTAGCTGGATCGATTCAGCTCATTTCCCCCTCTCTTTATATATTTTCCTTTAATTCTCATTCTCTAAGTCATTATTTTTACTAGTTCCCCTTCTGTTATCTACTTTTTAAGAGTTCTTTTTATTTTTCGGTCCTCTTTTTACAATATTCTCTAATCTTCTACCTTCTAATGATGTGGAAAGAACAGCTTGCATCCCCACAGGCCTTCCATGGATGTAAATTTAAGACGAACTTATGATCGTAGATATATCCACTATATATTTTTTATTTTGGTATTTCCATCCAAGTTAAATTTATCTTATTTTATATCACAAATAATTTTGCTGCTTTGGAAAAATGTGGACACTTAATATATCTAGGGTAAATACGAGAAGATAATTCAAATTTCAAGAAATAAAATATTAAAGAATAAAATTAAAGAAATAAAATATTTGATTTATTTGATTTATATCATCATTGGTATATAATTTTAATTTTTTACATATTAATAAATATATAGAATTGGTATAATGTGATTACAAAAATCTTGATGTTTGGTTTTAGTAAAAATAAAAAATTAATTGTTTAGCTATAAGTAATGAATATAAATGTTTCATATTTTGGTAAAATTAAATATGGAATTTAGGATCTGAAATGAAAGAGGTGTGCACCCAGCATAGTTCGCGCATTTGTATGTATACGCCTTGCTCACTTTCCGTTCTCATGTTTCCTACTGAAGGCTGGGAATGCGCATGCGCCAGTTGAACAGGATTTTCACAAAGTTCGACTGCAGTAGTTCTCGGAAAGTTATTTGCACAGTGTTGAGATTGAAAAAAAGAATTTAATATTTCAAAGACTTTGCAATCGAAAAGTGAATTCTTTTGCACATAAAACAGCTCGGCAAATGCCCAACTTTAGTTAAATGTTGTGCACAACTACGAATTTGCAATTCTGAAATGAGACTAGTAATAATCTCCTTAAGTATTAATCAAAACTCTAAAGTAAATTAGTGCTAGCGCGTAGAAGCAAAGTGTTTTCCCCACATATAAATAATTATAAAAAAATATATTATCAATAATAACTCTAATCATAATTAAGAATGCATACATCGAGATGCTGTGCCAAATCATATGTGCGTATTTACCGGTATAATCAATGCTAAAAACTCATATAACTCACTTTTAATCCAATGGCCATGATACATGTAGGCGTTGTTAATCATATCTTACACACAGACATAGATATGTACAAAGTAAATTCATACATAGCTACACACACACACATACCTATACACACGAAAATATACATACATATGAACATACCTATGCACAAACATATACACAGCACGTACATACATACATAAGTATGTGCACTTGTACGAAGAGCTGATATGCATAGACAAATGTGTACGCATACCTATACCATACCACATACACAAACACATAAAATATATGTACATATATTGTGTGCGGTGTTTTTCCCTTCTATATTTGCACTTTTATTAAGTAAGGTCAGTTCAGGTCATGCTTTATAAAAGTAATTATTATTAGTAATCAACTATGAAATTAAAGCAGGTTAATCAAATAGGCATTTTACGAGCCGGCGTTTCGTGTATATTATATCTGTATATATACAAAACTTTTAGTTGGGCTCGGCAGACAAAGTTTCATAATTTGCTTTAGAAGATCCCACAGTAATAAAGCCGACAACTTTATAAATACATATGTACATATGGATACACATGTATATACACATACATACACATATCCTTTAGGCGTGTTTGCTCAAAGTTTGTGGTTAGCCATCCGCAATCTCTACACAATTTTCTAATACTTATATTTTCTACTCGTATCTTCTATTCTATAATATTTATCCGTTAATACTATTAGTTGATATGATGCAAAAGTTTTCATATTTAAAATATTATCTTAGACTAAATATCTGTTGAAATTTTGAATTATTTTGGAATAGAGATATTTTTAAATTGAATTTTTAAATGGTTAGGTTTCCATTAGTCTAGTATCAGCATCTTGCGCAATATAAATAAATTTATATATATATATATATATATATATATATATATATATATATATATATATATATATATATATATATATATATATATATATATATATATATTTTTTTTTTTTTTTTTTTATCTTCATGCAGATGCCTATTTGGGCGCGTATATGAACTCTAATTATTCAACATGGAGATGAGGCACATTAAAAAAAAATAGAAAATTAAAAAAATAATTAAATAAAACATACAAAATTTGGGCTAGGTCTTCTTGATTTTATATATGTATATATTTGCGCTGTGTATATGTATGTACATGCCATTCAGAGATTATCTAAACTTATCTCTTAAATCTTTTTTCACCGGCTTAATTAGTGAATGTGGAAAATAATTGAAATATACCCAAGTAAATAAATAAAGTGCAACAAAAACATGAAAACGCCTTTCCAGTTTCTATTTATCTTCTGTTTTATAAAATCAATTCTTGGAATGAAAGACGGTAAGTGTATATATTTTTATTAATATCATAATTAATAATATTTAAGCACATTCTCAACATAGTTTTACATTTCATCTAGTCCCACCTTGATTTAGGGATTCGTATTTAATTTCGGATTTTATAATACCGTGAATTTATAATAGTTTTTTTTTTTTTTTTTTTTTGTGGCAATGTATGTAACAGGGAGAAGGTGGTGCGACAGACCCCATAGAGTATATATGTATATACATATATTCTTGATTAGGAGAACGAGCTGAGTCAATTAAGTCCGTCTGTATTTTTGTCCATCTGTAGGAACTACAAAAGCAAGAGAAATTAAATATATATTTATAGTTTACCTTATTTTTTCGATGACTCTTCCCATTTTCTTATTATCAGTTAAAATTGATAATTTGAGATTTTTAAGCGTAACTTGTATACCTATAGAGCCATAGATTTTAGATTTGCCTTATTACTTAACGAGATTTTGCAATTCAGATGCAGATAGATATTTTTGATTTAGGGACACGGGCTCCCTTTCACCCATATTATCAAAATCGTATTTTAAATACTAAATTTAACTAGGGACCAAACACAAGTGCTGCATAAGCTGGGTAGTAAGCAGAGTGAGTGCTTCTGCGAGCGGGTGCGTTAAGTTGTTTGACATATCAATATAAAATAATTTATTAGAATATCAGCTCTTCACAGGTTTCAGAGTATTCCCAGTCTTGACTAGAGCGCTCTTGTTTACATTTTAAATTAATTTAGTGAGAAATCCCCAAAGGAAACCGGCGAACGATGTTGCAAGCAGAAATTAACATAAATTCGTAAACAAACAATCGATTATTATCTGACTTGGAGGATGGTTAAAAAAGTAGATTAAATAAAGTCGCTTAATAAAATTGCATTTATTTGACCTTTAAGGGAAGGTCAAACAGCCTAACAAAGCTGGACAATGCACACGGGCATTCCGAGAAAGTTCTAATCAGTGAATCAGTATTCGACACATTAAAATTATCACATATATAAATAATTAAAAAAAAAAAAAAAAAAAAAAAAAAAAATATATATATATATATATATAAGGTTTAAATATAAATTAACGTAAACAGAAGAATTTTACTTATTTTCCTGGAATTTTACTTATACAATTCAAATTGGTTTGAATAATAAAATATATCTCGCTGTTATGTATATCTCGTTCGTAAATCAGAACTTTGATAAAGACTAACTATGTATATTTAATTAATACGATTTCATTTCATGGTAGGGCGACTATTATGACTTTTACAAAAAATTATATATAAAATTTATTAAAATATTTTTAAAAATCTATAATTATTTATTTAATTTATTTTTTTAACTCATCTATTTTAGCTTTCATTCAGACGATAGAATCGTTAATTGGCGAAAATGTTTATCTTCCTTGTAATGTCTCAACTAACGAAGGAGACGAAGCTGTCCTAGTTCTCTGGTACCGAGATGACAAAGGTACACCAATCTACAGGTAAATATATATCTCTTTACGAGCAAATGCTTGTAATATCGACATATACCATTATACAATATATCCAATAAATTTTTAAAATTTATTTTATATGATTTTTACTTTTAATTTTCTTGTACACATAGTGTGGATATGCGGGCTGGAATGTTAAAGGCTCCAAAGAGATGGTCCGATGATGTGGTCTTCGGGGATAGAGCATTTTTCGCCTTTGAAAACGAACCTGGAAGGCTCTCCATTGAAAACGTAAATGCTAATGACTCCGGAATATATAGATGTCGGGTCGATTTCCTAAGAGCACAAACGTATAATAGCCGCATAATGCTGAATGTCATAAGTAAGTTGTTATAACTCAATGCAAACATTTTTTGATACAACAGAAAAATTTTTGAAATATTTATTTGTTTAGCTACATATACATATACATATATATATATATATATATATGCTTTTGTTCTATATATGCTTAAATATGATCAGCTCGACGAGCTGAGTCGATATAGCCCTGCCTGTCCGTCTGTATGAACGCGCTGATCTCGTAAACCACAAAAGCTAGAGATCTGAAATTTGGCATCTATACCATACACAGTAAAAGTTTTTTTTTTTTTCGATAACTCATCTTGTTTCCGAATTATTGATAAATTTTGATAAATTCACTTTCAATGATGTGTACCATTAAAGCTAGAGACTTCAAATTTGTTGTGCAGATAGGTGTAGTGAATGCGGACATTTTGTAGTTTTTGGATTTTTTATGCCACGCCCCCTTCGCCCACAAATACTAGAGTCTTGTGCTTTGGCAAATAGACACATATGTATACCATAATCGCACTGTGAAAATTTGATTAAGAAAGTCCATCTACAAAAAAAGTTATTAAACATTGAATTTCCCATATCATATGCATATTGCAGCCCGAGCGCAGTCGCTGCTCAGTTAGCAGAGCGGTTAGCAATATATATGTATGTAAAATATTGAGCATGCTTCGAATATCGGTTATTCGAAGGGTTCAGGGTATCTCTTAATTGTGTTTTTTTTTTTTTTTTGTAGTTATTTCTTAACTAAACTTTCAGAGCTTGATAATGTCCGTCATATGCGTGTCAATGTCAAATAAATATTCTAACATTTTAATTGCAGCACCGCCTAAACAAGTTGTCATTCGAGACGGTGCTAATGTCGAGCGTTCTACGGTAGTTGGCCCATACAGTGAAGGTGACGTCGTGGCATTAAAGTGCCAAGTGATTGGAGGTAAGTGTCTCGAACATAACGTATTTATACGGGCGAATGGAAATAACTAAAAGCATTTAAAGTTAATTAGAAAATAAAAATTATTTTTAAACCAAAGAATCTATTAAAATTAGGTTGTTTGAGAGAGCTATCTACTGAGAACTAGATTCGAACAAGAAATATTCCCAATTTGTATAGTCAATAAATAAATAATTAATAATAAATTTTAACCTATAATCTATTAGAAAAGTGAAATGAGTTTTGCATCCTGTCAGTCCGTTCAGTCCATCTGTCCGTATAAATGAAAATCATTTCTACGCAATTTAAATTAGAGACTGAAATTATAATCGTGTATACCCTCATCTGATAGTGGCAATTCAGCATTTTCTGGTATCTCAAAAACGCTTCTTGTGAAAGTGCAAAATTGAAAAAAAAAATTTAGAATGTATACTCAAAAAGATATAGCGGACATATCTACGCCCACTGAGGCGTAGCAAACTATATACTATAAAGCCTACAGTTTTAGATTGAATAGTTGATAGTGACCAATCTCTATTACTATTATTATTTGTATGCCTTTTTGGGGGCGTGGCATATAAAAACACCAATTTTTAGAGTGTAAACATCAAAAATTGTAGAGTTACATTACTGTAGAGCTCTTTTACGAACTGACCAAAATTTTAGCTTTACACCTATATGGGCGTGGAAAATTGGCAATAACTGTATTGTCTACAGTTTTTCAGGTATTAACATTATGATTATGTTACCGTTGAACTCCTCTGTTGATTTGCAAAAAAATATATATGTATATGGGGTGTGGCAAATCGGAAAATCTATGTCTTCCAAAGTTTTACAACTGAGCCATGAGCCATGAGCCATGAGCCGTATTCTGCAGTCGGTAGCGCCCGACTAATTTATATTTTGAATTTTTCAAAGTTTATTTCGGATATTTATCGCTTCCCTTCTCTTACTTCCTTTTAACTCTAAATATACCATATATTCTTGTAATTTCTTTATTAATCTAGGCTACCCAACACCATCGATCACTTGGTACAGAGATGGAATTGAGCTACCGAGCAACACCATAAGTTTATCAGGCGGAAAAGTTCTTCAAAATGAAATTGTTCTCGGACCACTTGGAAGAAGCGACCTCAATTCCAAACTAGTGTGCAAAGCAGTTAATCATCCCCGAGCTTCTGTTGTGGAAGCTGTCGTTCAAGTTGACATGAATTGTAAGTATACAAAGCATAAGTATATTCTTTTACAGTTATTCATAGTTATAAAAAATTAAAAATATTGATTAATATTGTATGGAAACGTATCATTACGAATTGAATTTTGATTTTAATGATTTAAATGAAATATCTATTTCTGTTGGTTAAGTTGTCTTTACTAATTATATTTAAAAATTAAATACATTTACAGTTGCTCCTTTGAATATAAGATTACTTGGGGCTTATCAACCCTTGTCTGCTGGACGCAGATATGATCTTCTATGCCAAAGTGCTGGATCTAGACCGCCTGCTGTAATTACATGGTGGCAAAATGGTGTTCGCTTGGAAAAGACTACCGAAACAGTAAGTTGTATCGGTAATTTATATGTTTTATAAGAATCTCATTCATTGCAAGAAGGTAATTGTTCTTTTTTAAAATACATAAATAGTTACTAAATAATGCCATAAATAATTCATTATTAATAATGCTTTAATTTATTTTTTTGGATTATTATAATATATGAAAGAAAGTATTCTTTGACCCATGGTATTATTGCAGTATATGTAGTATTGGGCAGTTTTTCTGATTTTATATAGATCATTGACGGTGATGACAGTTGCAATGTTTTCCAATTAGAAATTGTGCTTTAACCAATACTACCCATGTTTTCGGCACTTCGAATTAAATTAATGCATATTTACTTTTTATTTGTTAAATATATATTTATATTCGAGAAATAAATATATATTAAATCTTAAATCTTAATTTCAGACTTCAAGCGATGGAAATCAGACTACCAGTACTCTCTCAATAAATTTAAGCAAAAATGATGCGGGAAAATTTCTTTCATGTAAGGCCTACAACCATGCAATTAATTCAGAGCCCCTTGAAGATGGTTGGAAATTGGATATTCAATGTAAGTAAAATAATATATACATAGAGGGCGTCGAATGGTAGCGCCGACTACAGCATTTTTACATGTTTTTGGTCAGAAATCTTCATATTGCTTAGTTAGTGAGTTTCTCTATTCTGGCTATGGCTATGGTGCTTGGTTGCGATACGTTTATTTTAATGTTTTTTTTTTATTATATATAATAAAGCTATATTGAAAATGTGTTTGTATTGCAGATATTCCTGAGGCGTACGTCAGATTGGGAACATCGCTAGATGCCAGTGCCCTACGGGAGGGCACAGATGTGTACTTTGACTGTTTCGTGGTTGCCCATCCTCAAGTGTTCAGGATTGAGTGGCGACATAACGTAAATTTGTTACTTTATTGTGATAACCTAAATATATTGAATATATGTTATCTGTGATCAGCATGTCTTCCAACTTAAGCCTAATTAATTATACATTATCCTTAAGCTTAATTATATTTAATCCTTTATTTCAGAATGAACAATTATTACACAATATTTCTCAAGGAGTTATAATTAGTAACCATTCCTTGGTTCTTCAAGGCGTTACTAGAGTTACCGCTGGCAATTATACTTGTGTCGGTTTTAATGCAGAAGGCGAAGGTATCAGTGAGCCGTTCATGCTGAATATTTTATGTAAGTTATAAAAAGCCACTAAAATCTATAAAATCAGCTTACATCGTGGCAGCGTTTGGGCTGCTTACTGACATTCAGGATATAATAATACAATTTAAAGAACCCCAATATAAACGTATATTGAATACTATAAAAAAAAAAAAAAAATATATATATATATATATATATATATATATATATATATATATATATATATATCTATATATAGATATATAGATATATAGATATATAGATATATAGATATACAGATATATATATATATATATATATATATATATATAGACCAAATTTGAGGTCTATATTCAACATTTCATCAATTACCGACTTCATCGGAAAAGTCAAATTTACAAATTTACAAATTTATCCGAGAATCGGCCGAGGAATATGCTGGCTCATCATCATCTGTATCTAATAGTTCTATGATTTCAACGTCCAAAGCGATTGCTCAGTCTCGTTGCCGAACTATTGCGTTACACCACATGAGCCAGGCCCAGGCCGGCAGAGTCCCTGTTGGAGCACCAGCTAACGTAATTAATGCTATTGAGCCAAGCCAATCCGACGATGAAGCTACCGTCCAAACTCCATTAATGATAAAACGCGATAGTTCCGTATGACTATAGAACTGCCACGGGGCTTACCACAAAGCCCTGTGATGCTCAAAATAATCATGTCATTTTAATAAACAAAAAAATAACACATTTATAAAAGTAGATTTTTTGTATCACAAAATTTTACAATACATTTTTAAGAATATTTCAACAGCCAAATTATCCTTAAGACAGTGTATTGCAAATTTCCTACTTGTATATTTTAAGCAATGAAAGAAGATGTGCTAGTTAGTTAGTTAGATTTTGTAAATACTGACATCTTAGAGCTCAGGCGGACAGACGGACATATGGATAAATTGGCGGATGTCAGTTATGGTTAGATCAGTTTTAGGGAGTGGTTCTTACCTGTTTCACCTGAATTCTGTGCTTAAATTTAGAAACTATTTTTTGAATACTCCTAATATTATGTATGAATGAAAATATCATATAATATGCTTAATAATTTATGTTAAAACATTTACTTTTCTAATCAGATGCTCCAACTTGTGCGCAAAATCAGTCGAGGATATATGGCGTTGCAAAGCATGAAGAGGCTCAAATAAAGTGCCTCGTTGATGCAAATCCCCATGAAGTCGACTTCAGTTGGACTTTTAACAATTCTGCAGAGAGCATTGACGTTGCGACAAATCATATATATCGCTTAGGTGAATTTTTATATTTCTATCTATATGTTTCCTTAAATCATTCAGAGTTTTTCGTCAGGCACAACATCTGTTCTAACATATACTCCAGTTACGGAGCTGGACTATGGCACTCTTCTGTGTGTAGCCACTAATAAGATTGGCAGACAACGAGTCCCTTGCATATATCACATAATTGCTGCAGGTAAAATAATTTGATGGCCCAATCAAATTGCAATGATAGTATTCCAAATTTTATAAATATTCCATTGTTTACAGGTCGACCTGATCAGGTGCACAATTGTACTTTATTAAATATTTCCATGACATCCCTGACAGCAACTTGTAGTGATGGCTTCAATGGCGGCTTGTCCCAACTATTCATATTGGAGCTTCAGGATGCAAACACCAAGGTAAGTACGAGCATGCAGAATATTCTAAGGATCATCTTCGCCTTGGGTACTATATTTTCTATATCAAAATTATCAAAATTGCATTTACCGGAATGAAATGAATGAAATACTATAATAATAATACTAGATATATTTCATAAATCTACGACCGGAGTGATCATGGCAAACCACAAAAGTTTATTTCTCTGAAAGTCTTAAAGCTAGAGGTTTCAAAGTTAGGTCCTCTATCGATGACTTTAAAATAATTTGTATATGCGTTCGAAGGCGTGACATATTGAAAAAATACCTGAAATTTATAACGTTTTGAAGCAATAGCTCCAACATATTTATGTTCCATTGTCTATATTTTATGAATTATATTGAATATAATATGTATAATTATGAAAAATTATATTATTGATACGATTTTATTTTTTATTATATTATTGATACGATTATATATATATATATATATTTTTTTTTTAGGAAATAAAGGCAAACATCACATCATCTGTACCCAGGTTTACAGTATCTGGCCTTGTCCCGGGCAATGTATATGTTTTATCAATTTATGCATTTAACTCAAAAGGACGATCTGATCCAACTATAGTTAATGCTGCTATGCTAAGAATGCCGGAAAAACAATTAACATTTGAACAAAGTAAGTGCAAATACAGTCAAAGTAAATTTTAAATAAAATTAAATAAATACCATGTACTATAAGGCATATACTTATAACTTTTATGGAAGAATGTTTAAAATAAATTAACATCTATATTGATTTTTCTAACGGAGGTTTGTAGTCTGTTCTCTGTAACTTGATTAAAATATATATATATAAATAATTTCTCCCCACAAAATATAAATAATTTAAACCCAATTTCTTTCTTTCAGCGAACAAACCTCATGCAGAATTATTATTTTCACCCATGATATCGTTAACTATCGGATTGACTTTGGCAGTTTTCATCGCAATATTTGCCATTGTGCTCGCCCTTCGTATTCCATGCGCTGCTACTTCAAGAAGGCGACAAAAGACGGTATCCCATGGCAGTGAATCTAGAGATGTGTCCCCTGGCCCGAGCGATCACAGCGTTGGCAAAGATATGGACGACAGTGATGATAGAAATCCAGATGTAGTACCCGAAATTATTGATTATGATGAACAAGTAAATTACTAAGAAAATTTTATATTCAATATTCAATATTCAATCTCAATTATACAGCTAAATGAAGGCTGTTGATATATATACTGTATATATATTGTTTCTTTCGAAACTGATGATAACGTTATTTATATATTTATAAATTACTAAAATTAAGCTTCGCCTTTAAAATCTATTTCAAATTCAGAGAGAGTGTGCCCGAAAACGACAGCATATATCTACAATCGACACAACTAGCTGTAACCCTCGTAGAAATCTTTTAGTTAATGCTCCCCTGGAACCGACTGTGAGTACCACAGATGGGGTCTTCTGTGCAGCTCATAACATTGGCTTTTGCACCTTACGAACTGACAGACAGAATCCAGCGAAGCAGCCAATCCGAACTTTACCAGTGGTAAGTATTTTGTTTTAGTGTTCCCGAAGGTGTTATATAAACAAATCTTTAAGACCCACGTGCATATGCCTAATTAGATATGGCGGTAATGGGTAATATTTGACTGCAATCGCTAAAACTGAGATCAGTCTTTAACAATTTAAACAAGGACAACAGCTTTAACAGGAAGGATGCGAAGCATCTTACCACTAATAGGGGCGACAATCGTTTCCTTTTGTGTAAGGATATTTACTAGATATTCATTGAACCTTATTATCTATTAGCTTGTTGTTACATTATAGATTTTATTTATATATATTATTATTAGTTTTATTAGATTACAGCTATTAGACGATTAGGCACCACACGAAAGGACCTCAGTCATTTCCTTGCTTTGAACAGATCAACAATATTTTTTAAAAATAGAATCTAAAAATGATTAAATTTCGAATTATTTTCAGAACGTAACTCCCCATGTTTATTCGAATGCCATTGCTCAATGCACACTTCCCCGCCAGTCGTACCGAAATGATTGGGCTAGATATAAGACTAACGTTGCCACAACAAGCCATGTCGCACTTAATTCAACATTTCATCAATTACCGACTTCATCGGAAAAGTCAAATTTACATCTTACCCGAGAATCGGCCGAGGAATATGCTGGCTCATCATCATCTGTATCTAATAGTTCTATGATTTCAACGTCCAAAGCGATTGCTCAGTCTCGTTGCCGAACTATTGCGTTACACCACATGAGCCAGGCCCAGGCCGGCAGAGTCCCTGTTGGAGCACCAGCTAACGTAATTAATGCTATTGAGCCAAGCCAATCCGACGATGAAGCTACCGTCCAAACTCCATTAATGATAAAACGCGATAGTTCCGTATGACTATAGAACTGCCACGGGGCTTACCACAAAGCCCTGTGATGCTCAAAATAATCATGTCATTTTAATAAACAAAAAATAACACATTTATAAAAGTAGATTTTTTGTATCACAAAATTTTACAATACATTTTTAAGAATATTTCAACAGCCAAATTATCCTTAAGACAGTGTATTGCAAATTTCCTACTTGTATATTTTAAGCAATGAAAGAAGATGTGTTAGTTAAATTAATACAACGTTTTTGTTCCTTATCTGTTTAAACAGAGGACAATGTGTCAAATTTTTACAATTGTTATGAACATTTATGTTTAACTCTTTGTTTAACTGAAACAATTAAAACGGAAAATTACAAATTTTTTAACTGTTATATTTTATTGGCTAATTCAGTTAGCAAGATATCTATGTACTTATGCATAATGTAAACTGATAATCTAAGTCAACTTAAAGGCATATGAATTAGAAATGCCAGCTACCAGACACGTAAATTGTATCGAGCGACACAAAATATAAATGGAAATAAAGCCACAACGGATATATAAAACAAGAATATATTAGTGCTCCAATGTCGGTAATGCCCGACTAGGAAATACCCTGGACCCCATGCCAATCAAATGTTTCAAAAACTCCTGTTCACCTATACTTACATATACATATACAAATCACGTACACCCCCACACAAGTATTCGTGTCATATATTAATACGATTCCCAAGTTTTCCGAGATCGATGTGGTAAAACAAAGTGTTTTTTCGAAAAAACTACTATATGGATAGATGAATGGGCAGGACTAAATTGAGTCGGTTCATTCCGATCAGAAATATATATCTTTCTTCTTTTAAAAACCCAATACGCTTATACACTAAATTCTCATTTCTGAAGTTTTTTATTTTTTTAATTCAACAAATTTGTTTTTAAAATTAAATTTATTAGATCAAATTTCTTCTGTGAAGCTTATCGATTCGAATGAAAAATTAAAAAAAAAAAATATAATATATACCTGACTATGGCGAAGAGCTGAGTCGATCTGGGTATGTCCGCTTGTCTATGTGTCTGTCCGATAGATCACGTAAGCTAAACTATAAAATCAGAAAAAATTAAAAACTTTATACTCTTGTATACCGTACGCACCAAATAGTTTACTCTTCGTTAGACTGGGATTTTGAAAGTATCATCATTTTTTTACCCCCGAATCCCCTAGAAAATCAGAAAACTGGTTTCATATGGTAAAGTGTTGTTCTTTGGTACATATGGTCAGATAATTTGATAATGTCTATGAGTTTATAAATGAAAATTTTAAAAATGTTGAAAACACCAGGTTGGCTTTTGGTTAAGGGTACATACATATACATATATATATATATATATATACTAGTCGTCCGACCAGCGCACTAACTGGTTTTTATGCAATTCTTTATTACAATATTCGATGTAATAAAAAATAACAATAATAAAAAAAAAGTTTTAATTATTTTGACCATGATTGTATATATTTCTAACAGTTAGATACATTGTCTATGCGTAACACAATTCTTATAATGTAACCTACTTGGTTTTTAGATGAAAATAAAGAAAATAACCAAACCAAATCTTTACTTTGTTTGAATTTTACTACCAAAAAAATAAGTACAAGATTGCTGCTGGAATAATTAAGATGAATTAAGAGAGACTTAACGATTGCTGAGTAAAATGAAACCCTAACTTGGTTAAAGTAATTATATTTGTAAAAATAATTTTTCAAAATATTCACGAAGACTATTATTTCTTGATAATTTATATGGAAAATGTGTTTTTCTTACATCTAAAATATTTTATCGGATGTGGATATGGACGCGAGTAGTAGCACCACTAATCATACAATAGTTGTAAGTACATATTTTATCGCTAGTTCATGTAATCGATAGATTTATTGGTAAAAATTGCCATCTCTAATCTAGGGCAAAAGGCGTCTACCTACAAATACAAGTGACAGAAAATTGTTTGTGGAAAATATACGAATTTTCTTTAAACATGGGCACCCTATCTGATTTCGGTCAAATAGCTTTAAAATGGGATCCAAAAAATTTAGAAATCCGCACAATGTCAGTGGAGAAAACGTTAGAGCCATTAGTTTTGCAGGTGACAACGCTTGTGAACACTAAAGGGCCAAGCAAAAAGAAAAAAGGTGAGGCTGCTATTCAAATTTCATTTTGTGTTTAATGCTTCTTTTAAAGCGTCTATTCATCGTATATTGAATAGTGATTTTTTTTTTGTGAATACAATGTCTATATAAGTGCAATGTGTATTGGATGCTCCAACATCAACTTCTGCGTGTAAATTGATGTATGTGTGTGTGCGTGTCTGTCTGTTAATTGGCACACACGTTAAATGTATATAGTTACATTGTATATACATACCTATGTAAAAGTAATGATACTTGAAAGATTGATGAAAAACAATATATTTAGTATGTACAATGTCCTCATAACTTTTTAAAATTGTATGTGTTGGAATTTAAGTCGCATTATGAAAATATTTGCAATGCTATAAATGTTATAATTTACTTATATATTTAACTAGTCGATTTTGCCATATCTCACATAATTAATGTATCCATCGTGAGTTATAAAAGCTAAATACTAATAGGTGAAATTTTAATATAACAAAAGTTATTGGAAGCAATACGCAGAATCAAAAAAATCGACCTATAACAGGTGCAAAATTAGTTATTATTAAAAATCTGCAATTTAATAATAGAAATACGTGCATTCACTTCAAGTTAAAATTGTATTTCGCTATCTGTTATCCTCAAAAACTAATTACTGAACAATGGTCAGTCCTAACTTTCTAACACTGCATTACATACATACATATACTGAGGCTTACACACACAATGCACACAATGACCCAAAAACTATTCAACGTCTGAAATGAGAATCAGCACACTGTTTACAAAAGCACACATACATACGAGTATGTACAGAAATAGTGGCTTATTTGAATCAGTTCATGTGTAGTGTAAATAAGTGTAGTAGTAGTAGTAGTGGCTTAAAGTTTATAAGACAAACAAAATTTTTTAAAATTTGTTTCAAGAATAATAGTTTAATTAAAAAAAAAAAAAAAAAAAATATATATATATATATGTATATATATATATTGAAATTTTAAAGTTACGAATTCACAATTAAATCAATTAGGATCCAAAATATTTTCAAGAGTTAGTATTTGTTGAAAGACTGTTTTAGTAATCACAGTCATAAGGCGTTAACTCAGGTCCGACGCAGATGCTTTCTATAGGATATAGTAACAATCAAACATTCGTAGTATTATTCTAACAAAAATAGCTTTTTTTTAATAAAAAAAAAATATATTACAAAATTGGTTGTATTAATATTGTTTTAAATTTACTTACTTTTAAAACACATTAATTTAAAATACAAATTTATTTATTTATTTATTTTTTTTTTATATATACTTAATCTATTTTGGACTATTTTTGCCCTCGCTAATGGTCATTTGTCTTGAAGACGCCCTCTTGATGTAATACATAATAATAAATTATATTTATAAATATGCATCCAATGTGATGTCCAATTATTTGTATTTAAATTTAATCGCAAATAGAATTCTTTTAGAATTGAAAAAAGGAGGTATAGCACTCCGCTTTAGCTTTGCAACGATATCTATACGCTGAGCTAGGAATGACAAATCATATTCATTGAATTTATATTATTTTTCGTATATTTCAGAATGAAATATAATATAACTCATTATAAAAGCTTCAGATAGTAATTAATAATTAATCAAGATAAGAAAGTAAATACGACTAAATGGTTTATTTATTATGAGACGTTGTTACATTCTTTCCCTTTCTTTTTTTAATTTTAGGCAAATCCAAGCGTGCAAGTGCACTAGTTGCTGCTGTGGAAAAAGCAACAGAAAACTTTATACAGAAAGGAGAGCAAATTGCCTATGAGAATCCAGATATTACACAAGAAATGCTTTCTGCCGTTGATGAGGTACGCAAAACTGGAGATGCTATGAGCATTGCAGCAAGGGAATTTTCAGAGGATCCATGCAGTTCCCTGAAGCGAGGGAATATGGTTCGAGCAGCGCGAAACTTGCTCTCGGCAGTAACACGCTTATTAATTTTAGCAGATATGGTGGATGTTCATTTGTTGCTTAAATCGCTTCACATTGTTGAAGATGATCTGAACAAACTTAAGAATGCATCCAGCCAGGATGAGCTTATGAACAACATGAGGGTAAGAATACATTCATTTCAAGCAATGAAATTTTTCACAAAATACATAAATCGATTTACTAGCAATTCGGTCGTAACGCTGGAGAACTCATAAAACAGGCAGCAAAGCGCCAACAAGAGCTTAAGGATCCGCAATTGCGAGATGATTTAGCTGCTGCACGTGCAATGCTTAAGAAGCACTCAACAATGCTTCTGACCGCATCAAAAGTGTATGTTCGTCATCCAGAGTTAGACTTGGCCAAAGTCAACCGAGATTTTATCTTAAAACAAGTGTGCGATGCTGTCAATACCATTAGCGATGTGGCTCAAGGCAAATCGTCACAGCCTACGGATGTTTATAGTGGTGCAGGAGAACTAGCTGCGGCTTTGGATGATTTTGACGTGGGTTTTTAATCGTTGTAAATTTTGCACTTTTCTAAGACTTTGTTTATACAATTGTAGGAAGGCATTGTAATGGATCCCATGACATACAGCGATAAGCGTTCACGTCAACTGCTCGAGGAACGTCTTGAAAGTATTATCAGTGCTGCTGCACTGATGGCCGATGCCGATTGTACACGGGACGAGCGCAGAGAGAGAATTGTTGCCGAATGCAATGCTGTCCGCCAGGCTCTACAGGATCTCCTGTCTGAATACATGTCAAACGTAAATAGCTTTGAGGCCTTTTGGCACATATCAACATTCACATATTAACATTCACATATTTTCAGATGGGTCAAAAAGACAATAGCCCTGGGCTAGACCGAGCAATTGATCAAATGTGTCGTAAAACGAGAGATTTGCGTAGACAGCTGCGTAAAGCTGTTGTTGATCATGTCTCGGATTCATTTTTAGAGACAACTACGCCTTTAATTGATTTAATTGAAGCCGCGAAATCTGGCAATGAAAAATTAGTGCGGGAGAAGGCTGAAATCTTTACGAAACATGCTGAGAAATTAGTTGAAGTTGCGAATCTCGTATGCAGTATGTCAAATAATGAAGACGGCGTAAAAATGGTTCGATATGCCGCTGCCCAAATCGAAAGTCTATGTCCCCAAGTAATAAATGCTGCATCCATACTCACGGTGCGACCCAATTCAAAGGTTGCCCAAGAGAACATGTCTGCTTATCGGCAGGCATGGGAAGTGCAAGTTCGAATATTAACAGAAGCTGTGGATGACATTACAACCATTGACGACTTTTTGGCTGTCTCCGAAAATCATATTCTAGAAGATGTAAACAAATGCGTTATGGCACTGCAAGTCGGGGATGCCAAGGATCTGCGTGGAACGGCTGGATCTATTCAAGGCCGATCGTCACGTGTGTGCAATGTTGTTGAGGCTGAAATGGACAACTATGAACCATGTATTTATACAAAACGTGTTTTGGAAGCAGTTAAAGTTCTACGCGAACAAGGTGTGTATAAGACTTGAAATGTAATATTGTGGGTTTACGATTTATAGCAATGAGACAATACCTGTTTCCCAAGGAAGTCTAACAAATATAATTATAAGGAGTTAAAGTATAATTCTTGAAAGGAGGAGTAAAAGTATAAATCATTGAAAGCCGAAACTTAAGAGTTAAATTATTTTTAAAAATTAATTTAAATAAACAAAATATTATTTTACCTTTATTTTGCAGTAATGATTAAGTTTGAACAACGAGTTGATGCTGCGGTCGAGGCTCTTTCGGCTAATACCAATAAAAATGTGGATGAGAATGACTTTATCGATGCTTCCCGACTGGTTTACGACGGTGTGCGTGAAATTCGTCGTGCAGTGTTAATGAACCGCGTAAGAACACATATATTTCAATCTTACATATTTCTAATACTGTAATTGTAAATCATATTATCTAGAGATCAACTAATCGAAATGAGTTTACGATTGCGATCGTATCTCTATTTTCCATTGTGCACGTTAAAGTCTTAAATCCATTTATAATTTACAATTAAGCTTTACTCGATCTTTCATCTCCATCTCTGTCAGTATAAACTGTTTCTCGTATTATTCTTATAACTAGTAAAAAAAATTTTAAATTTAAATGAATTTTGTTTGTCTATCTTTTAAAAATAACTGCATATTTATCTAAATTTTTCATTTTCATTTCAGAGCTCTGACGATCTAGATACTGACACAGAATTTGAACCGGTCGAAGACCTAACATTGGAAACACGTAGTCGATGTAAAGCATATTTTCACTTTATTCAAATAGTAAAAAATAGTCGTTTTTTTTTCGTTGTTATAATTTGTTTAAGCGGATATTCCAGTTTTAAATAATTAATTCATTTTTGTAGTTTTAATCAGAAAGATATTTAATTTGTTGAAATTCGCTTTGCAGCAAGCGCTCATACAGGGGATCAAACTGTTGACGAATATCCGGACATCAGTGGCATTTGTACTGCTAGAGTAAGTGCCTCAGTGCTGAGAAATAATACTCAATTATAATGTTTTGTCATGTTAACTTGTTAGGAAGCGATGCGTAAAATGACGGAAGAGGATAAGCAAAAAATTGCTCAGCAAGTTGAACTGTTTCGTCGTGAAAAACTTACTTTCGATTCAGAGGTCGCTAAGTGGGATGACACTGGCAACGACATCATTTTCTTGGCAAAACATATGTGTATGATAATGATGGAAATGACGGACTTTACAAGGTAATTTAATGAGTGATAAGGAATACTCCCTAAGCTGATTTACTGAGCATCACTGAAAGAGATATAAAAGTTAAATTGCATTAATTCCTTTAATAATCATAATTTACAACCAATAACTTATGAAACCTTGTATATCAGCTAAATAACATATATTTTTTAATTTGCAGAGGTCGTGGTCCGTTGAAGACCACCATGGATGTTATCAACGCCGCCAAAAAAATATCTGAAGCTGGTACTAAGCTGGATAAGCTAACTCGAGAGATAGCAGAGCAATGCCCCGAAAGTAGCACTAAGAAAGATTTGTTAGCATACTTGCAACGTATTGCTCTCTACTGTCATCAAATCCAGATCACTTCGAAGGTCAAAGCGGATGTCCAAAATATTAGTGGCGAATTGATCGTTTCCGGGGTAAGCATTCGTCAATACCTTTGCCACTCATAATAATTATTCCTTGGACATCTTTCAGCTGGATAGCGCAACTTCTTTGATTCAGGCAGCTAAGAATCTGATGAATGCTGTTGTGTTGACCGTAAAATACTCTTACGTAGCTTCAACTAAATACACAAGACAAGGCACTGTTACTGTAAGTTTATCTAGCATATTTTATTCTATATATTCGAGATTCCGACTTTGATTTATTGTGGATAGTGAATATAACAATTTTATATACATAATCAAAAATTTTTCTATATTAACATTCTTCTTTTCTTTTTCAAGTCTCCAATCGTGGTATGGAAAATGAAGGCGCCAGAGAAAAAGCCTCTGGTGCGGCCTGAGAAACCGGAGGAAGTTCGGGCCAAAGTTCGAAAGGGATCGCAAAAGAAGGTTCAAAATCCAATTCATGCACTTTCTGAATTCCAGAGTCCCGCTGATGCTGTTTAAAGGACATCAATTGAATATTATAATTTAAAGTATTATATACCCACTTGATACAATTTTATTATATTAATGTATTTCTAAACGGTAAAAGTTTAATGTTATCATCAAAGATATATATTTTACGATTGCCAATAATAAATAATTATACAGTAGATTTTTTTCCCCGACTGGCTGTTATATATATTTTAGTTTATTTAATGGAAGATAAGATAGTTGAGTAATGTTTTTACGTTTTCTTTTCATTTGATTCATCTACTGACTATAAAATGTTATATTTGGCTGAGCAGCAGATAATTCAGTTGGCTTCATCATTTTATCGAGGGGTCGGTGTATGATAGGAAATGCTGTAAGGCTAAGGTTAGCTTAAAATAAATCAGATGACAAAAAAAATGGTAAGTGAAATAATATTTTCCGTGACTCGGTACACAAATCTCAATCCGAAAGAAGCGGAATCTTATTAATTTTTTATGAGCATTGCTGCAACATTGTTTTAAAAATGAATATCAATTTCACTCCAAATTTAAATTAGGTCAACCACACGCTCGTCTAAATGGTGCATCAGTAAGCTTTTGTCTGCATGCATTAAACACTGCTTGCTTTAGCGTGGTTTGAAACCCTGCTGACATTTTCTATCGATTTCAAGGAAACGGGTTGAATTATCTATTATTTTATTTGAGATTTTCAGATTAGATATTGAACTATCAAATAAAATAATGATAAAGAAATGATCACGATTTATGTTGACATTTCAGCTTTTAAAATAAAATCATTACCAGCTTATATAAACAACTGCTGTGTGGGTTAGTTTGCTAAGAAATTCTTTATATAAGTTTAAAATTATTAATGTTTTTCTAAAGTGCTAAATTCCCTTTTGACCAACAAAGTATCAGGAATTCAGGGCGTACATCTTTATTTGGTCTTTTAAGTCTGTTTTTTTAAATATATATTAAACACCATGCAACCAACAACAAATGCAACTCAATTTTAAAGTGATAAATATTACTTTTATAATCGACAGGAAAAAGCCAAGTATTTCCAATAATCAAGTTTTAAACATAATTTAAATGACAATCGATAAATGAAATAAACAAGACCATTAAAAATAACATTGAAATTTGTATAATTATTTAAGCATAATTATCCATTTTCATGTTTCTTGAACTACGAGACTACTACTAGTTAACGGGTTATCCTTATTCGGCACTTTTCGAAAATCTTCCTTTGCAGTGTTGTCACCTGAAAAGGATATCACAAACATTAGAATATCGCCAAAAAATTAAATATTGGCAGCTCCATGGAAACACTTACATATGTCTGGAATGTCGCTCTCCATATGTTCTTTACTTGATTTGTTCTCATAGATGCTGCTGTCGTCTAAAGCACTGTCGTCATCTATGTTATTTGAGCTTTCAATTTTCCGGAGTTCGATTTGTAAGTCTTCTCTGCGCCGCTCTATTAGATTTTCCAACTCGTATTTACTTTTTGCGAGCAGCTTTTCTGTTTGTACCGTATGCGTTCGAGGTTGAAAATATAAGTGTGGTTTGGTTTTTGTACGAATTTGATTTTGTTGATAAATCATTGACGACTCCCATGCATTGAAGTCCCTAAGGCGTGCCATCTTCTTCTCCAAACATTTGATTTCAAGTTGCTTACGCTTCCTATCTAAGAATAATGTATCACGTTCTTTTTGAAGCAAAGCTCTCTCTTGTCGCTCCTGATTCTCTAGTTTTTTTTCGATTAGGGCCTTTTTATCTTCCGTTTTTTTCAGCCGCGACTCTTCTTGGCAGAATTTTTGTAATGTTCCCAAAAGTGAACCAAACATGCGACGGTTTCGTGCTCTCGACTCGGAATCGATTCCTTGGGCTTCAACAATTTCCTCCCTCGATGGCAGTTCTCGAATTACACGTGAATTCACCCGAGGGGTTGGTAGCCACAATTCGTCCTTGTCCGAAAGCCGATTAAACACCAATTTTCCATCGTGCGTACGTCGCTTTTGTTTAAGAGGATCATGGCGTTGGCTGCTCTTATCTTCATTTTGTTCGTTTTTCTTGCTTAAGACATCTGGATTATATTTCTCTACTCTAAAAAATAAGCACTCGTAATATGGATTTTTTGTGATGTTTTTAGATAAATACCTAGGTTCCTTCAGTCCCCTTCCAACAAGGCGGCGAATATTGTCATTTAGTGAAATTAACGACCGTTTGGCGCAGTCCAATTTTATCTCC
Source organism: Drosophila fulvimacula (assembly GCA_035045555.1). Taxonomy (NCBI): domain Eukaryota; kingdom Metazoa; phylum Arthropoda; class Insecta; order Diptera; family Drosophilidae; genus Drosophila; species Drosophila fulvimacula. The sequence goes on along the minus strand of JAWNOX010000009.1, from coordinate 1,727,736 downwards.
AAGTCTCCAACAGAGGATGAAGCAATATTGTCTTCCATCTTATAATAAAAAAGTATGCTTGGATAGATGAATTTTAGTAGATAAAGGTGATAGAAGTTCATACGATATATCTATCGATATTTTGGTGCTGGTATATTTTTGAATGTTTATTAGGAGTATTCCCGTTGGGAAATTTAATTTATATAATAGACAATAATTATGTATAAAAAAATGTTTTCGATGTTTTTAAAATTACCTATAGGATTTGTTTTTTATTTTGCATTGTATATTTTGTGTTTTGGTAACAATTAAATATTGCTTATTGTTCGGTAAACCAAACTTATGTTATGACTCGATTTCTGTATATTATTGATTCGTGGAGGATCTGCGACAGTAGACTATAAATGAACGCAAAATCGTCAATGGAATGGACAGGGAAAGCAATCTCCGATATAGAGCAGAGGCTAAATAGGAAGTATTTCGCAATTAAGAGTTTAAAATTAATTTATTTTTATTATTATTTATTATTTAAAAGAAAACTTTAAATATATATATATATATATATATATATATATATATATATATATATATATATATATATATATATATATATATATATATATATATATATATATATATATATATATATATATTATATTTATATATATATATATATATTTTAAAAAAATAATTTAAGGAGTACCCAAAAATTATTAAATCTGAATCAATTAAGTTAATAAATATTTTGATATAAATTGAGAGTGAGATATTAATAATTCGCGACTGGTTTAATGCAAATGAAGTAATTTGGTTCCATATTCATCGTTTCACGCCGACGCCAGTTATATAAAATTTAAGCAAAATTGAATGTTCCAGTTTTCTACTGTTATCGATAATCTCTGAGCGCTAATCTTGTTTTGGACATAATTATATTTGAAAAAAAAGTACATATCTTCGGTCCGTGATTTTATGTGAAGAAAATATAAATTATTATAATTATTTAGTTTCTTCGTATCATACAAACAAAAAAAGAACAGCAATGGCTGCTTCAGATTTACTTTCCACAATTGTTCTTAATGATTTAAAGGAAATGGGAATTAAACACAAAGGAAAAAAACAAAAAGTTATAAAGGTAAGATAATAAAAAGATTTCAAACTTTGAAATAAATTATTCTTTATGTACATACCTACAGAATTCGAGCGGTCAGCGGCTGTTTCACCAAGGTTTGGAGCATCTAAAATTGACTGACGCATTTCTTGCTAGCGGCACCGTAGTTCAGGTACCCCAATTCATCACAGAAGCCTGTAGCTACATTTTGGAGAATTCTGAAACGGAGGGGATTTTCCGTAAAGCTGGATCTGCAGCAAAACAACGAGAAATTAGGGTAATTTATATATATTTTAAAGTACTATTTTTTTTTTTTAATGATTATTATTTGCAGAAATATCTTGAAGCTGGTCAACCACTGGGAAAATTATACCGCGTGATTGATGTTGCCAATATTGTTAGCTATTTTTTTCGAGAACTTCCCGAACCGCTTATACCGGTCGAGTTGCATGAAACACTTGTTAGATGTCTGATGATTGGTGAACCCAATCGCATTCGATCAATACAGCTGGCATGTTTACTAATTACTCCATTAAATGTACACACTTTGGCATATTTTATGCAATTCTTACAAACCATCACGCGACATGTGAAATACAATAAAATGAGTGCTGAAAACTTGGCAATTGTGATTGCTCCAAGCGTCATGCCCTACCGTGATATAAATAGTGTCCGATTTAAGAATCATATCAAGTTAGTCGAGCTGCTAATTAAGAACTCGCACATTATTGGAACGATTCCTTCTCATATTAAAGAGAAACTCGAAAAAACGTCGAATCCTCAGCAAACCAAGAAAACTGTCGGTGTGCACTGTTCAGCCATCAAAAGCAAAATGCGCAGAAGTCGTAAGTATGGAAATATGTCCGTGCAAGCAATCTTTAATCAATGTCTTTATTAGATATATTCAATGGCCTCAAAACTATAGTTGGGTCATCTGCTAATGCGACAGGACCGGTTCAGTCGTCTCCAAAATCTGGGGAAAATACGAGAGCTTTGCATAAAGCCAAATCGCAGCTGAATTGTCAGATTGAGCCCATGGATACGTCGCCCAGAAGATACATGAGCAAGGGAGCGTTTACTAAATCTGTTAGCGCACTTAATGAAGATGAAAAGTATGTACTTCATATATCTTAAAGAAATTACATGATTGACTTTGCAAGTAATATGTGAGTAAGGTTGTAAGTTTTTATTGCAATTAAAATTTGTTTTGTTTAGAATATGTATAATTAATTAGAAATCTAAACGAGTTGTTCGCTCACTTTTCTGTTATTGATATGTTAATTGCCATATTTGATATTTATATATAAATACTTTATCTTTGCAGAAAGCACAGACGCTCAACATTGCACGTGGCTGCAAATGAAGGATCCATCAAACCAAGCTCATATCCAAGCACGGACCGAAGGTGGAGTCTTATGAGCACAGGATGGGCAAAGTGTAAAAAAAAGGAAAAGACGTCACATAATCCTGATAGTTCAGTTACCGATATATTAGAGAACAAAGATCCTGTCATTGACACCCAGTCAAAAGTGGATCCAAGTATTTCAAAAAGAGAATACGACGCTATTAGCGATCGTCTAGCGACAATCAACACTAATGTTCCAGAACAGAAACTAAGCAGTGTTAATATGCCCACCAGTAGCGTAACTACTTTTGAGCAAAACAATGAAAAATCTCAACGACACATACGAAGAAGTATCAACAGAAATTATATGAATTCACCAGTTAAACTAAGAACATTACAGAAGGCAAATACACCTACAAACATTACCAGGCACAAGACCTGGCATGTTAATTCCGAAACCAAGTTACCTAGTAAACTGCCCACACCTAAAATACCAGGCCCAGATATAGTTATGTCAGATGTTTCGACCCGAACGGTTAAGCAGCAAGAGCCTAACTGCGAGCAATGGTTGCCAGCTAATATATTTTTTCAAAATTCAGCTGTAAAAGAAAATAAAGTCAAATTTTGTGCACAAAGTCAGGATTCGGAATTATTACAAACTCCATATTCGCATTTTCAAAATAAAAATCGGATCAAAAACGCAACCGGTCCATTCAAGACACCAATAGGTCGAAAGAATCCGTTGGCCTTTGGCTCGGCTATTCATGTATTTGATGTGGATCAGGGGCGTGAATCTATTGCCCGTCTACGCACTGAGAATGCTGGAATGGTTTTAGCAAAAGCAAAGTTATTCGATGATTTTAACAGCTGAATAGCTGATCTTAAAATAAAAAAACGTTTTATGAAAATGCTTAGAACAAAATTTAAAGTCGAGCAGATAACATGGTACAAAATTCAACTATTTTATAATACATTAACGCCAAGTCGTTATAGCGAAAGACTTTAGTTATTAATGCAAATGGTTTAATAATATAATTTAAAGAATCAAGATTGAGTAAAGCTGTCGATATAGCTTGAATAAAATCATAAATTCATTTCGTTATAATTAATCTTAAATTTTTTTTAAATACATGTAATATCTACATGTTACTCATACTATTGTTCAAGCATGATCATGGTCTTTACTACCATCATCAATGTACAAAGCGATCGAGTAGAGGGACATACGAAAAACATTTGTGCCACGCTGCGGGAGACCATGGCAATAGATCTAAGTTATTTTGTAGATAAGAATTTTAAATAAAAGACGTCATTCTTCGGAGCGACGATGAGTTCATAAATAAATGTAAATTCTATATGGCAATATAATTTGTCGATCTAGAAACTAAACAGAACAGCTCTTTATTCACTCGTATAATTTGCAAGCTGTAAGCGTTTGATCCATGATAAATATATTTATTAATTTAACAAATTTTTATAAATTTTTTTATTTAACAGAGATCTTTAAAGCTGGTATGACCTAAACCGATATGGAATTTTTGGCCAGTCTCAAGTGGGCGTCTGCATGAGCGGAAGTTACTAAGAGCAACTGAAGCGTGTCAGCTGAAGGAGAGTGCTGAAGCAGGCCCTGCCGACCTATAAGTATGAAAAAGTAGTCGGATTTGTTCGACTAGCAGACTATGAATCAATATATATATATATATATATATATATATATATATATATATATATATATATATATATATATTAGCATTGGAACTTATCGTTAACAAAATTGTCAATTATTTATTTACAGAACATATTATAAAATATTAATATGAATTAGATTCTTAGTGCATTTTTAATCAGCGTTCGACTTCTACCAATCTTGACTGCTGGCAGTCTGAAATGATTTGCTGTTGTCGGTGTAGAACTGCGCATACCATTTTCGGAATTTTTTAATGGGAGATTCTTCCATTACGAGCACTGGGTTGCTGCGATACATCTTATGATTCCATATATTCATATCCCGCTCGAACTAAAGCAATTGAAAAATATGAATAGTTCAACAATTTGAAAGACTATTTTACTTACCATAACAGTTTCGCCGATAATTAAAAACTTCATAAAGAAAGCCATCCATCGGGGGGCATAAAATCGGTGAACTACTTTCTGTAATAATGGCTCTACTGGAGTAATTGCTTGAAATATTTGAAAACTTCCGAAGGCAGGGCAGTGCAAAGTGAGATGAACGTAAGCGGGTCCAATCTGTAAAAGAAATATATTGTGTAATAATATAATATACGAAGAGTCAAGAAGGAAATACCTGTCTTCCGACTACAGTCATTTGAAAACATTGAAACTTTCCGAACAATTCAAAGGTGTGTCCCATCTGTAGTTCAGCTATGTGCTTGATATCTGAAGGATTCCAGCTAAGATTGAGTATTAGCAATAAGATTAACATAGAATTTGCTTCATTCATATATATGTACCTTGCCTCCCAGCGGTGATCTCCGAGCTTGCGGAATATACTGTGCTTTTGATCCGTGCTACCAGTAATAATATTCTCAGTGTGAATAGCCTTGAAGTGTGCTAGGTCTGCACCGTTTTCCGGTACCTCTTGAATGTGACAACTTATGTAGAACTCATTGCGACCTTGGTAAGTTATTGCGTTGCTCTCAACTTCCTTTGATTTGGGAAGGTCCCATGGTATTTCAAATCCCTCTGCACTGTACCATACAAATACGAACCCATTTGCTTCTTTGCAAATCCATTTCCTTGTTTTTGTGCCCGGAGGAACTATAATGAAGTGAATCTCTGTTCATATATTTATGAAACATCAACACGGAGATAGGTATGCTTACCGCAAGTGCTGTAGGGAATGTTGGTACACACTCCATCGCTTCCTCTAAAGCTCCAGTGGTGAAAGGGACATTCTATGTTGTCCCCTACAACTCGGCCGCCAATGCCCAAATTGGCGCCCAAGTGTGGACAATATGCGTCCAATATGAAAACTTCGTTCTTTTCAGTACGATATGCCACCAGCTGCTCCCCTAAGCAAGATACGTGTGTCGATTCACCAGCTTTAAGTTCCGATGACTCGAGAATGCCGTACCACCCATTCGGGAATGGAGGCGGCAGTTCCTTTGACCCGATATTTCGCGATTTTCTTATTCGATTGATTGCGTCCCGTTTGCCGTTGCATCTTACATTTTTTTCCGTTTGCACCATATTTCCGTCATCCGTATGCTTCTATGAGTTTTTAAACAGTTATGAAATATGAATTATGTAATTGGAATGCAAATTCTAAATTTTTGGATTTGATAAGAATTTTTGGCCCGTCAAAGCCGACCAATACGCTAATCTAATATATATAAAATATGTGAATATTGCAGTCGGGCGTTACCGAATGCTTAATACTCGTTTACCGTCTACAAACAATTAAATACTTTTTTTGTAAGTCTTAAGAGAGAGACTGCATTAACTTAATTGTCGAATTTTTTAGCTCTATCTTGAATGAGAGACATTTTGGGATATATAGAGTATGGGCGGATATACAGCTCCCGCAGGCGGACATCTCCAGTAACCGGACGAACCGGACAATGCTAAAATTGACTTTGTTGAAGCAACAACTATAAAAAACTGTTTTCGAAAAGCAGGATTTGTGGAGTCTATAGCTGCTGAAGATTTTAGTGACCTACCACTATCCAGATTTTTTAACTTAAGTTTACTTTTAAAATTTTAAATAGATGATGTAGATTTTTTAAACATAGATAGGTCATTAGAAACAGCAGACCACAATATTGAAATTAACAGATATAAAGAATTAGCCAGTCATGATTTTTTAGTTTATCAACATTTAAACAATTTAAAAAGTCGCTTCGAGTTCTTACAGCTTAAGCATCCGCAAACAAATATTAGACAGTCTACAATTGATTTATGAAAAAAGAAAATAAATAAAATAAAATGTGAAATATTAACATATATGTACATAATAATAACCAAAAAATCTGAATTTAATATATTATATTAATTTTATTAGCGATTTCTTTATCACCTCCCTCAGGCGAAGCTTGCACTGTATATATATTATATTTTATATTTTCATCATATTAGCATTTATGTTGATTTGTCACACTCCTAATCGGAGTTAAGCGTTAAGAGTTAAGACTAGGTTACCCACGAGTATGTATTCGAGTTTCATGGTTTTGCGATCATACGGGCAAACGGAAGAACATCACACAAAATCAATAAACTCTTTTCACTGAGTGAACGTGTATAACAATAGTATTTTTGGGACAGATAAATAATGAATTCTATATGTTGTTGCACTATTGACATGATTTAATAACAGACATACCTTAACCCAATTGAGAGGCACAAAGAGTAACCAATACAACGAAACACAAAGAAGAATTACTGAACAAATCACTATAAATGTGTTGAGGTCAATGTGTGGTACTAATTTTAGGCACTGATCATACTTCGTTATCAATTTCAAGTCGTTCAGAAATGAGAACACATTATTCTTTTCAAAATCCATTATATTACTTATTTATTTTATTTTTTTTTTTCTGTAAAGGTTGCTTTAGCATCTGTATGTGTCCCGTTGACTTTTGAAAAGAATGCTGGACTGTTCTTAAATGAAAAACAAAATAATTCAATTCGTATATAAATGTTGCCCGGAAAGTTTGTCTGCAAGTATAATCGAGCGTAACAAACACTATTGTGAGCTGTTGACGATTAGGAATACATTGGAATAAATAAGAAATTTGTTTTCGACGCTGATCTGCTGTGCTGATACTCTTCTTCCTATTCCCTTTTATTCGACACTTAAGGCGTGAAGCCGCTTCCGGATCAGAGCACACGTCATTTAAATGCAGTCTGAGATTTACGAAAATGTCCTATTGCGCCAGACAGATGAACTTGGCTATTATGAATTGCCAATTGACAGTTAATTTGTTGTCTGTTACAAACAATTGCCCCAAATCAATATACAGTTTTTGATCTTCGATCTATAGGGACACCGTATTCAAATTCAGTCGTCTGATAAATTGCAAATTCATCTGATAAAACAAAGTAAAACGAGTCGCAGTAACTGTCAGCATTGGTATTTTTGATGGCAATGACGTGCATGCGGGGCTTTGTTGATTATATGAACATAATGTTAAATTCCTAGATGCCTTGGTGTATTTTTATGTGAGTATGGTAGTGGTATACCACTATTACTCTACTATTTTTAAGCTTTCTAATACTTTACTGTGAAATAAGTAAGTAAGGGAGGTTTTTAAAATAGTTAATAAAATTCAAAATGTCTTCATAATAATATAAGGCTTTTCAGAAAAAAAGTCTACGAGGCTAAAATGACATTACACATTTTCGCACACTCAATTTACAAAATTCCATCATATTGGACGGAGCAGAAGGTTAAAACAATACTGAAAGTAGTAGATCTTTTAGAGATCAGTTAAATTTTATTCTTTGCCTATCTATACCTTGGTAAAGTTAATTCCTTAAATACATATTTATTTTATAGCATATTATCAGTAAAAAATTCTGAAGCCATTAAAGACATAAAGACATATATAATTTTTGTTAAGGTAGTTTTGGGATTCTATCTGCCAAACTATCAAAAGTATATATATTCTTGATCAGCTCGACGAGCTGAGTCGATATAGCCCTGTCCGTCTGTCCGTCCGTCCGTCCGTCTGTATGGACGCGCTGATCTCGTAAACCACAAAATCTAGAGATCTGAAATTTGACATGTATACTCGTGAATACCATACGCAATACCAATTTTTTTTCGATAACTCATCCCGTTTCCGAATTATCGATAAATTTCGATAAAGTCGTTTTCAATGATGTGTACCATTAAAGCTAGAGACTTTAAATTTTTTGTGCAGATAGGTGTAGTGAATGCGGACATTTTGTAGTTTTTGGATTTTGGATGCCACTTGTGCTTTGGCAAATACACAGATACGAATGTCATAATTACACTGTGAAAATTTGATTAAGAAAGTCCATCTAGAAAAAGTTATTAAACATTTAATTTCCCATATCATAGGCAGTCGAGCGAAGTCGCTGCTCAGTTAGCATGGCGCGTGCTCATATTACGTTCGTGTGTGTTCGTATGTGTGTATGTGTTGCTTGAAATATATATGTAAAATAATCATAGCCTGCTACGAATATCGGCTATTCGAAGGGTTCAGGGTATCTCCTAGTCGAGAGGTCTCGACTAGAGCTTTCTTACTTGTTCAAATTTCAAGCAATAATATAACTTGTATTATAAATTATACAATCATTCATGATTTTCCTAGTTGTGCTATTCGAAAATCTTAGCCTAATAGAGGAGCGTTATTTCGAAGTCCTCATAAGGACAGGAAACAGCCATTCAGAGAATATACTATGTACGGTATTAAATAAAAGAAAATTGTGTAACGTCTATAAAATCATTTATGTATTTTTATAAACCACAAGAAACTAACTTTGCAATACAGATTATTTTTTTAAAACTGGAATATAAAATTAGTTTTCAAAACGAAACTCAGAATTCTATGTTTGAGCTTCAAGTCTTCTGGACTGAATGTGTATTGTACAAAATGTGGTGCAAAGTGCTCTCCTTTCGCAATTATACTTGACTTTTATAGGTGCAGCCTACATTTTCATAGGAATCGCGGAGCTCTATTAATCAGTCCAGCACGTTTTTCTTTTGCTTCAACAAATAATTTTTCACCTTCGGAATACATTTGGTAAGGCTTGCCGATATTTTTTGAGGGCTTCATAACCAACTATTTTATGTTTTTCATTTGGTATTTCTTTGTCTAAGGCGGAAGGTCCAGCTGCTCTAACTACAAAGGGATCTGTTTGGATAAAACCAACCGCTATATCAATCTAAGCATGGATTTTCCCAAAATTTACTTTATGTTGGTAGGGTTCAATTGGTAGGTTAAACTGTAACTGATACAATTTTTTCTCCTGTGAATTTGTTTTCTTATACCGTACACTTGCGCGACAGTCCAATAGTAGTATAGTAGTATTGTTCGAGCCCAGAGACTTCCCCGCTTTCATACCCTAACACAAGAACTTGCCTTCGCCTCAAAGCCTCGCTTTAAATAGCACAAACCTGAAGCAGAAACCATCGCCGCAGCTCCGGTAGGCCTGCCTTGTGTCTATAACCATAAAAATAGTCCTATAAAAAGTGCACTAACTATGCAATTGAATAAAATAGGCACCCGATCCTATAATGTATAAGTCAACCAATTACTGCGGTGAGTAAATAATTAAAACGCGTGACTGGAAAGACAACGATGACCGACGCGATTTATTACCAAATTTCAACTAACTACTAACAACATATTTTCTTACAGCAAAAGCCAGTCCTATGTCCTAAAATTGCTGATTCTGCGCTTCCCTCATAGTGTCACACGACTGCTTTTTATGTCACAGAGCATTTCCCGCAACATTGTTGCTGGCTGAAGTTGGAGCTCCTGGTTCCGTTCTGCAATATCCGCTGATCGTGCAGTAATTTAGTGATATGCGGCTGTGCGTGGTCAGTGTTTATGTTAAGTTATATATGCGAATATATATATGTACGTGCACACGCCAAGGTTTTCCTTACGTCTCTTCCTCACTTACAACAAAAGCCACAGAACAGGGAAAAGCGACCTATATAGATAAAGGTGAGAGAAATTCATTTATAACCAATATAGTTTACTTTTTTAATCAATTTAAATTTTTTCAGAACCATATTGATGTTGGTATCATGAAAATAGACAAATTTGCTGAGTTTGGATTCATTGGTGCTAGTATGAATTTTAATTATTTTCTTGGAACTGTAGTATTACTTGGGTAGCTCTGTTCGCACCACATCGACAGCTTCTCCTTAAGCAGACAAATTTCGGGAACGAGAAAGAGTATTTGGTATCAACACACAGGCCTATAGTATCCGCTGATAATAACTTTCCATTTGGCAGGATATTCCAGAAGATGTTTGATATTGTACTCTACCAACAGATCACTGCACGTAGAAGGCTACTAACAGTTGTCTGAATATCGCTAGTTGTATCGCTTCTGATCATTCAGTTTGGAGAAAGCGCTAAATAATAGTAGAAGACCTACACGGCAGTCAAAATATTAAGGTTTTTTTTTTAAGAAGAATTTTTAACTGTAATTATTCAGTCAGTTAGTCAATTAATTTACTAGAAAACTGAATGTGGGCGAGAAGACCAAATATTACAAATGTTACAAGACGAATCAATTAAAATAATTAAGATCAACTTAGCTTGTATTAAGTTTACAGAGGCCCAGTGCAACAACCCAATACTCTCCTAAATACATTATTCTCCTAAACTAACCAAAAACTGTACAGATATTCTTCCTGGAGAAGTTAACGGCAATACTTACATTATTTTCGACGAAGCTCAGGTCATTAAGGATTTGTGTAACAGTATTAGAATAATCTAGTTTACAGAGCTCTATATAGCAAGGAAGGATACTCTAACCACACTTAATTGAAATCCATAATTAGATATTGAATTTGAGGCAATTCACTTACAATTATTATCGCTTAAAAAATAAATAACCATTGAAATGTTTCACTTTTTAGTTGATTTGTATTTTAAATGTACGTTAATAACTCAACATGGTGAGGCAATGGACGGCAAAACTGTTCTAATACCGCATGCTAATATTATAATTGTTTTAAAGTATCTTATTATTATTGTTTATATACTCCCCTACTCTGTGAATATGTGGCCCCAGTATATAGATTAATAAATATTAGCAATCGCTACTATTAAATAAATATTCGAAATACCTAAACTATTGTGTGTTATGTTTTAAGATATTATTAAAAATTATTCTGTTTTCTTCCCTTGTTCAGTCCGATACGCCAACCAGCAACGTGGTTAGTTGGCAAATCCTATTTGCGATATCTCCGAAAAAAATATAGTTTGAATTTATCTTCGGGATGATATGCCGGATTAAAATGTAAATCAGATGGACTTAAGCCCTTAGGGCACTTGACAATACTTCATATATTCTAAAGGATTAAGATACCTGCTATAATGGTCCAGAAATATTTTTAACTAGACTATTTCAAAAGGGTGGGATAAAAATACCTACTGGTCGGGGAAAAGCGAGAAAAACTCTATATATACTCTATATAAACTCTAATATATACATATATTAGTAATATTAGAATAGAATTGCATTTATTTTCGAGTCATTTAGAAATAAGACGATTTAAATGTAGTTAAAATTTTTTAACTCTAAAAATATGACCAAAATATCAGGCCTATATTTATATATTTTTTAAATGAAATATGAACTGGTTTTATTTTTTACTGTAACTGAAATTTTTATTCATTTTATGCTTTTTTTTTTTAATGACGTCCTGTATCCTATGTTGTTTTTTTTATTTAATTTGAATAGTTGCAGTTCATCTATATAATAATCGAATTTACTAAATTTTTTAGCGACTTTATAAACAATATTTTATTTTCACATCAATAATTTATTAATTGAAATCTAAAATCAATAAACTTCTAAGGTTTCTGATTTAAAATTTTAATTTTTTTTAAATTGAATAAAATATAAAACTCGAATAAGTTCAGCTTTATCCAATTTTTGGCACCAGTCTAAGCCTTAAGCTTATTTTTTGTCGATTGAATACAAAATCATGTGTCTGAAGTTAAGATATACATATATATATATATATATATATATATATATATATATATATATTTATGTCTATATACGTTCTCGTAAGGGGATATATGCATGTGTGCGTGTAGGTGTGCGTGCGTGTGTTTATACATGTGTTAAACGAACAGTTGCAGTATAAGGGTTACTAGCTAACTTTCATGCAATTCTGATTATGCTTGAGCACTTCAAAGCTATCAGATATGCATATAAAAGGTGTGTATCAGCAGTTAGCATACCGTTGTATGGAAATATACACACACACGTACAAAAACACATTTAGATACATACGTTTGCATGTACATATTTACAACGGCACATACATATTTATGAATGTACTTGCGGGCATTCTGACTTCGCGGCACTTGAATAAAACGTAAGAAAGAAAGTGCTTTGAAAAGCAAATATTCTTCGATCGCGAGGCAAGAACATTGCTCGTTGCTGGTGCTAAATATAAAAATATAAAAAACAAGAAAATCGTGGAACGTTTTTATTTTAGTTTAAAATAAAAAACAAATTATTTAATTATTAAAAATACATTTTTATTGAAATTAAACCAAAGACATCGTAGAAGTAATAAAATGTTTTTCCTGATGTTCTATATCATAACTGGAATATTCCTGCTAGCTATAGTCACATCCTACGCAATCATCATTTTTAAATGCCAAAAAAGGGCAAATCTGACAATCGAAATCGCGAATTCAACAAACGCTAAACGAAAGCTTCTACAAGCACCTGGTCCACGTCCTTGGCCGATAATAGGAAATTTAGATATAATTGGCCAATTCAATAATCCGTTCAAGGGCTTTGGAGCATTGACAAAAAGCTATGGCGATATTTACAGCTTAACACTTGGTCACACACGTTGCCTCGTCGTCAATAACTTGGAGCTAATAAAAGAGGTCCTCAATAAGAATGGAAAGTTCTTCGGTGGGAGACCAGAATTCTTACGCTACCACAAACTTTTCGGAGGTGATCGCAATAACTGTAAGTATTTTTTAACCAAAATATCCTTGTGTAATTTATAAATATCAAAAGTGCTGTAAATTTTTATACGTTTTTGAGATCCTTTAAACTTCTAAAAAAAAAATTACTTGTAAAACTATAAATGTGATAATAATAAAAGTGTGCATGAAACCATAAAACATTTAATTAATAGTTTCCAAGAAAAAAACTTGCAAATTAAATAGTATACCCGTTTCTAGGGGTTTATCCGATAAAATTAAAATTTTGAAGATATAATCTAAAATATCGATCAGATAAACTTTTATGATTATATTAATGATGAAAAAGAAAATAGATATTCAATAAATATAATCTAATTTCCAAAATATTACTCAATGGGTTAATATTAATCCATGTAGCCACCTTAAAAAGTATAGACGATCAGGGTAATATTTTTAGCAAGAATTTAGTATTATACGGTTATATAAAAATGTGCAAAAATTAGTTATTGAAAATTATTTTGATAAACTATTCCATATTCGAAATAATTCCTTTTATCTCCTTCGACCCATAAACCCAATAAACATGCTAAAATAAATATTTAAAATTTTGCTTTTGTGGTTTAATATAATAATAAGAACAGATGGAATAGGAATAGGAATCCGCCACGACTTCTTCTGTTTGATATGTTTTATTAGGTTTTATTAGGTTATCTGAATGAAATAGAGATTCACAACTGTACATTAGAAAATTTCTGTTCGGCGTGAAAATAAATTTCTGACCAAATTATATTTTCAGTGGTCATTTAAATATTTTTTAAACTCCATCAAATACATTTTAGATATTCAGTTAATAATATTATTTGTATTTCCTTGCAGCTCTTGCTCTTTGCGACTGGTCACTGTTGCAACAGAAACGCAGAAATTTAGCCCGACGACACTGCTCGCCTCGATCGTCATCGTCATATTTTGCAAAAATGTCCCGAATCGGCTGCAATGAAATCACTAACTTACTCGATACTTTAAGAGAATCTGTCCAGCCTGGCAAGCCCTTCGATTTGAAGCCAGTTATACTTAAGGCATGCGCTAATATGTTCAGTCAATACATGTGCTCAATACGCTTCGATTACGAAGACAAGGAATTTGAACAAGTTGTGCAGTTCTTTGATGAGATCTTTTGGGAAATTAACCAGGGTTATCCGCTAGATTTTTTGCCATGGCTATTGCCATTTTACATCAATCACACGAAAAAGATATGCCATTGGTCTACCACTATTCGGAAATTTATTTTGGAGCGTGTAATAAACCGAAGAGAAATCAATATCGATATAGATGAACCAGATGTCGACTTTACAGATGCACTCCTAAAGAGCCTTATTGAAAATAAAAACGTGTCTCGTAACACAATTATTTTTATGTTAGAAGATTTCATCGGAGGCCATTCAGCAGTTGGAAACTTAGTCATGCTATCACTTGCCTCCATTGCCAAGGATCCTGTAATCGGAAGGAAAATTCAATGCGAGGTCGATTGCGTATCAAAAAACAGTCAAAGAAGTATTAACTTGCATGATATGGATAAAATGCCATTTACCATGGCAACTATATTCGAAGTCTTGCGATATTCATCGTCTCCTATAGTACCCCATGTAGCCACCGAGGATACTCAAATCTCAGATTTTGGCGTTACTAGTGGCACCATTGTTTTTATTAATAACTATATTCTCAACATGAGTCCGAAGTACTGGAACGATCCCGATCAATTTCAGCCCGAAAGGTTTTTGGAAGAAAAAACCCACAGTCCGTCAACACCGCCAATATTTCACGGAAAGCGAAGATGCTCCGAAGAATCAGATTCAGGTATTGAGTTCGAAAAGGAAGCAAGAATACATAATTCATCTATTGAAAATCGATATGTCTCAAGCAAGCTTATCGAACACGATGTTAAAGTCGATTCTGAAACTAGCAAATTGCAACTTAAGAAAAATATTCCACACTTTTTGCCTTTTAGCATTGGCAAACGAACGTGCATAGGCCAAAACCTGGTGCGTGGGTTTGGATTCATTTTGCTAGCCAATATTCTTCAAAACTATAACATAAATTGCAGTAATCTTGAGTCCATACAGGTATACCCAGCTAGTGTAGCACTACCTGCAGTTTGCTTTCCATTAGTGCTGACACCAAGAGCATAATATTCCAATTAATAATAATAATAATAATGGTTGAAATGGTTGTATCCCTAAATTATATTAAATATCAGACTTATATTGATTAGTTGTAGCTCTCAACTATTTAGTAATTCAATATAATCAATTTTTATAAAGCGATATATGATTATTTGATTATTTCTTTTAGCTATAACAATAACACAATAATTTATTAAACATTTAAGTAATTCTCATAAACATATTGTAGCGACATCACGTCTTTAGCCAATTATTATATATACATATAATTATCTATATTTATAACTTATATATATATATCAAATCAAGTTTGGAAAATTTTAGACTCAATTATTAAAGACAAATGGTTTCTTATATGTATTATATATCGTCTATATATTGAAACTTTAAGTACTCTTAACATACATTCCATATTTAGTTCCTTAAATTGTGTCCATGCGTAGATACATTAAGAGTTTTTCGAAAGACTGAAAACGTGTAATTATTTATGCTTTTAAGTATTTAATTAGTATACTAATAAAATGTATTGGAACCTTGTAATATAAAGAGCGTTTATCATCATTCAGAAATACTATAAACATCTTCTGGAGAAGAGCGTGTGGAATCTGAATCAGTACCATCCAGTTCTACACTATAGATATTAGAGTTTACTCGTTATTATTATTACTCGTATTACAGTCCAGGAGTATATATAGACTTTATCTGGATGTATAATAATAATGTATTTGTAATGCAAAAAGAAAAACAAAATTTAATTCTATGCAAAACAACATTTAGCAAGTATCTATGATAATTGACTTCATAGTTTTTGACCGATTATTTTTAGAAGCAGTGTATGCTGGAGAGTAGGTTTAAAGATAGAGTACCTCCCATAAACTCAAAACAATTCGCTGCTATTGACATACTTAAAAAAAAAAAACTCGGCAAATTATACAAATCTAATAACAAATTTTTGATTAAAAGAAACAATTTCAGATGGATGGGTGTAAGAATAAATGTATGTGGTATCACTTAAAAAGTGACGATTGCTAATTAATAGAAATATAGTATTAATAGACTAAGCCAAAATCGGTAGGTACAATAAATGACCTAGTTTATTCTGCGTTCTTATTTGCAAATGAGTTTGAGAGTATTGATCTTTACATCAGTTTATGTGCTCGTGTCAAACTTATTTTCTAGATTTCAGAATTTTATCTACATTGAAAGATCGTGAAATGCTGACCTATATATATATTTACTCCGGCTCCAGATTATGTGCTGTCGTGTCATGATTGAAGATTTTACTCCCCACTGATATGGAAAAGTAAAGATTTTTAAGAATTCAACGTTTATAGCTTATTATTTATTTTTGAAATTCATACTTAAATTAATATGATGTTATTGTAATTATAAACTTGTTTTATTTCAACTCATCAACAAAAGCAGCCTGCAGTTCAGCAATGTAATCATCGTCTTCGCTCTTACCAGGTTTGGATTCAGTTGAAGCATCGTTCTGTATAGTATGCTTAGTATTGCCTGATACTTCCGTAGACTCTTTGGAGTTGATTTTTCGTCTAGGAGTTGGAGTTGGAGTTGGAGTTTCCACAATATTTTCCGACGACTTTTTTACACCAATATCTTGGTTAATTTCACGGCTATTATTTCCAGGACTTCCCAATGATTCTTCATCTTCTTCATCGGTAACGGGTTTCTTATTTATTTCATTCTTATTATTTTCCGAAGACGTGCGAATTTTCTTTGATACAGGGCTACTTGGCGTTTCTTCTTTTAAATCTTCTATAGGAATAACGGTAGTCAAAGGAACTGTTTTCGTTATTTGCATGTCTTCATTATTGTCTTTGGGTTCAATGTCAATGTCAGCTGAATTGTCGTAAATTGAGTTTACGTTTAGGTGTATAGCCGATGTACTGTTTAGATTATCTTTGAAAATTAAACTCTCTCTTTGAGGATGCAAGGTTTTTTCAACTGAAGCGATTATGTTTTTACAATGAATGCGTATTTCGGAGCTGGGGTCTTTCTTGCTAGATTGATCAAGTATGTACAAAACTATTTCCGAAGGCGGAGGGCACGGAATATTTCTTAATTTGATGAATAAGAATAAGGTTTTGTACAACTCAAGGCGACAGGTCCAGTTGTTGTAAACATTTTCCTTCCATACTCGCTTCTCATATATCTGAGCACTGTTTTCCAATAAAGTTATCAATATATTCTATTCAAAATAAACAAATGAATGGATTATATTAATATGTTCTAAGTAAAGTTATCAATATATTCTATTCAAAATAAACAAATGAATGGATTATATTAATATGTTCTAAGTAAATTTTTTTTTTTTTTAACAAATGAAAACGGATGGATATATATAGATTTATTTGACAGGTCGGATCTCACGTTTTTTTTTTTTTTTTGTAATACTATGCTTACCTTTAGGAGTTGCGGTTTTAAAAGAAAAGCTACGGAATCCAAAACTTGTTGCAAACATTGTAATGCTTGCTTACAAAGACTTTCTTTATTTTTATTAATTACCACTTCCGGTTGAATAGATGATTCGAGTATAGCACTATTTTTCCTTTTACATTTATTTTTTGGTTGAGTGGCACACTACAATTTAAAAAAATTATAGTACAAGATAACTAAGAACCTAATCATAATTACCACCAAATATATGTCTCTCCGCCGGATTATGACATCTTCGAGTAGAATTTTTACAAGACGATCGGCAATTAACTCGCATCCGCTTCCCTCAGCAAAAGTAGAGAGCCATGATGTTGTTGCTTTGTAAACCTGAATTCGCAAATTACTAAAATTGATAAAGATATTAAACATTTATGAGTAAAGCGACTTATAAAAATTGTTCAACGCATGAGCAGAAGTTTCAACACAGGTGTGTTAGAAGTACCTCAACTCAGTTGCACAACAGCAGTAAAACAGTTTAGATTCGTTAGCCAACATCGAATATTTACTTACAATAACTGGATTGAAATTCCTTCAGGCGTTGACCACATTGTTTTTTGTAATGAGTCCAGTATTATACTTGATATCAACCTAAAATGTGGCCTGAGGTGTGTGTGACAGCTAAAAATAATGAGAAGTTGGTCAGTTTTTGGATTTGCTAAATAAATACGTAAAAATTACGTACTTGAAAGTGGGTTAAGGAATTTTGCTATATTTTCCTTTTCTTAAATATATTTTAGATTCAGTATCATTCAAATTATTTTTTTAAAAATATTGCGGCATATCAAAGTAGCAGCACCAGATCTATTTTGACTCATTTGTATATTATTTAGTAATATTATTTCCTTAAGTTAAGTCTTGACCTTAATATTTCTTATGTCGGAGTATTCACTTCAAAAGCTCTACGTGTATCATTTTCATCTCCACCACAAATATAATATAATAATATACTTACTAAATATAAATAATAATTATTATTCTTTTCTCTTAAATTATAGCGTTCTTTTGAATTAATCTCTAACTTACATGTTGATCAAAACTTCCAAAAGCTCCAATAATTTACAATGCATATGGGGTAGAAGGTTCTCAAAACACATGCTATCAATGTTGTCATAATTTCCATAATTCACTCCTAGGCCATGTTGAATAAGATCCAAAATTTTCTTTGCACATATTAACTTTTTTGAAGGATACGGCTGGCTATTAAAAAAATATTGATTTTAATAAAGATATTTGAAGTAAGATTAGTTCCACAGACCTTAGCGCTATCTTTAGGAACTCTGTGAGGTTGCAGAATCGTCTGCAAACTTGGGCTGCTCTTTCAATTGGATCTCCTTGTAGTTCCAAATCAAAAGATTGCAATTTATGGTTATTAAAGTCCCTTGTATTATCTTTATAATTAGGAAATGCATCATTTAACAGCGCGTTAAGGTTAGCTAACAAACCGAGGTGGAAATCCTGCCATTGAACTTGTTCGTTACTGCCATTAGCGTTATTAGTGTTTCCACGAACTTGTTGTAATTGTAACCAGCAATTTCCGCTTTCATAAACAACTTCTGGGTTACAGCTATCCACTAATTTTAGAAGGTATCGTGTAACAGTAACCTTCCCTGACTTACTGGGGCCGGGGTAGTACTTTAAACATTGTTGTACGGCTTTCAATGATGCAATCGTGCAGCATACGGGTGTCTCTTTATTCAAAAATGATAGACTTTCATAAAGCTTTCCTAAACCATTCAATCCAAAGCATTTTGCAGTTTCTGGTGTTGCTTGTATCTGTACTACAAGTAATGCTGTAAGCAAGCGTAATTAAATTAAATCAGATTTGCAATGGAATTTGAATTTTTAAATTTTAAATACAATTAAAATAATAATCTTTTTAATTTGTTCAAGTGATATAGAAGAAGAGAAGAGGTAATTGGATTTCTGACTGTTGTAGTAATGTAAAATTTGTATATTAATGAAGTTGTAAGCATTTAATTTAATTGGTTTTTTTTTTAATTAAAAGTTCATTTGTGTGTGATAAAAAGTTTAACAAGTGTTAAATTTAAACATCCTCATTATACTTGAATAATTTGCTAAATTTAAATCTAAAACCCGCAATACATGATAAAAAAAATCACAATATACGTACGTTTCTTATCGATATAATAAAGCCGGTAAATATAATCGATGTACTTATAACTTACCCAGAGCTTGATAGATAAGTTCGCCATATAAGCCAATTTCCTTACTATTACAGGTTCTAGTTATGATCGTTAACCAAACATTTCCCTTATCTTTCAAAATGTGGCTAGGGCATGGGTTTAGATATTTAATAAGGAATCGTAAGCCGATGGATCGAGTTTGGGTTTTATAGAGGAGGAAAGTAATTGATTGTGCCTGCGACTCTGTGCTCTAAGGAAGAATTTCTGTTAGCTATATGTTCATCGTTTTTGTTTTAACTTACTGCTCCGTGAAGATTTTGATCCGCAATATTAAGGTAGACATTTCGGTCCTCTTTTTTTGCGTGAACAATTGTTTTGAATATATCACCAGTTCGAAACATTTCTTAAAACATGTGCGGACTAGAGATGATAGATCGACCATAAAACAAATCGATAATTTTACAGTAGTCGACTATTCGATTCAGTCGATGAAAATATTTTATAAATATATGTAGCTGGTGATTTAGTCATTATAAATTGTTTAAATTAAAAAAAAAATATATATATATATATATATTATATATTATTATTTATCGTTGCTATTACAAGGAGAACATATGACAACATATTAAATCGAATAAATAAGCTCTCATATTTATTTTTTAAATGAGAAAAACAGTATTGATTGTAAACGATTTTAAAATATTCGGTTAAATTGTATACATAGGTTCGTCTTTTTTAAATTCATTAATATCTCAAAAATATATTTTAATTTTTTTTATTGATGTCAAAAATTTATTTTTAAAGTTTTTGACATTATACGCCCACGCAAAATAGGGCTGCGTGCTATGCACTTGGGTGACCATATACTCTTATTGGTTATGGTAATTTTAGTGTTTTTAGGTTATCGTCTCGTGACTCCCGTCAGCTGACATTTTATTTAAGTAAAAAAATCATAGACTGTTTCAGCAAAATTTAACATAAAGAAATATAATGGCTTTGCATTCGGCAATTAAAGGAAAATTAATATCTGTCATTGGTGATGAGGTGAGCTGTTTAATAACTTTCATTAAAGATACAAAAAAGTATTTTTATGTACACCATAGTTAAATAAAAGAGTTGCGATAAAATCGATTTTGATTAATTTGCGTTAATAAAATTAATAAATTAATATGTATATGTGGTAATATTTATGTATGTGTATAATATACGAGTAAATAAATTATTTACATATAATTTAAATTATTCCTTTTAGGATACCTGCGTCGGATTTCTTCTTGGAGGAGTTGGAGAAATAAACAAAAATCGCCATCCAAATTTCATGGTAGTTGACAAAAGTAAGTTCTTTGATCATTTAAAATACTTTTTAAAAATATAAATTGAGTTGGTAATTCTTCTATATTTAAAATGCCGTTTTCCGCACTTCAACAATTAAATTCTAATTGTGATTATATTTTGGGCACAATTCACTTGATTTATGATAACTCGTTTGTATGCATGCATATAGACAGAGATTTATATACATATATATTCATTCCAAATATAAAAGTGCAACATGCAACTATTGTTCTCAATTCGGTATGAAATGTCAAATAAGATTAAGACCTATATGCAGCAAAGTAATATTCTTTGCCGATATTAGGATCCGAATCATTAATGAATTATATTTAGACTACATGTGTATCTAGAAATATTGCTTAATAATTTTGATATTGTTACAGCATTCAGAAAAATTCATTGTTTAATTGCTTTTCTTCTCTTATAGACACTGCGGTCAGCGAAATTGAAGATTGTTTTAAGCGTTTTTTGAAGCGTGATGACATTGATATCATCTTGATAAATCAAACATACGCCGAACTTATTCGTCACGTCATCGATGCGCACACTTCTCCAGTACCAGCTGTTCTTGAGATCCCATCAAAAGATCATCCCTACGATGCCAGCAAGGACTCTATTTTGCGACGTGCACGTGTAAGTTTCATTGATTTCTCCATATTTTTCCAATCCTTAATTGTTTTTTTTTCTCTAATCGACAGGGCATGTTCAATCCCGAAGATTTGGTTCGCTAACGGGTTCACGCGTTGCACTTTATTTCTTTAATGTTGTTCAATGTTTAATAATACCTTTAACAAAAACAAAAAATTAAAATTCATGTATGTTTTGTTAGTTGTACTCATTCCAAATTGAATAAAAGCTTATCTAAGCGAGTTAAAAATGTATTAAATATATTATATTTATTATTCAATGTAACACTCTAATCTCATGCATAGGTTAAAGACTTTCAATACTCTTTTAATATTGTGAGCCTGCATTTGAACAACGAGCTGGTAAAATTTAGATCTGACACCTCAATTACATTAGCTAAATAGTTGTGTTCGAAATGCTAATTCTGATAAAGTTCTTTATCATTTCAACCAAGAATAAATATATCTCAGATGAATTGGAGTGTTGATGACTTTACTGTCCAGAGTGTAGCTGTTGTAATGATATTCGACTGTAGTTATTACTATAACAATGCCATACTCATCGTCCAAATCTTGTACTACTTTATTATTACATTTATTATGAAGTCATCCGACTCATTGGGTGAATGGGATATATATGTATATATTATAATGAGAAAGTATTTTAATTTCCAAAATTTGAAGATGTTTGTTTTAAGTTATTCTCGAAATAATTTTAATTTATATTGTTATATCGAGATTATTTTCTAGGGTTGTCGAGAAAGATACTTAGCTCTCATATAAAACACTGTAGACTGAGGATAACATCTATATACATATTTTCAAATACCCTGAACGCATCGAATACTAACATCAAAATTCTCCTATAGTAGACGCAGATTTTTATGGAAATTTGATTATACTTAAAATTATACAGTAGTGGGAGAAGTGCGGTTGACCAAGTGAGACGCTTCTAACTGTTTGCCTGAGTTCGTATTTTGCATTTATGCAAAACAAACAATATACGCTAATTTCAGTCGGAAAAGAAACAAGAATAGGAATTATAATTATACTTTAACTCAATAAAATAGTTGAATCTATTATTCTATTAACTACAAAAATTCGTTTTTAATTAACAAAGTTTAATTTGATCCAGATGTTGTTCCTCCATGCTATTAACATATTTTTCCCAGATATTTTTCTACACTAATATTTAACTATTAAATATTTTTCAGAATTTTAAACCCTGCAGGCATACTTACCCATAATATTCGTATACACAAATATAGTTTATCAATGGAATTGTTTCTATACAAAACTGTCGACCTAACCTATTTATGTCATTGGGTTCAGTGTGTCCACAACTAAATATCGTCTATAAGCCTTATCAGCTTCATAAAGATCGACCGAAAAGTATGATATCTAATTAGGAACACATTGTCCATAGAGTGACACTCGAAGAGTACAGCCAAAGAAGTGCTAAATATATGATTAAAACCGTATCTGGTTATCTTCTGGTACCGTACTACCAAGTAGAGTACTCCTATTTGTATTTTATACAATACAACATTGACATTATTGATTATGCATACAGAATCATGGTCAGAATTTAAATGTGCATAACTTTGGAACATAAGCTCAGATTTGATGTTGTATTTCCGAGAAGTAGAGAGAGAAATGTCCCTTTTGTTATAAGATTACAATATCCTTATTTAAGGATTCACCGGATTTTAAAGTTAATATTGGAAGAGTTAACTTGTGGCGTGTGTAAACGTGAGTGAGGACGAGTGAGAAATGAGTTTCGTGTGTGCATGTGTAGGAGTGCTCTTCTTGAGGTGTTAATGTGAACCTTGAAAGATCCTATGATAATCCAATCAAGCTGCCTCCGCGGTTAGAGAGAACTTTCTTTCCATTTTTACAAAGGCGAAACACAGTAGATAAATGAAGAAAATTTGTGTGAAATGTCGTTGCAAAATTATCTTTTATTGGTTGACGAACACAAAGAACAGGCTTTAATTCCTGTTGATTAGTCAATTTTAGCGAATACTTCCGATAAATTTTTCTCCTGTTTAAGATTTTATCTCCATTTATTTATAACATTTTATTTTTCATTATAGTTATGTGTTTATACTACAATTGTGAACGATTACTTTTTAATTCCCCTTTTCAAAGTGCTTTTGTAGAAACAAAAGTTAGGTTGAACAAAACAAAAGTATATCATTTTGCAAAAGATCTATATGTGGACTCTGTCATTGTCTGCGGTTATGAAATGTTGAATATTCTATAGCTTTATTTCTGTTCAAGGGAAACCGCAATGCCGGTGTTGTTAAGTTTTGGCTAGCGGCCTGAGCGATGGTAGCTCCATAAAAGTTACTGGACCCCACGAGGTCAGACTCCATACTTTTAAGAGCTTGAACGATTTTGTAAGAAATGGAGATTTATTGGATTATATTTATAATTATTGGTATAAATATATGTTAATTATAATGTTGCTTGATGTTAATTTTTAAGCATGTGCATGTATGAATTTGTAAACAGAAATATTTAAATTGTATATGGAAATTAGTACTTTTATAATCACTGTCTGTTCAAAAACTATAATTTGAATTATCTGCTCTTTCATTATATCATTACTATTGTTCTATTTGATGTGAAATCGGTGTTATGTTTCCGAACTGTGAGTCCATGCGATTTTGTTTATTGAATTTGATCTTAATTAATGTTTTTAGCTTTAGCACATTACGATTTTTCCTTTTCAAAGTGCTCGTATCCGTCCTTGTAACTTTTACCGTGCTGCTTCGACATAAGTTTGTATAATTTACAATATAAATCCATGTCTATTGCTGGCTGTTGGGATTCACCTGCCCGTTAACAATTGGCAAAAAATATGGATGCGCCATAGCTTCACGAGCTGTGAGACGATCCACGTGATCATAACGCAATAGCTTATCAAGAAAGTCTAATGCTTCTGGCGAAACCAGATGTTGATTATCAGAATGAACAAATCGTTCCCAACGCTTGCGGGAATGGCGTTGCAAAATATCGTGAAATCGCGGATCTAAATCGATGTTGTACTTATCAAGATACGCGTACAGTTCCTCGGTGCCCAGCACCTTTGCAATTCTAACAAGCTGATCATAGTTATCATGTCCATGGAAGAATGGCTCCTTGCGAAAGATCATTGACGCCAGCATGCATCCCAATGACCACATGTCCAGCGAATAATCGTACATTTGATAATCGACAAGAAGTTCGGGTCCTTTAAAGTAGCGCGAAGCCACTCTGACATTATACTCCTGACCCGGATGGTAAAATTCAGCAAGTCCCCAATCGATGAGACGTAACTTTCTATTTTCATGATCTATCATTACGTTATGTGGCTTAACATCGCGATGCATTATGCCCATGCTATGGCAATAATCAAGAGCTTTAAGTAACTCAAACAAATAATAGCGAATCTCATAGTCTGTTAATGTTTGATACAGTTGCTTAAAGTCTGTGTTATTCACATGCTCGAAAATCAGTGCTGGGGTGCGGGACACTGGGTCTTTGACAACGGCTAGCAGCGTTATGATGTTGGTGCCCCCACGCAAGTTTTCCAAGATCTTGATTTCGCGCTTTATCTTCTTTTTTTTAACTGGCTTCAATATTTTCACAACACATTTCTCAGTTGTCGTTATGTTGATAGCCTCGAACACCTCAGAGTACTTGCCACGCCCCAACTTGCGAACCAATTGATAATCATCCTGATTTCCCCAGTCAACAACGTAATTCTCGTAATCCCAGTATTCATCAGGCTTGTGAGCGTTAACGTCTGTGTAGACGCGAGCGGCACTTGGCAATGTCATCTCCGCCGCTTTATTGTTCCTTTGATAATCCTCTTCCCAAAATGCTTCAGTTGTGAGTTCCTCAGAAGACTCTGTTGTGTTTGGATGGGTCCACGCAGCAAGGTTTATGTTATAAAACTGGCTGGAAAATGAATACGACTCAAGTTAATCAAAATATTTAGTCCAATAGATATTATGTTCTCATATGAAATGTGAAGAAATTCGAGTCTCTTCACAAACATACCTGAGTTGAAGAGGTTGTTTTAGCTGATATTGATGCGGCCCCCTATGGGACCTACTAGAAGTTGTAATTGAAAGCCTTTGTGTTGTCAGGGGTGTTCCTTTGCAGTTTGTAACAAAAAATTTTAGAAGCAGTCGACGTAATAAGCAAGAGCGAGCCAATTGACGATGGACGGCGTTCACTTTACTGTGAATGTTGCACTAATTTATATAATATAGAATGAAAATAAGTGTACAAAATGTGTATATGAGTGAATATTTTCTAAACAAATCAATTAACGTGGTTACATATATGAACAAATACATACATACATAAGCGTGATTCAATTTATAGATTGGTTTATGCACAAACGCACATTTTTACATAGAATTCCAATTATTTGCCAAAAAATTTTACGTGTATGTAGGTATGCATGCGTGTGTATATCTACATATATGTATATGTATATGCATATATGTTTGTGTGTAGTAGACCACTATCCGGTACAATTAGAAATCCTTTTTATTTAAATAACTACTGTGAATGGAAAGGTATAAATAAATAACATATTTACGCACTTCTGTTGCAGGTTGAAATGAAAAAGAAACCAAATTTCGCGGTGTTCACAGAATATGGTCACAAAAAAAAAAGAAGGAAACACAGAACAATTGACATTGAGAACGGCAAAGCAACTACCAAACAGCAAAATACATTCGTATTGGTACAACAATAAAGCCAAAGATGATTAGTATTTGTGACTTTAAAATATAATACTCACATATTTTATGTCAGACAGCGTGGATGACGTGAAAAATTCATTATTTTAGTCGGTGAACCGATAACACTGCGTGCTCATTGAACTAGTTCGGAATTTTTGCTTTAATATAAGCATCACTAAGTACATTTGTGTGTTTACACGTGCTTATCGATATTATTATCTTAAATAATAATTGCAGTGAGAAAAATATTTTGTTTTGCATTTAATTACAAATACATATATTTATAATTAAGGAGAGATACGCGTAACATAAATGGCAATATAAATGTTAGATTGTAGTAGCTAATTTAAAATTCACAATCGAAGAAATCGGCCATACTATTTTACTTATGTTCAATTCGATAACTTTTCATAATTAATAGTAATGAAACCCTGTTATGTGTTTTGGAGAGAAGAGATGCGACATTTAATAAACAAGCATTTTATACCATGAAACCATTAAAAATGAGAGTTCAGGGAGGAATGATAGCTCCCATAAACTGTATTGTACATATATGTATGTATGTATGTATTCCTTTATATTACGAAGAGCTGAGTTGATCTAGCGTCTGTTCATATGTATGATCACTTTGATACAACTATATCCATTCATATGTGTGTATGTACATACGTATGTGTATATGGTGATGAGCTTTTTAATATATATAATCGATAAATAATAATGTTATCTATTAAAAATGTGACCGAACCTCAGATATTATATTTATAAGTACCACGGGTTTATAACTGAAGTCTGATTATGTATTTAATTTCATGTATATTTAATACAATTTAAATTTTTGAAGAACAAGGGGTTTGAAATTTTTATTTAATTGCAAATGTGACTAATCTGCGGTAGTGTTAACATTTTTTTACTAAATTAAGCAATATTCAAGAGAACATCATCTATTATAGATCTTATAGCGATAATTTCATTCCAATTCGGCTAGCAGTGCTTTGCATAGCCTTTTTCTCAATACGTGTGTAGGCATCCGGAATTTTCGAAATTACATGAAAATATTCGTGTAGTGAAGTGGCGTGTTGGTAAAGCTGATACGCGTTGCCGAAGAGATGAGAATTTTATTCCTTCAAATATATTTATAGTATACATTTACATATATTATATATTATGTTTATACTATATACAAGTAAATTTAAAAACTCGGATTGATCGAGGTTCAGGGTATTTCATAGTCTGCCATCCCCGATAGAAAGTAAAAGTAATGGAGAGTTATGTCGTCGATTTATATATTTGATAATATCTATATATTGAATGTAATTTTAGAAATAGCTGTACGGATCTATAGCTGATATTTTATGATCCTAGAGTTCTGTGATGAAAATATTCAGTGCGATCAAAAATGAATACGATATGATTCCCATCCATAATTTTAACTTCACGCGAGCCTGTGCAAGCGTATGGTGGAGAAGTGATCTTCTGGAGGCTGAGATCAATAGTTTGATCAATATATTCGTCCATTATAAGACAATCATAAGGATAATTTATAATTAAAAGTAATGTTAATATTTCTAGTATTTTAAAATTTTTCTTTAAGAGCTAATAAATTAAGACTTTTTCACAAGATGAAATAATACTAAATAACATTCATGTTTTATAAGCTGTATTTGGACTGCTTCATATATGCATATAACTATATATTAGTTAAATAAATCAAGCGAATATAGTCGTATATTATTAAATTCATAAGCCTTAATCCATTAATATTGCACCTGCGCATAAAGCATATGTAATATGAATTGTAACCGGGTAAAACAAAGAATTGTATTTACTTAAAAATAAAAAGACTTCTGAATAAATGTTATGTAATAAATAAAATGTCGGGCAAAATTATTAAATCAAAAAAATTAAATGTATTATTTATATTATATATCATATATACATTTTTATAATTTAAAATACATATGCTATTATTTAGTAGTACAAATAATAATAATAAATAAATTCTAAATACCAACAAAAATTTTTGAATTGTTTATTTATTAAGTTAAACCATATATTTTAATATGTTATTTTGTATATAAAATTTAAAGTATATTTTGCAAAAGAAAATAGTTGTTATATTTGACTCTCTCTCTGGATTGTAAACAGCTGTTGTAGGGGTTGATTTCATTCCGCTCAATGGACCAAAAGAGAATTTCAAGATTTTTGATAAACTTCATCTGTCACACAGTTCTCTGAGATTATTCATTCAGCTTGGTTATCTATCTACTTATTACGGGTCAATTGTGTTTACAATAATATTTAATGTTTTTTTACACTTGTTATATAAAATTTTTGACATAAAATATTAATTGATTTTAAAGAAATTCAAGGGATTTACGGACACTAGCATTTCCTTTATGAAAATACTCCGAAATACATCTACAAAAAGTGTGAGTGTAATTTTATATATATATATATATATATATATATATATTGATATGTAGAGAATATATAACAAATATAATAGAATAAATATATATATATTTATATATCAACAATAAAATTTTTAAGCTTAAATGTAATTACATATAAATATAATACAAAAAATGAAAATACACAAATTAATTTTACGTACATATTGATTAAATTTCCACCTGACATACATATACATATAATAAATGTGAATCGAATTGCTTTATACACGCCCTTTGAAACAATAAAATGGAGTTTGCAAAAATATACTTTAAGACATGGCTCTGAAAATATTATTTAAAGGAATATGTACATCTTTGAAAACGTCTTTACCTCTTTAGAAATATGAATTTTGTACCGGTTTAATTGGTATATCCAGCATCCATTACATATAATAAGTGAAAGTGTTCCAGTTTTCCCTACAAAAATTCGCAAGCCACAGCATTCAATACGCTAGCTAAGCTTGTTTTTTTTACAATTATCAAAGCAATTTAATCTATACAATATACTCACAAAAACAGGAATAGGCCTTCATTCACATGTATTGAAATAAATTCCTTTTTATTTTGATACTTATTTAATTTAGGGTCAATTGATACAACTTTTTCAAATTTAAGCTACTCTGAATTTAGATATATTTAAAGTAGATGGTATCAATTTTTGATCGATTCATGAGACCGGAAAAAATTATCGATCATATGAAATGTATTAAAATTATGCCACATACCAGTATATGTAATTTCAAGTAAACAGCTCTGATAGACTACGAGACCGATACCTTCAAGAACTGATGCTCAGACAGAAATATGAACATGGCTAGATCGGCAACAAAACAATTTTATTTGATTAATTTTATTTTGATGCGTATAAGGATAAAAATGCATTTAAACGGTCTTCACAAATTATAGGCTCTATCAAAGTCTTGGTATGAGTCAATCAATCTAGTCAGATCAATCACTTAATTTACCGCACCCACCTCGGAGAGAAACATATATGAATATCATAACTTTTAGTCATGCCCTTTCAAAGACGGTCTACATATATTTCATCCATCAGCTTAACCTGAACTGAAAATATATACATATGTTCATTTCTAATATCCCCAACTTATATATATATATTTATATATATATATATATATATATATATATATATATATATATATATATATATATATATATATATATATATATATACATATATTCCTGTTTTGTGGAAATTATATATATCATATAGTTTTTTGTATTTTTTCTATCATAGGCTATAAAAATGTTATAAAATAAAGCAATAAATATCTTTAATTAAATGTAATTATAAATATTAAAAGTATAATTCTGAAGTGGTGTATAGCTACATAATAGCAATGAAGCTAACATCTCAAGAAAGCATCAAGGCTTGGATACTATCAGCTCTGATGGTACATGGAGCTGTTGCAGGCAATCCGGATGCTAAACGCCTTTACGATGATCTTCTAAGTAACTACAACAAACTGGTACGCCCAGTTGTTAATACTACAGATGTCCTCAAAGTGTGTATAAAACTTAAGCTTTCGCAGCTGATAGATGTAGTAAGTATTATATTTATGCATCACATACTTTAAATACTGTATATGCAGCTCTCTAGGTACAGTAATTTTACAATTATAGGACGATCTCTTTAAAGTAATATGTGTTATCTTTGTCTTAATCCTAAACTTATGGAGTGTACAAATCAATTGGGTCAATGTCTTAGACATAACGTCTTCCAGCGATTGCCCTATCTGGTTGAACTTGCTCTGAAGTTCGATGGACTTACAGATCATATATTATATCAATGCATTACAAAATATATTACATTTTTCTGTTTATTAAAAATATATTTTTCCTCTTCTAGAATCTTAAAAACCAGATCATGACTACGAATCTTTGGGTGGAGCAGGTAAGAATATGAAACTTTTAATTTGATGTGGATATGATGTTTAGGGTATCTTCCATACTTTCTATAACCTTGATCATTTTTATGTTTATTTATTTATTAAATTTTTTAAAGCTATAACTAAAATGGAATGATATTTTTCAGTCATGGTACGACTATAAATTAAGATGGGAGCCCAAAGAATATGGGGGAGTCCATATGCTTCACGTTCCATCCGATCACATCTGGAGACCAGATATTGTACTTTATAATAAGTAAGTAACAAGATAGAAATTGATACCGAAATTATCTTTCAATGGCTGTAATAAATGTTTATATATATATAAATATGAATATATGTTATATATATATAGATATAAAGATGTGTTTTGTATAGGAATAGTACATGAATATATTACATAGTTTTAGTATATCCCTACGCTGTACAAATTTACAATATTACTTTCTACTTAAGTTACAGCATCAAGCAGCACTATTTCATTAAATATATTCCAACACAATACGTATCTGATGAGTCAAACTATAAGTGTTTTCTACGTTAATCATTGTTTGGAGTATCGATGTTCAAATACCCTTTCAGGCGTATGACAAATATAAGTTTTTTTAATTATCAGATCATACAATCCTCCAGAGCTCATAATGATCAAAAGTAATTGCTTAATTTTTAAATACTATCTCAATAATCTGATGGATATAAGTTATATTTAAAATATATTCCATTCTACGTTGTACGAGTCAAGGAAGGATATGTCTGGAAGGGTATTTTATTTAATACACCCCGATTAGTTATTGTTTCCTGGTTTTCCTTCTCTTTCCGATGTCACTAATAAAAATTGTCCTCTCACATATTTAAAAATTCACAACCTTTTCTTTTCTGTGTCATCTGTGAATCGTTTTTGTAATAAAGACGATAAAATATCTGTTTTTCTTTTGAATTGTTCAGCCTGGAGGAAGAATGCGTGGGAGATTCTATAAATATATGTGTGTGTTCCCGATCAGAATTAATAGCCGAGTCGATTTAGCAATAGATTTCTGCAATTCTGATTCATAATCGAACTTCTGATAGCTTAAACAATCCCAAAATCATTTTTAGTGGATAGGGTAAATACCATTGCTGTTGGTATATATAGCATATCTATTCGTTCAAGACACACGACGGTACTATGTTTATTTTTCGCTTCATTTTATTTGCAAACGTAATTATTTTGGAGAATCGTGAGAAGTTGCAAGATGTGTCGAGCTCTTAATGTCTCTTTTATTATCGTGACTTCTTTCCAAACAAATTTAGGCATTTTTTATGTAAACACTTCACATATTTTTGTCCGATAATGATGACTTTTTGTATGGAAAACCATTGCAATTCATTTAGCGTTATGTCGACTTGGTTCTTAATACTAATCATACAGATTTATACACAAATATGTTCATTTAATGCTTAACACATATTATGAGACAATTAAATATACTCGCTTAAAAGTTAGTTATTGATGTAATATGGTAAGGTCTAACCAAAAGGGACTGTAGTATAATTTAAGATATAATATTTAATAATTTAAACTTTTTAAGCAAATACCACAATAATTTACTAAAAATTAAGTATAATAAGGAATACAAAACAAATATAAAATCCACACGTGATTATTCAAGTCAATCGTCCAGCTCAATTATCGAACATATTTAACATGAATAAACATTTAAAAACATGTATTTTATTATTATTTACGAATGAATATTGAAAAAAAAAAAATAATGATATTGTGTAGTGCCGATGGTAACTTCGAAGTGACTCTTGCAACAAAAGCTACAATTTACTCTGAAGGATTAGTTGAATGGAAGCCACCAGCAATATACAAGTCATCCTGTGAGATAGACGTAGAGTATTTCCCATTCGATGAACAGACATGTGTTCTAAAGTTTGGCAGTTGGACTTATGATGGGTTCAAGGTAGGTTTGTCTAAACGCACGCACGATCCATAAACTGCTCTTCTTTTTAATTTTCCAATCACGAAAATTCACGTTTACTAAATAATTATGATTTGAGTTTCACATATAAGTCGTTGCCAACCAAATTAGCATTTATCGCATCTGAATAAATATGCACAAGAAACCCTTAAATAACACGGTATTCCTCTTTTGATTTGAACAGTTTTCCGACAACGCAAAAGTTCACTGTCAATGATTGAATGAAGCCATTGAAAACTGTGATCGTAAAAATAATATTTAGTTTTTTTTTTAGATAATATAATTATATTATTGTAATCTAAATAGTAATTTAAAACTTGGATTGTAGACAAACTGGATTTATTTAATTAATTTATTTTTTAAGATAAAATACCTGTGTTATTCAAGGGTATATACTAATTAACATCTACACTTATATACAATACCTAAACTGATTAGCAACTAAACATAAATAATCATATTTTGTGCGTACAAAACTCAGTATTGTACAAATTTCTAATAATAAATGTTAAGATTGTTATTTTATTTAAAATTTTCTCATTTTTTCTTCAAAGAATTCTCTTTTCATTGCTGCTTTTTTAATTCAATGTATGAAATCAGCGAATGTCTTCGGAGTGCCGAAGATCTGCTCTTGCACCATTATTTCATTGCTCGCTCAAAACCTTGAAATAATATACATATATTATATTACGTATACATATATATCTCTCTAAATCAATCTGATTATTAGGTACTGATATCTTTAAATGCCGTCAATTCAGATACCTTAGTTTACATATCAAAGGGCAATATCTATTTTCGGTCTGCAAAATATATATTATTCTCTTAACTCTTCTTTTAAAATATGGATCGAGCTATTTATACTGTAGCTAAACTGCATAGTTTAATAAATAATTCCACTAGCTTGACCCGAAAAAGGAAATTGATAAGTTTTCAGTAATTTCATTCACAATTGACTAAATGCGATTCACATTTCTGCAAGAGCTTAGCCATTATTCACATCAGTCATTTGATTATTTAACAAATATGTTTTATAGTTGCAATGCATTATTTTGTATATAATTTTAATGTCTGTATTTTATTACGCATTTATATTCATATAATTAAATTATTAAATTTGTAATTTTTTAACGTAGACTTGAAATATTTTTGATTTTTATGCATATTTGAAGTTTGTATCAGTTCTGTTACGTTTAAATAATATAAAACCATAAATAAATGAACAAACCCTAACTCTCTCTTTAAAAACTACGTTCTTCTACGGTGCAAATAAGTGCAACACTTACATAATGTCCTTAATTTGTATTACACTCTTTTTTGGATTTCTGCAATCATTTACAGATCGAGGAAAGCTCATAATGAGATTGTTATTATCTAAGACTGATATATGCAAATTGTATTATCTATGTACATAAGTATTCAATTAAAATAAAACTGTATTTACTACCTCTAATATCATACTGCTCTGAATGATCTAACACCTTCGACTATATAATAATGTAACTATAAGTATATTACATAAGACTAATATGTACATATATAGCCTAATTTATTTGATATTTTGATTTGAGGGCAACCAAGAGTGTATATTTGCATACTTTATAGTTAAAATATTTTATATTCTTTAATTTCGAATTCATTGCTGAAAGCAACTGTTTTTGACTACTGATTATAAGTGCAAAAAATAATTTATAAAGCCCAACAAAAATCAACTATTAATATATTGGACTTTAAAGACGATTGAATCTGTTAGATGTACATAAATCTTTGAGAAATCTTTGTACATTGAATATTTGAATAATCTTTATACTCAACTTTATTCACTGGGCTTAAAAAATGTTCTTTTATTTTTATGCAATGTCCGTTACTTGACTCCATTTTAGTGCAAAATAATGCTTGTGTAGGCAGACTAGTAAAGTTTCTAACTAAAAGTATGATATCTGTAATAGCAACATGATATCGAAATACAAATTTCAGGTACTTGCAATGAAAATTCTCTTTTAGCAAGAGGATCATAGGTGTGGAGTTCGAATTTTTTGCAAGCCCTTTGAATTTATTTAATTTAATTTAATTATAATTTAGAAATTGTCACATTTCTAGTCTAGTATAGAGAATTCTCAATAAAGTTTTTTTTTTTTTTATTTTGTCAAGCTATGCTTGCCCTGTGAACAGAGTATTGCGCAGTCGGTGACCGACTGCTTCGTGACTACTTGCTAAGTATATGTACCTTAATTACACAAAAAACGTACAGACATTCTATCTACCTATTAACAGCCAGTCTAACTTGAAAAACAATTAATTGGTAACAGGAGCTGTGTTAAAAATATATATCTTTCAGTGCTGATGGTCATTATGAAGTGACACTTATGACAAAAGCAATAGTCTATAGTAATGGATTGGTGATTTGGCAACCACCTGCCGTCTATAAATCGTCTTGTTCAATCGATGTTGAATATTTTCCATATGACGTGCAGACGTGCATCTTAAAATTAGGAAGTTGGACCTATGATGGTTTTAAGGTGCTAATCAAATCTTTTTAAATCAGAATCATTTGATACATTTTCTGTTACGTTACATCACTTATATTGTACGTCAATATGTAATCACAACTAAGCTTAAAGGCATATACTTAAATATGTAATAGTTATTGAATTGGAATGACATAAAGTACGTATGATTTTCCGTTCTTATATAAATTGGCAAATGCATTTCAAATAAAAGCATATAACTTTGAAGTTTTACATTTCCGACGTAGCATATTAATGTGTTTTAGTATACGCGCCAAAAAGTAAGCATCAATTAATAATTGTGCGGAAAGTATTTTAATAACTAGTTCCAATTGAATATTCAATGATATTGAGCATGTTTTGTGTGTATCTACAACATACATATATACAAATATACATTATGCATTATGACAGCATGCATTTGGAATTAATAAGTGTACTAAGAAATCTGTATTGTTCAGCTATTGAAAATCTCTTTCTATTTATACGAAATCAGAATCGGAGACTTGTTGCCTGAAACCTATCCACCCATTCTAGTTGATTGATTATTTTTCTTTTCTGTTAATTTCAAAGTTCGATCTCTATCATAATAAAAGAGTTTTCCTGCCTTGCCGTTGATTACCTGAATGCTCTGTTTCTTTTACACATCTATATAAAGCCTGTGATTCGGTATGCAAATTTTTATTTTGCATGATTTTAAATGAATAAAAATATAATATATATATTTATATATAATATGTATAATATATATATATATATATATATATATATATAAATATATATATATATATAAAATATATTATTCGTGATAAATTATTTGTATTCTTGTAGTTTTCTGAGGAATGTTGTTCTTCATCAAGTTACGCTTGTTTTTAGCTTTTACGTATTTTATCAACATTATTTTATTTTAAATACCTTTTTCTTTTTATAAAATAAAACAAGCTGCCTATCAGCTTAAGTCCCATCCCACCAAAAGGCGGGTTAAATCGTTATGATGAATAATTAACTATTCGAAGTACAAACGGAGAAATTATTTCGATTTTAGTAATACTCTGTCAATCTCTCTCTTAACTTTTGTATAGGTTCGAATTACATAATAACCAAGTAGAATTGGTTATGTATTGAATAAGGGAATTTCACATATTCGATAATAGGGAATTAATTACTTGGAAGCTTTCACCAAAAAATGGGACATTAGACTATTTATTAATTTAAATTTAGTTTTTATGTCTTAGATTTTAAAAGCACGTTGCATGAATCCAATTTAGTTTTTTGAGGGATAAGAGGCCAAAAATCTATCACAGTTTCAATATGTTCAAAAGATTTGCCTGGTCGCACAGCATACATAATTAGCTAAAGTGCTTTATCTTTAAAAATTGAGTAGGAAAATTTAGTAGAGATATTAGGCTCTACGGGTAAATATTCTGAACTGTTGGACTGATAGTTATTTATAGGTTTTTTTTTAAATAAATAATAAATTAGACGATTAATGTGGGAACTGACAACATTCTAGGTTTAAATCTAAACTAAAAAATAATGACAAATATATATTCAGGATTTTGAAACAATAACCAATATATATTCGTGATTTTTACGCTTAAGATATGTATGTTGTTTGAACTCGTTTGCATGAGTTTGTGCATGTTTTTAATGGTATTGACTATCTGAATTACATTGTCTGTTATATATATTATTTAAATTTAAACTACTTTGGCTTATTTAAAAAATACTTAGTTGAATGAAAATATAATTATATAATAGAAATCGAAAAGTGTTGGCTGATATGTGTAGAGAAGTAAAAAGAGGAATGCGATATTGTTAAATGGAATGTCTTAATGAAATCAATCATTTACTTTATATTTAATCGAACTTATAAGTGTCAATGCTAACTAAACATAAATAATTGTTAGTTCTATCTTAAGTGATAATAATACATGCAATATTTAAAGTATAATGTTTTTTTAAGCTGTCATGCTGATACGCTTGTAACTTGAATGAATTGCATTTAAATGAGTCTCCGATCAATTTTATTTCATTTTTGTTGCTGCACTAAATTGTTTATATTACATATTACATTCAAATGCATACGCGTTATTTTAATGATAATATTTCATTGAATATTCAAGAGAAACCTATTGAGTATTCAAGCAAATGCCGTATTACTTTATTTAGCATTTAAAGTATATTTCTCATCTGAATCTTAATTTTTCTTTGATTTTTCGAATACATATTTTTGAAGTTTGATTTAGGTTAGTTGATTCAAAAAGTAACAAATCTATTTGTTAGTTGTAAACTGTTTTTAAAAACGCCATAACTAAGATATATATATATATATATATATATATATATATATATATATATATATATATAATTTATTGGGCTCCTTTACAATAACAATCAGCTATCGAGCTATAAGCTTCTGTCAGGTCGTCTTAAGAGAAACGTTATGAACCAGCTCGAGCTCTACTATTACTGCTGACAGTAACTTCATATTCTTATAATAATTTACAACTGTTGAAAACATATCGGCGATATAGTCTTTTGTAGCTGATTTAAATTGGAGAAAATGATAATTGATGGAATGTTGCAAAGTTCTTTTATTGCATTCAATCGCAATGATATTTTTTCAAGTATTTCCAGTATTTCGGTCAACTGCGCGCGTTCGTATTAATGACATCTCATATTCGCATGTACCCAACAGTTCAGCTATCGATTTCCTAATCTCTTACAGTGTAGGCTTACTATGCCTATGCTTGATTTATGTGATTTATGAATGTAATCTTCAAACACAAAAAAAATACACAAATATTTAATAATTTTAGTGTAAAAACCTAAAAATTATTAAATTAATTGATATCAATGAGCTGCGGAACTCATATATAATGATGGATAATGAATATAACCTTCAACGACAAATTTTTAAATTTTGGGACTTTATTTAGTTGCTTATTTAATTATGTTAAATTTTTTTTTTTTTTTTAAGTTTTCGTTTATAAAATTATTTTTGGAATAATTTCAAAAGCGTACTGTTATGCACACTCGGAAACGGCAGAATAATTGCATAATTTATAATATTAAATAAATTTATTTGTTATGCTGCAAAATATATTTGAATCTATTATTAATTTAAAACTTGTATTATGATACTAAAATGAAAAATTACATTTTATTTAGATTTTTTCCTCAATATTTTTCAAAATTGTTATTGAAATTAATCTTTTTTTGGTGTTCTCAATTTGATGAGGCTGCCATCATATGGAAAATGTTTGAAATCTTTACAATTGGCGAAGTAATGCAAGTAATTCTTGTACATAAATTTTATAGAATTTTGTTATTGGAATTTTATCTTCTACACCAAATTACAAATAATAAAGGAAATACGGAAGTAATAAATATATGATTTTTTTTATAGGTATTATGTCTATTTATATAGAAATATCCACTGTCAGAAATCTAAGTGGAGTCAATTTCTATTGTTAGATGAATCAGAATAATCCATTGGTAGCATTTTGTAGCTTGCTGAATAACACTACGCTATGCAGTCAATGGGAGCAAAACAAAAATTAAAATAAATATTTTGCGTCATTCCCTTTTGCTCAATATAAAATGATATTTTTTCAAAATATTATGGGAAAATTTTATATTTGTCTTATTATAAAACTGTAAACATTTTCTAAGCAATAAGCGGATCAGAAGAAGGAATTACATATACAAATATATGTATGTTAAATCCATTACTCGGCTCCATGGAAACTACGCTATCTTCAATTATGTAGTATTAAATTATATAGCTCAGGGAATAATGTACTACGTATGTATATGATTAGTAAAAAAAAAAATTTTATTTAAGCTTCTCTATACACAATTTTCGTAGGAAGCTTATTTAATCACCTGATCTAGACTGATTAAATAATTTTATAAATATACTTTAAACATGACCTCGAGTAATACATTCCTTTTGGGTCTATACTCTATATGCCCAAATTTGATTATCGGTACAAATACTCTCCAAATAACTTCGAGGTACTTAGTTATAAAGTTCGAGGGAAAGGTGTAATTCTTCATCTTGAACATAGCTTAACGATCTTAGATAGTTTTATAATCATAGAGAGTTGATCAACAAAATCCATTTTATCGGCGCTATCAATGAGTACTTTGTTCTTTGTATTGATTTATAATACGTAGTTTTTCTATGGCCCTATATAATTCTCTTTAATATTGCTTAGATAAATGAGCATTTTGAGCTTGTTGAACTGATTTTAAGAGACGTTTCGTGATATTCGCATTTCTTATCGTAAGGATCTAATAGAAGAAACTATGATGTTTTGCTTACCGGGCACTCTCAAATAGAAACTATTTTATTGCAACTTTATTACAGTGGATTGATTATTCATATTTGTTTAATTGATATTTTAAATCACTTCTTTAATATGTAATATAATTTCCAACTCTTTCGTTTTATTTATTTATTTTCGATAAAAATGTATCACCTTAATTTTTAAATTATGTGTATTTTCTTTATGAAAAGCACACTACTATAATATAAGTGCTCCTTATGGATATGTTTAAGGCTTGTTGTGCAAGCTCGATTTCTCGAAAACTTCGTTCGCCTTTGGCTCACCAAATAACGACTCCAGGTAATATATCGTATTAATACTTTCTAAAAATTTTGATCTGCTCACTTCATGATAAATATATATTTAAAATGTTCTATGTCCGTTGAGCTTTAATAAAGCTTGAGACTTATTTACTGGCTGTGAGCAGAGCATTATATAGTCGGGTGCGTTCGACTTTATTATTGATACCAATTTCTTACGTATTTTTACATTTTAAGCCGATTTCAGAGGAAGTGGAAATACCGCTTTAACATTAAAATAAACATTTTTTTCAGGTACACTTAGGATTTGCCATGAGTTTCATGCATTGCATCAGAAATGTCTGTATCATGTCTGAAGAACTTTTTGTGTAAAATTAGTACTTACTTAAGTCAATAATTTAATTTGTTAAAAAAAAAAAAAAAATTAACATTTAAAATTAAGATATACCTAGAAATTTTAAGAATATTCAATAATGTAAACATGAATAAAGAATGATGCAAAGAGCGGAACTACACATTGCAGGACTTTAAAATCTTATACTATATCATATGCATGCATTTCAACTGCATGCTGAGACTGTTTCCATTTTTTAAGTTGTGCGAATCATTTATATTTAACATCTTAAGGGTAACAACTGATATAACGAATGTTATTAATCATGACAGTTTTGTCAGTCATTATCAAAAAAATATTTATCATTTATACAATGTAAAATAAATACCATAAATAGGAATACCGAAATGCATGTGTGTATATTGAGATGTGTAATATTGATTCAAGTTGCATCCCCGAATTCCTTGTGTTCGTCTTAATGAATTAGAAAGATAATGAAGACTTTTCTGTTAAATAAAGCCGTTAAGTTTGATTTAGTAATTTTAGTTAAAATTAATCGCATGATATTCGTTTAGTAGCCATTTTTAATTATAGTCGAATTAAATACAAGAATATTCCTTATTGGTCGTCAGTTTCTGTTCAATATCCCTATAACTCATATACATACATTTATACATCCTAAGAGAGCGGCACACAAGTCCTCGATACCGTTGATATCTACTATGAAAGCCCTCTTACTATACTTATAATACTAACATAATTCGTCCTGGGTGCAAACTGCTATCGATGGGTTGTGCTCCGCTGGACTGCATTTCGAATATGTCACATATAACTGTATTTCTGTTTTAAATTTTCGTATTCGGCTACTGAAACAACTATTTTATTTTGCTCTCTAGGTGGACTTGAGGCACATGGATGAGCAACAAGGCAGCAACATTGTCGATGTAGGCGTCGATCTATCTGAGTTTTACATGTCTGTCGAATGGGACATTTTAGAAGTTCCAGCCGTTCGGTAAGTTATAAGTTATATGTGTAGTTATAAATTACTCTATAGTAATGAATTACTTGATTTTGTTGTATAATACATATTGCTGACCTGAATAAAGCAAAGACAAATTTAAAGTGTAGCCAATGCTGACAATTACAAAAAAATATTAGATTAAGCCACTTTCCATTCATTAATAAATATACAAATTTTCGTTATT
This sequence comes from Drosophila fulvimacula, assembly GCA_035045555.1. Classification (NCBI taxonomy): domain Eukaryota; kingdom Metazoa; phylum Arthropoda; class Insecta; order Diptera; family Drosophilidae; genus Drosophila; species Drosophila fulvimacula. The sequence continues at coordinate 1,686,213 of JAWNOX010000009.1, read as the reverse complement.
TTATATATATTTTTATTAGGAATGAAAAGTTTTATACGTGTTGCGATGAACCGTACTTGGATATAACGTTTAACATTACCATGCGAAGAAAGACTCTTTTTTACACTGTTAACATAATAATACCATGCATGGGTATTTCGTTTCTAACGGTACTGACTTTCTACTTGCCTTCTGATAGTGGAGAAAAGGTATGTATGAAATAACAAAATTATATTTTTGATTTAGCATTTCTTAAAGATTTAATATTTCTTAAAAATGGCATATATTTATAATTATTTAATTTAATTTTTTAATAAATTTTTTTTAATAAAAAATAAAAAATCCTTTTCAAATTTTGTATTTAAAAAAAATGTTTGAATATATGGGACACTTTTGGTAATTTTTATTAAATGTAAACTGATTCCTGTGAAGTATCAACTCCTTACCTGGTGTACAATATATAATTATTTATTTACATATTTAAATTACAGGTTACTCTGTCCATATCGATTCTTATTAGTCTCCACGTGTTCTTTCTTTTGGTCGTTGAAATAATTCCGCCAACATCGTTGGTTGTACCACTGTTGGGTAAATATCTGATATTTGCCATGATATTGGTTTCTATAAGGTAATGTATCACATTAATAATTTAATCTTTAAACATAAATATTAAACTAAATGATTATTATTTGCCTTTTAGTATTTGTGTGACCGTTGTCGTGCTGAACGTTCATTTTCGTTCTCCGCAAACGCACAGAATGGCACCGTGGGTAAAACGCCTGTTCATTAACTTTTTGCCTAAATTTCTCTTCATAAAGAGACCAACATATAACTTTGAAACAAGGTGAGCCCGTATATAATATTTTATACTCATGCGCGGCCTAAAAATAAGTGGTTTTTTAGTCCTTATCTCATTTTTATTTATTTAAGTATATATTAAATTATAATTTATTCTTTTATTTATTTAAATCAATTATTCATTTAATTATCTTCAAAATAAAATTTATTTAATGTACTAATTGGGTTGAAAATTTCAGCAAATTGCTTTTGAAGGACGCTCACGCATGCTTTTATCCATATTACTCTTCGACTAATATTGATCGTCTTGTAAATTCGGGTTATAGCCACACAGCCTCCAAGGAAGAATTAACAACACAAAGGTAAAGTATAAGTGACTAAAAATTTATTCATGTATTGACTTATAGTTAGTTATTGAAGCCAAAAATGGAAATTTAAACCTTACGACAGAGAGAGAGAGAGAGAGAGTTTAAAAATTAGGTTTAAGATATTTATATTTTAAGTTTCGAAGTTTTGAGTATTTACTCCAGTCTTAAGAAACTAGAATCAAAATTTGTTTGACTAACAATAGATGAATTTGATATAACAAATGAAATTATTTCAAATCCATATCTATAGTTTAACCAGCACGGGACCTTTTGGAGGAAGCTGTCAAGTCCATGGACCATTGCCACAACTTACGCACTCGAGCTCAGATGATTTAACTGCCGTCCCTGATCTAGATACTGGAAATTCTGGAATTAAAAGTCCAATATTGAACAATCCAGCCTTCTCTCATTCCAAATGCCCACCTCGAGTACATCGTAGTTGTTTTTGTGTGCGTTTTATAGCAGAGCATACCAAAATGCAAGAGGACTCCACAAAAGTAAGTGACCAAATATTTCAAATAGAAATAAAATATATTAATAATAAATTTTTTGTTTTTTACAAATGAAAGGTTAAAGAAGACTGGAAGTATGTCGCAATGGTATTGGATAGACTCTTTCTTTGGATATTTACACTAGCAGTTTTGGCGGGTACAGCTGGTATCATATTGCAAGCGCCAACTTTGTACGATGATCGGATTCCCATAATAGAACAGAAGGACTTGGAGTTTTCGGGCACTTCAGCCGGACGCTGTAGACCTGCGCAATAACGATTTTATGCCAATGCAGTCTAAACCTTTACAGACCATTATCAATTTATTTATTGTTGATCTGCTCATTTCTGTTTCTCTATGCCTTTTGTCAACCTGAGTCATTATGAACCAAATTCTATTAACTCCGTCTCGCTTTATCAACGAAGGACAACATTAACATTAACATTATTTTTAAGTTACGATCGAAAATATTAGTCTGAAACATAAGGAAAATTTAGCACGGCTATATTAGTAGAAAAACGGTACTGTTAAAGCTATTCAATACTCAAAACGTATTACAAAGTATAAAAAGTGTAGAATTATTATTTATTAATGCTGATTTTTTTAAATTAATTTTTTTTTATTTTTTTTTTTTTTTACAAATTTTGATTTTCTGTGGATGTTATTTAACTAAATATTTGTAACGAGCATGCGGAGGCATATCTCTTCAGCAATATTCGTCTAACGATTTGTATGATCACTGCGATATCGATAACAACGACAGATGCTACAGGGAATGTGAAGAGATCGATCATTTGGGAATTGAGAATATTTTTGGATAAGCAATAATTATCTTTAGCAACTATTTAATTTATTTTCTTTTGAGTATCTAAGAAATGAAATTTAATTTATAAAAATATATATTTTATTTGCTGTCGAGATATGCCTCCTCGTGCAGATTCTTATCGTGTAAAATGCCAATTAGCAATTAGACGACAGGTCAATTGACAATTTATGTTGCTTATGATTTACTTAAAGCTATATACGTATGTGTATATACACACATACCATACATATATCATTCACGAGTTCTTGCAAGCACTTAAGACGTGTTTATAAACCCAGTAGGCACAAAAATATAATTTATACTTAGAATACATATGCATATGTATGTATATGCATATGCACCTACATATTTCCAACACGATATACGCCAAATTGATTTATATAGGAACATTATATGACGATTCTGAATTGATTCTGTTTATACTTCACAGCAAACTGTAGTCAGGGCGCCATTTAAACTACACTACATTTCATTTCGTGAAGAATTCAAGCGTGTTGTATACTTTACGTTAGCATACAAAATGTGAAATAGAAAGTTAACATTACAATTAATAAGATATAATGTTAGTTTAAAGTATTTGTTACTTAATAAAGTTGAAATTTAAAATTATTGATATATTGTCAGCTATTTTACTTAAAATCTTAATTCCAAACATATTCTACAATGCATAGCCAATTATAATGATCTCAAACTGGAAGCTTATCTCTGATGCCCTGATGGCTATGGTTCGAATGGCCGATGTTAAGGTGGGAATAAAATCGTCGTACAAATATTGAAAAAATATATATTTATCTATACGAGCAGTAACATAGCAATATACGGGAAACTATATAACTTCATTTACATACGTCTTGTCGCCTCCTCTACAAATAGACTCATGCATTTTTAAGTAAAAGCCAATGTTACGGATGGACAAACGGACGAAACTAATACACCCGTTTCACCTTTGTGGATGAGTATAAAAAGGCTGTTTTTGTACCATGGGTAGGTACTACGCAGTTAATAGTGTCCGACTGCAAATATATTACTTGTTTATCGTGGGTTCTCATTTGTAACTTTTAAGAAAGGCTCTATAGGTTCACTGCTATGCCATTTGCAATGGGCTTAGGTTTGAAAAACGTAAATATATATTATACATGCGTTTAAATTTATCGCTTAACGAGCTTCGTCCTATAAACCATTATCTTGTCCAGTATGATTATTCTTAGCTACAGGCTTAAAAGAAAATTCAGTTTTAATCAACAACAGCAACAAAAAAATATTAAAAAATAATATTATATATAATACAATGCTAAAATACGTTCACTTTAGGCTGCAGGTAAACAGCATATATGCTTTAGATATACAAACACATATGTGCAAAATACATATACTGGCATAAACAAAAATTGCAGTTTATGTAGAGCAGAACAGGTGATTAAGTGATCAACGACAGAAAAAAGCGTTGACAGTGGTAGCGTTAAGAATGCTCGACAGTGAGCTACCCAATAACTACCATTTTCTTGAATTGAATGAAGTTTTACCTCCCTCACTCAGGCATAGATTAACGAAAGTTTATTAATCTTACTTGATCTTTCAGTGCCATTACAAAAATTCTACTTTTATTTGTGTGATAGATTGATGAAGTTACTGATAAAAACTTGTCTAAAGTCAATCATAATTTGTTGCTGTTAAATTATTTATTATTCTAAGTTTCCTAATATGGGTTTCCTTTACTATTATTATTTACTATTGCTTTTAATTTATGCCTAAAGCAGTTATACCCGTTTCACACTTGTAACTGGGATACTGGGTATAACAAAGTAGAACATAGAAAACATAATTACGCTTAACGCTTCTTGGTGCTAGTTCGTTGCTGAGTTTCCACCAGTTTCCACCAGTCCAAAAACAACTCTTAAGAAAGCTGTTTCAAGTGAAGACATAATGAAATTAAGATTCATATATTTTGTATTTGAATGTTGCATGGCGACTATGAACCCGACCTGGGTTAATGCTTACGACGGGCTTGATTTTAGTACAAAGGATATAATGAACACTCAAATGATGCCTTTCCACATATTTGTTTACGAGCTCAAGCCAACATTAAGGCGAAACTATTCAACTGACTTTACGCCGGCTTTAGCTACGATGAACTATCACAGGTGCAAAGCGATCTACTATTCCTATCTAAATATCTAAATACTGAACAATATTTTATTTTTTTTTTTTAAGAAAAATGATGCAGCAGTTCATGGCTTCTGGTTACCTCACTAAGCAAATATTGCACTTAAACTCAGACAGATATGAGCAAAAGATTAAAAGGCGCCTCGGCGAATATCAAAACAAATCAAATTTATTCAATGAAGATAATCATACATTACTTTTCGACGACGGCTCTACTAGATACAATGCTTGGCTAAGGTATAACAAAATATTAAAAGTATTTTAATTAGAGATACTGAATAATAAAGGGTAACCGACCCAGTCTATCGCATATTTTAAAATATGATGCCTATAGCCTTGTGGAAAAGTTGAATCAGTGTCCAAGATCCACGGTTTATTTGTTTTCGCTTGCTTACATGTGTGATATTTCCCTTGCAGATCAACAACACTTGACGATATTCAGCATCAGTTAAATCATGCTGCAAACCATTTAAAAAGCATTGACAATCCATTTCGAAGGCAAATAGTGAGCCCAGCTACAAAATCAACTCTGGTGGCCTATGTGGCCGACGAAGACATCGACTCTGGTGACATTACGGGCTACGCATACGACAGCTCACATAATGACAGCAACTATTTCAATGCAAGTTAATAATTTTTCACGTTTCGATGCAAAAGTGTTCAAAAGTGGTTTGTGTGTTAAGTATAGCATCAAATTATTCTAGTATGAAAGCAGAAAAAATGCTTTTGCATAGCAAAAATATATATAAACATATATCATTTTTGCTATCATTAATTTATATATTGTATGAAAATAATACATAGTTTATTGAAATATAAATATTTAATGTGATTTTCATTTATTTCTATAGCCTCATCTATTTAGAGTATCACAGACGCCACGATTATTAATGCAAGGTCCAAGAACTGGTGCTCAAATTAAACAAATTAATAAAAGCGGTAAGACTCTTTCTATATATAGGTATAATTTAAAAATATTTTACATAGTAAACTGCTTGAAGGTTATGAAACTGTTTTTGAAGACTATGGAACACATCACGCTCCACCGGAATCGACAAATGCTATGTCGCAGCCTGCGAAGCAGATTAAGGAAATCAGCCTTAAAGACATTACTGACATCGCTTTGACGACTCTCGCATTTTTATCCTTTGGGATGTTCATACTACAGGTTCTTATGTGCATAACCATGGTAAGCAGACTCTTTAATTTGAAATCAATTATCCACAAAATAAACAGATTACATTAACTACTGTTATGTTTAACATAGTACTTAACATCTTTCTCTGTGCATTCTTATTATAATTTAACGAATCAAAAATCTCTTTTAATTTCAGAATAAAGAAGACAGTAATAATTTAATGATGCTACCAATGGAAGCAACCGAGTCAGTAGAACCAAATGATGGCACTGAGGAAATACGGCGTAGAAAACGATCTGCTCCTCAAATATCACCATTATTAGTGGGGGTATGTAACATAAACAACAATAATAAAAAATAGTCCATTTACTGTGTAATGCCAGATTCAGTGAGTCGATGTATTATCTCTTGATTATTTAGATAAATAGCTAAGATCGGTGAATTATGCTAAATAGGTAAGATCAGTCAATTATGATAATTGGCTTTAGTACTCATAGAAAATGTTATTTGTAGGGTATGCCAGATTGTAAAAATTGATTTGATTTAATTTTATTTAATACTAACATTTTTGAGAAAATTTAAGATCTGCTATATGAAACAAGTTCTGCCCAACTAGCAGCAAATTAACCTATTCAAGGTTCAATATTTTATAATACTCTTGATTGCCTTTTTACGATTATTATTAATTTGCGTGAAAAATAAGTATGTTAACTATAATATTAAAACATTTATATTTTGTGCTTACAGGCAAATCAACTGACCCAAACCTTATTGACCACAATCGATCATTTATACTTGAGTGAAAACAGAAATGTCAATATGAAATATTATTTTCAACTTTTATGCGGATTTGGTAACAGCAACACGAAATTGAGAAAAATTCAAAAAATATGGACTATACTTTATAGGTTTGTTGAATTATTAATATTATGTACAAATTATATAGTCCAATTTAAACTGCTACAGACAGGTAATGATCCCCACCCCCCATATTATATATTCACATCTGGTGATCATTTTAAGGTGTTACAGATGATAACGCCGTTATGAAACACAGAACTTATATCGGATGAAATGAGGAAATGTTTTAATGGATATATCTGTATATTTACATATAAAAGCATAGTTGAAAAATCTTTTGAATTCTCCGATGAACGATATCAATGACTTTAAAGGAATAGTTCTCAGATAATACTTGCGAAACCTACTGTGAAGGAATATTTTTTTGATATTGCAAATAGTTCAGTTTACCAGCGAAATTGCGAACGTACCAACACCTTTTGGTAATCACGCTTATGTGAGGCTTAAAGGCCAGCCTTCTATCAAGCGTGACTCCCAGGTAATTTACCTTAGTGGCACTTGGGATTTGCGAACCCAGTGACAAGGTCTCCTCGTCTTGTGGCAAAGGTGGTGTGCACGGACTTTTGATGTTGATAGTGAACCACCTTTTAGCCCAGCATCCGAAAGACTGCAGGAACGTCTGGAGTGAGGTGGACGCTTCATGCGCAGAAGTGTCACGCGAAATGATTGAGGCGTTGGCATATCGGCAGTAAAAGGGGTGTATAGTGTTAGGCCAAGAACACTACCCTGTGGGACTCCAGCCCGAATCGGTCTGTCCGCTGATATAGCCTGCCCCTTAGACACATGGAAGATCCTTCCGTGCAACTATGAGGATAACAGCGTGAAGAATGGGGGTGTAGGGCTGTCCTCACTTTCTGTATCACCTCTTCCGGCGTATCGTGTTGTCTCTTAAAGCCAAACTTATGATTTGAAATGGCTTCCCGGCGTCCCAAGTGTGTCAGTACTCGTCTAAGTAGTATTCTATCAAATACTTTACAGAGTACTGGCAACAGACTAATTGGTCTATACGAACCAATTTCGCTCACGGGTTTACCAGGTTTAGGGATCATCACAATCACGGCACGCTTCCAGCAAGATGGAAAGTGCCGGATGCGAAACATGGCGTTGTACAGCACATTTAGATATTTTATGGTGGAGTTGGGCAGCGCTCTGAGTACTCTGCCATCAATCAGATCATTTTCTCTAGATTTTTTTGATCTTTACTCTACTATTATTTATTATTATTATTATTTAAGAATATTTACTAATATCTATCATGTTTAACTTCCGCAGCTTAGGCACCAGTTGGTTGGCCGCACGAGCATCAGATGACTATTATTCCATAATCAAACGAGTCGGTCAAGTGTTTGAGGTTTGTACTTAGCAAAAGCTTGAAGAGCAAAAAACAATAATTTAAAGTAAATTCAATTTATTTTCCAATTAAAATTAAATTTTAATTGATATAAATTAAATAAAAAAAATATAAATAAAATCAGCTCATCAAAACAATAATTTTGGATTAATATCTAATGGAACGAGCTGGACAAAATCCTGGCAAAATCCGACCAAAATAAACAAGAGTCCTGTAGCCCTTACTTCCCAACTGGAAGATACCCTGCACTCTGAGAACTGATATTCCAATTATTTTACGCTATCGTTTAAAGTTTAGATGAGCTATGTAATCTCGTTCCTTTCAATCTGCTCTTCAGTTACCCAACTTAAACATGTGTTGCATTATCCCATCTCATCCGATATTAGACGAAGAATAAATTAATTACCATATTAATTCATAAATACAGACGAACACCAAAACCATAAAAATAAAATTTTTGTATATACTAAATGTTTGTTTAAATTTTATTTTAATTAAAATGGTTTTAGAAAGCATAGTTGGGGATCAGCATAAAACGTGGGATGAAAGCTTGAACAAGCTGGTGTGTTGGCTGCAGGAGTTGGTATCGCTGAGAAATACATGTCGCACTTGTATAACCCATGTCTCTGAGCTATTTTCAGGCGCGATGTCAGTTGTTTCTTCCATTTAGTTCTCCGGTTCTGGAACCAGGTTTTAATTTGAACTTCAGTAAGCGACAAAGATTTCGAGAGCTCCATACGCTTTGTAACACTAAGGTATTTGTCCGTCTTGAACTCACTTTCTAGGCGATCCAATTGCTTCGCGCTGTACGCTTGTCGTGGCTTTCTATCAATCCCCTGTTTTCTCAAGCGTTTTCCTTCAATAAAATTATTTTAGCTTTCTAGATATTCATGGTAAAATGCGTAAGTACCTTGAACACTTATGAAGTGATGCAAATATGGAGGTATTGATAGTTTTAAGGGGTAGTGCAAATTTGACTGGGATAATTGAAACGATGTTTTAAATGGGCTGAGCAGATTATCTTTTCCAATTATATCCATTCCTTGCAGGGCCGGAAATGACCTAGAAAGGGCACTGTGCGAATTACTCCAATGCTCTGCCTTTTCACCTGTAAAAATTAGGAGTATATAATATATATTTTATATATATAATAATATATATAATAATATATTTTTCCAGCGCTACTCGCAATAAAAATAATTCCGACGGCAAAATTAATTTGAATAATGTTAATTAATTATGGAGTTAATATTTAACCTATAAGAATGCTTCTGTCGAATACCATCGTCTGCATAATACTTCAATGATTTTGGCTTAAGCCTCAAAAGAGAGCCTAACTGCTGAATTTGATTATTACTGATTATTAATTATAATATTGTTAAATATCCAAATTATGCTTATTTATAATATTTAGTCAAATAATCAACTCTTAGTAATAATATGAAAATGAGTTTAAAAATAAAAAATTATAAACTCGCACTGCGTATAGCACACACTCGGCTTCAGTTTTAATTAAGTTTAAGCTACAATTTTTCGTTCTTCAATTAGAAATGAGAATACGATTTATCGTTGATTACTTGTCTAAATATCTAGTTCAATTATTAAGTTCACTTATTAATTTAGCAATAATTTCAATTTAATTGCCATGTTTTAACTCAGGTCGCTCTATTATCTGAATGATAGCGCCCTCGTATGAAGGAACATTTTTCATAATAATTCATGATAATATTAGATAACTTCGCTTGATAAATTATGCCTTCTATACAATAATATGTTTATTAAAATAAAGTCAAGGATACTTACATTTGTCTAAAGAGGTATTTGGGTTGCTCACAGCTGGTGTCATGATTTTTGGAAGCGTACTATTTTTTTTAATGCAATATAGGTGAGAGTCATTGTTGCCGCACAAGATATTATCAATACTGAACGAGAGGGATCGCCCTGAATTACGGTTGTTGGGTATTTCTTTGGAACTGGTCACTGAGTCAACAGTCAAATTTTGTATTTCGCACAACGTATCATTTGGTTCGAAATCACATTTAGTATTTTCCACCGATCTGGAGTACAATTGCTGCCGATTCATTTTCGACGATTTCAGCCTTACATGATTTGCGCATAACTAAAGCCGTAATATTTATTATTATTTTTCTTTGCATCCCAAAATTTAAACGCTGTTGTGATTTGCTCATCATCACAAAGTTTTCTGACTCCGCCCAGGTATTAGCACATTGGCCATCGGCTCACGCCTAGTTCAGCTGAGAACAAGCATCCGTAGCAGCAGCTGAATTCGACCAATCATAAAGCAAAGCGTTTTTATTCATCTTGTTGGATTGGGCTTGGCCAGACGCTCATACATACATATATTATGTGTAGCCCCCGGACGAGATGGATGGGACGTGTGCGCGTCTGAATAGCAGCGGCGTATATATACCTAGCTGTGTCCACATATCGATTCTGGCCACAAATGATATCGTTAGCATTTCGACTGCTTTTTATTGCTTTTTAAATTAAAGATGTGCTAACGATTTACTACTCTTTGACAAACAATTTTGACGTGCCACTTCATTTATGTGTGCGAGTGCGAGAGTGTGAGAAACCAGAGTATCTAAGGAAATCACACCAACCAACTATACACATACATATGCATATACCTACATCCATAGACTGGTTAAAATTGACTGTTAGCATGACGGTCTCCCAATTTCATGCGTTCTTTTTTGTAGGGTTTGGCAATTAGGTGTGAAAATACACTAACATACATATCACAAATCAGAGCTATCTGGATTAATTGCCGTCTACCAGATACCCTGTAATAAATACATATTTATTAATGGAATAATGGAACATTGCCTACAATAACAATTTTTGCAAAGAGTTAGTCGTATAGCTATAGCTTTAGTATATATAGTATATATATTAATTATATTAATTATATAGTATATATAATTATAAAGTATATATATGTAGTATATCTCTTAAATTTATATGGTATTTATTTTTCTTTAATATCCGTTCATACTATATAGGGTATATATGGGCTAACTCCCAATTGGGCTAAGCGAATGTATTCAATATACATACACATACAAGCAGGCACATACGAGTACATATGTAGATACATATGTAAATAACTTATACAAATGAATATTTGTATGCCTTAACAAGCCGCACCCAAGGTTCGTCCGTACCTTAACGACTCAATTTGTGTTAAAGTGTTATTGAATAATGAATATTACCTGGGCTTACATATGTATAATTAAGTAGACATATGTTTATGCTAAGTGTATTGAAGCGCTCATACCCGTATGTAAGTATATATATATATATATATATATTCCTATATGCTATGCAACTGATCTTCATACTACCAAGAAATACTACATGCAGATTGTTTTTTTAATTCGAACATTAAACAAATGAAACAGAGCAGGTTATACTCTTTCTTAGCTCCTCAAGTTCACAATTTGCTTAATAAAAATATTTTCCCTTGGAATAATTAAATATTTACTGTGGATTATAATATATGAGCTTTGGCTTGTCACCTATACTAAATTCTTATAATTACAAAGTATCTACATTATATATACATATATGAATATTCGATTCGGATATATTGATATATATATATATATATATATATATATATATATATATATATATATATATATATATATGTATATATATGTATATATATGATATGTATATATTTTTATTATATATATATATATCTATAATATTATTATAAATATTTCGATCATCAGCATCTGAATTATACAAATATGGAGCATGATTGTTGAGTGTAATAAAGATATTTCGTTACTATTCTTTTTTTTTTTTGGTTTAGGGTAGGTGAGCATACATATCAACACCAGGTTGCGTGATGTTTTCATTACTCATGTATTTTTGAAAGTAAGTAAAATAAATTAATTTCATCTGTTGGTTCACACGCTTTGTCTATGGATCCCTTCTTAGACAACAGGGTGGGCTGTTCGTAGTTCTCCCTTCCATTAACTGTCCATTCAAACACTAAAACCAATTCAAGAGTGTGTCTATTAACAGATGCATTTGATAAATATGATGACTATAAATAACTGGTATATGAGAGGATTCCTAGTTGCAAGAATCATGAATTTTCCATATGGAGTAGAAATCTTAATAATAAACATTTAACTTGATTAATTAAATATAATATAGATACTACATTTTTTTCATAGCCGTCCGATTAAACATTTTTTGAAAGTTTCCTGTCCTGCCTTATATAATTATTCTTTAAATATATTTGCTTTATAAGATCATCAATTTCATGTTCCAAAAAATATAACGTATATCAAAATATAAGCAGTTGCACTTCTTTGAAATGTAATGATTGCCATCATTTTCGATTCCAGCTTCCTAGATTCTATATCACTTAAAATAATATCAATAAGACTGATCTAAATAGAGTAGTTTTCCAATTCTAGCTGTTGTACTGTGCAAATAATATATATGTATGTGGTTGATATTTAGCATATATCTGACATATCAAAATTTATATTCTTTTTTCCCTACCTAAGAGTTTTACATAAGAGAATTATCTTAGCACTTAGCTTTTATCAAATTATTCCATTTTATATCCCTTAATTATGCTGATCATTGTTGAAAAAATATCAATGTCAAGATAAATATTAATAATAAATATTTTCAGCAATGTTATTTCTTTACGAAGAAGTTTACCCTTTCGGAAATAAGACAGATTTGTATAAATTAGAAATAGTTTCAAAACCTCATAATTAGTTTGTTAAACATATACTAGAGTTGAAGTCGAAAATGTAGAGCACGTGTTTCCAATCTTCCAAAAATGTATATATCTAAGCCAACAATTAAGGCCAATGGGGGCAGAACTGCCTACTGCCGACTGCCGACATCAACGTTCTACTTTAATTAGCACCTAGTTATCGAATGCGAGCTAAGAAGTTTTGGATTATCAATAATAACCGATTGTGGTAGTCCAAATACCAAAACTGATTATCATAATTGAAATTTTGAATATATCGCTCTTCCACTTGTTATTTATTTGTATACCTTAGCAAAAGCTTTTAGAATTTTGTTGTGTTCTGCTTGGCATGATTAATGTGTGTGTATATTTTTGATCAGCATACGCATCTGTGTGTCTTTTGCTTCGAGGAGTAGTTTTTTAGTTGAAAAACTATTCTAGATTTTATTTTGTTATCTTCACATTTATAAGTAGTTCTATTGCTTAAACATAAAAACAGTTATTATGTCTTAGTAATATTGATAAATATATAAAATGAGTGATTGTTGGCTTTTATTCAGCCACTAATTGCTGATAATCTGCAATATAGATTTAGCTGTAATAATAAAAATTAATTAACCATCAGAATCAACTAAAATTTAAAAAAAACTAGGCTACTATTAAGTAAATAGGGATTTACATTTGTAAACAAATTTTTGCTTTTGACCTTTACGATTAAACTTTCAATCTAAAGTTATTTATTATTTTCAAAATATCTAAAATTGTTTATGATCTTTCATTCATTGTCTTGGTCTATGCCACTAAAAGAACAACCCATCGATGGAAAATGTAGAGTACGTTTAGGCTTGATAACAAAAATAGAAGACCTCAAAATTAGTGTGGTTCGAGAAAACCGAAATGATCGAATTAAATCTAGTCCTAATATACGCCGCTCTCTTAAGTAAATGAATATATATTTAAATAAGTATACGTAGTAAGTATGCGTAGGGCGGCACTCAGTACATATCTCACCTAGGGGTTCCAATTCTTCCCTTCTGAGCGAAAGTATAAGAGAATCATGCTATAGTCTGATCATGCAAAAAGTCAATTATTATTATTATTTGGGCGCATCAAACAGAATTTTTCGCGACGATCATTTATTCACATATACCTACACTGTACAGCAATTGAAAAACCTAAAGCTTGAATATCTTGTAAATTTACAATGAACGTCACGCATACATTAGCACATACACATACATATATATATATATATATATTATATATATATACACATATACATTGTATACATTATATACTTTTGCATTCAAATAGAGATTCGTAATATAGAGTATCGTGTATCGTATCATTTCGTTATATATTTTCAAAATAGCAATGGATGTAGGGTATAAAAATGTTCCGATGTAAGGAGCCTTAAAATATACTTTTCTCATAAAATACATAACGGTAACCGAACGGTTACAAATTCTGACTGAGCACGTCGAAAACATTCGGAAAACTAGTTTGATTCTTGGCCAACAAATTTCGTCGTATTGTTGGCCGGTGTTATTTCTAAAAATATTATCCAATTATATTTAATGAACTTATAAATGAATCAATAAGTAATTATTATATTATATATATTCTAGATTATTAAAAACAATGAATGAGTGTTATCTGTTCATACACACGGTTTAATTGTCTATTTATATAAATTATAAAATCCTTACAATGAATCCCTCTATTAAATTAAAAATTTGATTAGCGTATATTATTATGATATATTTTTAGTAAAATGCAAGGTATATTATAGTCGGGTATACTACAACTTGTTATACGTAATAGGGAAATAGTAGGGAAAATAAAATAAGAAAACACAGCTTAGCTTCTAACCATGGAAGATGAATACCCTTACAAGGTATATGTAGGACAGAATTTTACCGTTATATTAAAAAAAAAAACTAACATAAATTTCTGAAAACTATTTACTCATAAAAAATTAATTTCTGTGTAATTGCAGCGCTTGCAATGCCCTTGAACTTTTAAATAAAACCTTAATATTGCCAATTTATACCAATAAAAATACAATAATATCGCTTCAAGCAGATGGAATAGTTTGGCGTTTAGTAAAGAGTTGGTCACAAGTAGATATTGTTATACAGATTCGTTACCAATACATTTATATCTCTAAAATATCCATATCTGTGCGTTACACACTTTGTGAGAAAATTCAAATGCATTCTGCAAGGGTAAGAGAAAAATCTAACCAAAGCTAACGCATGCTCGATGAAATTCAATGGAATCGCTCGTACCCGATACGAAATGGTTTTCTTCCAATCGGGCGTTCGGTAGTTTATTCGTAAAATCCGAATTTATTTACACTTTGAATGCCAAGTTCGGCGAATGTTGTTCACTTATTGCGAAGCCATAGACATTTTAAGTTCAGCAATATTTACCTATAGTATTACATCCCAAATCTAATTTTGAATCGAAAATCAATCAATAAATCGAGATGGAAAAATTACATGAATATCAAGGAATAACTGGCAGACTCCACCAATGGAGAGATAATATAAAAGAGAAGTATTCCTCTATAAACCAGGAAAACTCAACTAATATTTTTGAAAAAGCTAAAACTACTGCTTTGGATCAACTGAAAGGCAACGCAAGTGCTAATGTGGATTATTCGCATATCTATAGGTAAGAATATTTCCGAGCTCTACCGACTTTACGTATACACGTATATATGTACATATATATATAATCAAATCGCTACAGTGTTTTATGTAAGATAAGTGTTTGTGGTTTCTTCGAACATACATATATATTATTATACATTTTATCAATATTGTTTACTAGTAATTTTAGACATTCAAATTATTAACTAAATCATGAAATCATATCACGGTTTACGAGCTAAACACACATACTGAAAAGTTCCCATTCTCGCGAGAGCACACATTGCAAATGTTGGTTGTGTTTGTTTTGCCTCAACCCTGCTCTACGAATTCTTGAATCGATAATGGAAAAGAGACTATGTAGTTCTGCCCATGCTATAAAGAACCTATTCCATATAGAAT
Source organism: Drosophila fulvimacula (assembly GCA_035045555.1). NCBI lineage: Eukaryota > Metazoa > Arthropoda > Insecta > Diptera > Drosophilidae > Drosophila > Drosophila fulvimacula. The sequence continues at coordinate 1,670,426 of JAWNOX010000009.1, read as the reverse complement.
CTACTGTTATTAAAGCGAAGAGAGAAGAACGACCATGTGTAGATCTACTCGAATATCAAATGTAGCTTACACCCACAATGTATTGGTTATTAAGGTTATTAAGTGCACATTTTCTGACCTGATTATATTTGCTTCAGTAGGCCACTAAACTGCAATTTTCTATTATACCAGATGTACTATCAATTGACAACAAAAGAGACTTCTTTAGATTACTTGCCTCATCCGGCACTCAAAAGGTAATTGAATGTTTTAAGTATAGTATCAGATTTGAAGATATCCTAAGTTTAGAATCACCTGCGCACGCATTGCACAGAATAGCGATAACCACTTTTTAGTATAGGGAGCGGTGGGAAAAGGCATAAAATATAAAAATGAACAGATTAATCACATGACTAATATATTAAATTTATATATGTATAAATAATTATATATAAATATATGATTGTATATAAATAAATTTAATTTTATTTATATAAATAAATTTTAAATTCATTTATTCACTTATATTCAATTTTAAAATTTGTTAAAACATATTCTATTAATTAATTAACTTGTTTTTTTTTTTTAGTTTTCGCCCTTTTTTTAACACACATTTTTAATAAATCCAAATTCTACGATGAAATAGTTGCAATTATTTAGACAACTCAATATCGGATATCTGTCACATAATGAATATTTAAAAAGTGGCTTAATATCATTTAATAAATATTCATATTTTCATTTTAAGCCAATATTTAAAAAAAACTTATTTATTATTATTACATGTCAAATTTTCATTCATATATAATGTAATATTATTTTATTATTGACTTACAAATTATTTATTTATGTATAATATATAATTTTGTAAGTCAATAATAAAATAATATTTGCTGTGTGCAATATTTGTACAAAGGAACCTTTTGAACCAACATACCCTAAACTGCCATTTAGAATAAGTAGAATAGAATAAGTAACCCGGAGTAGAATAAGAATGAACGTTGAGAATCATACGTAATCGACTACATAATACCCGTTCACTTCTCAAATTGTATTTGAATCTTGAAATTGTTGGTTATGGTTATAAGATTAAGAAAAACTTTGTAATTTTGATCATCTAAAACTATATAAATACATCTGTATACATATTATACACAAATACGCATTTATTATATATATTATCAAGCTATAATGGAGGCTAATGATAAGTTGTGTCTCGGGCACAGCCGTCCGATTATAGTGTATACGCAAAATCGTAACACTTCACAAGCCAACGGTAAATTACACACGATTATACACGAAATGCCTTATGTTTGTTCATACAGACAGCCGGACGGACATAGTATACACCGTGGAGCGAGTATAAAAAGCGAAAATAAGAGAAACTCACTGACTAATTTTGGCATTATGAATTATTTTTTTATTTGTTTATTATATATATTTATTTTATTAAAATTTATTATAATAACAAACAATCAATAAAAACATTAATATAATATTAATAGAGTAGAACGAGCGATGCACAATTGTCGACGAACCTTGTAACTATGTAGCTCAGTGAACGGTAGAGTTTGTCTGTATGCACTTCATCCACATACACATACATACCCTTACTCGTGTATGTCTAAAGTCATCACATGAAACCCCATAAGTGTTTAACAGCTACACTTACCAGCTTAAGGTATATACACTTAGTTATGGTACTTGCAGCAGTGCTAAGCATCGCTACTTTATAAGTATGTGCAGGTAAGAGAGTTGAGCTAAGCTACATTAATGGCAGCTATGGCACTTAGAGATCTGATTAATAAGGCTGGCAGATCTGTCAGGAAAAACATAAATAGTCTAGGCATAAATTCAGTTATCACAAATAAGTAATTTATTTATATTGACCAAAACTTTTGTAGAGTGTTATAAAAACTCACTATCCAATAGTATATATGAGCGGAGAAAAATATATTGTTTTAGCATTTTTCATTACTGTTTACTGCACTCTTTGATTCATGTAAAAAAGATCCATTAAAAAAAAAACAGGTAGTAGATAGTGGCACAAATTTGAGATATAATAGTATATATAACATGGTAATATTAACTAGAAAACGTTTATACTCATTAGCCCTATTAGCTCCACTCAATCCATAAAACTTAGCATGTGTGTATATGGCATAAAAAATAACTCAAAACTATGTATATGCATATGGATATACATATGGCATTTGATATATATAACATGTATGTATATATAATATATATTATTATATATATAAAGCAAACCTAAAATTAAAATTGAAAGAAAATAAGTTTAAATTTACTTATAAATTTATTTATAATTATTCTTATTCATATATATATACATATACTCTTATCCAAACGCTTCTAATAGTAATTCAAAATTGGTAATTTAAACCTAGTTGAAATTGATATGCAAATATTTGTGCCATATATTTTGATGGCTAAAGAGATTTGTCTCTCTGCTGCTCAAATTGCACAATAAAAGGACTTAGACTAATTCGATTCAGACCATTCTAAAATTTCTTATTTATTGAAAAGGGTAAATCCAATAACAATAGTTTCCTGCTGAGCATTTAAGCCGGCGAAGCTCAGTAAATGGATTTAACGCTTGTTTATTCCATTTTCAGATACAAAACCCGTGCGGAACTGGTGCGAGTGTCTGCAGCTGTGATGGGCATTGAGTTCTCGTACGCCGCGGAAACAGCTTTTGTGTCCCCAACATTGCTTAAAATTGGCGTGGAGCATCAGCACATGACGTTGGTGTGGGCACTTTCGCCGCTGGTCGGATTTTTTCTGTGCCCAATTTTGGGGTCATTTTCAGATCGATGCAAGTTAAATATGGGACGACGGCGGCCATTCATAATTATTTTGTCTATTGGGGTTTTTCTGGGTAATTCAACTATGAGTAATTCAATTAAAATATCAGATTTTAACTTTTAGTCCTTATGTAGGATTGATTTTGGTGCCAAATGGGGAGAACTTAGGATATTGGTTCGGTGACGTAGACCCTCACTTGCAGGCTGCTGCCATGAATACTACCTACAATACAACGTATAACTATTTAAATGTTATGCCTCATAGAGCGACTGCATCAAAGTCAGATACTGAAACGTATGTCAAAACATCGCATCCTTGGGGAATATTTTTTACTGTTTTGGGCACTGTACTACTCGACTTTGATGCGGATGCTTGTCAGAGTCCATCCAGAGCATACCTCTTGGATGTCTGCATTCCAGAGGATCACGCCAAGGGCCTGTCGACATTCACCATTATGGCTGGCCTAGGCGGCTTCTTTGGTTACTCAATGGGTGGCTTAAACTGGGATGAGACAGAAATTGGTGAGTTGAGGAAGCTAATCCAATGACAGAGACTAACCTAATGCATTTAGGTAGACGTTTAGGAGGACATGTGAAGGCTGTTTTCACAATAATTACGTTTATTTTCATCGCCTGCGTATCATTCACAATTACCAGCTTTACGGAAATCCCCCTTTGGGCACTTTCAACATCATTGCGACAAAAGGAAAAATGCCAGGCAGACGGCACATCTGCAAATTATGGTACTATTAACAACGATGACGACCGCAAAAGTGACCAAAATTACGTTGAGGTGAGTACATGTCATTATTTAAAAAAAATAAAAATACTTTACATACACAATAATAAAATATAGTTTTTAAATAAAATTGTGAATTTATTTTCCTCGAACTAAATTCATTTTAGCTGTTTAAAAATAGTGTGTAAGTATATACAATCAGTAGCATGACTCTAGACTTATGTCTGTCCATATAAACTTCTATGTATCAAAAAATCTTCGACAGAAATCGAGAAATTTGAAATTTCTATTTTATATTTTTTAACATTTTTGGCAGATCTGAGTTGGTTTTAAAATTTCCAAAATACCACAACATTTCTGAGACTCAAGTTGAGGGCCTGGTATGTCAATGTAACAGATTTCTTATCTGATAGTGATCAGACGAACAGATTATAGACAGACGAATAGTCCTCGGAATATACACTTAACGAAATTCAATTAAAGGCATTCACTTTTTAGCTTATTTCGAATCTGAATCAGATCACAAAAATTCTAAAATAAAACGCGAAGTTTAATCGAAGACACTATGTTGTAACATATCAAGAAATCTAAAAAAAAAAAAAATGCATAATTAATTATCCCCCGATATGTGTATTAATTTGTTCTTATATGCTCTACTGTTTTATGGAAGTTTCCTTGAATATTTACAAATAGGTATATTAACTTCCCAATTTACATTTAAGTCCCTATGTGGACTTTAATTTAAATTTTTTGTGGAGAAAATTCAGTCTAATAATATGTAATAATAATAATATAATATATAATGTATTATAAATATAAAAGTAAGAATACCCAATTTTGCCAACAAACAATATTTTGTATTAATAGCACTATAATCTTTACATTTTCAAAGCTGACACCGCCGATGCCAACAGAAAACTTTGGCGACATTAAAGATAACTATGGCGAAACGTCATTCACGGAAAACCCGGAGATTCAAGCAACAAATGAAGTCGAGGGAGATATTTCACTGTCACAGAATAACGTGGAAATACAATCCTTATCGCATTATTTGCTTTCCATTGTCTACATGCCGTATTCCCTGCGTATAGTTTGTCTTACAAATCTCTTCTGCTGGATGGCACATGTGTGCTACTCGCTCTATTTTACTGATTTTGTCGGTGAAGCTGTCTTCAATGGTGATCCAAGAGCAATAGAGGGCTCGATCCCACAAAGGAGATATGAAGAGGGCGTACGCTTCGGATGCTGGGGTATGGCGATGTATTCCCTTTCATGTGCCTGCTACTCTCTTGTGATTGATAAGCTCATCCAAAGATTCAGGTAAGGTTTAAAAATATAATCTATAAGTATTTATAATATCATTCTACATTAAAATTTTGTTCATAAATATTTAAAATAATTTATTTAATTATTTAAATATATTTATATACCCTGAACCCATTATAATGACAGACCTTATCATGCATACATATAATTTTAAAGAGGACGTATGAACTCAGACATTTCATAAACTAAAAAAGCTTGAGATAGGATGGTTTGGTAGTACGAGTTGAGCTTTTTGCGTTAACTTCCTCCATTTAAATATTATCGATAACAACCGATTTGTATTTGATATTTTGTAGATTCAGTTCCAGATTCTGGTTGCTTAGTAATTAAGTCGCAAACTATGCTTTTCCATAAATGAACATCTACATTTAAATATATCAAAATTAATTTAAAATAATTAATATTCTTCTAGGGCAAAAACCGTTTATGTCGGAGGTCTCCTTTTCTATTGTACTGGGATGACGTTGATGGCACTATCTCGCGCTAAATTTAGCGTTATCGTTTTTAGTTGGACGGCAGGTGTCATGTACTCGACTCTCTTCACCATGCCCTACTTGCTTGTAGCGCACTATCATTCCATGGGCACAGTAAGTAAAACAAGTAAGGAAGCTCTAGACGAGTCCTCTTGACTAGGAGATATAGGATAGCCGATATTCGAAGCATGCTATGAGCAACACATACACACATACGCACGCACACGGGCGTAATATGATCACACGCTCTGCTAACTGAGCAGCGACTGCGCTCGGGCTTCAATATGCCTATGACATGGGAAACTAAATGCTTAATAGCTGTTTTTGTAGATGGACTTTCTTAATCACAGTGTGTGCCTATTTCCCAAAGCACAAGTCTCTAGTATTTGATATACAGGTTTTGCACATTGTGGGCGAAGGGGGCGTGGCATAAAAAATCCAAAAACTAAAAAATGTCCGCATTCACTACACCTATCTGCACAAAAAGTTAATGGTACACATCATTGAAAGTGGATTTATCGAAATTTATCGATAGTTCGGTCTCGACTAGAGCTTCCTTACTTGTTTGGATATGCCCGACTAACAAATACCTTGCTATTTTCAGTTTGAAGTGGACGGCAGTGGATCTGCAAAATTGGAATCTGGAGTGCGGGGTTTGGGTACAGATGTTGCTATTGTTAGCAGTATGGTGTTTTTAGCTCAATTTATTCTATCAATGTGCATGGGCGTAATTGTTAAGGTAACTGGAACGACGACAGCTGTAATAAGTACCGCCAGCTTTTTGAGCTTCTGTGGTGCTCTATCTGCCACAAAAATAATTTACCTGGATCTATAATTTGTTATACAAATATATAATGTTATTAATATATATTAATGCTTCAAAACAATAATATAAATATACAACTTCATGTTAACTTTTCTGATCAACTACTGTTTTATTCAATGAACCCATATATTGTTGGTATAGTATCTCTATATTCATTAGACGGATCGTGCAAAGTCGGATCGAGTGACCCAAGATCCAGAGCATGGAAATACATATTTTAAGCGAGAAATTAAGAAAAATTGTATTGTCGATCAGAAAATAGGATGTCCAGATTAAACTATTTTCTAAATTCTGATTATATCGGTAATTGTATCTAAAATACCGCCCTTTCAATTACAAAAGTTATGGAATAGATAGTATATGTATTTTTAATTCCACGTCATTAAGTATAATGCCGGAAAATTGCTTTGCAGACAAACGAACAGAAAAATTTACTCACACTCGATTTTTTTAAATTTCTCAAAGCGATATGTTAGTAAAATAATTTGTAATCGATATAATGTTACATATAATAGAATGCGACGAAATGTGCACAGTGGAAACGCCCAATTATTATAAGATGACATGGAAGTGGATACGTTTCGTCGTAGCCAAAACAATCATAAAACTAAATTAGACCGCAGTTGCTGGGGTATTTTTATTGGCTTATACAAACATTGTTATTTTTGTTGCATACGCCTATTAAATATTATTTCACAAGAAATAAGATGTATTCCTTTTCAAGATTGTTATGTAGCCGTATGCACCAAATTTCTTTTTATTATTTCTCAAAATCAAATGTATATTCCACAAGCATTGCGCTGATCAGAAGTCGCAACTTAGGAAATTTAACCAAAGCAAGGGTTCTGGACAGCCTTAATGCAGCAGGCCAGCGTAGGTGTATGGGCTCAATAAATATACAGCATGATGCCACCAAATTTTTCGTGAAGGTGGATGAAGAAATTGCGTATTTGAATTTTAACATTTCTAACGGAATCATGTTCGTAACTCACACAAGAGTTCCTGAAAAACTAAATGGTCAAGGTCTTGGGAAGTTATTATCTAAGGTATTTGTATACCAAAGTCGCTTGCTGTTGCCATGAAAACTAGTTGCTAACAAAAACAGACCAACAAAAGATTGATATCAAAAATAATCCAGGGCTCTTAGTGCAATAAATGTATATCCTAATAAAAAAATAAAGAAATTAATATGTGGTTGAGATTAAATTTAAAAATATTAAAAAAAAAAACAAGATAACAATATATAATACAACTAAAAGTGATCAGAGCTGAGCAATTTAGGATTTATATTTAAGCTTATTGTGCTATCCAACTGTATTTGAAGTAATGATGTGTTTCTTTGCAGGCAGCATTGGAGTATGCGTTACAACATGATCTGCTAATTAAAATTTCATGCCCCTTTGTCATGAGTTACGTGAAAAAATACGAACCACATTTTCTTAAATATATTGTGTGATATATGCGAAAATTGTAAATAAACCAAAACCCAAGCAGCAACATGGATTCGAATGACTTTAAGAGCCTAGTCCTGTACTATGGGAGATTGCGTTTCTATAATTCCATGCAGAAGATGTCCTTGGACGGACTGGCCAAGTTTCCCATGCAATCCGAGTTCAGGTTGTTCAATGGCATTGCACTTGCCTTGGGCAGTCATATGCAAGAGTGTATTCGGGAGTTGAATCCGCTAAAGAATGATGCGGAATTGGGCTTTGCGGCTACAATGACGCTCATTTACGCACATAAGCACTGTCGCCTCATCGACACCGATGCAATAGACGCACTTGAGCAGCGCATAGAGGGCGGCAGTAATACTCTCAGCGCAGGCTCGTGCTATTACACCGCTGTGTTTCTATTTTTAGTGGGGGAGCTTGATGGAGCCATTGATTACATAGGTAGGTCCATGAAGATAGACAGCAGTGCCGACGCAGCGCTGGTCCTGAAAATATGGTGCGAGCTATCGTCCGGTGCGAGTCAGCCTGCCAACGGAAAGTGGATGAGTATGCTTGAGGGTTGCATTGCCCGCAGCAACGGTAAGAATATCGACGCGTCCTTGGCGCTTGTCCGGTTTCATCAGCAGCGGCGCCAATTCGACGACGCTCTATCGGTGATAAATAAGCTCAGCATGCGGTTTCCCGACATAAGCATACCGCTCATTGAGAAAATGGAAACGCAGCTTACCGCACTCGAATGGGACAGCGCGCTCGACACCGCCAATAGAGTTGTCAACATGGAGCCCTTCAACGTGGCAGCGCTGCGCACCAAGGGCATGTTGAATGTCGTGCGGGAGAGCAATTTCAAAGCGGCTGCGGCCACACTGCAACAGCTCCTAGCTTCTGTGGAACGCGTTGAGCCGAGTAATCTTACCTTAGTGGTGGAAATTTGCCAGCTCTTCTCTCGCATCTGTTCGCGAAACAGCGAATTGCTGAAGCTGACACTTCGCTGCATTGAGAAGTCCAATGAACTGAATCCCGGCAGTGTGAGCATCCTAACGGAGCTGGGCTATCAGAAATTACTGATCGACAATGTGCCCGAAGCAGAACTGGCGTTTCGAACGGCATGCAGCGTCGATAGCACCAACTTCGACGCGCTCTGCGGGCTGACATTATGCAAACTTAAGCATCGCGGAGACCTGGAGAGCAGGCAGCAGATCCAGCAGCAGCTGGCATATCTCATGAAGCTGACTGACTTTAAGCCTGAGCCCATGGTTATGTATATGTCCGCCTTGTTGGCCGACTCGAAGGAACAGGAGTCCGCGACAGTCCAGTTGCTGGTCGAAGCCGCCGAGACACACTTCAAGAAATTTAATTTGTTGCCTTTTGGCTTCGAGTATGTAAGCTCGATGAATCCCGATTTTATGCTGGACATTTGCGGGGAGCTGATACGCCATACCCCGGCGCCCATAAAGGAATCCCACTACGACTTAGATCTGGGCCAGGAATCCTTACACATCACACTCAAGCACAGTCTCAACATTCTGGAAATCGTGCTACATATGTGTCCCGGACACCAAGGCGTAAATATTTATTGCCATGATCTCGTTTCCCTCTGATTGATGATTTTTCCGTTGCAGGCGCTTTTCCTGCAAGCGAAGTTGGAGTTCCTTTCCGGCGAGCATTCGAAGGCAATAAGCCGCCTGCAGCACATTCTCAATTTATTCGGAGACACGTTTACTGAGGCGCATCTGCTGTTGGCTCAAGTACTGGTGGAGAAAAAGCAATACTTTCAGGCCTTGGAGTACCTAGAGCTAGCCTTGGCACAGAATTTTACGGTGCGTGAACGGCCCATGTATCATTTGCTGAATGGCATAATACTCAAGCAGCAGCAGAAGCTATCCGAGGCACACCAAAGTTTTCTGCTTGCTTTGAAATTGGTTGGCGGTATGTCGACGGCTGCCCAGATGCACGATTATATTACGCCAGTGGACAACAACACTATAACCAGCTCCGACAAAATGACCATATACATTGAGCTAATTTATGTGCTACGCGAAATGGGCGACGTACAGGGTATCTATGAAAGCGAGCGTATTCTGCAGTCTGCGATCGAAGAATTTAATGGCACCACAGAGATGGGACGTCTGGTTATTGCCCACTCGCAACTGATGCTGGAGAAGTGCGATGTTACCGAAGCTATAAACCTCCTATCTACAATCAAACCAGATCAATCCTACTATATACAGGTAAGTGTGAATACAGTCAATGCAGCTGAAAGGTAAAGATAAATATCTATAGTATATATGTATATATATATACTAATCCCTCTCATTATTAAGTTATTTTTATTACAAAATATTTAATCATAAATATTCGTTGATACATCTCATTAATATTAGGCAAAAACACATTTAGCCAACATTTACCTGCAACATCAAAAAAATCGCAATGCATTCTCGCAATGCTTCAAGGAATTGGTTGAGGCTCGCCCGGAGCCCAGAAGCTATTTAATGTTGGGAGAGGCCTATTTGTCCATCCAAGGTCAGCCGAAAATATTCTAGAATTTTGCTCAAAAATACATGGATTATTTATTGTTATAGAAACGGATATGGCGATAGATGCATACCAAAAGGCCTGCAGTATTTGTCCGACGAACGCATTACTGGCTAGAAAGCTCGGTAGATCCTACGTCAAAACACATCAATATACAAAAGCTCTTAAGTACTATCATGAGGCAATACAGAATCCTGGATACTCTGCCTTAAAACTGGACTTGGCGGAGTTGTTCTTGCAACTAAAACAATTTCAGAACGCTGCAAATATATTAAGCGATAGCGACAGACCAATTGCGTGAGTTTATCAGTTCAATCAAATCCATTGCATGTTTATTCAAATTCTTGTTTTAGAAATGAAGACAATCTTACGGAGCTGCAGCTGCAAACCAAGCAGCTGTTACTGCTCGCTCGTATTCATGAAAAATCTGGGAACATTACTGACTCGCTGAAAACCCTACAACGTGCCCGCGATAATCAATATCGCGTGCATAAACTTTGCACTATTGGCCATGTCGAAAACCTTTACGAGCAGTCCAAAATATTGTCCAAGTAAGTTTAGATTCTTTTCCTCTCATATATGCCTTTATAACTATAAGCTATTAAATAGGTATGAAAAAGACTACGCTAGTGCGTCATGGAGTATATTTTAAGTTTAAAGAAAAATTGAAATATATCCACCAATGTTGTCAGCCAGATCGTGTTATCCTGCAGAAGTGAAGAAATTGGATATGATCTTACTTTTCAGTAGTTTATCATAATAAAGTTATGAAATATATTGTTATGCCTCTGCGATATTATACGACTAGCTGAACAGCTAACTAAAAAATTTATAAAAATCTAAAATATTACCGTGAAACATTAGGAACCGAATCAAAATATAGTCTTCAATTTTAATTTTTCCAAAGACATTATTTGGAGCTAAAAATTGCAGTCTGTTCTCTTGTTTGTTGAGAGCAAATATAAAGTTTAAGGGAGTCCTGTTCAAATATATTTGGTTTTTGTTTCATATACCCTTTTTACTGCACTACCAACATTTAGTAAGTGGGAAGACTCTTACACAGGGTCAATTAATAATCAGTAAACAAAATTTTATACTAGGTAATCAGAAATAACCTTGGTGTATCTATCTTTGAAATGAGTATAGACGCGGTCGTCTAGCAGAAAATTTTTAAAAATATTTTTATTTAGTGCGTACAAAGTTTTATTAATCTACAGACCTTTTCGATATTTCTCGCCAACCGTAAAATCGGTCATAGCTTTACCAGCCGTTCCGCATGTTCCGATTCCAACTCTTCCACTAACATTATCGGGCGATGCGAATATGCTGTTCACTTTCATTCCTGGTTTCTTTTGATTTTTTGTCGTAAAATTAAGCCATTTATTTTTGTCAGATTCGCGCTCTTCCTCTAAATCTTTAAAGCGCTGTTGCTTTTTCTGTTTCCTTTTTTTTAAATATTCTTTTTGATTAGGTCGATGTCGTCTGTCAATATAAATATTTAGATTAATAAGCGAAAATTTAAGAAATTCAAGTCGTTTTCATACTTATTTGACGGAAATACTTCGTTGCGGGTTGTGCGCTCACGCAATTCATTTATTGTAGTGGTAGAACGATTTTGGTAGGCTTCAAAGATAACACTTACTTCACCTTTCCCAGTTATACCCTCAATGGTAGCATCGTAGTACTGGCCGTCCTCTGTCCATTTCGCTTGGCATTTGTCCCCAATTTTCCAAACTTTTGCGGATGTTACAAGTTTTTCAGCTTCTAAAAGAGCAGCTTCAATTTCGTCAAAGTAATTTGACGAAGCTGTTTTGGAGGAAGATGGTTCTACGTACGATGATTTTCGCTGTTCTTCCAGTTGGGTTTTTATCAAGTCTCGCGTTAGCTTGATAACCTCTTCCAGGTCGTCTTTTAATTTCAAGAGTTCTTCATTGCTGGGATCCGTCTGAAGAGCAGCTTCCACCTACAGAAAACAACGCAAAACAATTATTTGGTGTATTCACATTATTATATACTTGTATATATATATATATAATATTAAGTTAATCACATTTCCATATTTTCAAATATTTATGCATTTTCGTATCCATGCAAGAACTAATTACATTGTTTTGTAGTTTTATAAGCATGTATGTATATGTGTGTGTGAGTAAACATACATGTAATACATACTGAAATATGTTTATATGTATCTTTATGACGCCATATTTTTTAACACTGAAATATTCTTTTAACACTTATGCTTACTTGCTGTAATTGGCATTTGTAATTTTGTAATTCGTCTGCCATATCAACCGTACTTTACAATTTCTTAATAAAACTATTTCTTGTCTCCAATTTTAGTGATGGCACCTCATTCTAAGGGTGCTCGATTGTCAATTAAATATCGATATTCACTCTAAATATCTAATTCAAACTTATCGAAAAATGTTATACCTTTTACAGCTAACGTTTCTTCATTCAATTTTGAATTTATATATTTACATTTATATATTACCATGTATTTATCACGATTAATTATTTTGTAACCAATAAGGGTATTCCACTTTAACTTCCAGTCATAATAGAAGGGCTGAACCACTGCCAACATAAATGCGTTTGTTTTCTCGCAGACAAAACTATCGATTAATCTTGTAAGCTGTTTCCATTTGTTACGTTAGAATTCACATCTAAGAGGTAATCTTACTTAGGGTCGTTTTATTAACTAAATTCTGTGAACTTAGCTTATTATAGCCCACAGTCAGAATAAGATCTTTTTTACGTTTGCTATCTTATTTGCTTAATTGAGAGAAGTTTTTTGCTTGAAAAATAAATGTAGAAAACAAAAATGAGTGACTTGGAAACTAAACGAACCTAGGCTATCTAACTAAAATGTAAATAAATCAAGATAAAACGTCGTATTAATTTGATATATATTTTTTTTTAGGATATGTATTCTAATTGCCCAACAATCAATTAAAATTAAAAACAATGACCTAACATTATATCATTTTAAGGAGTGCATTAAATACACTCCAAATGATCTTGAGATTTTGGTGTCTCTTGCGCACCTTCAAATGGAGTCTAAGGAAATGGACTTGTGTCGCAACACTTGTCAGCAAATACTTCAAATTGATAGCAATAACGAAACCGCCTCCGTATTGATGGCAGACTTATCATTTCGAAAGGTATGTACGGAATCGAATGAAAGAAATCAATTTTCAGATAAATGCCAATAGATAATAATAATATTTTACTTTGTAAGTAAATGAATATAGACTTCTGGTCTCAGAGACAACAGTCATGAACCCTCGTCTCTAATATGCGAAATATTTATTGCTTACTTACCTTATTTTATTTTATTCTTTTTTAGATGGAATTTAAGAGTGCAGCATACCATTTTTCGCAGCTACTATTATCTCAGCCTTGTAATTGGACCGCTTTAGCTCGACTAATTGAGGTTATGAGGCGCTCTGGAACGTTGTCCGAGAGTCTGCCATTCTTAGAGCGTGCCGAACAGGCGTCTTTACAGTCTAAAAACTCAACTGGATATGCATATTGCAAGGGCTTATTTGAATGGTATAATGGCAATCTGAACAGTGCCTTGCGCCACTTCAATCAGTCTCGCAGGGATCATATTTGGGGTCAGCAAGCAAAGCTAAACATGATTGAAATATGCATAAATCCCGATGGTGAAATTCCGAATTCAAATGATCTTTTAGAGGCGGGCGATAGCGGTGAATTCAGCGAATCCCGTTTAATCGCCTTGCGAACCGCCGAACGGTTGCTTAAGGAAATGCGTCCTCGAGCTGGAGAGATCTATGAAAACACTTTGAATCGTCGAATTTTTTGGAATTTCTTACAAATGGCATCAAAGCAAAAGGTGCAAGTTGAAATAGCCCTAAAGGACTTGACCGAACTTATGCAGAAAGATGGAAATCAATTGATGGTCATTGTGGTGTATGCTATCGCCTTGGCCCTAGTTCAGCTCAAGCAAATGCAGCGTGCGAAGAATCAGCTTAAGCGTATAGCACGTCTAAGTTGGAATTACGAGGAAGCCGAATACTTGGAGAGAAGCTGGCTACTGTTGGCTGATATTTATATTCACGCCAATAAACTGGATGTCGCAGAGACATTTGTGGGGCGAGTCCTGGAATATAACAAATCCAGCACAAAAGCTTATGAACTGGGTGGATACATTGCAGAGAAGTTACAGTCTTATGGTGACGCCGCCAAGCAATACCAAAAGGCCTGGGATAGTTGTGGTCATTCCAAGCCCCACATTGGTTACAAATTGGCTTTAAATAAAATGAAGAAAAAACAGTATGCTGACGCTGTGAATATTTGCCAGCAAGTCATAAAATTACACCCAGACTACAATATCATTCGCAAAGATATACTCGAAAAGTGTCGTAATAACTTAAGGACTTGAATCCATTTCATTTCACATAACTTATCGAATAAATATATATTCAATTTCACACAAAAATGTCGTGAGTGTCTTATTAATTTCCTGGATAAAGAATCAAACTATCTGATTAAGCAATGCGTAGGTTGCTCTTTAGTGTAAAAGACATAATTCTTTCGAGGTCAGGAAATTGATTGTTGAATTGATTGAATTTGATTGATATTAATTAAACTTAGGCGATCTTGATCGCTGTTAAGCTGTTATCGTGGATATAGTTAGTGATCCGCCGTTATTAGTCTAATTAATATTTTAATTAGAAATCGCGGCGGCGTCCTGGGATGAAAAATACAAGGTAAAACCAAATGATAATGTTCATCTGTGAATTTCCATTAGCAATTTCGCAGCTACCTCAGAGCTACAATACTTCTAGTTCTTCAAGTCCTCCTTGATATCGTAATATCGTAACACTTTATCAGACAGTTGTAAAAACGGGTATATCCAAATTTCAAGTCTTCAATAGCGGGGAAATGCTCTCATACGGACAGACGGACGGAATAGGTATCAAGAGCGTTATTTTCTCAAGCATAGTAGTCACCAAGTCCGCAGACGTTTATTATTTAGCTCAGAGCAACTTGGAAAAAAGGGAAATACTTCTATATTCAGGTAAGCACAGCGCAACCGAGTAGAAGTAAAAATAATAATGAGTAAAATGAATCTGAATTTAAATCAAGTTTTTAGGCCTTATACTATATAAGTATAATATATAATTGGGAGCTCCAACACTGAAAATAGCCCGAGTAACAGGTTCTCTGCGTAGGCGGGTTGTAAATGTGAACGAACAGCGTGCAGGAAATTAAAAACTTCTAATGCAATTATATATACTTTGATTATATTATATATATATTCGCTATTTTAGTTTCCACTGCAAAATTATTACAGATTTTAGGCTGAATAATCTATATTAAGCCACTTTTAAGCTAAGGCTTTAAATTAAGAACTCTTCTTTCTCATAGACTAATAGTGCTAAATACAAAGGTTACTATTTAACATATACTCGAAATGCATTCCAAATTGCAGTGATTGCCATAATTTTCACAAGAATAAGTATTTCTTTGTTGTTTATTGCTCTTAAGCCTAGTAGTTCTAAGGCACAATGTAAAATCTACTCATGTCGTCACACAGCTAAGGGGTGATACTTCGCTTAAATGGATAAGTTTTCAGAAATAAATCGGATTTGCTTATTCAACAATAAAACTCAACTAGGAATGCAAAGTTTTCCCGAAGTGTGGGCAAGAGGTCGAAATAATTGAATTCAATTGACAACATTTATTAGCCTTAAATTGGTCTATTATGGTCGAGTATGGGGCCCGCTGGTAAATTGCTGCTGATAGTTAGTAATAATCTGATATAATATATATATATATTCACATAGTACGGGCTAAGCTAAACTTATTATGAACGTTGCGG
Source organism: Drosophila fulvimacula (assembly GCA_035045555.1). Lineage (NCBI taxonomy): Eukaryota > Metazoa > Arthropoda > Insecta > Diptera > Drosophilidae > Drosophila > Drosophila fulvimacula. The sequence goes on along the minus strand of JAWNOX010000009.1, from coordinate 1,654,418 downwards.
TTAGTTTAAGATTTTCGCTCAAAGGTGTCGGTATATTCTCTCGAAGCCCCAGTATTGATTTACGAATTTAAAGCTAAACTTAAAGTTTTTCAATGTGTGTGTTCAGTATTAAAATATTGAAATATATTTAAACACCTTAACTGTGTCTATTTGCATTTGTTGAAAATCCTGTTTCGAAATTAAATGGGGTTCAATGGGTAAGCCCACTCGAATCCTGCAGGACCAAAAATTTCTTTTTGAATATATGTACATATTTTTTTTCAGTTCATTGGTGTCTATTAGTTTAATACGATACGACTAAATACTTACAATTTCTATTAATAATTTAATATACGATTTAAGGTACAATTATCATCAAACAGAATAATACCAACTGTTTAGACAGTAAATTCTGTTGTGAATGAGTCCGGCATGTTCTTAAAATATCTCTACAAACTTTATATTTACTTATTATAATTAGTGAACTAATCAAGCTCGCCAGATGTCTTATCACCCAGTTAGATAGATAAAATTGTAAGATATAAGAGATTACTCAAGGCGCGCAAACAGATCGCATTAAATGCGGGACTAATTTTCTCTAAGATTCATTATTCACTAAATTTAGCTCATGACTCATTCAAGTTTAATCTTCCAAATTATTTGCACAAAAGTCACTAGTTTTTTGGCAATGTCCATTGTTAGCTAATTTCGTCAATGAACATGTATAACAGACCACAGCTCAGAACTGTAACGTGTATACAAGATTCATACAAATTTGATTAGAAAAAGATTAGCTAAGGCAATTATTTAAATGAGTTCATTTTGTGTATCACTTTGGTCACCATTTTCTATCTTTATTAACGTTAATCGTTATGTAGTCAAAAAATATTATTGGATTAGTAGGTATTCCTTTTTGTCGAAAATCCTTGATAATCTAAATTAGACTAGAAAAAGTTCAATATTTAAAATATATTTTTTTGCACTCAATTCACTTTTCCTGCTCTATCGTTCTTATCATTGATCATCTTCATATAGTAAAAAAATATAAATATATAAAATAATATATCTGACATCCATTAGTAGCTAAAGCAGCATGAAGTGAAAAAAAAAATATATATATATATATATATATATATATATTTATTTATATAGAGATATATATATACATATATAGTTATAGTATATTATTATTAATAATAAAAAGGATTCTTTTCACAAAAGTTATTTATTCACAATATATTTGAAGAATTTCTTTTATTATTGTTATTGTTTAACAGTATTAAATTATTAACAAAAAAAAATAATATATACGAAATACCTTTGAAATTTGATTAATATGTTTGCGTCGTGTCCTTATCAGAACTTGAGTTTTGTAGAAAACTTTTGTCTGTCGAGCAAAGTTGGCAAAAGAATTTGCCCCACATGCGTCGCGTGACAGGATCTAAGATGATAAAATATAAAAAGATAACGAACCCTTGCAGTGTTGCTGTCAGGCTGAAAAGGTATGAAAATACGATTCCCGCTTTTATAGAGGAGAGAATACCGAAGCACCACGTGAAGCCCAATAGAAAGAATAGCAGTACCGATAGGCGTATCTGGTATATTAAAACAGGTGTCTCGTTGCGCCTAATGGGCAAGCTGGAGCTCAGCAATATGTTGTATATGATCAGGCAAAAGATTATAAAATTGGCAATTATGATAATTGAAATGGGCATGATTATCCCAAGGTAAAGAGCATAGCCGGATGGGTAGCATATGGGACCCTTAATGTACGAATCGTGGTCGAGCACAACCGCAAGCAGCACTGGTATAAGTGGTATGCCCCAACAGAAGATCGTTGCTTTCATAAAAAATCTGTTAGGTCGGGCTCCGCCGAATACTTGGACGTATCGCTTAAACTGCAAATAGGCGATTAAAATCATCCAGAAGAACTGGACCAACACAGAGTAGTGGAGTAGGGCGCCGATGGCTACGCAACTTGGCACGATCTTATTAATAATCAAGTGCAGGGAATACTCCTCAGTATTGATAAAGCACAGAATTATCATTTGCAAAGCAATCGCAGCCGAAAGCTGTAGAAGGACCTTGGACGAAGGCTTTTGGCGCCATGAACTGAATATGGCAGCTGTTATGAATATGCCCGATATGCCCAGTAGCGATAGTGTACAGCCCGTGACTGTTATAATGTCTAGGGCCTGGCCATGATTCGGCCGAACATTCGCCTCGTCCGATTCTTCCACTGTAAAATTAAAGCCCACTAAGTAAGCGAATGGCGTCAGATGGCTGACCTGACAGAGGACAATATCGTTGTTAATGTCTGAGCGATTCGACTCCTGCCGAATGCCGTCAGAGGCCCAATTTTCAAAGTTCCAATAGCTGCACATATCCGTAGTTGAGTTGTGTCTCAATGAGCTGCGGAAGGCAATTGGCAAGTCTTCGGGCAATTGCGTACTGTGTCCGGGCAAGGATATTGAGACGACTCGTCCCAGTGCAGACTGTGCAGTTTGGTTAGCTTGCGAGCTTGAGTGGAAGAGTTTGTCGTTCGAGTAGACTTTGATGACCACAATGGTGTTTGTGCTTTCAGTGATATTATTTGCATTCAAGATTGTATCCAGCTGCGATAAGAGCGTGTCCGGTACATAGGTAGCGAATTGTAAGCCGGGCTCGTTAATGAAATCCTCCACTTCGTGGTTGGACTGCAAGAAACGATAGTGCTCATTTTGAAAAGCTCCTCTTAATGAATAATTCAGTTCTGTTTCGTTATTGTTTTTGAACATCGCAATTCCTGAGATATTCGCTATCAAAGGATTGAGTACAAAATATAAAAGGTTTGGCGATATTTTCACAGATACTCCAATGTCATCGTAGTCCAATACTTCAAAGTCGGCGCTTGTCTCGAATTCATTAGAAGTGGCGATCCCTTTCAGATCTGGCAGAACAGACTGCGAGGATAAGGCGTTCTCAAATGCCTCGAGCAGCTTGTTCGTTGAGTTCAGTTTCGCAGACAGCCTTAACGTCTTATCCTTCACTGTTATTAGATAATTGTAAATATGTATTAGGTCTTGTGTAGTTTCCTTGAACACTGCATATGCGTGAGTTTGTTCCTCCAGCGTTGTATTTTTCGACAAGCTGAGCACTTGATTATCCAAATTACGCACGGAGACTTGAACAATGTTGGCTGCAAAGTGTATGTCAACAGGTATAAACTCCTTGGCTTTGTCTTGTAGAATCTTTTTGACCTCTTTCACCATTTTGGCCGGTGAGGTTTTCAGCTTTTTGGAGCTTGACAAGCCGTAAAGTGTTTTGGTCACCTTCATATCTGTGTCGTACACTTCACATCGGAGATTCTCGTTCATCGGCTCCCACTGGGCACCCTGTATAAAATTTCCAATGCATTTTCGGGTATACGGCATTCCATTGCCTTGCAGGCACAATTTGGACAAGGTGCCCACCTGCCCGATTTCCGCCTGCTTCCATTGATATGTTTCGTCGTTATCCAAACGAAATGTGTCTGGGAAACAATATTCCGTGCTGCGCACTACGCTCTCCGCTTGATGGGTGTAAACCGAAATAGTCTCCTTCAGCATGTTCCAAACTGTCATGCGAACGGAGGTGTCGTGCCTGACTTGATCGTCGTTTTCGGAGCTATTGTCCTCTTCGCTGTTTTCCTCCTCGCTGTTGTCCACTGCCGAGTTCTTCAGGGAGGCAGTCAGGTGGACCCAGCAATCCATATTTTGGGTGAAAATCTTTTCGATACTCATAATACGCGCACTGTGAATAACCAGATCTCGGGAAATGTCTTTGCCCTTCTTTCGCAGCTCGCCTAATACATTCTTGGCCAGCGTTTTCGAGTTTTTATTGATATTGGCGCACAGATTTGCATAGACCTTTTTACTGTAAACAATGCAATTGATGTTGAGCTTGACTGCATAGGAATGCCCGCGTCTTTCCTTCTCCGCCACTATGCGTGGGCTGCTCATAAATTGAAAGTCGAAAATCGTGTGTCCTTCACACCAGTACTCGCCTGGGCCCTCACCAACCAGCTTCACTTTGAAGATGGACTTGGTCCTATCTTTGTTTTCCCAAATAAGATCAATCTTGGTGTTTCGCTGAAGCTCGTAGTCCGCATTGGTGAAGCAGCTCACGCCGTAATCGTCTTCATTGATGCGCCACAGATAGGCGCCATTGTAAACGGTTAGAATCAAATCTTGCAATGCTGCGTCGAACTTCAGCATTAGTTGAACAGGGTTCGCTTGATTATATATGTGCCTCTTGTATAAAACCGGAAATTTCAAGTCATTTTTCAGACGGCCGACTCGCACCACTTCTTCTTTGTTCATGGTGATCGCATACTTGTCGTTGAATTGGTCAGTAAAAAAGTCGACGAGAAAGAACTGCTTGGCGTGCTCCTTGGATAGGTGCTTTAAGGCCAATCTGAGAGTATTACGATTCCGAAAATATTCGCTGATCAATATCAAATGTATTGGCTGATCTAATACATATTGCCAATCGACGCCATAGCATTCATTCGGCCGATAACTAAGAGCGCCTTCTTCTTTGGAGCAGCCTGAGCTCGTTATGAGATTGCCTTCGAACACACAAATCGAGTGCAATAACTCGTCACAGTCCTTAATCTCCTGGATAAAGTCGCCCTTTTCCACCTTTTGGTTTCTGTTTTGTTCGAGACGGGAATATCGAGTGGCCATGCAGTTCTTATCAGATCTAAAATCGGAAATGTTCGTCTTATCCTCGACTACTTCCCCCCACTGCTCACCGGGCAAGCGTATCGTAAATGGCGCATAACTACTTTCACGCTGTATTGGTAGCCAATACTCGGTCAGGTTTCTTTCGTTCAAGAACTTTGTAAAACCTAGAGCTTCATGCTTAGATAATTTGTATGTAAAGATTACGTTTGCCCCTTGGCAAAATTTGTCATCATACTTCTGAGGCTCCGGTGAGATTTTTAGACACAGCACATCGCCATCTTCATTCACAATTTCAGCTAAGTCCTCGGGGCAATACTTGTGATGTCTCTCCTCGTCCTTGCATACGACATTCTCTGGCACCCACTGTCCAGTAGTTGTGTTGCATTCGCGCACCAAGACTTCGCCATTTTCCATCCAACAGAGAACGTCTTCAGAAGTTGTGTAACGCGTGCCTCGGAATTTCCAATAGGCAGTGCCCTCGCTTGTCTCTGTTATACTGTCTTCGCATTTATGCACCTACACACGTTCAAAGAATAAACTTTAATGTAATTGAAATTGAGTCCTGGCTGCTCTGTAACCTTTTTTGTTAAGCTACAGGAAATATGTAGCCCCACGAAAAGAAATAATATGAGTCGTTTAGGCATTTTAACTGGCCAAAAAGCATCAAGAGATGCGCACAACACTTAACGATTTATCTTTCACATCTAAAAACAAAAACGCAGTCGCAGTTATCTTTCCATTCTTTATCTCAATTCAGTTAAATTTCTTTATCTCTCTTATCAAATGTGTGTATTATGCCCTTTACATTGGAAAGAACAAATCGGGTATTTAGTTTCCATATTCAATAGAAAAAAGAAGATATATATATATATATATATATATATATATATATATATATATATATATATATATATATATGATATTGACATTAAGTTTAAGTTTAAAAATTATTTAATTTAAGTAAATTTTAATTATTATATTAAAACTAATGAAACAATTATTTTATTTTTTAAATACTCCATAAAAATATTATCTGTTTGCCGCATTTTTCAACCGCAGCCGGATAAATACAAAATAAATAAGAAGCTGGCTAGGAATAGGCCAGCATGAAAAAAATACTTTTATTTTTTTAAACAAAATCTTTAATTTTCTTGTTTAAACAATATATTTTAATTGCGATAGCTAATATCAAACAATTTTAAGCAAAATCCACGCAAGTGTGATCTAGCGACTGGCAGATACTCTGTTACTAAGTAAAAATTTGCAGATTATGAGTCAGAAAAAAGGCCTTGCCTTTAATTTTTGATCTCCTATTGATAGAGAAAGCATAAAAATTGTATGTTTTCCAGTATATACTGTCCTTTTCTCAATTTGTTTCTACATCTTACCCGAAATATGCTTGTAATACTTAATTTATGATTGCGCATTCGGTATACCTGCAGGGAAAAGAATCTTTCCAATATAATATGGTTATATATATTTTCAATACTCTCTTTTTTTCAGGACAATGGGAGGCCTTAAATTGCAAGGATACAGTGTGCTGATATATCTTTTTGTACTATTTTCTGTTTATGAAGCAAGTCATGTAAGTTGGCAAAATAAAATACAAATATCATTGGTGAGTGAGTCAATGCGTGCATATTTCTCTCAAATCTATAAACATTTTTTCAATACAAATATAGCTTATAGATTTTTTGAATACTTTTAATTATGGTTTTAATTATTTCAATAAAAAAATAAAAATTTATAATAATTTTATATAAAATAATAAATACTGATCCAACTTAATAATAGTTCAAATGACTCAATGATTCAGATGGAATGCAGATTACATTCCTTTTGTGACTTCGTGAAATCTCTGTCTACATTTAATGTAAAACTATAAACTGTATTGTCTTGTAGGTTGCTGTTAAACGTAGCATTGACCCGTCAGTTTCATATCCTCTTATTACTGATGATCGGCTGCCGAAAGACGTTATTCCACACAGCTATGAGATTCATCTAGAGCCGAACGCTAAAGAAAATTCATTCTCTGGTCACATAAAAATGAATTTGACATGGAAATCGGATTCGAAGAAAATTTCGATTCACGCTCATTTTGATGTAGAAATCAATGACAAGAAAATTGTTTTACGAAAAGTAAATAGAAATGAAAGGTATGTAAAAGTAGAGTATCAAATATTAAATTTTAATTTAAATCAATTCGATTCTTTAGCGATTCAGAACTATCTGAGAATTTATCAATTGTACGTGGCAGTCGATTTCCAAAGAAGACCATTTATATCATATATCTGAAGGAAGTCGTTAAAAAAGGCACTGAATGCATTTTAGAAATTCCGTTTGATGGTAGAATTTCGGATAATGGCATGGGAGAAGGACTATTCAAAAGCTCCATTTCAAATCAGACATATTTGGCCACCACCTTAAGGCCGAATAACGCTCGACGATTGTTTCCATGCTTTGATGAACCCATATTCAAAGTATTATTACTTAAAAATGTGAAATATTTCCTTACATAAACTACATTTTGTTTAATTTTGATTAATAGGTGCCGTATACAGTCTCCATTACAAGACCAAGCAATTTAGTTACGATTTTCAACACTCCGTTAAACCGAACCATTAACCAGTAAGTACACCTATACATATATGTAATACATGAGATATGGTAAGAGATGAAATCTTAATTAAAAAATAAAAAACAGTTTATAACACATCTGGAAACGTTTGAAATACGATTTTACAATAAAGGCAAGTCAATCAAACTATAAATTAAAAACTTGAAACTTAATAAAACACAACAAATGAAAAACAATTAATTTTTTTTACTATTCTTGAACTCTATCTTCAAAACCAAATACAAAAATATTAATATATATGTATTATACATATTCTAATGTTTATCTCTTTTTAAAGCCCAATTTTGGTATTATTTTTTATTCTATTTTCTATTTCAAACTTATTTTCCCCTAATTTTGTTTCATTCTATTTTCTATTTCAAATTTATTTTCCCTTAATTTTTTTCTCTATTTGAATTAAAAATTTTATACAATATTAAAAGTTTATTTAATTAAGATGAACACAAATTTTTTGACTTGCCTAAAATATGTCAATAAGTTTTTTTAATATCTAAAAATAGTTTTCCAAAACAGAAGAATTTTCAGATCTAGTGAAACGAATTGTATTATTATTTGTTAATAATATTACCGGAGTAAGTTGTGGTAATTTATGAATTAAAATATCTAAATAAAAATATATTTGTATATATATAATATATGTAATACATTGAAACTTGAAACTCTGTCGTGTTTAACATCTACCAGAAAATATATATTAAATGTGTATTTTTACTTTACAGCTCTAATCTAACAGATCACGTAATTGACTTTTTCGAAACAACGCCACCCATGCCTTCATTCACCTTTGGCTTTGTGACAGCAAATCTTGTCAAGTTCCAAGATGAGTTGAAACATGAAGCGGACGTAGCGACTCAATCAGAGCCTGAATTAAATATTTGGGGCTTTCAAGATCAGTTAAATTTATTTAAGGTGAGAAATAATTATTTTATTATCGATATAGTATATAAAACTGACTACAGATATCAAAGCGAGAAACTCTTTAAAACATAATTATCATTATTATCCTATTATTTAACACGTATTGTATGTTAATTATTTATTTGGTTTTAGGAACCTCAAGACAAAATTAAAGCTGTTTATAAAGCTGTCCGAGACTATTTTAATATATCATTGCCTTTATCCAAAATCGACGTGGTTTCCATACCTGACCTGAAACTAGTGCGCGCGGTAGATAATTGGGGTTTGGTGCTGTACAAGTAAGAGCGAATTCCGAATAGGCAATAAACATATTTTATTATTATAATTTTTTTTAATAGACAAAGCGATCTTCTGCAACATGGTTATTACAACATAGCACAGGAGATGATTTACCAATGGATTGGCTCGTGGGTGACTCCGGGATGGTGGACTGATGCCCATCTTAATAAAGCCATGGCATGCTTCTTAGCATCAGAAATTGTTATGAAGGTAAGATACGACATTTAATAATTAATATAAATAAAAATTGCAAAAAATTAAATATATAGTTAGACGGTGGCATCGAATTCAATGGAAAATATCCTATGACGGCGCTATATTCATTATACTATGAGTTTAGTAAAAGATATCCCCATTCCCGTATTACAGCAATGAAACAAGAGACAATATCCTATAAAATAGAGCTTGTTATACGCATGCTGAACTTTACTTTGGGCAACGAGTCGTTCCAAAAAGGTCTCCAAGCATTTATTGAAGAATATAAGTTTAAGACATTTGAGGGAAATGATATTTGGCATGCGCTTACTATTCAAGCTGTAAAGGATGGAAATCTAAAAAGCCAATATAATGTCGCAGACATTTTCGACACATGGTTCTCGCTGCATCGCATACCAGTAGTAATTGTTCAAAGAGATTATGAAAAAGATATTGCACATATAAAGCAAAGGCTGTATCTCAGAGAGAGACCACATGATGTGCCTGAGCAGGAGAAAATGCGTTGGTGGATTCCAATTGTTTTGAATCGCCAAGATTCACTCAATTTTTCAAATTCCAGACCTTATGCGTGGATGGATTATCGTCAGGAAATAACTATTGATAATATGCCGCCAAAAGATCAATTTATTATTATTAATCAAGAGGAAATAGGTCCATTCCCAGTTAATTATGATGAAAGAAACTGGAGAATGCTCTCTGATTTCTTACAGACAGAATATGGTCGAACTATAGTTCCAACATATACCAGGTGAGTTTTCTAAATTATTTTCCAACTGCATTGCAAATGGTATATTGCTGATATTTTTATTAACTTCTAGCTAGTTAATTACTATTGTTGCTTATTGCTAATTTATATAGGATTTTTAAGAGTAGCTAAAATCCGAGTTTATTTGTAAAAATTAAGTTTAATAATAATACGATTAGATTTTCATATTTCCTTTTTAAACGTTTCAGACGGACTAGTCCAGCTGGTCTAAAAAAAATATATATATATATATATATATAATACATTTTAAAAAATGTATTATTCATCGGAAGCAGTATATTAAGTATAATAGAGTCTCTATACATCTACAATATTTTGCTTATTTATTTTTGCAGCGCGATCAGACTAGTCCGACATCAGTTCAAGTTCTAGTTGCTCCATTCTTACTTCTTACAACCTTTACGCTTTCAGGTCCAAACTTTTACATGATGCTTGGAATCTCGCTTATGCTGGTGATTTAAGTTTTGCTACGGCCCTCAACATGACATTATTTATGAAATTTGAACGTGATCATATTGTATGGAATCCGGTGTTCACATTTATTGATCAAGTTGGACGCCACATTTCTGTGCCCGAGGTCCATAAAAGATTTGAGGTGAATAGTAACATGTGCAGCATAAAGCGCGAATAGTATTATTAATAAAAAAGGTTTTTATTTTCAGGAATACGTTTTAATTCTGCTTTCACCTTTATATGAAGATTTGGGTCCTATGATTGTAGGCGAAGATAGCTGGAAAACGGATTTGCGTTCATTGACTAAGAGATTTTTGTGTGGAGCCGGATACCGTCCATGTATTGAGGAGGCCAAAAATGCTTTCAGTGTCTGGCAACGGCAACCCGACCCGAATTCGGAAAACCCGTCAGTATCTACATATATTAGTATCTACATATCGAGAACTCTGTTTATTTAATAGGGTATCAAATCATTATATTTGTCCCATTTTCAAATGGGGCTCTCTGGAAGAGTGGGAATTCGGAATGCACCGCGTGAGACAATTTCCCAGAACACGTAGACAGAATGAGAGAACTTTTTTGCTGAAGACACTTGCTGGTTGTCCGATCCAACCCGAAAAGATAGTTCGACTGCTAGAAATATCGATTTTGGAAGATGATTCCAAGTTAACCGAAAACGATCAATTCTTAATATTTTCCTCACTTACGACCACCTCCAATGGCTATTACACATTATTTAAATTCTTATCTGACAACTGGACGGCAGTTCGTGAGAAGTAAGTAACCGCAACTGTTAAACTTTCAAAATAAAAATAACATTTAAAAAAGAGAATAAAATACATTTATATAAGTAATTCAGACATTTATATAATTAATTGAAGCAGATTTATATAATTAATTGAAACAGCTCAAAAAATTATTAAAAAAAAAAAAAAAAAAAATAAAAAATAAAAAATAACATATACGTATGCAGAGAAGAGCATTTTAAAAACTCTTTTACTATTTTTACTTATATGAATAAAATTAATTAACTTTTACTCTTAAATTTGGAAGCTCTCTGAGTTAGAGCATTGAAATATGTTTTTTTTTCGAAAGAGAAAAATTTAATTTCAATTTTTTAATATTTTTAATTAATATATATTTAAAATTTGCTAATTTAATATATATTTAAAATTGTTTAATTTAATATATACTTTAAAATTGATATATGTACATATGTATAATAATTTTTTTGTAGACTTTAAGTGTCAATAATTTTGAGTTTTTTATTCTTCAATGACAATTCCAACTCGAATAATATAGTTATTTTTTATATAATTATATACAGCAACTAACGTCATAATTGTTTAATTTGATATTGAATTTTCAGACTACAAAATAATACGAACTTGTGGGACCATTTGATCGGAACAGCCACTGGTTCCTTTGTAACCCAAAAAGGATACGAAATGGTGCAGCAATTTGCTGAACAGCATGCTGGAGAGTTCGGAAGCGCACAACATATAATAGAAAAGTCGCTTCGGAACATAAAAGAAGAATCGGTGTGGAGCGAACAGAATCTACCGGTCATTGAAACTTGGATAAACAACTTTCTTTCCAAGCACTCAGACATATCTTCTTAAGATTATCTATCAATTTTTTTTTTTTGAACACATGTGTGTTATATAATAATATAATAATATTAATATATCATTTTATACCTGTAAGGATAGTTTCAAACAGCGAAATAAAACATGTTTTGCATATTCATTTGCATATTTTAGTAAACACTTTATTTGTTTTGTTTTTTTTTGTCAAAATAGTAGATTTGTTAAGTAGGGAGTGAAACACGATCGTTTTACTTGATTTTTTTTTTATATCGTCTTTTCTTAGTACTCATCACCTTCGTCTACTTCGGTAGTGGAATCAATTCCGACCTCTTCATAGTCCTTCTCCAGTGCTGCCAAATCCTCGCGAGCTTCAGAGAATTCACCTTCCTCCATGCCTTCCCCTACGTACCAGTGCACAAAAGCACGCTTGGCATACATTAAATCAAACTTATGATCCAAACGAGCCCAGGCTTCAGCAATGGCCGTGGTGTTGGATAACATGCAGACCGCACGCTGAACTTTAGCCAAGTCGCCGCCAGGCACCACAGTTGGTGGCTGATAGTTGATGCCCACTTTGAAGCCAGTGGGGCACCAGTCGACGAATTGTATGGACCGCTTAGTCTTGATTGTGGCGATAGCCGCATTTACGTCTTTGGGTACAACATCTCCACGGTAGAGCATACAGCAGGCCATGTATTTGCCATGCCTGGGGTCACACTTGACCATCTGGTTGGCGGGCTCGAAGCAAGCATTTGTTATTTCAGCAACAGTTAATTGCTCATGATAAGCTTTTTCAACGGAAATTACTGGAGCATATGTAGCCAAAGGAAAGTGAATGCGTGGGTAGGGAACTAAATTGGTTTGAAACTCTGTCAAATCAACATTGAGCGCTCCGTCGAAGCGCAACGATGCTGTTATTGAGGAAACTATTTGGCCAATTAAGCGATTTAGGTTCATATAGGTGGGTCGCTCGATGTCTAAGTTCCGACGACAAATGTCATATATGGCTTCATTGTCAACCATAAATGCACAGTCTGAGTGCTCCAGGGTGGTGTGGGTGGTCAAAATTGAATTGTATGGCTCAACTACAGCAGTTGAAACCTTGAAAGGAAAAGAAATAATATGTTGAAAATATATTGATATATATATATATATATATTGAATACATATATATATATATATATATATATGTATATATATATATATATATATATATATATATATCAAATTTTGGGTGTGTTCAACCAAAATCTTCTGATTGTCTCATCAATTATTTCTGTTTCGAAAATCTAAATATTTAATTTATCTCGTGATTATCACTTACTTGCGGCGCTGGGTAGATAGAGAACTCTAGCTTTGATTTCTTTCCATAATCAACTGATAGGCGCTCCATAAGCAATGATGTAAATCCAGAGCCAGTTCCTCCGCCGAATGAATGGAAAACCAAAAATCCCTGAAGCCCTGTGCATTGATCGGCCAGCTTACGGATGCGATCCAGCACAATGTCCACAATCTCTTTTCCGATCGTATAGTGACCACGAGCATAGTTGTTAGCCGCATCTTCCTTGCCAGTAATCAACTGCTCGGGGTGGAACAGCTGCCGATAGGTGCCAGTTCGCACCTCATCGACAACTGTTGGCTCTAAGTCAACGAAAACAGCTCGTGGCACATGCTTGCCGGCGCTAGTTTCGCTAAAGAAAGTATTGAAGGAGTCATCGCCACCACCGACTGTTTTATCAGAGGGCATATGACCATCAGGCTGAATTCCATGTTCCAGGCAGTATAGCTCCCAGCAAGCGTTGCCAATCTGAACGCCAGCTTGTCCTATATGAACTGAAATGCATTCCCTCTGCAAACAACATTTGATTTAATATACAAAAATATCTATGAACTTCAGAAGACCGTAAATTAGTTTATTATTAATAATATTATTATCATTAATAATATATATTGAATGTATATAATTTTGTAAATCAGGATTTGATTTTAAAACGTTCTGTATCAGAAATCAATTTGAATCTATTCTCTTCTGTAAATATAACACGGAAAAGTGTAACTAAACAGCGACGTTGCATTTGGAATATATTCAGATCTTATCATAAAAATAGAGAATAATTTGTATACTTATAAAAAAAATATATCTATATATATTTACAACAAATTGTCACATAAAAATCAATTCTTAATTTTTTGGATCAAATATTAAAAAATATTTCCATAATCTTTAGATTTTGTTAAGTTCTTAAATAGGTTGATTTGAAAATACATAATTTGAAATACTAATTAAATTAAATATCAATTTAATTTTTATGTATTTTAGAAATTTCATGTCATATTTCAAATTGAATTACTGGACCGATATTTTAGTAAGCTCGATTTAAAAGCGTTCTTTGAATGCTGTAAATGACATCTATTTTTGCGCATTTTCAGCGAGTTTATTTAACATAAAAACTACAATTTATTATTATTTTATGATTTAAAAAGGACTTTTGGATATTATTTAGGAATGAAATCTTTAATTTACAACACTCAAAAACTACGACAAATATAGTTTTGAAAACATTTATATTCAAGTGTATTATTATATTTAAAATTATATTTATTTTTGATTGACTTACCATAATGAAGTCTTATGGATTCGCAATATTAGGATAGCAAATAAATGTAGAATACAAATTCTCACACGGGAATTATCCAAACGTTTGTTCACAATGAAACACAGCTGGAAATCAACTAGTTGAGACATCTGCTCTGCAAGTCTTTTTATAGGCGAACAATTTTCTTAAATGGGCATTTTTCGAAGCACGATATGCGAGGGCAGCTCTTCCACTTTACCGAGGAGCTCGTTGTTGATCATTAAAGTTCAATGATGCGTTTAATTTAATGTCTAAAATCATTGAATGTGCTTGGATATGTATGCTCTTTTCTGCAATTTATTTTTGTGTATTGTGTATTTTCAAATAAATTGTAATTAGGTAAATGTACAATAAATCTACACATTATAATATATAAGGACTTGAAATAGCACGTTGCTATTGCTCAACATTTGCATGCATAACTATAATGCGACTATATAATTTGAATTATTACACTCGAAAATTAAAAATTTTTTTGTTAAGCCTCCTTCTGCCTGTTCCATATATTTTAACAAAAGAATTATACACAGGTTTATCTAATTTCCGATGGGTTCAGGTATAAAATATTTGGAATATAAAATTTAATGTTTTTATGCAAATATAATATATGAAACATACAGAATGAGGGCGTGGCAAAGTCTGTAATTTATATATATTATTAATCAGAATAAATCAATTGCAGTGGATATTCTGATATTTCTATTAAAAGAGAACTTAACTAGGAGACAGCAAGTAGCGCTCATATTCCCAACTCAATGATCGACTGTAAGAAACGACTGATGGATGACCTTGCCCGAGTAGAGTTCGAAAGAATGGAGCCCAACTTTTGGCGGGAGTTTCGCCCTATATAAGGGCAAGCCTTCTGTCCATTTCTTCAGTTGGTTTTCTGACCTCCTGGTGGTCAGTCGTGCAGTGCAGTGTAGTGTAGTATAGTGTAGTGATTCTTCCCCTCCTCCTCTTCTTCTTCTTCTGGATTTGGTGAGTATTTAAATAGTTAATAATTTTAGTAATATATTAAGTATGTTAAGCAAAATTGTATTAGTTATAAATGTTAGTTTCCTCTTTTTTTTAATATTGTTATAATTTTTGTTTTCTTTTTATGTGTGATTTTGTGCTCACTGCCCGTCTCTCTGCCGCTGCTCGACTCTCTGCCGCTGCCCGTCTCTCTACCGCTGTCCGTCTCTCTCCTGCTGCCCGTCTCTCTCCTGCTGCCCGTCTCTCTCCTGCTGCCCGACTCTCTATCACTCTACTGCTGCCCGACTCTATCCCTCTACTGCTGCTCGACTCTATCATACTGCTGCTCGACTTTACCGTTGCCCGACTCTATCATTCTACTGGTGCCCGACTCTCTATCACTCTACTGGTGCCCGACTCTCTACCACTCTACTGCTGCCCGACTTTACCGTTGCCCGACTTTCTTTTGGCGGGACTTTTGCCCTATATAAAGGCAAGCCGTCTGTCCATTTCTTCAGTTGGTTTTCTGACCTCCTGGTGGTCAGTCGTGCAGTGCAGTATAGTGTAGTATAGTGTAGTGCTTCTTCCCCTCATCCTCTTTTCCTGCTTCTGGATTTGGTGAGTATTTAAATAGTTAATAAATTTAGTAATATATTAAGTATGTTAAGCAAAATTGTATTAGTTATAAATGTTAGTTTACTTTTTTTTTTAATATTGTTATAATTTTTGTTTTCTTTTTATGTGTGATTTTGTGCTCGCTGCCCGTCTCTCTGTCGCTGCTCGACTCTCTGCCGCTGCCCGTCTACTGCTGTGCGACTCTATCCCTCTACTGCTGCTCGACTTTACCGTTGCCCGACTCTCTTCCACTCCACCGCTGCTCAACTCTACCACACTACTGCTGCCCGACTCTGTCACTCTACTGCTGCTCGACTTTACCGTTGCCCGACTCTCTTCCACTCCACCGCTGCTCAACTCTACCACTCTACTGCTGCCCGACTCTTTATCACTCTACTGCTGCCCGACTCTGTCCCTCTACTTCTGCTCGACTTTACCGTTGCCTGACTCTCTACCATTCTACCGCTGCTCGACTCTATAACTCTACTGTTGCCCGACTCTACTGCTGCCCGACTCTATCCCTCTACCACTGCTCAACTCTATCACTCTACTGCTACCCGACTTTACCGTTGCCCGACTCTCTATCACACTACTGCTGCTCGACTCTATCACTCTACTGCTGCCCGACTCTATCATTCTACGGCTGCCCGACTCTATCCCTCTACTGCTGCTCGACTCTATCATTCTACTGCTGCCCGACTCTCTACCACTCTACTGCTGTCCGACTCTATCCCTCTACTGATGCTCAACTCTATCACTCTACTGCTACCCGACTTTACCGTTGCCCGACTCTCTACCATTCTACTGCTGCCCGACTCTCTATCACTCTACTGCTGCTTGACACCCTACTGCTGCTTGACACTCTACTGCTGCTCGACTCTATCATTCTACGGCTGCCCGACTCTACCATTCTACCGCTGCTCGACTTTACCTTTGCTCGACTCTCTTCCACTCCACTGCTGCTCACTCTACCACTCTACTGCTGCCCGACTCTGTCCCTCTACTTCTGCTCGACTTTACCGTTGCCTGACTCTCTACCATTCTACCGCTGCTCGACTCTATAACTCTACTGTTGCCCGACTCTACTGCTGCCCGACTCTATCCCTCTACCACTGCTCAACTCTATCACTCTACTGCTACCCGACTTTACCGTTGCCCGACTCTCTATCACACTACTGCTGCTCGACTCTATCACTCTACTGCTGCCCGACTCTATCATTCTACGGCTGCCCGACTCTATCCCTCTACTGCTGCTCGACTCTATCCCTCTACTGCTGCTCGACTCTATCATACTGCTGCTCGACTTTACCGTTGCCCGACTCTATCATTCTACTGGTGCCCGACTCTCTACCACTCTACTGCTGCCCGACTCTCTATCACTCTACTGGTGCCCGACTCTCTACCACTCTACTGCTGCCCGACTCTCTATCACTCTACTGCTGCCCGACTTTACCGTTGCCCGACTTTCTTTTGGCGGGACTTTTGCCCTATATAAAGGCAAGCCGTCTGTCCATTTCTTCAGTTGGTTTTCTGACCTCCTGGTGGTCAGTCGTGCAGTGCAGTATAGTGTAGTATAGTGTAGTGCTTCTTCCCCTCATCCTCTTTTCCTGCTTCTGGATTTGGTGAGTATTTAAATAGTTAATAAATTTAGTAATATATTAAGTATGTTAAGCAAAATTGTATTAGTTATAAATGTTAGTTTACTTTTTTTTTTAATATTGTTATAATTTTTGTTTTCGTTTTTATGTGTGATTTTGTGCTCGCTGCCCGTCTCTCTGTCGCTGCTCGACTCTCTGCCGCTGCCCGTCTACTGCTGTGCGACTCTATCCCTCTACTGCTGCTCGACTTTACCGTTGCCCGACTCTCTTCCACTCCACCGCTGCTCAACTCTACCACACTACTGCTGCCCGACTCTGTCACTCTACTGCTGCTCGACTTTACCGTTGCCCGACTCTCTTCCACTCCACCGCTGCTCAACTCTACCACTCTACTGCTGCCCGACTCTTTATCACTCTACTGCTGCCCGACTCTGTCCCTCTACTTCTGCTCGACTTTACCGTTGCCTGACTCTCTACCATTCTACCGCTGCTCGACTCTATAACTCTACTGTTGCCCGACTCTACTGCTGCCCGACTCTATCCCTCTACCACTGCTCAACTCTATCACTCTACTGCTACCCGACTTTACCGTTGCCCGACTCTCTATCACACTACTGCTGCTCGACTCTATCACTCTACTGCTGCCCGACTCTATCATTCTACGGCTGCCCGACTCTATCCCTCTACTGCTGCTCGACTCTATCATTCTACTGCTGCCCGACTCTCTACCACTCTACTGCTGTCCGACTCTATCCCTCTACTGATGCTCAACTCTATCACTCTACTGCTACCCGACTTTACCGTTGCCCGACTCTCTACCATTCTACTGCTGCCCGACTCTCTATCACTCTACTGCTGCTTGACACCCTACTGCTGCTTGACACTCTACTGCTGCTCGACTCTATCATTCTACGGCTGCCCGACTCTACCATTCTACCGCTGCTCGACTTTACCTTTGCTCGACTCTCTTCCACTCCACTGCTGCTCACTCTACCACTCTACTGCTGCCCGACTCTGTCCCTCTACTTCTGCTCGACTTTACCGTTGCCTGACTCTCTACCATTCTACCGCTGCTCGACTCTATAACTCTACTGTTGCCCGACTCTACTGCTGCCCGACTCTATCCCTCTACCACTGCTCAACTCTATCACTCTACTGCTACCCGACTTTACCGTTGCCCGACTCTCTATCACACTACTGCTGCTCGACTCTATCACTCTACTGCTGCCCGACTCTATCATTCTACGGCTGCCCGACTCTATCCCTCTACTGCTGCTCGACTCTATCCCTCTACTGCTGCTCGACTCTATCATACTGCTGCTCGACTTTACCGTTGCCCGACTCTATCATTCTACTGGTGCCCGACTCTCTACCACTCTACTGCTGCCCGACTCTCTATCACTCTACTGGTGCCCGACTCTCTACCACTCTACTGCTGCCCGACTCTCTATCACTCTACTGCTGCCCGACTTTACCGTTGCCCGACTTTCTTTTGGCGGGACTTTTGCCCTATATAAAGGCAAGCCGTCTGTCCATTTCTTCAGTTGGTTTTCTGACCTCCTGGTGGTCAGTCGTGCAGTGCAGTATAGTGTAGTATAGTGTAGTGCTTCTTCCCCTCATCCTCTTTTCCTGCTTCTGGATTTGGTGAGTATTTAAATAGTTAATAAATTTAGTAATATATTAAGTATGTTAAGCAAAATTGTATTAGTTATAAATGTTAGTTTACTTTTTTTTTTTAATATTGTTATAATTTTTGTTTTCTTTTTATGTGTGATTTTGTGCTCGCTGCCCGTCTCTCTGTCGCTGCTCGACTCTCTGCCGCTGCCCGTCTACTGCTGTGCGACTCTATCCCTCTACTGCTGCTCGACTTTACCGTTGCCCGACTCTCTTCCACTCCACCGCTGCTCAACTCTACCACACTACTGCTGCCCGACTCTGTCACTCTACTGCTGCTCGACTTTACCGTTGCCCGACTCTCTTCCACTCCACCGCTGCTCAACTCTACCACTCTACTGCTGCCCGACTCTTTATCACTCTACTGCTGCCCGACTCTGTCCCTCTACTTCTGCTCGACTTTACCGTTGCCTGACTCTCTACCATTCTACCGCTGCTCGACTCTATAACTCTACTGTTGCCCGACTCTACTGCTGCCCGACTCTATCCCTCTACCACTGCTCAACTCTATCACTCTACTGCTACCCGACTTTACCGTTGCCCGACTCTCTATCACACTACTGCTGCTCGACTCTATCACTCTACTGCTGCCCGACTCTATCATTCTACGGCTGCCCGACTCTATCCCTCTACTGCTGCTCGACTCTATCATTCTACTGCTGCCCGACTCTCTACCACTCTACTGCTGTCCGACTCTATCCCTCTACTGATGCTCAACTCTATCACTCTACTGCTACCCGACTTTACCGTTGCCCGACTCTCTACCATTCTACTGCTGCCCGACTCTCTATCACTCTACTGCTGCTTGACACCCTACTGCTGCTTGACACTCTACTGCTGCTCGACTCTATCATTCTACGGCTGCCCGACTCTACCATTCTACCGCTGCTCGACTTTACCTTTGCTCGACTCTCTTCCACTCCACTGCTGCTCACTCTACCACTCTACTGCTGCCCGACTCTGTCCCTCTACTTCTGCTCGACTTTACCGTTGCCTGACTCTCTACCATTCTACCGCTGCTCGACTCTATAACTCTACTGTTGCCCGACTCTACTGCTGCCCGACTCTATCCCTCTACCACTGCTCAACTCTATCACTCTACTGCTACCCGACTTTACCGTTGCCCGACTCTCTACCACTCTACTGCTGCCCGACTCTCTATCACTCTACTGGTGCCCGACTCTCTACCACTCTACTGCTGCCCGACTCTCTATCACTCTACTGCTGCCCGACTTTACCGTTGCCCGACTTTCTTTTGGCGGGACTTTTGCCCTATATAAAGGCAAGCCGTCTGTCCATTTCTTCAGTTGGTTTTCTGACCTCCTGGTGGTCAGTCGTGCAGTGCAGTATAGTGTAGTATAGTGTAGTGCTTCTTCCCCTCATCCTCTTTTCCTGCTTCTGGATTTGGTGAGTATTTAAATAGTTAATAAATTTAGTAATATATTAAGTATGTTAAGCAAAATTGTATTAGTTATAAATGTTAGTTTACTTTTTTTTTTTAATATTGTTATAATTTTTGTTTTCTTTTTATGTGTGATTTTGTGCTCGCTGCCCGTCTCTCTGTCGCTGCTCGACTCTCTGCCGCTGCCCGTCTACTGCTGTGCGACTCTATCCCTCTACTGCTGCTCGACTTTACCGTTGCCCGACTCTCTACCATTCTACTGCTGCCCGACTCTCTATCACTCTACTGCTGCTTGACACTCTACTGCTGCTCGACTCTATCATTCTACGGCTGCCCGACTCTACCATTCTACCGCTGCTCGACTTTACCTTTGCCCGACTCTCTTCCACTCCACTGCTGCTCACTCTACCACTCTACTGCTGCCCGACTCTGTGACTCTACTGCTGCCCGACTCCACCACTGCTCAACTCTATCACTCTACTGCTACCCGACTTTACCGTTGCCCGACTCTCTACCATTCTACCGCTGACCGAGGCAAGTGTGAGGCACATAAATAATATTATTTCACGACAAGCATGCACACACACGTACAGTACTTTCCGTTACACTTACTCACATGTACGAGAATTAGTGTTCATGTGTAAGAAATTGGGCGTTTGGCTACCCCTTTCGCGTATATTAATAATGACAGTGTGAACATTTTGCATGAGCATGACAAACCGTTTGAACAGTTTGGTATACTCTACTCTCGCAAGAGAACAAAAAGCTCAGTCAGCAAATATCAATTTTTCTGCTCGGTTGCTGGTGAGGGATATAGAGAGCGGAGAATAAAAATATATAAGAGAGAAGAGATCAGAGAATAAGCTTACATAGTTATACATAGTTATACAGAAAGAGCTTCTTGCATTAATGGACAATTGCCGAACAAACTTTCGAAGCTCAATGATTTCGCTGTCAAATATGTTTGTTGCCCGAACTTAAAAGTGAAGCGAATTCGGCAATAGGGCGTCAGAGCTCACTTTTGATGGGCTGAAAAGCGGTGCACTAGATGGCGTGTCTATGTGTTGTATGGTTAGTGATACCAGTTAAGCTTATTGATTGTAGGATCAGTGCTGCCAACTCTTCGGGGCTAAAAAATGCTAAATTAACTTTGTAAACCTGCCAGAAACGGCTAGATCAAATACAAAAATTATGTTTCTCATACTTAGTAAAGTTGATTATCGGCTATATAAGCAAACATTTGAGAGAGAGAGAGAGAGAGAGAGAGAGAGAGAGAGAGAGAGAGAGAGAGAGAGAGAGAGAGAGAGAGCTTAACACTCTCGGAGCTTTTATGTAAGTAACTAACAAATAATTGGGGCAATCGACTGAGACACTTAGAACTTGACTATTTTTAATTTTTGAAGTTAAGATCTATGAATTAAAACTTAAATCAAGTGTTCATTAGTTGACTCTTCCCGATTTTTCCATTTTATTATTTATTGCTCACTTAATTGTTAAATTATATATCTTCTAGATATACTTTTGTTCTTTTTTGTGCAAATTACTATAAAATTATTTTCTAACATTAATTTCTCCTTATAGTTTGTATTGTAAATTGGGTTTTTTTTCATATCGTGTCTGTATTTATTCACTCTCTCTCTCTCTCTCTCTTTAAAGTCTATATGTCTGCTCTTTGTTTGACAGCGGTCTCTTGTGCCATTTTTGGGTGTGGTGCTCTTCAGACTTTATATGGAGTTAAACTGATGGCTCTCCAAAAAAAAGCTGTTGCTCTCTTTCCATGGCTCTCTGTTTATAAAATAAGCTTTGCTCAGCGAATAAAAAAATCAAAACAAAAATGGAAATTGGCATGATATGCAGAATGAGGCCGTAATTGGTTAATGGATATTTCGCATTCTGAATTGACAATATCATTTAATCATCATCATTTATTTATTTATAATTATATTAATATTTTTTGTTTTCAAGTTTGGTGCTTAAGAAAAGCTCTTTACTTTTAAGTGATCATCCATCTTTGTGCTCAGTTAATATAGCCCCTTTGAATCAGCCAAGGTAGTATGAGCTTGATTTGCTTGACATAGCTGGGATTTGTGAACATATTGCGTTTAAAGTTCACAGCCGTCTCGGAGTCGCCCATAAAGTTCGAAATATTCGAATCTGGATGCGGGGGAAAGAGCGTTACGGGAAGCATTCGTTGAGCGCACACAAATGCTAAAATGAAATGGGAAAACAAAATCGTGATCAAATCCGCCAATTATTTATTGATATTCATATGCTTGTATATGTATGTTATGTCACTATGTATGTACTTACCCCAGAGACTCTTCCTGCGTAGATTCTCGTGAAGTTCCGTTAAGCTGGGCACTTTGTTGGCATACTTCAACAGCTTCAGATGCGCAATAAGCTCATGGTGATAATACTCTATGAATTCATCGAATTTCTCCAATTTAATATGTATATTAGGCGTTGTCATCAAGAGACAGAACAAATCATGAGCCGGTGTGCCATATTTTGGCAATTGAAAATCCAGAAAGCAAATGTCCTTTATCTCGCCGGCATTGAGTTGAAAGAGAAAATTATTGCACCAGAAATCTCCATGGTTAAGCACATTAAACTCGGATCTATTCACGCGGCCAAAATCCAAATATAGGTCTGTCATCCGGTCCGTGTAGTTGGTCTGCAAAATGTTTAAAATACTTTTAGGAACTGGACTAAACTTTCAAATTAAGAATAGTTAATCGGGCATTACATATCGTACATAATTTAGATTATATATGTTTTTTCTTACTTACTATCAGTTGTAGTTGACCTGGCTCCAGTCCGTAGTGCTGCTGCATGCACTCCAAGAAGGGCACATTGAATGATATATTAGAATGCTCGATCCAGCTCTCTTCTGACAAATAGCTTGTCTGATATTTTTCATCGTAGTCCCCCAGCTCGACGACTCTCTGAGCGGAGGCTGCATGCCATTGAGCTAGCTTCTTAAGCACGGCCTTGATTTCGGTTTGGCCCAGCCCCAACATACGCTGCAGATTTATATAGCCTTGCGTGCGCAGATCTTCCATCAGTATGTAGTCGCAGCTGGGCGGGCTTTCGATGAACTTTAGATGCACGGGCTTGAACCTAACAGAGAGATTTGTGTGCTCGGTGTACAGCTGCTCTAGCTCGGGCACTAGGCGCTCGTACATATCGGCCTCAGCGAGAAACAATTCATGAAAGTCGTGATCATCGCCACGATCATTGACCAATGGAATTTTGAGTATGTAACTCTCCTCTTTGCAGCTGCTATCTGTAGATAAAGATGTGTGTTTAATTTAAACCCTCTATGTGTATGTGCCATTGACTCACCTTTCAGTAGCAACTCAATGCCGATTCTGAGCACAATCGTCAAATAGTTATCCCCTGCGCTGATCGCGGCGGCACACTCAAACTTTTGTATCGTATCAAAATCTGGACAGTTGTGCTTCAGTAGATCACTGAAGAGCTGTTTATTAACCCAATCCGGAGCAGTTGATGTCGACATTTATTATTTGAATTTGTGGATCTTTTGGATGAGATCGCGTGTACCTCTTCGAAAAGTCCAAATACAACTGAGCAAAAGCTTTTTTGCTCAATGCTTAATAGATACTGCATATGAAAAAAGCTCAGATGAGATCGGTCTTCGCCTCATGCATATTTAAATAATTCTCTGCTCAATGGCAAGAGTTTGCTGCTTATTAATATTCAATTAAACACTGCAATCACATGTAAATTTGATTTAAAGAGATCGTTACGACTTTTTAATATGTTTTAAAATTATATGAATAAATGAATATCATACATTTACACTTATATACAATATTAATTTAATTTACAATTTTTTAAAAATATATTCTCCTCTCATATGCTTCCTTCAGGCAGCACTCATTCTCATTAATCAATAGGCTTGCCTTCTTGTAAGTTATATCTAAAACATTCAATGTTTGCTTTGGTAATTAGATTCTTTTGGCTTATTTTAGGTTTAACGTTTAACGCTATGCATGTAGACATGTCGCCTCAGCTTGTCTGGCCTGGCGAAATCTTTGGCGCAGAATGTGCATTGATAGGGTCGCTCGCCAGTGTGTTTGCGTCGATGGACTTTCAGTTCGTAGTGCACGGTGAAGGACATGTCGCAGAGATCGCATTTGAATGGTTTCTCGCCGTTGTGTCGGCGCATGTGGATGTTCAGCTTGTTGGGTGTCAAGGACTCCAGACCGCATAGCGAGCAGAGATATTTCTTGCCTGGATTCTTTTTGGCGACGTGCATGTCGCGTATATGCTTATCCAGGCTAGGTTGCACAACAAAAGAACGCCAACAGTGTGGACATTGATATCTAAAACGTCTGCTTCGCTTGTTCGTAACAGGTGCCTGATTGGATGACTTGGGATGTTGGCTTGACATGTGGAGCTCTAGATTTTCGTGCCACATGAATTTGTAGCCACAGCGCGAGCACTTGAACTTCTTTTCTTGGTTAAGGCACTGCGTTCGCAAATGTTGTTCCAGCATCGTCTACGTGATACGTAAAAAATATGAATATTACAATTACGTATCTTAGGTTGGAATTCTCTAGTTTACCTTGTCTACGGTCTTGAAAATGCAATGTTGGCAGGAATAGGGCAACTTATCGAAGGAGTGCAGAGAATATTGATGTTCGCTCATGTCTCGCCGTCGCTGAAAGTTCATGTCGCATAAAGCACATCGATAAGTTTTGTCACAACCAGCAGTCTCATCGCCGCTCTCATCAGTTTCATCCAGCAGCAGCTCAAAGCCCTCCTCGGTGCTTATCATGTAGTTGGCGTATTCTTCAGTGTGCGCCTGCATTGACATGTGCCGTCGCAGATCGCCAATGCTTATAAACTGCAAGTCGCATAGTTTGCACATGATGGATTTTGGTCCGGAAGTCTTCGCAGCATCCGCTAGCAGAGTCTCTGCCAAGGGCAGATCCTCACCACTGAACCCATGGCGCTGTACATGTTTGTGCAGAAGTGCAGGTCGGTAGAATGTGCGTGTGCACCAACGACAGGGTAACAATTCATTGCTGCCGTCGTGGTGCATTAGCTTGTGCTTGGTCACGGCGCTCTTATCCTGGAAGCTACGTGAGCACTGATCGCATGGGTATGTCTCTTGCTGAAAGATCAATTGACTTTAAACCAATCATTTGCTGAACACATGTAATTTCAACCTACCGTGTTTTTGTGATCTGCAAGATGCGCGCGCAAATTGCGACGCCAGAAGAAACGCTGCGGACACTTGTCGCACATGAACCGCTTCAGCGTGTTCTGACACAGCTTGAGCGTGTGATGGTCAAGCAGCTGGGCACTCAGAAAACGGGCATCGCAACGCTGACACACATGAGGGGCCTCCAGCCAGGTATGCTCCTGTCGATGATGCTCGTGCAATTGATATTTGCGTGGGAACACGGCCTCGGGTGATTCACAAAGCTCGCAGGAGTAACTGTGGCGTTCTACGACATCCGCCTCACCATCGCTGTCCGTGTCGGAGCTGTCCAGATTCATTTCATATCGCGCCTCATTCGTTATGGAGTAAAAGCGACCGTACATGCCCACTTTGAGATCATTAAAGATGCGACGCTTTAAGCCGACTTCTGTGGACTCTACGGCTGTTTTATAAAAGCCCTCCGCAATCCGTTCGATGGGCTCGTCATGCACATCGAATGTAAAGTCCTTAGGATGAGATTTTAAGTGATCACGCAACTCGCGCAGTTTGATGAATCTGCGCAAACAGATCATACATTGGATTTCCTTGGAGCCATTCGGCTTGCAACGATGCAAATCGAAACCTTTGACGCGACGATCGATGCGTGAGGGCTTCGACATGGCAGATGTGTCTGTTGCGTATCGAGATGATGTGGGTTCGTCTTCATCCTCATCAGAATCCTTATACGCCTTGTGCTCGTTGTGCTTGTGCTTGATGAGACTAACTATGTACTTGTAGGACTTCTCGCACTGATCGCATTTATAGTAATTGTCGGCACTAGAGTTATCTGCATCGTCCTCATCGGGGATACTAAAAAAAAGTGGCATTAGCTGAATGTCTATCTATATGTGCAAGTTCTTAATTCAGTTACGTGATTTCCTTAATGATGCTGTGCACAAGGGAGTCGGTGCTTGGCGGCTTCGAACGCTGCCGCTGTGATTCTGTTGTTTTATCTATTAGCCTGGGTAGCGCTGATATCTGACTGGACACATGCGCCTTATGCTTATGCTTGATAAGCAGCATTATGTACTTGTAGGATTTGTCGCAATGATCGCACTTGTAGTAGTTGTCTACTGATTCATCCGAGCTAAGAGAAACCAGCAATTAAGTTTAGCGACAGATATTTCACAAGATATTTACTTTGCATTGCAGTTTTTTGCCTCAATGGAGCTGGAGAATGGTTCCGACTGAGTAGGAATCTCTTCTGTTTCTTGTGGCTTAGATGAGCTGTGATCTCGCTGCTTGTGCCTGAAGAGATTCGTTACATATTTAAAGGTCTTGTCGCATTTATTGCACTTGTGCAGCATGGGAAATTTAGTCTGTGCTGCCCGTCGTTGTTTTAGGGGCACATCATCGTCGTCCTCATCACTGCTGTCATCATTCACATTGCTCTTCTTAATCAAGGGATCAATTGTATTTGTTGAATCCGCTGATGGCATGACAGTCTCCGTGGGCTCTTCCATTTTAATTGTTATACCCTCTATATCCAGCAATTGTATTGGAGTCTCACGCAAGCATTCCAAAGTAGCTGTTTCTGTGTCATCTGAGGGACATTCTCTTGAAATCTTTTTCAGCCATAGCTCATGAGTTTTGCGCGCTTCTTGCACGAAGTCGTATGCATTCTCTAATCTCTGAGAGCAGTTTCGACAAATCCAAGGCGGCAACTTGTCAGCTTGATCCAAGCCCACCTGGAAAACAACATATGTATGTAAAATGCTTCTCCAATCAATTTGATGGGTTTTTGGGGGTGGGCCAGATGGTTACCTCGAGCTTTGTTAACTCCAGTAGAAGTTGATAGTATGTTTTATCAGCATATTTATTAAATGGTGTCTCGATCCAATAACGTCCATTTGTTCCACCACATATTCTGCACGTTCTTGTCATTGTTTTATACAATTATAAATTATAATCGTATATACAATTCAGATTTGTCAGACGTCAATCAATTTGCAAAGTACATAAAATAGTGGAGGGTTCAAGTGTGGTCACACTGGTCACTCACGAGCAACAGCTGTTAGCAGACAGCTGACCAAATACTTATCGATAAGTTAAACTATCGATGTTTCTTTGGTTTGCTTAGATTGGAACTTGGTTTATCCGTTTGCCTACTTGTAATGGTTTACTTTTAAAAGAAAATAATTATTTAAGATCCTAGGTAAGCATGTTGCCGACGGATATTTGCCGTACATGTGCGCTACATAATGATAGTTTGCTTCCGCTTGAGACCCTCACTGATAAATATGCAAATAAAAGTTTAAATGATATGTTACTGGAGTTGACACAAAATGATGTAAGTAAAATGCAAATTATGCAGAGTAATTTTCACTTTTATCCTGATAATTCCAGCCCCTACAGGAGAATACGGATGACAGTCTGCCGCAGCAGTTGTGTATAGGTTGCTTGCACAAGTTGGAGGCTGCATATGCCTTTGTATTGCAGGCGCGCCAAGCTCAAGAGCAATTGTTATTGCAGCTGCGCAAGGGCTTGCAGACACAGTGCTTGGATGAGATGCCTATTGACATCAACTTGCAGCACATCAAAACCGAAACGATCGTTGATATGCAGCTGACTAGCAAAACCAAGAGTGAAGCAGATGAGGCGGAGGGTGAAGAGAGGCAGATGGGTTCAGAGTCTATTCCAGCCCTAAAGTGGCAGCCAGAAAGCGATAGTGAGAGCGATCAGACAGCTGTGGATGAGTATGTAATTTTCCTTTTGTTAAATTAAATTAAATTTGATTGGCTTACAGTCGGGATGTGGACTTTAAGCCCAAGCAGTTACGGCGCAGTTCACGCAAAGCAAAAGCCGGCTCAGACAGCGAAATAGCTTCGTAAGCTTCAGCTAACTAATTCAATATATGATATAACTATAATATGTTCGACAGATCTGGCCAAGCCGATGCCTTGCCCATCAAACGGCGCCGTGGTCGCCCAGCACGTCTACCCAAAAAGGAAACTGTCAACGAAGAAGGAAGGCATGTGTGCGAGGTTTGTGGAAAGACCTTTTCGTGGTACCGCGATATGCAACGCCACTCGCGCATACACTTCGAGCAAGCGACCTTCGTGTGTGAGAGTTGTGGCAAGAGTTTCCTGCGCAAAGATAAATACATGTTTCATCTGCGTTCGCACGAAAAACATGCAGCCAAGTGCCAGGCCATGGAGTTGGGCAGCGAATGGCGTTTCGCTGAACGTCTCTACACCTCCGGCCGGCTCAAGCGTGCTGAATGCAAGCTATGCGGCCTGAAATACCAGCGTATAGGTGAGCTCCGAGAGCATCTGACGTGTCATAAGAGCATTGAGACTTTGTCCAAACTGAGTCTGGAGAGTGATGTGATCAGAGAGCAGTTTCCCACAGAGCAACAGCAGCTAGACTTGGCGGTAATCAAGCAACAGTTGTGTGCAGACATTGCCAACGAACGTGGCCAAATGGACAAATACTGCGCTGTGGTCAACGCGTACGGTTATGAGCTCTGTCTTAGCGACTCAGACGAAGAGGTAGCTGGCCGGTCGCCTGCATACCAATGTCTCTCGTGCAACATCAACTTCACGCGCAAATATCGCCTCTTGCGGCACACCCTGGAGGACCATACACAGACGGAAAGAGAAATCTCCTGCCAACGCTGTGATGTTTGCCAAATTGGCTTTGTATGCACTAATATGTTTGAGCAGCACCAACGCACGCAGTGCCATAACAAACTGAAGCGCTACAGCTGTCCCAACTGCCCCGGCAAATTTATTTGGCTGCAGAACCTGGAGCAGCATGCGTGCTCGCAACGTACAAAGCATCATGAGCAACGGCGGCAAAAGCAGTGCTGTCTATGTGACATCCAATTGAACAGCATGTTCGAATTACGATCCCATTTGCTAATCCACCAAGATGGACGTAGTGGCATATATCCAGAGCAGCAGGCAACGTTCTTTCGCACCTACTACCCCAATGGGCTTGACTGCAGTTGGTCTGAGCTGAGCGCTCGTATTGCTGCTGATTTTAAGACGGAGAATTATGGGCAATACTTTAATGCCAGAACGAGAAACGGCGAAGAGCTCGATTTCTTTGCCTCGGACTCGGATTTGAGTGATGACGGCCAGCTGAGTTCTGGCGCTACGCTCCACATATGCTCCCTGTGTGGCGAGGCGCAACCGCGCCTGAGTCTATTACTCGAGCATCAGCAAAGCCAGCATAGTGAGATGCAAGAAAGACTGCCTTACGTCTGTGACGATTGCGATTTGAGCTTTGTAGCTGATTCGCTGCTCCAACAGCATCGCCGACGCGTCTGTGCCAAGCAGCTCGCCAAGTTCGAATGCCAGCAATGCAGTCAGCGCTTTTACTGGCTTTCCAACTATGAGGAGCACATGCTGCTGCAGCACGAGACTGAAGCCGACTTGCAAACGGACGTTGGCGTGGATAAGGAGCGGCAGTCAAGGATGAGGAGGAAGCGCCAGTCTACAGCTTCCAAGTTACAGTGCGGCGAGTGCGACAAGGTGAGCAATGCTCAAACGAAATCTAATTTATTTGTAATTTTTTCCATTCGCTTGCAGGTGTTCATCTGGCCCAAGGATCTGACACGTCACAAGCGCCTGCACCAGCCGCAGGCTTTGGCCCAATACCAATGCCTGCATTGCGACCGCAAGTTCCATCGCAAGGATGGGCTTAAGTCGCATATGCGCGTGCATGGCGAACAGCAGGTGGATGCATCAATCGCCAGCGAACAAGCTCCCTCCATGCAGCAGCGCATGCCAGTGGCGCTGACCCAACGGTGTCGGCCCAATGGCTGCAAGCAAATTCAGTGCATGATATGTCTTTCGCAGCACACCAAAATATCTGACTTGCGCACGCACTTGCTGTCTCATCAGTATTCGGTCAAATTTACAGGGGAGCGGGGCCAGCCGCAAAGCATAGGAGGCATTTCCCGTTCTCTGTACCCTGAACTAGCTGAACCATTGGAGCAGCAGCAATTAATCGAACGCATTCAAAGTGATGTGACCAAACGTCTGGAGCTGGAAAGGTTCATTTCCATTACCAACGAGGCAGGTATTGAGCTCAGCCTGGACAGCAGCGAAACGGAAACGGATTCGGACTCTGCCGAGGTAGTTAGAAGCCACAGTGAACCAGTCTATAGCTGTGAGCTATGCCAGACGAAGGTTACGCGAAAGCATCAGCTCTACGCCCATGAGATGGAGCAGCATTCCTGGCAACAGGCAACGCGCGTTTGTAGCTGCTGCCAGGCGAGATTCGTGAATGAGCAGCTACTGGAACATCATTACCGGACGCTCTGTCGCAACGCGCACCGACATTTGGTTTGTCGTAAATGTCCGCTGCGATTCCGCTGGCGCGAGAATCTGAAGCTACACTCGGACGTAGCGCACAGCGAAGCCAGAGCTGAGCAGTCGAGCCAGTGTATTAAGTTGAACGGGACGCCGTCGTTAGCCGTCGTTAGCTACGACTGCTCCGAGTGCAATCGTAGCTTTAAAATGCAAAAGGATCTCACCAGGCACACTCTGATGCACGCCCAGGAGTCAAGCATTTATCGTTGTCGCTGGTGCGCACGTCGTTTCTATCGCCAGGCCAATCTGCTGCAGCACATCGAGCGCCACGGCATTAGCGCCGATCAGCTGCCCTATGCGGAGGCGCTGTTGAATGCCAGTCGACATCCACATGGTCAGAAGTGCATCCAGTGCAAGGTGTGCAACGTGACCTACCCCACCATTGCTGCGCTGCGCAGCCATCTTCAAGCGGCGCCAGCTGGCACACATCATGAGTTCGGCTCGTTGCTCAACTACTCCATTACCAATCAATTGGGATACGAGCTGCATCTGGAGGACTCGGAAACAGACGAGGAGACGAAACCACCAGGCACGCCCGCGCACTACACTTGTGGCATATGCCAACTGCGCTGTGCGCGTAAGTTTGAGCTGCATCAGCACCAGCAAGCGATGCATCGACTGGAGCGCATAGCCGAGGGATGTGCTGTCTGCATCTTTAAGAGTGTCTCAGCAGATCTCATCAGCTATCATCAGCGCGTCTTGTGCAATAATACGGAAAAGCACTTCAAATGCTCCAAGTGTGGCTACAAGTTTATGTGGGAGACGAATTTGTTGCAGCATATCCAGTTGCAGCATCCGAGCAGCGAAGGTGGCGAAGCGCAGCAGGAAGCAAGTTCTTTAGCTGCACAGAAAGTAGCCAGTGTGGAATGCCAAGTCTTTCAGTGCGGCCAGTGCCCTAGCAAATATAATCGAAAGGATCGCCTCACAGCACATGTAAAGAAATGTCACGTAGCGCAAGCAAGTGGACTCCCAGCAGCGGCAGCGAAGCAGGTGGCAAGTGCGACAGGCGCCAAGCAACAGAAAAGTTTTCTCTGCGCTTTCTGCGGCAAGGCGGTGAGTTCCTCCTCCAATCTGATTATTCACATACGTCGCCATACTGGCGAGAAACCATTTAAATGTGACTACTGCGACATGGCTTTTCCACGCTCCTCTGATCTGCAGTGTCATCGACGCACCCACACAGGCGAGCGGCCGCACGTTTGCACGGTTTGCCAGAAGGGCTTTGCCCGATCATACAAGCTGCAACAGCACATGCGCATCCACAATGGTGAAAGGCCATATAAGTGCACTTATTGTGACAAGAGTTTTACTCAGTCGAATGATCTGACACTTCATATACGACGGCACACGGGCGAGCGTCCCTATCAGTGCAATACGTGCGGCGAACGCTTCATTCAGGGCACAGCCCTGAAGAATCATCGCCTGCAACATGGACATCATGATACGGAAGTAGACCACGTCAAAGATAATTAATTAATTATAAAATAAATATTAATAAGTGTACGACGTGAATTTCGCATTTGAAATTTAATTCAATATAAAATAGGTTTAGCTTACAAGAA
Source organism: Drosophila fulvimacula (assembly GCA_035045555.1). Classification (NCBI taxonomy): domain Eukaryota; kingdom Metazoa; phylum Arthropoda; class Insecta; order Diptera; family Drosophilidae; genus Drosophila; species Drosophila fulvimacula. Next base: position 1,621,879 of record JAWNOX010000009.1, on the reverse strand, counting down.
ATAAAAATCGGTAATTTTAATTTAAAACTGCCCTCCGATAACTTTCACTTCAACTTATCGAACTGCACTGCTGCGATCGATAAATACGGCGATTGCACCTCATGCCAAACGTACCGTTGGCATGGTTACATTTATTAAAACATAGCAAGCCCTGCTTAATGATTCGGCTGACTTATAATAGCAAACTGTAGCACGATAAACAATAATTAGTTAATCAAAAACAATATATATATATATATCTTTTAAATAAAATTATTGATCAGCAGCAAAAACACCGATAGATATTAAATTCGAATCAAGCTGGGTGCAAAGTTAACGTATTTCTTTTAGATTTCAAATTGTTTAGTTAGATGCTTTAAGGTGTCGCAAAATGGGCAAATCGAACAAGCTGTCACGTTCAATGCCTGCAACGGATCGCAGCAGCGTCAACGTTAGTAGCAGCACTAACATGGAACACACGTACTGTGTAGTGCTGCATGTCGTCGAAGGTGAGTCTTGCCATTCTTCACAAGTTCCTAAATAGGACAAATGTCGTAATTCCAATTTTGCCATTCCCCAGCCATTAATTTTTATGGGCGCGAAGTAAGAGAAGGGGATAGGGAACAGGTTATTATGAATGCTGCTCTCAACACAGTGGACTTCGAGGTTGAGGGGACGCCTTCGGTCACAGCGGAGACAATTATATTCAATAGCAACTGTATTTGGGAGTGCGATATGACCGGGATAAAGCGTATCAAGACGGACCATCGGCCTGTCAAGGTCACCTTCTATTCCTGCAGCAACATGGAACGCAAAACCATTGGATCACTGCTGCTGCCAGTACGTGGCTTGCCACTTCTGGGCACAGGCGGCAACAACAGTCCACTACAGCTGAAAATGTTCTGGCACAAATTGATCTGCATTAGCAACGAGTTCCGCTCCCACAAGCCGGAGGTGCTGCTCATGCTGGCCATCATTAAAAAGAGCCTGCTGCACACTAAGGAATTTAAGCATCTTACGGCGTTCAATAGTTCGGTGAGTTGAGATCCATCCACCATCAATTGAAAAACCATTGTAACCATTTGATTTACTTCGTATAGCAGGAGAAACAAGGCCGTACACCCCCGCTGCAGTCGCCCGGCCATTCGATCACGGCCAACATGTTGCAGTCGCAGGTGCGTCCACTGATCCTTTGATTGTAAATATCAAACTAATTACAGTTTCGTATGCCTTCAGGCCAACGTCTACGTTCAGTCACTGGTGCAATTGGGCCTGCTTCAGGTGGGCAATGATCCGCTGGTCGACTGTGACATCATCGAGGTGGTGCTGCAATTTAAGCAGCTCAAGAATGTCAGCAAGTTTGTTAAATCGGTGTACCATGGCAAGATGGATGATGTGGAGAACGTGTTGCTCATGTTCGACTTTGTGGGCAATGTCACGAATATCGAACTCAAGCTGAACAGTTCGGATTGCTACACGCTAAACGATGTGCTGGGCCTGCGCTTCAAGTCCTCCCTGCGTAGCATTCGTCTATATTTCCAGCGCATATTTTATTTGCCCATCAACATGTATGTTAATGGCTCCTCAATAGGTAAGCCTTGGAGTACTTTCTGCTTTCTTCCATTTATAATACTTTTTGTAAGCCAATTACCGCATGGACTTTGGGAAGCTGCTGCCGCCTGACAATTATTTTGCGGACAATCGTAAATTTGTACACAGCGGGAGCTTTGCTTTTGACCGCTTCAGCCGCATGGGCAGTGCGCGCGAGGTGAAGCCAATCATGGACTACACGTTTACCGTGGACATTCAGGAGGTGTATTGGCGTCAGCAGGAGAAGCTGTTGGAGCCGCAGCTGGATCAAGGTCAATTGGACGAGGAGTCGATGGATATGCTATCAGTAGGCAACAAAGCTGTCATTATCGAAGTGCCTAAAGATCGTTCATTTGATAAAGGGGGTGAATGGAGCCGGAATTCTGAAATGCAATCCACTTCCGGAAACACATCCATGGGTAGTTTGAACGTGGGTGCTGAGCTTTCGGAATCCGATGAGCGAGAAAGCACTTCGGAGGCAGTGCACGACTCCGACACAGCTACCAGTGTACATACATCCCAAGGACATCGCAGGAAATTCAGAAGGATCATTGTAGATAAACCTGTCTATAGTGATAACGAAGAGCAAGTTGAGAACCATCAATATGCTCCCAAGGCTGTCCCAACAAGATTAAATCATAATGAGGAGCAGTTTCCCGATGATAATGATGATTTAGTTAATGACGATTCGTATATTAGTAATGACAGCTACAAGAAAACGGATGAGTGGTTAACGGAGTGCATACAGGAGACAAACAAACTTAAGCAAAAACATAGCAGCTCCACAGCTTCTGGTCTAGACGAGAAAAAGAGTGGATCCATCAAGGATAGTGCAAAGCAAGGAAATATTTTGGACTTACAGCAAATGGACGAAGAGGCAGCCAGATTTCTGCAGGACGAAATGCAACTCTGTGAGATGCATTCGTCTAAGCGGAGTGGAAAAAAAATTCCTGATACTGGTAGGGATTATAGTATTGATGAACAGATCATCAATGATTGGGCTGAATTGGAGAAGGAATACAAGAAGAGGTCACAAAAAAAATTATCAAGGCAACCTGTAAATCACAACTTGGAAGGCGAGCCAATAGATAGGCCAGAGCCAAGAACTGCGTCTAAAACTCGAAAATCTGTTGGGGTTGATGACCTGTGCGCAAGCTTTCTAGATTCAGCATTACCTAATCTAGATGAGCATAGCAAACCAAATGCAAAGAATCATTTAACGGATGATTCATTGGAAAGTAAACCAAAAATCGTGCGCAAGAAGAAGATTGCCCTGAAAACAGAACAGTTGAAGACATTGGACACATCGACTTCCATCCCAAACACGCGGGGTAATAACTATTTGTCCTCACAGGAAAATCTAGATTCAGTTGAACCCGCTTCAGCTAGTCAGAAATCAAAACACCTCGCCCGAGATAAAGTTGGCAAAATGCCGAAAAACATAATTATGGACACGGATCCATCAATGGATGCAGATGAACTGGAAGAGTTGCACCAGAAGTCAAGTGTACACAAGGGCAAAGCGATGCATAATTCCCTGGAAGAAAGTAAATCTAATAAAGCATTAAGCAAGAAAATATCAAAATCAAAAAGGTCATTAGCTTCAAAGGAGGATCTGTCACTCAGCGCTCGCTGGGTGGAGGTGAGCAAGGAGCAGACACAAGCCCTGGAGGAAACTGAACAGTTCATCGCCGACGCCTGCAAAGCAGAGCTGGAAGAAATTTCAATTGAAGAGCGCCGCTCCGAGAGCTCAAAGAACTCCACAAAAAAGAAGCTCGCTCGCAACTCACGCTCGGCCCTTAAAAATAATATGGTAAATAACGACGCGAATGTTAGCACTGAAATTGAGTCAAACGCGGATAGTTGCTTGATAGAGAACATTCTGGTGGGTCAACTGAATTCCAAAATGGAAACAAGCACTGAAAGTTCCATTGTAGAGCATCTTCAGCTAGATCGTAAGGTAATTAGAAAAAAGAACCAGTGCGATAGCTCGCAGGATGTAGTAGCGAAGACGCCCAGTTCAGGGCGAACCAGAGAGCGGCTTCGCCGGAAAAATGAGAATGTGGGTTCAGGATTAGAATCAAGTCCAACACGAAAGTACGAGAGGCCGCATCGGCAATCTGTAAAGCGAACCTCATTGCAAAACTATTTGGATGCGGAACAAGCAAGTGCCTCGCAGCTATCTAAGGAAGTGGGCGATCAGCCCGACAAACCTCTTAAGAAACGCATCGTGAAGCCAAGAGTAGTCGACTCTTCGGAACCAGAGTCGGTTGAACTGGAGTCCGTAGATCGGAAACGAGTCTCGAAAAAGAGACCAGATAAAGGCTCCTCTGCTGTTAATCGACTGCAACAGACCGTCATCGGCAAACTCTATGCTAGCAAAGAGCAGACTTGCAAAAAGGGTGATGATGGGTCCGTCCCCCACATGGAGCCTTCAGAGGAGAACATTCGCAATGCACTCGATCCGGCAAAAGAAAGCAGCACATACGTGAACCAGAGCGTGAACACGGACATCACCAATATGGATCAGAGCATCAAGCACATTTTGGCAGCTGGCAGGAAACTGCAGGACGAGATGCAACGCAAGATGCAAGAATACGTGGACAATTTGAGTCAGTGTCGATCTGGCGCGGATTCAGTGCAGCAGACGTCAGACAATCAAACACCGAACGGTATCCACAACATGAGTTCCGATTACGAGTCCAAGTTTAACGAGCTGGAGAAGCACATAGTTCTGCTAGAGCAGCATTTGCGTAAGTTTGAAAGTCGCACACAGAATATGCAGGACATGAACTCGAGGCTGGAGCAAGAGAAGGTTCAGCTGCAGCAACGTATTACTCACATGGAGCAGCAAATAGCTCTGTTGTGCCAGCAGGGCGCCAACGGGAGCACCCTGCAGCAGATGATCAATGAGATGCGCGCACAGAACTTGCGTTACATGGACATGAGCAAAGCCAAGGATCGATACAAGAAGCAGTGGCGGCGCAGTGCGAAGCATGTTCACGCCCTTAGACTAGCCATGTACGAGAAAAAAATTGACCAGGACAAGAAGACGCCGCAGTAAGTTAAATACAATACCGCAGCATGCCCTGTACCATTTGACTTCATTTCAGCGTGCTCAATCTGAAGAGTATTCTTACCCAGGATGCAGATGAATTCGAGCGTGAGTTCGGTCGTTTTCGCAGGCCGGCGACAGCGCTCAGCTTCTCCGGTTCTGCTGATTCGCCGGAGCCGTTGCTCAAGGATTACCTGCGCGGCCTGTCCAGCCAGACTGTAGATCAGCACAAGCCTGCTAATGGCTTAGACAGCAGTCGGATGCATTAGGCACCTTTCCATTCAACGAAATTGTACGTGAGATAAGGTTAACTGATTGTATGATCATATCATAGGAACCCATTCTAATTTGCGTTAATTATTTGGCCTAACATAAAATTTCTGTTTTCTTGGAGACAAGTAAATATTTTAAGTTAAATTTGGGATCAAATTGAATTGAAGTGAATCTGTATTTAATAGTCTTCTGATATCATGCGTAAGAGTAACGATTGCGGTTACTACTATTGTGTCTAGCTGATCTTCTAATCAGCGTATATGATACAATCAACATGCATTTGATAATGTTTAAGACTTTTAACATTTCAATGTTCGATTTAAGCTTTTGTCAACCGACTTGCAAGATGAGATATATTTTAATGTATTTTTCTGTTAATTAATATAAAAATATTTATGTGAATAAAAATATTAAATTGATGATTAACGCAACAAAATCGTCGTTTATTCCAACTTAAAGCCCACGCGCACGAAGTGGGGCAATATGTTCAGCGGCGCGGTGTACTCCATGAGCCATATGGGACCCTTATAGATCGCCCCGGTGTTGCCATCGGTCCACTCGCCCGCGGGCAGGTAAATGTCACGATTGGTGGCATTTTCCACGACAACCGGAGCTGCAATGATGTCATCGCCCAGCAAGAATTCTGCGGAAAGTTGAAGAGCATCAATATCAGGTTGAATAGTGGAGATTGAAAAAAGAATATATACCATCGTAGATGGCCTGGGCGACTATATCATCGGGTGCAATCCACCAGAGAGGGGCGTTGACAGGCTCGCCAGTTTCGGTGGCGCGCTTAAAGATCTTCATTATGTAGGGCGTGTATTCGGAGTGCATCTTGGTGAAGGCCCTGCTAATCTCAATAGTTTCACTGTCAAAGTTCCAGGGCACAAAGGAGAACTGCAGGCTGGGCATGAAGACATTGGCCTGCAGCCAGCGCAGGAACAGCTCCTTTGTGGGCGGCTTCTCGTTGTAGCCGTTGCCGCCAATCATGTCGGGCAGCACGAACGGATACCCATTCATATTCATCTGCAGCAGCGAGGTGATCAGCGTCACCAGGCCATTGTTCCATCCCCATTCGGAATCCTTGTCGACAATGCGAACAAATATGGGCAAGTCCTGTGTGCTTTGCCCAGAACGCACCTCTACCATTTCGCCAAATGCGGCCACTGTACGCACATAGTCGGTGGTAATCTGAAGTGGCGTTTGGTTTGCATCACCCTGAAGCACCGGATCCGTGGGTATCCAGCTGGTCTCGCCCGCATCAAACTTAAAGCTATCAATGCCATCCTCCGTCTGCAGGCGCTTCAGACGTGTGCTGAACCAATCCTGCACCGCGGTCTTGGTAAAGTCCAGATAGGCTGCATCCTTTGGCTTGCTGTTCCACCACTGTGTATCGGCGCTGCCTGCGTGATCCACAACCAGATAGCCCGCTTGCTTGGCCGTCTCGTAGATGGCGGTGCAGTTGTTGTTAATGAACGGATGAATCCATAGAGTTACCCTGAAGCCCAAAGCCTTGAGGTCGTCTGTGAGTTTCTTGGCATCTGGGAACTTGTTCTTACGGAACGTCATAGCACCGTAGCAGTCCTCCCAATCGTCGTCAATCTCCAGTTGACTGTTCTCGAAGCCATTGTCAAGGATTTGCTGTGCAAAATCGCGCACCACCTGGTCCGTGACTTCCGCCTTGTAGAGCGCCCAGGTTGACCAGACCGGATGCTGCACCATGCGCTTATCGGGATGTCCTGTGGGCTTGCCCAGCAGCTTCTGCACCGCGTACATATGGGCCACCTTAGCATTCTTGGCAAAGCCGAGCTGATAGCTGAATTTCGATGTGTCAAGCCGTGTGTCGTAGGGCAGGGCGCTGAATGCGCTGATGCAGAGCTGATCCTCCAGACCCTCTGCATTTTGATCAATAAACAGAGGAGTTGTGTTATCCACGAATAGGAAGAAACCCTCGCTGTTCAACCAGTATCGCTCCGCCACGCCCATATTACCCAACTCCTTGGGCACATACGAGAAGTTGCTGTATTGCTGGCGCTCCACGGGCCAATAGTGCTGCTTCTGCTCCGAGCCACCAAACCAATGGACGCGTGCCTGCTTCAGACTCACACAATCCCTGGGCTGTGTGCCCTTCACCACCTTATCCCGAGCCACACTGACGTGGATCACATCGCTGTTGGTTTGGACCAGGGAAAATTCGATGGTGGTGCTGCCATCGCTCAGCGTAAAGCCACCCGTCGACGTGGCTTTCAGATCGCTGCTGGTCACAAAGTTATCCAAGGTCACGGTCTGCAGCAAGATGCTGCCCTTCATCAGCTCATACTGCAGCTTGTCACCGCGTCGGAGCCTCAAGTAGATGTCGCTGTTAGCGAACTGGAAGCGTTGCTCGGTGGACTTGCAGGCTTGCCCGGCCGTCCACAGGCAGCAGGTTGCCAAAAGTAAAACTGCACTTGCGGACCCCAAATGCATTTTCGAAAAACTGTTACCGTAGCTAGGCGGGAGCAGCGCTTATATAGCCAGCGGATTGGGCTAACGAGCACAAATAAAGCTCTTGAGGCCAGCACACAATGTGCACAGCTGAAGATGCACTCCAGGCAGCAGCTGATAAGCGACTATCAGCTAGAGCACTCATCAAGAGCTTTATGTATAATAGTCAATTTACGGTATATATACACGAACATATTCTGTCAATAGACTCCGAGTGCTATAATGCCACTGAGAGGCAGGCAAATGATATTAAATGACAATTGCGAAATGCTCGTAATTCTAGCTGTTGAATCATTTCAATTTTCTATGGGATTGTTGTTGTATGCACTATATGCATCTGTAACTACAGTTAAGTGCTTCACAATTATCAATTGTACGGAAGAACCTACGATCGTATCTTATCACTGCGTGATTTGTATGTATTATGTATATATATATATATCTATATCTATTTATACTTAATATAGTAAAGGACATTCAAATAAAAGAGTTAAGGTCGCAGCTCTAACGTCTAAGTTACAGTCTAATACCCTGTTTACCTATATAAGTATAACCTTGGCATCAGCCACTAAGTGGAGAAGGATCAGCTATTGAATTGATCAGCTAAAATATTATAGACTTTATAAATAGATAGATTGTCAGAAATGAAATATAATATAATATAAAAGTATGCTTTTTACTCCTAATACCAGATGACAAAAAAATAAATAAATAAATAAATAAAAGAAATTCTTGATTTATATAATTTATATAATTGTAATATATTTTGATTGATTTTGGTTTAGCTTAAAACTAGGATAATACATTTTGGAAAATCAATTTCAAACTAAATAATTTATGTGCGTATTAGAAATAAATCGCAGAAGCTTGTTCGAATGTTAAAATGTTGGTTTTGATTTGTTATACTCGCTCACAGAGTGAAAAGAGTATATGAGCTTTGGGCTGATTGCCCGCCGGAAGCCACTGAACGTATTCCTCTGAAAAGATCAAACCAAATATATGATGCCACATCGCAAATTACAAGCGGCTAGTGTTTATTGGCCTGTGAGCGCGTATTGTGCAGTCGACTACGTTCGACAGCAACAAAGTATTAGGTTCGCCATGGAACTGTATGTGAGTTGTAACTAGATGTAAATGCACTTAGGACTAATTAAACAGGATGCCAGACTTTGGACTAGTTGGGCACTAGCTGAGAGTACTCCTCCGACTGCTCCTCCTCTTCATTTTCAATCGATTCACTGGGCAGCTGCTTCGGCTGCAGTTCATCGTGATATTCGAGCACATCGCTCGGATGATGACGTCGTGCATTGAACAGCTCATCCTCCTGGTCTTCGTCGCTGTTGTCGGCTTCATCATCAGCAATCAGCGCGACTCGCGTATAGAGCTCCGACTTGGCCTCTCCCCGTTGATAGATCACTCCGCCCGCCACGCCAACGCCCACCAGTGACACAATAACAGCGATCATCAGCAACGCAGTGGTCCAGCTCATGTACTGAGCCTTGGCCTCGGTTGCTAGTTTGCCGTTAGCCGCATTGGAGATGTCTACCACTGTGCTGCGCACTACGTAGGCGTAGCAATAGGTTTCATTGGTCTGCGCCAGCTTGCGCAGCTGGCTGCCCGGATAGCAGGTACTGCACTGGGAGGTGCTGGGGCCGTAGCAGCGCAGGCAGCTCTTGTCGCAGATGGAGCAGATGCGATTAAGACGGGGGGTCAACAGCACCGTGCTGCTGGAATCACTGTTACGGCGCCGCCGTTCTGATGCCTGCAATGGATCGTCCTGATCGCTGAAACTTTGGCTAGTACTGTGTAATTCATTGTCGGCATCTGTCGCAGTACTAGCTGCTGTGGTATCTGGGTCGCTCAGCGTTACGTCCATGTCTAGATCATCCACATTAATCTGGGGGTAGGTGTGTGTGGGGCACTCATCGTAACAGAGATCCTGATAGAAGTAGCTGGGTTCCTGGCAGTCTGTGAAGAGCAGTTAATGATAAGAATTAATTCACAAGTGAGCGCATGAAAGGATAACAGGTAAGGATCTGGTTACAACTAACCAATGATGAGAAACCATTTACCTCCGAAACAGTGTGGATAAATGGGGCATAGAAAGTGGAAAATAGGAATGTTTAGTTAGTAAAGCAGTAGAAGAGTTGAAGTCAAAACGTAAAAGAGTTTTGTGTACAAAACAAAGGCAACAAAAGAATAACATTTCTAATTATTTACTTTTATCATTATTTATTTGATTATTTTTATTTTATTTTAATAGTTGAGTCTCAGCTGAAACTTTTCTATTAACAACAAAATATTAAAGCAAAGCAAGCGCAGTAGTCCAAAAAACATGCTCAAAATAATAGTGGAAAATCGTTTGTCATAAGTGGGATGTGCGTGTGTGCTGAACCGAAACCAGTGTTGGAAAATAATCAAGCCATAACGATGAACAGTGTGAGAGTGCATTACTAGAACTAGGTTAAATTATAGAGTTTACGAGAATAACAAGTATGAATACCAAATTACAGTGTTAATAATCACACAGCAGCACAGTACGCCAAGTACACGGGTTAAAAATCAACAAGTTACACAACACTAAAGAGAAAGTTTCAAAATTGCAATCGTTTTTTTTTTTTTTTAAATTTGTTTTGTTTTGTATGTTTGCCAAACTCACCTTGCTTTTGAGCTATACGAGAAGGGGACGGAGTGTTCAATTTTGTAATTGTCTAAAATGTTTTTGGACCACATTTTGTTCTTACTGCGCAGTGAGAAAAACTTTGTTGTTGCAAAAAAAGTTTCACAATTTTGTTTTGCGTAAATTAAATATTGTTATACGTTTTCAATGCATTTATTTATTACTCAGATAGTTATATTGATGGTTATATTTATATATAAATAAATAAATATATATATATATATATATATATATATATATATATATATTATTTATATATTTATATATTTATATATTTATATATACACACAAAAGATACATAAAAAATTGTTGATTCGAAATAGCGGCCATCAAATCTCATTTACAATTACTTTGTTCTTATATTCATTATTTCTGTTTTTTTTTTTTCGTTTTTTACATTTAATAATTTATATTCTTTTCGCACAAATTTAGTATTTTGCTCCAAAATCGCAGCTGATTATTTTGAAATTTTAAATTTAAGCTTAATTTTTAATAGCTACCCCAGGCCCTAGTACCATTTTTTTTTTTAATTTAGATTTATTTTTATTATTTTTATTAATTTAGTATTCGCTTAAATATTAATTTGGCTCTTTTCTGAAAAATGTTTAAGCATAAGTACCGCAGCCAGCACTGAGTTTTGTTAATTAAATAAAATTCATAAGTTGATAACAAATTTGGAAAAACTTAAGAGAAAATGTTTGGAAAATTGTATATATTATTATATTCTATATATATATATTTTTTTTTTCAAATTGTTAGTCTTGTGTTTAAGTTATGTATTTATTTTTTTATTCTCACTGCTATTTATGGTATATGCTTGAAGATTTTCAGTTTATTGCATTAGACGTACATAAAACGGTTAAGTTATTGTTTATAATTATTGTTGATTTCCTATATCATTATTTGTTTTCATGTGAGTTTGCTAAGTACAACAACAACCAAATTAATCAAAATAATTTTAAACAAAAATTAATATTTTTAGAGTATATTTATTATAAAATGTATTTATTGTGCATTTACGATATGATTATTCATTTCAACTGCAGGCAACAAATAAGTATGCGTATAGAGTGAGAAAACAAACAAATTATATCAAATGATATGTGCTACATTTATATATATATATATTTAATCTATATATTGGAGTAATACAACTGAAAGAAAGTTGTTTGTTGTGCATTGTGTTTGTTGTTGCTTATTGTATGACAGAGATATAGAATTAGAAGTAATTATTGCACTCGCTTGCGTTTTGATTTCGTTTCGATATTTTTTTTGTTATTTATTTTCCATCAGAGATAAGCACGGAAATAGAAGGAAACGTAATGCTTCTCGTGTCACGCAGATACGTGCCCACCTCTACAACCGATTACACTCTTCGAACTGAACAATTAAATGTTGGCAAAAAGATGAACAACAAATATTTTAACAAAGATATGTGTCTGAGTGTTGTAAAACGATTCGATTTTGCTCTGATATGGAAATAAATTTAACTTTATTTTTACTTTTATATATTTTATATTGCTGCGCATAAAATTTATGACTAGAAGTTTCTTGCTTACTTCTGGCATTCCTTCAACTTTTTTTATGCGCTCTTATTTGTTTTATATTTATTTAATTCGTTCCTATTCTCACTAGAAAATTAGCTAATTTTTGTTTTTTTTTTTATTTATTACATTTTTTAAATCATTCATTTTTATAATTTTTTTTTTTTCATATTGCAACTTTGTTAAAAACTGCAGGAACTTTTTCTATGTATAAGTTTTCGAGTTTTTGTTTATATAATTTTAATTATTTATTCTTGGTTTCTTGCCTACTTTAATACTATACGTAGTCGTACCCTACACCCTAGTATTTCGTTTTCGTTTATTTTTATTTTGTTGGTTTTAATCAATATTTTTTATTGTTTTTTAGTTACAGTTTTAATACAAAAATTGGTTTGCTTTGCTTTGACGCCTTAACACTAAAGTTTTATGCAATTTCTTCTCCTTTTATTTTTGTTGAAATGAATTTCAAAACTTTATTCGTTAAGATTTACGTTTAAATTTTAGAAACAGTCTTTTACTATGAACTCTAAACTGTTGAACATTTATTGTTTTGTTTTGCGCGGCACACAAGAATCAAAAATAGAATAATATAATATAAAATAAAATAAAATAAAATAAAATAAAGCAGTGTAGAAGACGAATATGGCAGTCAGTGCTGCTCAAACGGTTGCTATTTGGCTGGCCTGGCAATATCTGAAATGCATATATATGTAAAGACACACGTATAGAGGACACACATACACACACACACACACATTCAACATCTCTGCTCGGTCAGCAAGAGCATTTGAAAATGGCGCGTTAGGCCAACACATTCAAAACTATCTCAGCCAAGGCGCAATGCATGCAAAACTATGTGAAAATTGACTTTGGCACAGGGCAATTAAAACTCTCACTTTAAATGCGATAAACAAAAAATTGTGTAAAAATATTTATACAAAATAAAAAATATGTGATAAAACTAAACGAAAACAATAAACAAATTTAACTAAACGCTTATAAAAATAATTAAAAATTATACTTTAACTAAATATATCTACAACAAAATATTGTTGCTCTTTTAGTTTTATTTGTGCGGACCGTAATTGAAGAAACAACCTTTTCTTTTTGTTATTCGTTAACTGCCACGCCTACATTTAGGTTTATGCATGTATATGTATATAACTAGGCCTTACTTTTAAATTTAACTACAAAAAGTTTTAGTTTATTTATTTTTTGGACTTGCAGTGTTTTTTGTTTGTTTGTTTTGTTTTTTTTTTTTTATTTGTTTTCTACGCTTATTTTTCATGTTTGTTTTTTTTGCTTACTTTGCTATTGTTCAATTAATTTTTGTCAGCTTAGAAAATGCTTAAATTAAGCACACAAAATGCTTTTGCTTGTGTTTGCTTTTCATTTTTTTTTTTTGTTTTTTTTTTTTTTTTTTGTATTTTTCTGTGTACCAAACTTGAAACTTGGAATTGAAGTTTGGTCACATTTGTTTTTACAGTTGTTGTTGGCTATGTAAATAGTATTTTCTTTTATTGTTGTTGAATTATCTAATGCTGTTGCCATTGTTGTTGCTGTTGTTCTTGTTGGCAACGGCTTGTTTAAAGTTTAGATAGAAGACTTGGGTTATGAGTAGAAAGATTATAGACAAACCTAAGCATTTCTGGTCGCTCCACTTGAGGCATGCAGCTGCATTCCTACGATCCTGCGCCATGCCCACTTCGCCCACCTGCAAGACAAACACAAGAACCGAAGCAATGATAAATGTGTTAATAGTTGATTAAGACAAAACAAAGATTTTAGGATCAAGTGCAACGTGGCGTATGAGCAATAGAAAAAAATAAACATTCTTGGACAGTCTGTGCCAAGTATATATTATTCTATAATTTCTGGCAGATTACAATAAGGACCTTAATTTTTCGTTTTTTTTTTTAAGATTTAAATACAAATTTTTTCGATGACTAATAAAAATTAATCAATATTAATATGAGATGATAAGAGGCTATAAATAGTATTCGAAGTATATTTACCCTGTATATAATAGAAATATAAAAACTGACCCTATGACCCTATGATTACTTTGTTGAACAACTTGTATACACTTTGTGTTGTACATATATATATAGTTTATCATCAAATATATTAATTTTACTTTCTTAACAGAGCTTCCAGCTGCTATCAATTTTTAGTTTTGTTTCTTGTCTTAAAGACTTCGGCATTTAAAACTGTTTCGATTAAACGCTATTTTTTTTGCTCCATGGCTGATTGGGTGGATGGCCAGTTGGGTTTCTTGCTTTGGTGGGCCTGTCTGCTTTTTGCTGTGGTTCATTGCATATTGCCGCCATGTCTGGCATTTCAGTTCCAAGTACTTAAGTATGTATGGAAAATGAACCGAGCGTGTATATGTGTGTGTGTGTGTGTTTATTTATTGCTGCCCTAACCAAAAATGCTTGTCTAAATACGGCTATCTCCTTCTTGTAACTCTCTATCTCTCTCTCTCTCTCTCTCTCTCTGTCTATATCTTTGCTTCTAACAGAACTTTCACATGCGATGAGGTCGCGTGTTACTAACAGCAAAAAAAATGCTAGTTATGCAAAAAGTTTGCTTGCAGCAGCATAAAAAGCCAAAGGTCAGTGCACTTTTAGTTTATTACAGCACACACACACTCACACACACACACACACACACATAGAACCAAAAATGTATTTCTACAGCTCTTAAGCAACAAAGGCTGCTGGAAGGTTAAAGAACTGTCCATTCCAGGGAAAAAAATGTTTTGTGCCTATGCCAAGTGCACTTCAACAATGCGCTATTGCTTAGAGAGCAGAAATTTCAACAGTTGCCGCTGCACTGACTGTCAAACTGTACATGCAAAACGAATTTGAGTGCATTTAATGCTGCTGCACCACTGCGACTAACAATGGCAGGAAAAGGCAAAAATCGCGTACCAGCAAGGGCTTGGCACTTTGCCCATTCGCCAGGCCAAGATGCAGGCAGCGAGTGCAGTGAGTGTGTTGTGCCAAAAAAAAAAAAAAAAAAAAAAATTGAATTCATTTGCCAGCGAAGGAAGCTGAACTGAAATCGAGCATTTTGGTATGCTAAACAGTGGAAAATTTATGAGCAGCTTGTGCATTAAAGCTGCGCAAATTGTTAGTGCAAACGAAAGAGTCAAAGGAAAATTTGAAAAGGAAGTGGAAAAACGAAAAGCCAAAAAGCATGCGAAACAGTAACTCAAAATGTAAATCTACCTACACAGAGCGAACAGCTTGCAAAGCGTTGCCAAAAAGAAAAGCCTTTAAGCCTCTAAGGCCTGGCAGCCTGGCTAGTCAAAGGAGCTATACATAGATCGTATATAGACATACTATATATGAAATATTGTTTACATCGTCTGCCATTGCATAACTCAAGCCAGCCACATGCAAGCAGCCGAAGTTGTGCCGTTATCTTGACGTCTGCCCAGTCGAGCACGAACACTGCGTATGTCCCCATCCTCAACTTCAGCCTGCGCTTCGGCATCGGCTTCGGCTTCGATTTCGACTTCGGTTTCGGTCTCAGGCAAGCCACTTGCAAAGCACTGCAAATCCAGGAAAACGCAAAAACAAACCAAAGAATATCGCATATATCAGAAAGCGGATAGTTTATAAAGCAAGCTAAGCTTCTCACTGTGGACTTCTCATTAGTTTCCTCCTAGAATTCTGCTTTGATTACATGGAATGACTTATGTCAAAGGTCAATTAGATCTCCCTACGCTTGACTTCATGTTGTGGCTCTCACCGAGCTTCTCATTAATCTTCAGCTGCTCTTTAATCATCTGCTCTTCTCACTAGGTTTCTCTCTGATCTTGACTATTTCTGTTCTACTCCTGAGACACTTTCCTCGTCATCATCGAGCAGAATTTAACTTAAAACCACGAGTGTAATGAATCTATGCCTGTGGTCTGGCCTGATTATTATTAATGTTATTTGAGTGGAATTGAACTCACCTGTTGCATATTACGCCATTGTCCGCTGGCATCGTTCTCGATGTCGTTGTGTGCCATATCATCGCCATACAAATGGAATGGATTTTCCTGGCTCTCGTGATGCTGGTCGTTGGACTGCGCAGGTACCTCTGTGCCATAGAGTATCATGTCCCATTGTGTGATTTGCGCTGTAAAGCAACAAAATAATATTAGAGAGGACTGCGAGCGTTTCAATTTGAAATCAAAATCAAAAAGCCAAAAGGAAAATCGCCTGAAAACGTAAAAGCCAAACAAACAGAAAATGTAATCATATGATTTATGCAATGGCAAAGGAGCGCGTGAAGGGCCAATAAATCTGTCAGAGAACCAAACAAATGACGTGACAAAAGCTAAATGCACACAATGTGCCAGTTGAGATCAAATGATAAATGTGCGGCATATATTTTTAGCTGCTGATAGTCAACAATATTAACAGCACTTGCATAGTTAACAGTTGACAGTAAACAGTACAAGTTAACAGGCATAAATTAACAGTTAAAAATAAACAGTTAAAAATAAACAGTTAAAAATAAACAGTTAAAATTAACAGTTAAAAATAAACAGTTAAAATTAACAGTTAAAAATAAACAGTTTAAAATTAAACAGTTATAATTAACAGTTAATAATAAACAGTTAAAATTAAACAGTTAAAAATAAACTGTTAAAAATAAACAGTTTAAAATTAACAGTTAATAGTTAACAGTTCACTGTTAAAATTTAATAGTTAACAGTGAACAGTTTACAGTTTTCAGTTTACAGTTTTCAGTTTACAGTTTTCATGTTGCAGTTCTCAGTTTGGTGAAAAATGCGCAGTTGCCGTCAAACTGTACACTAAGAAAATCATAAGGAAACTTAAGAGAAAATTATAGTCTGCTATTGACGCTTACATAAATTCTACTTTAAAATATAATATTGTGTAAACAAAATAAGAACTGGGGGAAATTGAAGCAAAATCAGGTTCGAGTTTGTTAAGTGCATTTTTCTGTCTACCATTTGATAAGCTGTCTTTGCCATAGCTGCTCGGGGCTAGCTGCAAGATGGTCTCCTCTGAATCATCATCAGCTTCCTCGGAGTCAAGATTGGCATTCACATTATCATTGTTATCAACCTGGGGCGCCAGGACACCGGCGGCGGCCATCAGCAGCTGCTGTTTTTTGAGTATACGCTGATCGGGCAAAAAACTGCTGCCGCCCGCGGGCATCATGGGCTGCGATGGAGGCGGCGGAGCGGATGGAGACTTCTTTGTGTTGCCCGGTTTGCTGCTGCTGGCAGCATTTCCTATTGTGGGCCGGAACAGCTCCACTTCAAATTGTTTGCCCTGTTTGCGTGGCGTCTGCTGCGTGCCCGGCTTACTTTTGGGCTGGCTGCTGGTCACGTAGGGTTCCAGCTCGGGAAAAATGGCCTGAATCTTTTCGTAGTGCTCGAATAGTTTTGGTATGCGCGAGTCCTGGCTATTGTCCTTCACCTGTTTGGCTGCCTTGCCGGGTAGGCGTGGCCCAGTTGAGCTGTTATTGCCGCGATTGCTATTGTTCTTGCTGTTGTTGCTGTTGTTGTTGTTGTTGTTATTGTTGCTGTTGTTGTTGTTGTTAATTTCGCCTATGACTTTGCGCGTTTTTTCATCGTAAAACTTTTCGCTCGAGCTGGCTTTAGGGCGTTGCGTTTGCAGCCCATTTACCTGGCCCTTGGACTTGCCACCGCCACCGCCTCCGCCTCCGCCTCCGCCTCCTCCTCCACCGCTCTGCTGTTGCGATATGCGATAATATTTGTTCTTGTTGCTGCCACTTCCACTGCTATTGATGCTGCTGTTGCTCTGCATGGTATGGTCCTTTCGGTTGTTGGCCTTGCCATTGCCTGCCTTGTTGCCCTTGTTCGCCTTGTTGTTGCCTTTGCTATTGCCCTTATTGTTGTTGTTGTTGTTGTTGCTGTTGCTGTTGGTCTTGCCCAGTAGAACGCCATATGTGGCAGAGATTTGCTGATAGCCCTGCTTGGATGGCGGCGCCGGCGGCAGCAACAGCAACGGATTGTTGGTCACCAAATTGGATTTATTGGATGGCGTTTTGCCCAACGGCAGTTTGGCGCCACCTGCCGGCGTTTGGGCGAAATTGTTGGGCGATATCAGAGGATATTGCGGCGAGTAGACCTGATGCAAGTTGCTGCTGGTGCTAGTCTGACTCACACTCGAGTTGGGCGTGGTTGCCTGCTCGTCGCTGCCGGTGCGCGGAGTCGAAATCGGATCCTTAGGATCAATGGTCAGCGTGGTCCCATAGAAGATCAGCGACCACTCACGCAACAGGGCGTGGCCTGATTCGACATCGGTTTATGTTATTTTCGCGGTGGATGTTTCATTAGCAATGGGTGAGTCAATGAGTGTTAGGTCGTGGGTGGTTCCACAGGGAGCGCAGCATGTAAAATTGTTTCGTTTTTGTTGGAGATTACGAATGGACAACTCTTAATGCATCTAAATCTATGTGTTGCTGACGAAACTTACCCATGTAGCGTCCGTCGTTGTGGATCTCCAGCTGCCAGTTGCCGTGCGGCGACTCGCCCCACGTGTGCACCGACATGAAGGGCCATTGGTTGAAACCGGAGCGTGAGTTGTCATGAATGCTGTGGGGAATATGTGATGAAGTCCTTTTTATTGAGAGTCATAGTCGATGAAGACATTGGAATGAGTTGAAGTTTGGAGTATACCCCATCCATATCATATATATGTGTATGAATCCCACGAGTCTTTCCATCCTTCACTCTATCATCCCTCATTAAACTTACCGCGATGTCAGCAGAGTCACCCGCGTGTTCGCTGGGGACTTTAGGAACAGCTGAATATCGCCTCGGCGCTGCGACGTCAAGGTGATCCTGGCCTGGACATGCTCTAGGTAATTGACCGAGCGGCAGTGGTTGATCGACAGTTGTAGTGTGATGTGCGTGCGGGGCGGAATGGCTCTGCAGGAGTAGAGAGTATTTTTCGATTTAAAAAGGATCTCGTCTATAATGCAAGGACTTACTTGTCCACATGTGGAGCATTGACTTCGCAGCGCTGTTGCTCGGGCACCGTTTTCCAGTTGCGTGCGACACGTACCATGTCGGCGGCGTCCATGAGACCGTAGCCAAAGGAGTGGCTCACACGTCGGCCAACACCGTTGATAGACCAGCTGGAATCCTTTAGATTCGCTGGCTTTGCGGTGCGCACTACAATGTGCTGCAGGTCGCGCCAGGTGAGATTCTGATTCGACTGCAGCACCAGGGCCGCTATGCCCGCGGCGAGCGGTGCTGAGGCCGAGGTGCCCGTATGCGATGCAGTACATGAATGATGCAAATCTGTGGTGACCACCTGCTTCTCGCTCTGCCCGCCGCTGCTGTAGGTGGTGGCCAGCGTGGAGCTGCATTTCTCTGAATACCACGGCACGTTGCCCTCCTCGGTGGCGCTCGATATGGACAGCGTCCATATGGAGTTCGTATAGCCATCGCAGTTGCAATTGTCCATCTCCCTGCCCCCGTTGCCAGATGCCCAAATGAAGATGCTGCCCTTGCCGCCACGCCCCTTCGTCGTGCCCTCAATGAAGGCGCGTGAGGCCAGTTCGCCAGGCCCATCCACAGTCTTGCCATCGTCATCGGGCCCCCATGAAGCGCTGTAGATGTCAATGTGCTGCGGATTGAGCGAGAGCGAACGCGCCTCCACAGCATCAGTCACATCACCATCCAGCATGCGCACACCGCCCACACTTGCCCCATAGGCAATGCCCACCGCACAGAAGGAGTTGTTGGCTGTGGCCGCCACCTCGCCGGCACAGCGCGTGCCATGGCGATTCGAGTCGGTCATGTCGTAATGCGGCATGGGATCATCATCGTGGCTATTCACATCGTACGAGGCCTTGGGATCCTTTGGAATAGACAACATTATAGAAGACTTTGCCATGGATGAATCTTAGTTTATATTACGTAGTTCTGCTCGATGTCCGGGTGAGTGGACTCGAGTCCGTCGTCGAGTATGGTCACCACGACGCCCTTGCCAGTTATGCCTTCCCTCCAAGCGGGTATCACATTCATGTCCAGTCCATTGCCGCGATTCTGTAAAGCATATGCCTTAGTTTCGGCTAGAGGCTCAGATGACACAGACTTACCAGATACCACATCTGTGGCCACTTCGGATCATCGAAGGACACTGCATCCACCAGCGACAAGGCCCGGGATGAGGTGCGCGATGGTCGCATCCGTATGAAATCGCGCTTTGAACGCGATTTGGCCCGCTGCTGTTTGGACCAATGCACGCGCTCGTCCAAGTCGAGGCGGGTCTGATGATGTGAGGCGGGCGACAGAGACCTTTTCGACACCTTGTGATGCGCGAAATGATAATGATCCTCAAAGATCTGTGAAATATAAAACGGAACAATAATTAATAATTAAAATCAGTTAATTTATTGCAGGGGAATCCTAACTTTAATTAATCTGTATTATATATATATATATATTTTTTTTTTTTTATTTATTTATTTATTTCATTTTTGTGTGGCCGAGGTCAATTAGTCATGTCGTTAACATTATCATAATATTTAATATCGTATATCTTACATAAATAAATAAATACATTAATTAATATAAAAACTACCGTATATAAATATCATATTAAAATATTTAATGTTTTATTTAATATGAATTTAAGATATATACATTTTTTATATTAATTTATATGTTTAAAAAATATATAAAATATTATATACGTTAAATATTAAATTATATATTAAATAATTTATACTTTAAATATTAAAAGAAATATTAAATATTAATAAATTATCCATTATATATCCATTTTCAATTTTCAGTAAAGAATTGATTTGAACCAATTTAAGTTTTTCTTTAAGCTTTCCAATCATTTTACTCAAAGTATTGCGAACAAAGTGGCCTTTGGAAAAATTGGAATTATTAAAACTTATAAGACTAAATATCAACTACAGTTTTTTTCATTTTAAAAATATTTCCGAACTATATCTGACCACATTGGACTTGAAGATGGCCCCGCGCATGGGTAAGATACGCGAGATAGCGGAGAAGCTATTCACGCCCTCGGAGATAAGTCGTTTCAATGCCTTTCGGAATACCTTTTCGAAGAAGTACCTATCCCCGAGTGCGTATGACTTCAAATGGAGCTTCAAGCGACCCACATTTTCAGTGAAAATGCCCCAGTGGATTAATTCGCGCTACTTTACATCTTCGGGTAAATCAAACCTGCTCAGCTGCTGGCGGTTACTATAGCCAGTGTTTGCCTTTATTCACAGAGTCTACCGAGAAGTGCTGCCACGAGCAGCCGCCGTGTGATTACGATTGGGATCTGTACCATCCACGGGGTCCGCCATATGAGCCGCGCGACACCCACTATTGGTATCCGGATCCGGAGTACATGAAGAAGTACGAGAATATAGTATTTTATCCCGTGGGCGACGAGTGGAAGAAACCGCCGAATCCGACGGGTAAGTCCGTTCCACCCATGGATCGCACATTTCGCAGCAAATTCATTAACTTTGGGCCTGCTCACCCTGCGGCTCATGGCGTGCTCCGCATGATCGTCGAGCTGGACAACGAGACGTGTCTGTCGGCCGACCCACACATTGGTCTGCTGCATCGTGGCACGGAGAAACTGATAGAGTACAAGACATATACCCAGGCCCTGCCCTATTTCGCTCGCCTCGACTATGTGTCTTGCATGGCCTGCGAGCAGGCATATGCATTGGCCGTGGAGAAGCTGCTGAACATCGAGGTCCCGCCCAGGGCCAAGTACATACGCACGTTGTGCGCGGAGCTGATGCGGCTCACTAATCACACCATGGCCATTGGCACCTCTGTGCTCGACTGTGGCGCCATCACGCCTCTCTTCTGGCTCTTCGAGGAACGCGAGAAGCTCTACGAGTTCTCCGAGCGTTTGTGCGGTGCTCGTCTGCATGCGGCATATGTTCGACCCGGTGGCGTGGCCGTGGATATGCCCCTGGGCTACAGCCACGATCTGTATCACTTTCTGCAGAGCTTTACACATCGCATCGATGAGGTTGAGGATGTGGTCACCGACAATCGAATCTGGCGCATGCGCAACATCGACATCGGCCGCATCTCGGCCCACGAGGCACTTAATTATGGCTGCACCGGACCAGTGCTGCGTGCTGCGGGCGTCAAGTGGGATCTACGCAAGCAGCAGCCCTACGATGCCTATGCTGCAATGAAATTCGACGTGCCCATTGGATCGCAGGGCGACTGCTACGATCGGTATCTGGTGCGCATACGTGAGATGCGCGAGTCGTGCAGCATCATGCTGCAGTGCCTGAACCAGATGCCGCCGGGCAACATCAAGGTTGATGATCGCAAGGTGGCGCCTCCACAGCGTCGCAAGATGAAAACGGGCATGGAGGACCTGATCCATCATTTCAAGTTCTTTTCCCAGGGCTACAATGTGCCGCCCGGAGCAACGTACACGGCCGTCGAGTCGCCGAAGGGCGAATTTGGTGTATATCTCGTCTCCGATGGCAGCTCTCGTCCCTATCGCTGCAAGATTCGCGCCGCCTCCTATACGCATCTAGCACTCCTCGGCAAACTATCCCCATCCTATCTCTTAGCCGATGTAGTGGCTATTATTGGCTCACTGGACATTGTCTTCGGTGAGATCGACCGTTAAATATTAAATGCTTCCTGTTTGTGAAATTTGTGCAATATAAACTTGATCGAATTTCAATTATTTCTGATTTCAGTTATGATTTATTTTATTTATTATTTGTATTAATCTGCTCAATTCTGCGAAGCTCTATGATAGCCGAGCTTAATTTATTTGAAGCCTGTGCTTTATTCCTAGCTATAAAATTCGTCAGACTTGATGCGTGTTAGTGTCATAGTCCCAAACTCCAGCTGAAATTTAATTACACACTCTTCAATAACAATAATATCAGCAAGTGATGTGGCGTCAACGCAAACACCATAAACTATAAATATAAACAACGACCACCGACAACAAAGTCCTTTTAATTACAGGCTGTAATAGGGGAAAGTCGTTGACGGCAATAAACAATAAAAATGTTGGGCAACGGTTTACAAATAACTGTGTTCACGCACGCACACATACACATTATTATATATATATATAATTATATATATTTTGTATTTTATTTCTAAAACTCAGATTTATTCAGGCAAGCCTCTGGCTGCCGTTGGCTCTTAAACTGTGCTGCCAGCGCCTGGGCCAGGGTTGCCAGATGGGCAGATTCCGTAGACGGAATTTCTTCATAATTGCATTTTATTGTGCAAAATTCTTCTGTGTAAATTACAATTGAAATGCTTGCCAACGATTTTGCAATTACATTTAGTTATGCTTCGGGAATGCCTGCTGCCTGGGCCCCTGTTGTCAAATGGAATTTTGTGGTCGAACCTTTTGTCTGTTCACTGGGCAAACATAATTTCAATTAAAATAAAGTAGGAGGTAGTGCAAATTAAATACAATAAAAGTGATAATGAAGTGTTGAAGTTTAAATTGAGAGTTGGAAGAAACATTACTCCATTCAGTTCACACCATGCAACTTTATTATTATTTATAACACTCGCTACTTTGGCAAGAATTTTGTCTCTGGGCAACTTTGTATATGCAAGCTATTATATTTTAGGGTCTGCAGTGCTATTACAGTGACAAGCAGTTGGCAGCACTGCCAAGCATACGCTATGGAGCGCTGTGTTGACAACATTGAAAAGTAAATTTCGTGTGTATGAGTGTGTGTATTGTGTGTGCGTGTGCGTGCGTAACATACGCTCTTCACTATTGCCAAAAGCATTAGAGAGCAAGAAGGAGAGCGAGAGAGTGAGAGATGGAGAGCGTGTGTGAGGACCAAATAAATACACACACACCCGTACACGCATCATTAAGCGCTTTACAAATATTGGCGTTGACCGAAAGTCCGGTCTGGGAACAACAGGCGATTGCAACGGCGCATAAAAGTATGCAACACAATTTATTTGCACCCTCCGCCGGCTGTCGCCTTTCCATTTGCATCTGCGTAAATTGTGGATGGGCCGCAGCATATGTGCAGGTGTGTGCGTGAGTGCGTTGTATTATTTGAGTGCTTGAAAAACGGACGTTCGTCTCCCAATGCCCAACCTACAGCCTCTCTGGTCCTGCCCTGCCATAGGCCAGCCCACTTTACGACCCCTTCGCATCCTGTTGAGCACTAAAATTTTAATTGCAGCCACTCTATGGGCGTACATGTTGCCCCGCACTGCCAGCTCGCTTAGCATTTTATGCTAGTTGCTGCCGCACCTAAACCTATCTCCACCTCTCTCTCCTCCGCCTGCTGAGTCTATCAAGTTTATTAATTTATGCAGCCCAGCAGCAGGATAGGGGCAGGCCGGAGTAATAGAGGAAACGGCAGTCGGTCCGGAACGGATCTACATACTAGTTAGTTAAGGATACTCCTCGCACTGCCCGCATACATATGCAATTTTTATACAACATTTTAATTGAGTTTGGTGTCAAAGTTAAGTTTATAGCTCAGCACTGAAAACAGTTCGAGCGTGTCGCCTTTTTAGGGTCCTCTGCCTCTGGACGAGCTTAGTTTTAATTGTTTTGTTGCGGTTTCAATTAAAATTGACTTACAGCTTCCATCTGCTTCAGCATTTCTCTCTCTCTCTCTCTCTCTCTCTTACGTTCCTCCTCTCCCCTTCCCTATGCCTCTGTCACTCTCTATCAATGTTGCCATCAAATTTAAGTGCTAATGCGGCGCACGTTGATGGATTAATGGATATTCTGTGTGCTTTCGATGTGTGCGTGTGTGTGTGTGTGTCAGGATATACATGAGCATTAACTTTTACAGGCCATTTGCTGCGAGGGCTCGTAAATATAAATAGAAGATTCGAATAGTGAAAGCTTAGACAGAACAAACGTGTTTTCTAATCCAGGATTAGCTTTGCTGAAAGCTCATTGAATAGCAGACGCATCAAATTTCAGTTTATGGCTGCTCCTTGATTAAGGCGATTCGGCCGAGCTATAATTACTTGTGGCTTATATTACTTTCATAACACTTTTGAAGTAGCGATATTCAAGCACTATGCAAGCAATTAAGCAATAAATATCGCACAAAATCTAATATACAAGGGCCAATATATATATATATATATATATATATATACGATTTTTTAAATGCAGCATACATATTAATCTACGCTAACCCTTCAGTTTGCTCAGTTTTAAATATAGGTACAGGTATATGTACGTATAATTGGCAAACTCTTCATTCTATCTTTCTCTCTCAAATATATATATATATATATATATATATATATATATATATATATATATATATATATATATATCATATATATATATATATATATATATATATATATATATATATATATATATATATACCTCTTTCTCTTCTTGCGCCTTTTGTCTCTTATAAGCTTGCCCTTTCCAATTCTCTTCTCTCTTTCTACACAATTTTTTAGCTCGATCTATTTCTTTGCCTATCTCTCTCTCTCTCTCTCTCTCTGTACTGTCCCTCTCTCTCTCTCATTGTAACGAAAAACCAGCCAATTTTCTAGTGCATTTGTCACAGACAACAAAGTGGACTAGTACAAAAACAATAAAGCCACAACAGATTGCAACAACAAGAGAGTGAGAGAGAGAGCAGTAGACAGAGAGGTAGAGTAATATGTTAAGCTGTGAATAATGTGAAACGTGCACTGCACGCAGGCAGGCAGGCAGGAGACAAAATGAGAGCAAACGAGAAAAGCTTTTCAAATTGTCAACAATTTAATTAATCAACTTGGCGAGTTGAAAAAAGGTAGAGTGAATTGAACCACGTCGGAGGAAGGAGCTTTAAGGCGTGGCTGGCAGATTAGCCACTGGGCTGACTGTGAATGCGGTTTTTGCAAATCACTCGACACGTCTGCCACGCTTAATTGCCAGCGCGAATGGTTAATTTTTAAGCAGATCCTCTTACAGCCAGACATTCATGCCGCCAGGCAGCTAGCCAGCTGATGGCCGCTCGAAGGAGTGGACTAATATAAAAATGTGCAACGTTTAATTAGTTGCGAATTAATTGTGCTTCGGAGTTAATGATGGACGAAAGCCGCGACTTGCGGCGGCACTTTGCTATTCAATTAACAGACAGAAATTTTAGATAATTATCTGGATAGGAGTTAGTACATTGTGGCCATGGTTTAATCAGTCATTACAAGGCATTACTAATTGAAATTTATTATTTTGTCTGTGAAATTCGATGTTTAACTCATTTGAATATTTAAAAATATTACAATTATTTGGCTGTAAGCCAGGAGGTAAATTTAAACCTCGTTTCGTTAGCCGGGCCACAGCAAATTTTAACGCCATTGCAAGGCTGCCAACTGCAGTTGACATCTTACGCAGCTTGTGTGGGATATTTCACAGCTTTTAACCCTTCAGGCTCCCTGCAGCTGTCACACAATTTGCACAAGCCAACGAAAGGTGTAGAAAATACACTTTTCTGAAATGTTATGTCACAGGTCAACAACATTAACAGGCAAAGGAATATGCTGCAGCGTGTGTACAGAATAATAGGAGCTTTAAAAGGATTTATGAAGAGCTTTCCCTTGAACTCTACCTCGAATATGCAGCAGGCGTAGTGGCATGTTTGTGCTAGAAGAAGTTGCTAAAAGACCTCAAAGTTGATTTTAATTTATCTAACTATGAAAAATGTATATGGAAGAGCTTTAAGAAAGAGTCTGTAGCAGATGCAGCTTTAAGTTGTTGCTAAATAATACCTATACGAAGGTAGCTTTCAGTAAACGTAAGTCCTTAGGTAGAAACATTTAATGTTCCCACGAAATTTTTCTGATCTCTTAGCGTTCAGCTGGTTTAGTTGGATGAGCTTTTCTTGACGAATCCAATACCTGTTGGCCGCCGGAGCACAAATGTTGCTCCAGCCATTGTCATGAATATAAATATTGCATTTGTTGGGCATCATTTGCCTGTTGGTTGTTATGCGAAAGCCATAAAATGAAAATTGTTTGTTTTTTATTGCACAATTGTTGGCGTTCGGCTTTTGTTAAAATATTTATGAAAAGTGGAGCCGATTTGTGCCAAACAATTGCTGGATTGGGTGCACTCAGTGTACAGTTTTGCGGCCAGTGCTGCCACACTGCACACACATACGGAAGAACTGAATCGAGTCGAGTCGAGTCAGAGCACAGACCACAATACACAAAAAAGAGCAAAAGAAACTTTTGCCAGCATATTTATGGCTTTTGCTCTTTATTTGCTAAAAGCAAACAATAAATTGAGTTTATTTATGCCTTGCTTTGCCACGCCCACTTGACTTGCCATATATGTTTTTTTTTTTTTTTTTTTGGCTCTATAGCTGCTTGGCAGGCAAATCTTAAGGCTGATAATAAACAAATTTCTAGGCCAGTGCTGGGCTGTATGCTAGGTAAATAGCCTGCAGCTAGTTTTAGTTTGGCCATAGATAAACAGGTCGGGTTCGTAAGTCTACCATACGTCTGCTTTCCACACGACGGCAGAGCCCCAGGGGTGAGCCAGACTGTGCAAAGCTACCCCAGTCACTTAGATACAACATAATTGTTTATATGTAGCCCACGATTTCTGCACACAAAATGTTTCCTTTTTTCTTATTTTATTTTATTATTATTTTTTTCATTCAGGTACACTGGCTTACCCTCAGATTGCGCTGGCAACCCTTGGGCCCAAATGCATGTCAAACTGTCCCCTGTGGGCAACGCATCGCAAGGGCAACCCAAGAAGCGAAAATTTTTGGCAGGCCGAAAAGAGAAATGCCATTTAATAAAGCAAAAGATCAGCTGCTGTAAATTCGAGCTTGGTCTTGAGCTCTGCTTTTTATGGCATTTTGGGGAGCAATATCTCAGTCAGTGTTTCTTTTAAGGGTTGCTATTTTGTGTGCCTATGTGAGGGTTTCTGCTTTTAGCGACTGCTTGCAAAAAAAATCACCTTTGTAGCTATTACAGCGTGGCCAAATCAACCATTTCCTTAATAAGGTATTCGTTCTGTAAGCCAGTCCACTGGGCATATGGAGTTCGAAATTCACTTTTCAGACAGCTTAAAGGTCTGTGCAGAGCTTATGTCTAGACATCCAAGTAAATAAGCTGAACACCTGAACACTGCTGTTGCTACAGGTAAAAGTATTATATGTAATATATTATTATCAATATATTTCAATTAAAGCTAGCTTATTCATAATCCCAATAAATATTTACATATTCAGTAGCTTATCACATCGAATACTTTAAAGATTTCATTTATAATGTATGCAAATTAAAATTTTCATATTTGTTTATTATCTGTTTAAGTAGTTACCACACAATGATTGACAGTTAATTTATGTAAAAAAAAAACATTTTTCAAATGCATATGCCAAATCCAATTTGCAGTCAAACTCCCATGAAGACCCCAACCGTAAATTATAATTGAAAAATTGTGGGAAAATTTATTTAAAAATTATGTTTTAAATTGAGAAGCAAAGCGTGATGGCGGTTAAATATGAATGACATGAAAGGGATAAACGACAGCAAAATACATCAATTTCACAGCCAGCAACAACAATGCTGCATAGAAAGTCATCTCGCACATGTGTTGCATTTCAATTGATGCTATTGAATGGGAGCGGTCATTATCGTGAATTTAAATCACATGATTTTATAAATAACGAGCAACACTTTACTGTGGCATTCAAATTATTTATATATATTTATATATATATATATACATATATATATACATATATATCGCAGTCGAATTACAGTCCTGACTGAGTTTATATAACAAGCGCATTTATAATTTATTATTTTAAATAACCTGGATATATGCAATGAATTGTAATTGCATTTTCAATTAATTGGAATGCATTAAATTGCGCACATTCCGGAATAATAGCATTAATTAAGTTAGCGCACGTCTTACATGCCTTACATGCATGTCAAACTGTAAAGTGCGACAGGAATCTTACGCTTAAAAACTTTTGAAACAGGACAACACTTCATCATCCCTAGTAACAATTTAATGGGGAAATCATTGGAAATACGTCAGAGTGGACGCCTGGTTAGGGTACGTTTATTGGGGTCGAGCCAGTCAACAACTTTGACACTGTTTGGACTGATACGAAAGCTGATCCAATGCCACTCGAGCATCGCAATCATCAAAGCTGCATCAGTCACTCGGACAAGCAGCGCGGCACTTGTCAAAATTGGTAAGCAAAATAGCAGCCAGTCCGAGGCTAAAGCGACAGCTGTGCCAAAAATGATTTACGACCAGCAAATTTTGACAATCACTTTTCGGGCAAAACTGCGAAAGCAACTCCAGACGAAACATATCCAATTTAAAAGGACATTTGCATAAGGCAAAATATGAGCCGTAGACCAAATGATGCTCTGGCACTAAATAAAGCCTCTAGGCTATGCCGGCCATAATATTAGACTTTTATATTTTAAATCGATAATGGATGGATAGCTCCTATATATTTTAAATTTAATATTTAATATTATTATATTATATATTATATTATATTATATATATATATATATATATATATATATATATATATATATATATATATATATATATATATATATATTGCCACATTTTTATTCAAACAGCTCTGGCCGTGTCAGTTCCTCCTCCTTAATTGTGATCGATGGCTCAGTGCTTGCTCAGTAAAGAGACGAGTCTCTGCTTCATAGCCACCAAGTTCGTTCGTTCGTTCGTTTGGCGGTTCATTTTACATATTTGCGTGCTTTAAAAAATCATTTTGACAAGTGAACAAAGAGGACTGCAAAAAGTTTTATTGGTGCCGAGCATATAAAACACGGCAAAAAAGGTACAAAATCTCGGACTCTTTGAATTGTATTGGTTAACTACGGGTATTTGCGTTGGTGACTCTCGTCGCTCCCGCCTCTGCCACTTGCCTGGCTGTCCTCTCACTTGCATTTCGCGCAATCCACAGGCATTCGGCACACATAGTCGCCATGTGTGTGGACAGCGCTGTGAATTTATTGACTTTTCACGGCAAGTTTCATTATTTGATTGAAAAGTCAAGCTCTTTAGCTGAAATATTTTTCAATTGCATTTAAAGTGTTGTAAAAACTGAGGAAACTTTACCCACTGTTTCATACACTGAAAAAAATTAAATTACTCTCCTCAATTATAATCGCATTAAGTTTAGTTAAGAGTCTGCTAAAACCTCTTTTGTGAATAGTTCTTCCTCTTTTCTGAATAGTTCTTAGTTATTTACACGGCTTTATCTTGGGCCGCCTTCAGTCTGCATCGAGCAAGCATTTTCACGCTCTTAGGATGCATACACAAATATTATGCATACGCCACGTGTGCTAGCCGATGCATTGAAATTGCCAGACGCACTCAAGCGAAAACAAAAGCAATGAAGCCAAGCGAGTTAACCAAACCGAACCGTACCGAACCGAACTTGACTGAACTTAACTTTGGCGCAGTTCGTTGTGGGTTCGGATCGAACCACCACACTGAGCACTGCAGCAAAACCACTTTACAAAATTCTTGTATCTGGGATGCAAACTATCTCAACATTCTCCGGGGAATGCCATATATATATATATATATATATATATATATATATATATATATATATAATAATCGCATTTTTGAATACCCAGCAAAGGTAACTGAGAGTGTGTATAATAAATATATATATGTATAGTCGATCGTATTGGAGTAATAATATTTTTATAATTATATATAATATAATATAATATTTGTAATTGTAGTATATATAAAAGTAAAGAATATAGGCTTGGCTATATTTGTTCTAAGATTCATATTAAATTACAGGGCATCTCAGGCGGCATTCAACTCGAAATTGGTTTCATCTTCTCGTGAATTTTTTTTTTTTTTTGTACTTTTCGTGTAACTTACATATGCTCATCATCATTAACCGCAAATGCGTTGAGATGCTGTGCATCAGCAGTATCAGCCATATCAGCAGCATTGCCATCATAATCATCATAATGTTCATCATCAGTTTGGCAGGAGTTGTTGCTGCTGTTGTCCTTTGTTAAATGCAAACGCACCGGCTGCATTCGGGGCCAAGCCCAGCATAAGTTGTGTAAGCTCCATGCAAATTTCCAAATATTTTTGCATTTCAATTACCAGCATCAGCATCAGGCACGTAATTTTCACCCACAATGCAACGAGCCAGCAGCCAGCAGCCAGCAGCCAGCATAAGAAACGGGCTGGGCCTTCGGCTGCGCCAAATTGATTGCACTTGCATCTCTTGGAGTTGTTGTTGTTGTTTCTGTTGTTGTTGACTGTTTGTGAACTGTTGGCTGTTGGCTGATACTTCCCCACTACTTGCTGTTGATGACCCCATTTGCTTGAGTAATGATGCCACTTGGTTTGGTCATGTCCTGCGCCTGTATCCTGCGACTGTCCACTATTTGGACTTAAGTCGCTTTTGAGGGCGTTTAATGCTCGAAATACAAATCGATTTTTTGCAACGCAATAGCCCCCACTTTGTGTGCGGCATCTTTGCCTGATTTTTGGGGCTTGTAATGAAATGCGAAATTTCGTTCAGTATTCGCCGTTTGCATTGCAAACCCAATCTCAAACCCGCTCCCAATCCCAATACCAATCCCAATTGCAACTGCAATTGCAATTTCAACTGCATTTGTTGTCGTCGGCATTAAGCAGACAATTCTCTTGATTCTATGCCGTTCCTCATCTTTTCGTTCGCTGCCTTCCTTTATATCGCAAAGCAATTGATTTGCTGTGCTTCCCATCTGTCGCTTGTTAGTATAAATTGATTGAAATTTGGTTTAGTTTCTCTTTGTAGCCATATTTGATTTGTCCCCTAATTGGATGCTGCATGCGGGCTCAGCTCATTACAGGCGACATTCCCAATATTGAGCAACCATTTGATAGACTCGGCAGTTTGCACTTTGAGATGCAACTTTTCAGATGTTTTATTTATGTTTATGTGTTAGAGTATTTATATAGATGTTTCACTTGATTAACTGTTTAGCTAATCTTAAATGTAGTCTTCGTCTGCGAACGGAGTATTACATGATATGATTCCAGGCTCACGCAAGGTTTAACTCGCTCCGTGCTTCTCCTTTACCTTCTCTTGCAAATTTGCCAAGCACTCAAGTGCTTTATTGTATTGCTTGACTAAGGCGCACCCTGCGCAGGGAGCTCATAAATCTGCTGAGAAGCACCTACAGCTAGATGGCACACTTCCGAGCAACATTACTTAAGTTATGCAATATAAACGAAGGAGAAAATACGCACTTCGCTGGAATGCAAGAAATATTCGTTGCCTGTCAGCAGCAAGGCAAACATGTGGAACATGTGAAATACAATAAAGTTGAAGCGGGAATTGCGCGCTTAAGTCAAAGACTGACTCTGACTCAGACTCCAGGGGGGCCTTGCTCTGGGTGGCTGCATGTGCATTCCATTCATAATGGAATGGAACTGCGCAAATGAAAAGCTCGCATATCAGCCCGATAAAAAATGTGGAAATAATTGTTCGCAGAAAGTTCATAACAACCTTTAAGCTGGGTGTGTTGTTGTGTGTGCTGCCCCAAGCAACGAAAACTTGAATCGGAAGCTGCCTATGGCTCATACTCCATGCATTTTCAATTTCCGTCGGCGGTGGCTACAGTGTAATTGCCAGAACGTGTGAACCATGCGAACACCCAAAGGCAATTGAAGCACACACACACGCACACAGAAGCACACACACACACACACACACACACGCACACACCTCTCGTTAAGATTTCTTAAGCGACAGCTCGGAAAAGATGTTAAGAAGCGACAACCGCAAGCAACAACAACTGTGGCAGCCATTGACGACAGTGACACACACTGAAGGCGTGGCCGAGAGAGGCGTGGCCAGTGCGTGCAATAACAGTAATCATAAATACACGAGTGGGCGTAGCGTGTTTAAACAAGAACGGAAGGACCAAAAAAAATATGAAAAGCGTTTACCTTTTCATGGCGCATCGGTGGCCGCTCTTCGCCTTCCCATTGCATGACACTTAGGGCTTCTTCTATTTTTTATTTATTTTGTTCATACTTAGCAGCGAATCAGGAAAAGCAAACAACTGCGAACGTTCAAGTTATATATCAACAAGTTAAATGAAACAGAAGTAACAAATTTAAGAAAAAGTTTTTTTTAGCACCTAAAGTGTTTTTAAATAGTCAGTTGAAGCTGATAAAAATTCTATAAGGCGAGCAAGGGCAACTCTTAGCAATTATTATTATATTTAAACAAATAGATTTTTCTTCATAATATATTGGCCAAGAGTCATTACCGAATTATTTAAGCAACTTTCTTGAGATTCCTATCGAAAATCAACTTTTATTTCCCATCTCACATTTGCCACCTCAGCCGAGCTTCGGCAATAATTTATAATTAATTTACGCTGCTCCGAACTTTCTCAATATATTTAAGTTGGACAACACTTTTGAAACAATTATGAAAACTTTGCATTTCTCTTATGCATTTTTTCTTTAGAATCGTGCGTTAAGAACTTTGCAAGTTTTTAATGCTGCAGTTTCGCACTTTCGTTTCAGCTCAAAAGAATGAAAACTCGTCAAAAGTTAAATTACTTTAAACTTATGCACGGCGAACAAAATAGACGAAATATATAAAAAATAAAAAAAAATAAAAATATAAAAAAAAATACGGAAAAGTTTTTGAGCAACGGGCTTGGCTGGGAAGTGAAGAGTGGGAAACTTACGGTAATAGTATATTATGAAATTTAAATAATTAAGTAGAAATTAAATATGTATTTAAATTAAGCTGAAGTTCAATTCTTGACATACTCAAAACATTAACTCAGAAATTAATATTTATTTATTTAATTTAATATTAATTTATTATTAACTCAAAATAATCAAGTAAAAATTAAATTGTATCTAAATTAAACTGAAATCAATTCTTGATCATCTCAGAAAATCACAATGTTTATATACAGGAAAAAATACTAATTTTGTGGAATTGCAATTACTCCAAAGTTTATTTGAAATTCTCAGAACTTTCCCAATCATAGAAGCCAAGTCATGATTTCAGCAGAAGTCATCAACGTAAAGCAAATTTCACTTTGTAGTTGGATTGTGTTTGATTGCCGCAGCAACAACAACAAACGGTCATGTTGCAACTTATGTTACACACTTCGACCCGTCCCCGACCCCACGTTCCGTGTGCAATTTTTACAGCCCTCGCCTCAACCCTCCGAGCAGTGGTCGTGAAGCAGATGCGTGGGTGTCTATGCGTTTGTTGCTCGTGGCAACATCAGCAAAACATCAAATGAAATCATTAAAGTGCAAATGTGAGGCGAATTGCGAATTGCCAGCTGAAATATGAAAGCTGCTAAAGCCAAGAAGCGTGTAAGGAAATACGTTAAACAACAAAAAACATCGACAGTATTGCTACAATGTGGAGTGATCCAGTCGGGCTAGCCCGACTAGAAAATACCCTAAATATCGAAAAATCGTAACATAAACATAATGTCTCTCATAATAAAGTCTCTGATTATATCAACTTGATAGGGTAGTGAAATACATAAAGAACCGACTAATTGAGATTCAGATATTTATTCCATGTGCCTGTAGTTTCCCTAAATCATCACACCCTTCGTTCCACATTTATAGGCTATATTAAATGAAATGCATTAATCAACAATTTTCTGGGCTATTTTATTTTTTTCAATTTCAGGGGTTAGTTTTTGGCCCTCTCCAACAGTTAAGTTTCCAAAAATAAAGCAATTTGAAGATGAAATTATTGATGAAATCCGTGACTGGTTTTGGATAGCTGTGCAAACCTTATAGTTGTTGTTGCTGATTGCCCTAGGTGGGTGGGTAGTTGGGGTAGCTGGGTAGAAGGTGGTGGCATTAAATGCACTTAAGGGGTGATTTTTCTTACTGTGTGTTTATAGAGTAGAAATATGAAACGAAAATTGCATTGGAAGTGAACACCAGGGGATCAATTTACTGATATCAGCAGGGGTTTCACTGAGGCTCTTAATAACAATCTTGCGAAAATAATACTTTTCGATATATCAGATACAAACATCTTAAGTTATATTCACTTTGATCGGAATATTCAGTAAAAATTATACATTTTTAATTAAAATGCATTAAAATGAAGCCTTTTATTTTCAGTTTCAAAACCTCTGTGCCTTTTAAATATTTATAATGGCAATATACGCACAGAAAATCTATTCTATTTTGCTTTGAAGGTCATGCGTCTTCTCGTAATGTACAATACTCATGTTAAACTATGAACAAAATATGTTTCTTACTTCATATTTCTAAAGCTCATTGTCTTATCCCATTTCCATTACATTTCATTCGTTCACCTAGTTTGCTCTAATGGTTGCTGAGCAAGTTTAATACTCAAATTACCCCATAAATTGCAAACTGAAACGTTAGCCTCAATTTAAAAGCCACTCACGCCAATCAACTAATGCCGCGGCCAGCTGGCAGCAAATGCTACCTGAACCAACAGTTAATCGTGTAGTCGTGTATTAGTTTGAAGTCCACTGTTCTAGTTCTAGTGCCTGCGAGTGGAGCCAGCCGTGAGCACATTTGTTAACAAAAGGCGGTGCAGAGACACAGGCCTAATGCCTAATATCTACGAGAAATATATAGCATAGGGAGGGTAGGATACAGTTGTTGTGCTGGGGCATTACGCATACCTCAGAGGCTGATGCGATAAAGCAGCATGAATATGACGTACTCACACACTCACATCCCTTTATTCATATATCATGCATTTCATATTAACTAATTTCGCGGCAGATATTCCTGCCAGGCTTATGCCCGTCCTGCCTGTGCCTCGCGGCGTTGACAGGCGGCGGCTTCGCTTTTAATTTCCTAAAATAATAAAAAATTAAAATGCCGGAAAAATTCAATTTGAAAAATGGAAACGCCATGCTTATGTGAATGCCATACAGAGCGAAAGGGACAGAATGTACGAGCGAGAGAGAACGAGAGAGAGAGAGAGGGTACGGGTAGGTCTTAATAGCTGCGTGAGTGATGGATACGCTAGGGATTCCTTAAGTTGCGCCAGCGGAAATTTAACACGGCAAGCATCCGGCAAAGCGGAAAACCTATCAGACAATTCTTAAAGAAAATACGGCAAAGGAAACGTTAAGGTAAGAAATATAAGAGAAGCTATTAGGTGAACCAGCACGCCGATATATTTTTATTAGATATTTTGTTAGCTAATTAGCAATAATTTTGTATTTGATTGACTATCAACAGCTTTTAATAAATAAATAATAATTAAATACTGAGAAATATGTTTTATAATACTAGCATATAACGGAGTTGCTCAGCAATCTTTAATGAGTACTTTATTTCAGCTCATAAAGTTTGTTAGGGAATCACCAAGTTGCAAGCGCTTACAATAATGTCAACAAGCTATGTAAGGCGGCAAAGTTGAGGACTTTTGACTTTGCTCGAATTCATGTACTGCGCTTACGACATCCTTAGACAGTCTCACACTCTTAAAAAT
The DNA here is from genome assembly GCA_035045555.1 of Drosophila fulvimacula. Lineage (NCBI taxonomy): Eukaryota > Metazoa > Arthropoda > Insecta > Diptera > Drosophilidae > Drosophila > Drosophila fulvimacula. The sequence goes on along the minus strand of JAWNOX010000009.1, from coordinate 1,585,767 downwards.
TTCCATCAAGTCAGTGGCGCTGCCAGCCAAGCAGTCATGAGTTTCGAAACAATAAAAAAGAAACACAAAATTTGTTGCATACTTATAGGCTAAACACAAGTGAAAGTTGTGCGTACAGAACGCAAGGAGGAGAGCAGAACGAATGGGAAAGTGAGAGAAAGAAAGATGTGGTGCACGTGTGACGTTTGCCACACTTAAAGTGTTGTCAGCGTGATACTTGCCAGCGATTGCGAGAGCCGAACATTGCAGCAGCTGCTTTGAAGAGCGACGCCAACGAAAGGGTGACAAAAACAATTTTTATGTTCGCTTGAAGCAAACTTAGCTGCATGCAGCAATGGAGCGCTACTAGTTGGCCCTCTCGTATTGAACTGCTTTAAGCGTAGTGCCTGGTAGCTGAGAGCTTGTTAGCCGCAAGGTACTTGCCACACTCATCGAACATCGACTCAAACATCGACAGGCAACACTTAAAGATTTCGTAAATCGAGTTCTTGGCAAACACATTTCGAAGGACTCTTCAGATGCAGCTGCTTAGTTAGCTGCGGGCAGGGGCGTAATAAGATTAAGTAACTAGTCCCCTTAGTTAATATTAAATTCTGTATATCATGCGCACCTAATGGCAACTAAGTGCTACACAGCTGAGTCGCTTTTCTATATTTATAAATCAAGTACTGGAAAAGTTGTTTAAAAATAGAAGTTGAATTGTGTTTTTTGTTTTGTTTTTAATTTCTAATAGAGTCATGGTATGGGCGCTAGTGCTACTAACAATAACAAATAAAAGTGAATTTAAAAAAAAAGTGTAAAGATGCTTATGAAATAATTTTAAGATATTTAATGGATTGTTAACTAAAAAAATTTGTAACAAAAAGCTGCAACATTAAAAATAATTAAAATACATAAAAAAAAATTATTTGACTCTCTTTTCAAAATATATTAGAATGTTTATATAAATTAAATGAGACTAGAAAATCCTATGTTCTCAGAGATTAAAATTTATGAATTGATTTTTAATTTAAAGTTTAGAGCTAAAACCGCTTTAAAGTTTAAGAGAAAATGCAATAAAACAATGAACAAAAAATAAATTAATAAAAAGAAATTAATACGACAGATCTACTCCATATTTTTCAGTCAGTAGTTTAAGAGATTTTTTGTTCCCTCCCTTAAGCCTGATTACCCTTGCCGCAACTCATGATACTTTTCAGCAGGTAAGTCTTCATTCAATTGATGAGAATGGCATCTCAGTTGTCATCGAATAGTATTCATTATTACCCCCTTTGCATGCGCTCGCTAATTTTCAAAAATAAATGAAAAAGCTCGCTCAGCTGATATGCTAAAAATTATGTTAAGAGAAGGCAGGGAAATGCGGCAAGCTACGCAATGTATAAAATACTCGCACACACACTATCGCTCTGCTCTCTTTATCTCCCTGTTTCCCACACACTCGCCCATTGGCACAAATTTGAGCGTTGCATATTTTGTGGTACTTGAAATTTTTATGGCAATTTGCCAGGCGAGCGAAGCGCGTGCAGCGCAAAAAACATTGCAACGCGTGGCAAAACGGAATTGTTGCGCTTAAATGCGGTCACCGAATGCATGAGACGCTTAAGTGTGCAGTGCGATGCTAAAGTGTGTGGCAAGGGCGGGAGATTGCTGCAGGTTGGCAGCATGGCTCAAGAATCAAGCATTGCATTCCTTTAGCGGACTCACGTGCCGGTTAACGGCTTTTTGCTGTGGCTTTCGCCTTGGACACAAACACCGAAACACATTTCTCACACATGTTTGGTGCTTGGCGTTTTATGCCAGTGCTCTATCTCTATTGCTATCGCTCTCTCTCTCTCTCTCTCCCTCTCTCTCACTTTGTTGTTTAATAAATAGCTGTCCTTGCTGCTTCTCCTTTCTATCGCCATAAACATGCCTCAAAATGCTGCAAGAACTTTGCGGCTTCTGTTTTTTTCTTACCAAAGCTGGACGCAGTCAAAAATGTTCATGTGCTTTTTACGACACTTTTCACTCAGCGCAGGCATAATTTCATAGCAAATTGTTGAGTTTATAACTGGACATCAAATATGCTTTCCACACTCTAGACACACATTGTTGCATACATATACATCTATAAAATAATGCCTTGCTAGCTGCACAGCTGCTTCTTTTTTCTATTCTGCCATTTCCCTTCACTTTACTGGAGCTTCGCAAATAATGCTACAAAGTTTATGGCTAGAGTGAAGTGGAGTACTGAAGGCGTTCGAGCGGGCGTTAAGGGCGGCGGCAACAGCGTTTAGTTTGCTTTTTGCAGCAAGTCCTGCAATCCTTTAATTCGAGCAAATTAAAGTGGACTTAACCGGATTGACTGCAGCAAACCTATTCCAGCCAAATGAATGCCATGCAGCTATTAGATTTCCATTCGTAATTAAGTTTACACGTGGTCTAGTTTTGCGGTTTATGCAATTGTGGCTAGGAGCCAAGTCGCTTGGCCGTTTGTAACTGTGTCAAAAAGTTCTGTAAACTTATCATTGGTCATAAGCAATATAAAAACTAAATGAAGATCACATGTAAACAATATGAATATATATTTATATAATTGGGGACTTTAATTAATTTAAACCAGGTGCTATATATAATAGGATAAAGGATAAAAGCAAAAGCAAAAGCAAAACTGAATTTTCATATTTAATTTCAGACAATTCCATAGCCTCTTAAGATCACTCATTTACTTACTCCTATATCTGCCAACTTATCTCGCATATTTCGTGTTGACTTCATAATTCCATACCAAATAACTCTTTTGATTACCCGATTTTCCACCTCTTATGTTGTCGTGTAAACATTTCGGTATTTTTTTAGTTCCGCCTGAAACCCAAACTCCCATCGAAATTCATAAGCAGCATTTAATGCTGTCTAACGTAATGCAGTTTTTAACTGGCTTATGGCGCACATTCGAGCAAATGCATTAAACTAACTTTCAGCAACTGCCAAACTGTTAAAGCTGCCAAGGACAATTTCTATCTCTATCCGTATCATTACCGGCGGGTGAAGTGCAAAAATTTGTCTCGTGTAGTCTGATCCAGCACCTGCAATTGGAATGCCCACAAGGACCTGTAGATAATTTGAGCTAACAGAAATGCTCTCGTCACAGTTCGCTTTAGCTGGCGCCTGGGGAGCGGAGGCTAGAGGACAGAGGAGCCACAGCCAGAGCTTATTCCATTTTTAGCTGGGTTTTGGTTAACCACAAGTTACGTGCTTTACATTTTTTTGTTTCGCATTTTTAGCTTTTTTTTTCTGGTTTTTGTTTTTTGGCCTTTTCATTTCTGCCGCTGGCCATGAAACAATTTTGAGTGGCGTCTTGTGGCCACGTGCGCCACAAAGTATGCAACACATTATTTGCTTTGTATTAGTGCATGTCCTTGCGTGTGCGTTCGGCGCTCAGGACCCCACATATAAATTAGCGGCCATGAAGAAATTGCAATATTTATGAGTCTCTCAGGAGCTGCTTAACGACAAAAAGGGAGAGGGGGAGGCAGAGTGCTGGCGGCAGGGAGACAGAGGGAGAGCATGCGTTCAAATTGCTTGATTTTTTTTTCGTTGAGTTTTTTTTTTTTTTTTTTTGTATATCTGACGGGTATTTTGAAAAAAAAAAATCATTTCAGTTTGCGGGAGCTATGTCGTGTGTTTGTTTTTGTGTGTTTTAGCTATTTGGCCTGTGGGTTTGCTCGTTATGGCCTGTTAAGCATCGCTGGATTGAGCTGACTGCGAGATCATGTTGACATGGTAAGAGTGCATGTTATCTGCCTTTCTCTTTCAGTCTGGCATTAATTGCAAGCCAATTTTGAGCAAACGTTTTAGCAGTTGACATTTTTTTTGTCGACTTTTGCGCCGCCTTCAAAACTTAATACTTTTTGCTGTTTATGACACTTTATTTAACCATTAAGAAACGAATTTATGGAATTATAATAAGATTATTATAATTATTAATTTAATAATTATATTTATTTATTTTATTTTATTTTTTTTCTATTTGATTTTTTTTTATTATCGCAGCTTTTTGGCTAAGTATCTGCAGCGCATTGAAAATATAATTTTATAAAATGCACAGGACTTTATTCGCTTGAACTAACAACACCAAGTATATATAAAATTCACTTCAAATTTAGGGCTTTATCTGTTTTCTACTACATTATCAGAAGCTTTGCCAAATAGCATTAGTCGAAGTCGGCTTCTTTGAGCAGTCAATTAGACGACTTATAATATAAATATACATATATATATAGCCCTTGTTGTTGGTCTGCCTTACCTAAGGGGAGTCTTAACAACTCCCTACCAATTTGCCAGTATCCGCACATCATATATACACACACATCTACATTAATTTCCATTAGTGCTGCTTACGCACGGCCAAGGCAAAGGTTTACGACGTTTACGTTTTATGCCCCCAAAAAACAATGGAATTCGCCCCGAATATTCCAGTCAAGTGGCTGTCTAGCAAATCTAATTAAGCAGCCATGGAGCCATTCTATGCTATGTCGAGGCATTAACGCCAAGAGCCATAAAATGGCGCCCAGCGTATGACAGACAGTCAGGCTCGGTCTTGGGCGGGCTTCAATTGGCTTTTCTTCATTAGGCTGAGAGATTTTATGAACGGCCATACAATATGCACTTAAACGTTTCAAATTTAATACGCGCTCACACACATACACTGATTACGTATACCACATGTTGTGCACAACAAGTTCAACTCATTAAGCATCCAACTCTCGCAATTCAACAGCGCGCTTGCAATAAAATTCTCAGCGCTTAGCGTTGCTTTTTCGCAACGTTTTTTGTGGCTTTCATTTTTGTTAGCTGCTCGCTAAATGCAAAAGCGGAAGCAGCATAAATTTTAATTGGATTTCCGCTGCGTGGCCATGGCGAGGGGAGGAGCCACAGAGAGACTTAAAAATCCTCATCTCATTATGAGTTATGAGCTGCACTGCATGTGTTTTGTTACTCGGTTTCATGCCTCCCCCTCGTCTCTTTTTGCTGGTTTTGTGAAACATGCTTTTCATTATAACAAAAGTGATTTTTGCTAAATGTTGCATTCTTCTACTGAACCAACCGCGTTGAGCAGCAGAGAAAAGTTGAAATTGTTTAGGATTCGCTTTAGATTTGTCTGTTATTAACTATTGTTGCGAATACCCTGTGATTTGACGAAAAGGGTATATATTGAATGAATATCCTATATTTATTTTGTATTCCTACAATTTACAACTGAGTTTTGCTTTAACTTTATATTAAAAGATTTCCTCATTCAGACATCGTTTTCCTTTTTTAATTCATGAACACTTCTCCACTTTATATTTGAAATTTTCACACTTAATTAGCTGAATAAAGTTTTTAAATACTCGTGCAAATTCAACCATACATTTTTCGCACACCCTGCTGGGGACACATCAAACATGTCACATGCGAAGTAATTTGATTAGCAGCAGCTGCTCCCCAATGGCTTTGCACAAATTTTGGGCTAAAACTATGTGGAGGCAACAAAAAAAAAAAAAAAAAAAAAAAAAAAAACAACGCAAAAAGCAACATAATTCAATTTATTCGAACAAATTGACTGCCAGAGACGAGCCCGAAAGTTCGGGTCCCGAAAGGCCCGGAAAATGAGAATGGAAGTGAGTGTATCTAAGTGTGTGTGTGTGTGGGTGTGGGTGGGTGGCTATATACATGTTTAATAGTGTGCGGGTGTGGCATATGCAAATTCAGAAATCGCTTAGGAGACTACTTTTTGTGGGCATCAGAGTGAAATTGGCTTTTGAATAATTGCTGTGGCAGCCGAGCCCTGTGAATCAGATCAAAGTGGCAAAAAGATCTGGAACACAGGCCTGTGGGATATCCTTCAGATAGTTTGAGCGCTAGCCAAGAAATTGTACAACACTTTTGTGTTATCTGATAGTCTGAAGAAGTTGGCTGAGATACGATTATAAAGGCAGTTTGAAAGCCTCGATAAAAGCTGCAAGTTGACTGCAAAACTTTGCTAGTGCGAGAAATGTAGCTTGAACTAGGCGAGACAGCGCAAATGTCAACAAATCAGTTGACCCTGACAACAACAGCAACAACAACTGAAACAATGCCAACAAGAATGGGGCTGTCCCTTAAAGGTAGGCTTCGAAAAAAAAAAACTGAGAACAATAGCAGCAAAGTTTGCGTGTCTGTGCGCTGGATAAATTATGTACGTACAACAACAACATTAATAGCAATAATAGCAGCAACAATATAGCCCAAGTAGGGAAAGGTTAAGCCCGACAAACGCAGACAGTTCGGAAGAAAACAGACAGCTTAGAATATACTGAACTGCCAGACTTTAAAATACCCTCTTTCGATGCTCATTGGCACTAAAATTATATAGCTAGAGTATATAGCTATATACATATATAACTATATATAACTAAAGTTAACACTTATTCATATGGCTGCAAAAATTAAAATATATGAAATATATAAAAAAAAATAAAAATAAATAATAAAGCCAAATATATTTCGCTCTTTACGACCATCCTTCCCAACAAAATAATAAATTCTTATTCAGCAAAGAGAATTGAGTAACTTTGTACAGTAGACAGTATACCCTATCTATTTCATATTTAATACTAATTTGAGAAATTTTTTTATAGCTAACAACTATTTACTGATAGTTCCAATAAAGTCTCTTCATTGTGTTGGTAACTCGCTTACAATAGTTATGCACCTACCTTTAGTTGGGCGTTGTGCGTTTACAGGGCATGCACACAGACTGTATTCCAGCCAGATACATACGTTTAAGCACTGTCACGTCGGTCGTTACACCCAACCTGCACACACGCACACTCGCACACTCGCACTCATATACACATCCAGGCATCCGCAATGTCCACATGGCGCGACTCTAACAAAAGGCAGTTAGTTTTTGACTTTAGCCTGGCGTATTTCGTTTTTGCCTTTTTGATTTTGCCTGCTCTGCTTCTGTTACCCTTTTTTTGTTGGCTGGTGTAATTCGGCATGGGCAAATGCCAGAAGGGGGCGTGTCACTGCCAACGCCACGCTGTCTGGCTCGGTCTCAGTGTTTCTTTAATTTTTTTTTTATTTTTTTGTTTTGTTTGGGCTTTTGGCATTTCGGGGGCGGCTTATAAATTATGAACCAAATTCCGGCAACAGGAGTCTTGCAGACACTCCACGCACAGCCCAACCTACTGCCAACGTTCACAACATAATTGCTTGTCTGCAGAGCTTGCGAGTGTGTGAGTGTGTGAGTGTGTGTGTATGTGTGTCTGTGTGCGTAGTAGTTGTAAATGTTAAGTGTAATGTCTGCTACTTCGAGGGGAGACTAAGTGCTTGTGGCACATGCTTAATGCAAACTGACTCGAAGCACATTTTGTTGGCTCCTGGTTGCTAATGCCTCGGTTAACATATTGCAACATCAACTTCAAATCGACAACTCACCTGCAATGAGATGGAAATATAAAGCAAATCACATTAATATCAATTTTATGTTTATCTTCGGTTTAGTTTGCTTGGGCAAGCAATTTGCTCAGTTCTCGATTGCAATGATGGCATTCTCTTCTTCTTATTGTGCTTGTGCTCTGTACACTGTCAAACACAATCAGTGACAATTGCAACAGCAGCTAAAGTGTAATAAGTGTTCTAGAATAACAATGCCCAGTGCAATTTCAATTTGTTACACTGGAAAAAATATGTGTGTATTAGTTGTTCAATAAAATTTAAATAGCTCTGTTTACCTTATGTATAAATAAATAAAATAAATCAGAATTGAAATTGACGAATTTTATTTAAATATAAAAAAAATCAAATTTTTTTGATCTAAATAAATTATTAATAAAATAAAATATAAATTAATTTTATATAAATAAAAGTGCCACATTTATAAACATAATTTAATTGAAATTATTTTCTTTTTTCCTATATTTTTCTTTGTGTAGACGCACGATGCTCAATGTTCATCATGTCCGCTGCATGCACTGTGATGTTTATCGTTAAATTCAATTTGCAATTTATAAGATTTTTCAAGCAACGCTTGTCCAAAACTCACCCACACATACGCACACTGTGACACGTACGCATAGCCCACACAGATATGCCATAAATTGTGCAAGGCAATGGGCAAATGCCAGCTGCGCATTCCATGCGAGTGCAACACAATGAGGGTATTGCCGTTTGGCTTGGGTTCCATATCGAGCATTGTTCACTGAAGTGAAATGCATGCATGTGTGTGGGTGTGAGTGTGAGTGTGTGTATTTGAGAGCTGTCGCATTGCCTGGTCAACTGCCAATGGCATGTCGAGATGCAAAAGGTAAGCGAACAACCAGAGCTTTAACCCAGCTAACCAAGACCATGATTATCTAATCATAAATTCTCTTCCTGTCGCTCTCTCTTTCTATCCCTCTGTCTCACAAGTGTTTCCTTTTCACCCATTTTTATACCCTGAACCCATTGAAAATGGGAAATCAGGGTATAATGTTTTTGTGAAAATGTATGTAACAGGCAGAAGGAGACATCGCAGACCCCATAAAGTATATATATTCTTGATCAGCTCGATGAGCTGAGTCGATTAAGCCCTGTCCGTCTGTCCGTCCGTCCGTCCGTCCGTCCGTCCGTCCGTCCGTCTGTATGAACGCGCTGATCTCGTAAACCACAGAAGCTAGAGATCTGAAATTTGACATGAATATTCGTGAATACCATACGCTATACGAGTTTGTTTTATTTTTTCGATAACTCATCCCGTTCCCGAGTTATCGATAAATTTCGATAAATTTACTTTCAATTAAGTGACCCATTAAAGCTAGAGACTTCAAATTTACTGTGCATATAGGTGCAGTGAATGCGGACAACTTGCAGTTTTTGGATTTTGGATGCCACGCCCCCTTCGCCCACAATTTGCAAAATCCGTATTTCAAATACTAGAGACTTGTGCTTTGGCAAATACACACATATGAATGCCATAAACACACTGTGAAAATTTCATTAAGAAAGTCCATCTGCAAAAAAAGTTATTAAGCATTTAATTTCGCATATCATAGGCATATTGAAGCCCGAGCGCAGTCGCTGCTCAGTGCTCGTGCTCATAACACGTTCGTGAGCGTGCGTATGTGTATGTGTTGCTTGCAACATATACATATGTAAAATAATCATAGCAGGCTTCGAATATCGGCTATTCGAAGGGTTCAGGGTATCTCTTAGTCGAGCAGTCTCGACTAGAGCTTCCTTACTTGTTTATTTTTATTTTTTTGCCATGTCGCATAATATGGTATAATGATTCGTCATGCTGGCTCCAGTGGGCTATAGTTTATGCTGATTTCCCATAGATTTGATCAGCAGAAGAGAGAGCAGAACAAATAAGAGACTTGGGTGGAGCAGAGCAAACCAAATGCTAATGCATTATTGTGTTTCCTCTATTTGTCTGCCAAGGGAATACAATGCCAATTTGAATAGCTGCTGTCCTCAGCTGCAGCTGCAGCTGCAGCTGGATTTACATTGCTTTGGCAAGTCCTGCCTCGTTTGTGCTGTTCGGTTCTGGCTCCACTCTCAGACTTTATTTGCTTGGACAGTTCAATTGATTTGCGGATTTTTCTGTCTTCCTTTGGAACAAATGTCTTCCTTCAAACGTTGTTCGCAATTTAATGCACTTTTATTTTATGTTTGAAGGGAAAACATGAGCAGTAGTAAAGGAAATTAAAACAAAATTCGGTGCGCATATTTATGGACATATTTAATTTTAGAATGAAGAAGTAATTTTGTATCTAAAATTTACTATTAGCAAAAATATTTAAAATTTTTGCAAAAAGTCACTTAAAAATAAAATAAAATATATTAAAATTTGCTTTCTATTTATTTTTTAGCTAAAAATAATTTATTTTAGTAAACAAGTTTAACCTTTAAGCTTCTACATATAATATAAATAATTTTCTTTTTAAATAAATTGAAAATATTATAAATTTAAAATATTTAAAATTTTTGCAAAAAATCACTTAAAAATAAAATAAAATATATTAAAATTTGCTTTCTATTTATTTTTTAGCTAAAAATAATTTATTTTAGTAAACAAGTTTAACTTTTAAGCTTCTACATATAATATAAATAATTTTCTTTTTAAATAAATTGAAAACATTATAAATTTAAAATATTTATAACTTTAAATATTATGAACTTAAAATAAATTTAGTTTTCATAGTTACTTCGTTTCATAGCTTCTAGTTGTGGAATGTATTTTGACTCGCCACCATTTTAAGGCTGGCCATTAAAACTGTTGGCAAACGATGTTGGCAACATTTTTAGACGCACACGAGTCTAATGCATTTTGCTAACAGCTTACGACCGCAGCTCGTGTGTGCATTGTGCTGCGTGCTTATGAGCTTTTGCTACTTAGTTAAACAATTTGGTTAAAAGTTTGTGAGGCACACACACACACAGACACTCGCGCCCGACTCCAGTTGCAACTGTTGAAACGTGCGTGCAGCAGCAGCAGCAGCAGCAACACCAGCAGTCAAATGGTTGAGAGCTGGCTGGTGAATCCCTAAAGCAGTGGCGAAGACACGTGCCGCATTCCACTGTAGAATTGTAGCTTTAGCAGTGTGGGCGTGGCCGGCAGGTGGGCGACGTTGTGGCAACATAATTGCGTCAAAAAGCCAGTTAATAAGGCAACGGAAAACAAACTGCGGCGCGTGGCCAAATTAAATTTGGCGCAGAGTAGCTAAATACACATTTTGCGCAGCGTCTTTTCAGTTTTCAGGTCCTTTGGCAATTAGCTCCCGAAAAAGTAATATTGTGTACAGACACACACACTCATATATATATATATATATATATATACCCACAGCTAGGTGTGCAATATATTATTTAGCACACATTTCAGCCAGTTGCCTGCAATCGGCTAATTACCCCATACAAAACATAAATGGGCGTGGTGTGCTGGTAATTAAGCGTGAATTTATGCATACGCATGTTTCGCATTCGCCTCGTCTGCCCGCCCAATTCGCAACAGTTTAAAGCATTCATACGCATAACTACAAGTACATTCATTCATATCAGCATAAGTGTGCATATGTATGCATGCGGTACATACGTACACATCTACGACAATATTATTCATGACTGTCCAATTAGGAGGTGTGCAGCAGACGGCAGCAGAAGGGGACGGCGCCAATGAATTTGAATGCGGCGAAATCACACACAGAATTGAAGCAATCTGTACAATTATCTGGTGTATGCATTCGCTTAAGAGCAATTTCCATTTGACTATTGTATTAGACATTTACCAATAATTGGGAGTCACAGATGAATCTTCTATGCAGTAAGTAAACAACATATATATAGACTATATATATGTATGCACATATAGGGACTAAATCAAGGTGTTTAAAGTTGTTTGCCATTATATTCTGCATGATTATTGTGATACATGTCAAATGACAGATGTTATCGATAATTATCGATAACTTAACTAGCTAGCCGAAATTTAATCCTTCTTTCAAAGGAATTTTTAAAACAAAAACCTAATAATTCACGAAAATAATAATAAAATTCTATACAAGAATCAACTCGCTGCTGATTCTATTCACAGGGTAACTGCCAGTCGTAATTAGTTAGTTTTATTATGCGCAGCCGGAGAGTTAAACAGCTGTTTTTGTGGCCATTAGGTTTTATTTATGCACACCAAAAAGTAGGCAGCATTTTTTTCTCCTGTTTGTCAAATGCGCTTGAATGCCTAATTGCACATCTAATTGTAAAGCAAAAAGAGTGAGAGAGAGATATATATATATGCTAATGTGCACATAATTTTATACAAATGTGTATGAAATGTTTCACATAATTTGGGAGCTTAAAGTAAGATTTATACACCAACTGAAGATAAACATTCCAATTGCTTATCTTATGGCAACATTATTTTTAAAGGCCCTTAAAATTATCTAAGCGCAAAATAAACGCGGCAATTATGCAAAAATGGCTCATTTATTTGAGTGAAATATAAATATATAAATAAACAGACAAATTATAGCTAAATAACTTTCAGATTACAAATTGAATGCAGTACAATGTAAGACCAATCATCCCTAGCTTTAACTGACTTTCAATTAACTTCGAGCTCACCTTGCTCACTTCAACTTCAGCTGGATTACCTCAATCAAGCTGGTCTATCTGTTAGCACCTAAGATCCATGCCAAATATGAACCCTGTTAAAGCAAAATTGATTTAGATGATTCTTTAAGAGCTATTGGTCGAGACAAAGAGTGAGAGAGAGAGCCGAGCGAGTGAGTCTTCCCGAAACACAGCTGTTGCACTGCCAAGCGACTTGTAAAACAATATAATTAATAATTCAAAGTGTAAAAGTTCAATAAATGTGAAGCAGGCAACACCAACTGGCTGTTGGGTGTAGACGCCAGCTAGAATGGGCTTGAGAGTACTTGTAAAATTCGGTTAATAAAATCAACTTAATTATAACAAGGGCAATAAAAACAAATGGATGAGGAACTCTCAAAAATGAGAACGACTGGGAGATGCCCTGTTTAATATACTTTACTTTGAAATACTTTAAAGAAAAACTAAACCAAAATTTATAGCACTAAATATACAATGGAAGTAAAGTTAGTATACTCTGCCTAAATCCTTTTATAGGGTATACGATATAACTAGCAAGTGGCAAGAAACGTAAACAAAAAAGCTGCAAGTTTTCTCTTGCAGCTTTTGTTTTCCTAATGAGTCCAGACAACAGAAACAACAACAACAACAACAACAAGAAGAACAACAACAACAACAACAAGAAGAAGAACAACAACAACAATAGCAATCATAACAACTGCAACAACAATTTTCATAAACTTGCCAAAATGAATTTAGTTAAAAACCAACGCAAGTCGCCTTGGCAGCAGGATGAGGGTGTTGTGTGAGTTGAGCGGGTGCGTTTCTATGTGTGTGTATTATTTGTTGTTGTTCCGCATATGTTGCGTAACGTAAGCACGTTAACGTTGTTAAAGTTACGTTTTGCCAACTGGGTGAGCAGCAACAGCAGCTGCCGCAGTTGCCACGACGCGTCGCTCAACAAAGCGGATGATAAAGGAAACGGAAGTTGCTTACAACAGTTAGTACAACAAATCTTATACTCAGCAAGCGGACGGAGTGAAAGTCAGAGGCGAGGGCAAAGCGAATAACACTAACATCTTAATGGCAAACACTTTAAAATCTGTTTCCTACTTTGGAGTTGAAGTGCAGTTAAAGAAATTCTGGAAAGTTAAAAAAATGCATTTAAAGGCAGAAGGCAAAAAGGAAAAATGGAGTGAGACTGGAATGAGCAGATTTGTAAGTCTTGTTTGAGTTAAGTGATTTGTGTTTATTTTTTTTCTTTGAATTATCATAGAATAAAGCACACTCTGCCAGCTGGCCATGCTTATTGGGATCTAATTTAATATTTAGCTAAGCTTGGAAAACGGTTGCTTTTGAGTTCAACTACTGTCAGCTATAGCTAATAAAACCTTTTTTCAATTCCATAATAAACATGTTATTTAATTTCCTGTCAAATCATGCCTAAAATATCCAACAAATGTTTGGTGTAGTGGATTTATGGTTTGACCGCATATAAAAATAAGCTTTAATACACATAGCTAATATATATATATATATATTATATTTGTGTGTGTGGCTGCATATTTTAGTGGCTGTTTAAAATCACAATAAAAATATTTTTTTAACTTTTTCAACATTATTTTCTGTGGTATCTCATAAAAAACGTTTTTAATATTTATTTATCTTATTATTTTAATTTTTTAAGCTGCTTTTGTGTGTTGTGAGTGTGTCTGCATTTAATAAAGTTTTGTCGGTTTTAAGTCCCACACTGACTCTCATTATATATACATATTTTTTTTATATATATAAATATATATATATATATCGTCTCTCTCTCTCATATTGACCAAAAGTATTTGCTTTTGCTCGTGAACATTTATGGCATATTCAATTGAGTATCTGCAAAATATATATATTTATATATATGAAAACTTTTTTATGATAAGTTTGCGTCATATATATTTCATGCGATAAGCTATTTAAACACTTGTCGTGCGTTTGTGGGCGTATTGGTCGATGCATGAAAAACTGTTGAAATAAGTTTAAATGTTTTTTTCAAAAGACATCAAATAGATGTGATATTTACAAAGCATGCACTTTTGACAGCAGAAGAAATGACTTTTCAGCTTAGCTCCTGCATAAAACCATTGAAGTTTGTTTAATATTCTAGCATTCAAGTCAAGGGAAACAAACAATCTGAAGGCTCGATTGAATAAGACTTTAATTATCTAACCTTAGTGAAGAAATTTCGTATTGAAATTAAATAATTTATGTAATTTTCTTTAACATAAACTGCCCAAAACTTAAAATTTAGTAAAAGTTGCATAAGTAAATCTGCAAAGCTTGAGGAATTTGCTGTCTAAGTAAAGCAAGACTCGAAATATAAATAAATGTATACAGAATTTATAGTACACGCATGGTATATGAATATGTATTTTATAATAATCAATATATATATATTTATATTGAAAGCCATAGAAGCTAAAGAAATGTGAGTAAAGAACTCAAGACAGAAAACTGATGAAAAAAATAAAAATTAAATTAAAATATATTTTAGGTAGTCATCTTAACACGAAATAATATTTTAATATTTGTATTCCGTATTCTACTTTTATAAGAAGAAATGAAGCGAATACTCTTCCTATTCCCCTTCCTCTTCATTAGTTATCTGAGGCACATTTTAAAGATAGTCAATAGATCTTCTCTATAAGCTACTATTCTGTTTCCATAATTCTTCTCTTTAATTGTCGTCTTTAGAAATTGAAACTCAACCGATTGTCTCTCAAAGAGTACTGCGCTTTATTATTAGTTTTGAACATAATTAAATGTTTGTCAGTGGCTTGCTTGTGTCAATTGTTATAATTTCTTAAAATGCGATTAAATATAGGATATAAATATAGCTAGTATATCCATGTTGGTTAAATATATGTGCACGCCTGTAATAGAAGCGCGTCTTCTTGATTATTTATATAATAATAATAAATTTTATAATGTTTCTTTCGCTTTTCGATTCGAGCGTCTTATAGCTTCGCTTTCATTTCCTCCAATATGCGATAGACTCGCACAAACTTCTTCTCCACCAGCTCCGTAAAGGCCTTGATCTCATTCCGCACTATAGATAGCTCCAATGCTGCTTCAGAGTTGCTGCCGTCGCACTTTTTGGATGTTTTGTCGCTCTCGTACCAACAGGCGATGCCATCGACATAGTCGTCGACCAATTCGGGTGCCGTAATATCCTCCATAAAGGATATGTCTCGCTTCTTGACAAACGAGCTCATCAGCAGCTGCAGGAAGTCGCAGTTCCAATTGTTCTGTTGAAAGTAGAAATACTGCAGAGCCTTCAAGCTATCGAAGATCGTGATCTTCAGCGAGTAGATGCTGTTTCCCGAGATGTCCAGTACTTGCAGGTGGCTCTGCTTCTTGAACAGATCCTCGGACAGCTCGTGTGTATTGGTGGTTGACAAATTGAGCCGCAGCAGTGCTGTAAACCGCCGCAGGGGATTGCCCTGCAAATTGCCCAAAGGATTGAGCGACAAGTCCAGCCCCGTCACATTGCTGGCCAACGGTATGTGAGGCAGCTCTCGCAGCGAATTGTTATGCAGGTCCAGGTCCCGGATGATGCCATACACTGTGAGGCGCCGCAGATCGCAGCTGTGCGCCAGCACCTGCTCCAGCAGGGAGAAGTTCAGGGTAAGCTCATTTAATATGTTGCCCGAGATGTCCAGCAGCGAGAGACGTGGCTGCAATTTTAACAGCTCCGACTCGAAGACCGTGAAGCGATTGTACGCTAAACTGAGACGCGTTAAGTTCAAATTCTTATCAAAAATACCGCGTGGCAGCACCGATAGCCGATTGCCCGCCAAATTCAAATCCAACAATTTGCGCAGCAAGCCAAAAGCACCCAGAGGCAGCTGCTCCAGCTGGTTGTTGGCCAGCGATAGCTCCTTCAGCTCCTTCAGTGGGTGAAAGCTGTGGTTGTGCAGTGCCCTAATCAGATTATGATCCAAGTGCAGCGTGGCCAAGTTGTCAGCGCCCAGAAATATATTCTTGGGTATATCCTTCAGGCGATTGTGGCCCAGGAAGAGACTCATCAAATTGCTGGCGCCCTCGAACTGCGGCTTCTCGAACGTATCCAGCGAGCAGTTCTCCATGCGCAGCAGCTGCAAATCGGGAAACGTGTCGAACATCAGATGCGGTATCTTGGCAATGCTCGAATTGATGAATGTCAACATTGACTGCATGGTGATGGCTGTCGGCGAGATGATCACATAGTCATTGCGTCCTATATCGATGCCCGTGCAAATGCCGGCCGTGCAGTGATCCTGCAAATGGATGCGCCGCAGCTGCCCACCAGCACCGCCGCTGGCCTCCGCAAACGCTGCGCGCCGCAGTCCAAGCAGCGGCAACAGCGACTGCACCAGCAGCAGCAGCGGCACCTGCGGCAGCCACATCACGTCTACCGTAGGACTCCGATCAACTATAGTCGACTAGCTGACATGCGCCCAAGCGACGCGCACGCCACGGCGCAACTGGCTCAACTGTTTCCAACTATTTGCTCGATTCGTTTTCGTAGACCACAAAACCTGAATGCGGGCCGTCAATTATGCCACATCAGTCGCCAAAGGGGCTGCTGCAACCCCATGCAGCGTCCCATTGGTCGGATTCAAACTCTTGAATTGCCCAAATACATTGCTTTTGATTTAATTCAATTAAATGCATCCCATACTCTATGTTTTCTAACTGCGTTTTATATACATCACATATATACATATACACATATATATATATATATATATAAATATTTTTTGCATATGTAAATATGATACTAAGCTTGTGTCTAGTTGAACTTTCAATTTCATTCCCAGCTGCACAACTAGCTGTTACACTATATATATATATATATATATATATCTTTTTTTTATATACGTAATTATATTTTTTATATTTTTTTCTATTGTCTGTCTGATGAAAATTAATGTTTTTTAAAGTAGGAAATGCCAAAATGCTCAAAAAAGGGGTTGAGCCCCGATTAGTTGAACTAAATATTACGAAATTCCATTCGAATTATAGCTTGAGCTATTTTTATAGTTTATAAAATAATAATTATTTTTCCTTTCAGATTTCAGATACTTAAATAAATATATAAAATACATACATATATATATATATATATATATATATATATATATAGTATATATATAAGTTATAGATAACTCATCAAGGAAACATAAGGTAACTAATTTGTGTTAAAATGCCACACCTGTGAATCATTAAGCCCGATCTGTAACAAGATACACCAGTTAATAGAGTTCTAGCCAAGCCAAGTAGAACCTGTTTAGGGAATTGGCAGTTGACCCAGTTATTACATGAAGCGCTCGCTTAGGCAGTTCAAATTGATTAACTGGCCAATTAAGAGTTGACTGAACCTTAAATCAAAGACAAATTGTAGCTGAAGCCAAACAAAGCGTTTCTAAGAACCAATTGATTTAATCTATTGAAGAACATTTAGTATAAAAGACAGGCTCGCAGCATCATCGGCACAGTAAACCGAGATGACAGCCAGCGCCAAGATATTAGGTGAGAAAGCTCAAAGAGTATTTTGAGTAAAAAGTTGCTTTTTTAAACAATTCCCATTTCAGTTTTATTCCTGTGCCTGGGCATATCTCAGGCGCGTCTACGTCGCGTGCAGGCTCGCAGCTCCGATTCAGAGAGCAAACGAGATGAAAATGTTCCACAACTTGTACTTTTCGCGCCTGGGGAACAGTTGAAACCGGAGAGTCAAAACGAGCCCAGTTTCCATGAGCCACAGATTGTCGAACTGGAGCCCGAGAAGGATGGTCGCAAGGTGCCCGACTATCTGTACTCCAATACGATACCTATGCTAAATGAGCCCAACGTCAAGTATCGCCTGCCCCAGTTGACGGCCTTTCCCCTCGCCTACGGACCACAAATTGCCAGCAATCCAATTAGAGCTGCCCCGAACAACAACCAAATCGGCTTGGACGCCGCTTCGTATGTGCTGGTGCCCCGTGTCCAACTGGGCTTCAATCTGCAGAGCCAAGCAGGTCTGAGCTTCCCTGGATTCAATCTATTTCCCGGCACACAGCCCAGCGCGCCAGTCGAGCTGAAAGAGGAAGCACAGCAAACCGCTTACATTCCGATTCCAGTGCCTGGGCCACCTGGACCACCGGGTCCACCAGGTCCTCCAGGACCACCCGGACCCCGTGGCTTTACAGGTGCAATAGGACCACGCGGCAGGGACGCTACACGCGCCGCCTCCACCAGCTCGGTCACGGCACAGACCCCACAAAACGCCTGGTACACCGAGACCCACAGCAATATCAATGGGAACACCAAGCCGCAGTATGAAAATTTCTCGAGTGCCTATCAAAATTGAAGAGCATTAAACAACTATATCAAGTATATAAATTGCCTTTGTTATTGAAGGTAAACTGGCTGAGTAAACTCAACGGTGAGCCTCTTGCTGCTGCATAGCAGAAGAAGCACCAAAGAGGCTTAGGCAATTCTATGGGGTTGACCATTATTAGGTAATTAAATTCTGATATAAATATATGGTTATTTATATAGACTTGATGTAATGCTTATTAACTCTTGTCCTTTTCCTGTCTTCCTTTATTGCACATATTATGTCTCTCTCTCTCTCTCTCTCTGTCTCTCTCTCTTTCTTTGCTTAGCCTAAGTACAGTCGCACCTTCATACTATCCATTCATACAATTTTATATGGTTACCATATAATCGTATATATTATGTGATATGGTGTGTTGCTCAGACCATAAAGTGTCTATCTGATTGCTCGTGCTTGCTCGTGACAACTCATGTCGTAGTCAGTCATACACCCACACACACACACAACACGTACGCACACTAGCACATTATGATCATTGTGTGTAATTTACATAGATTTTGATAGCGCTTGAGGGGGGCACAAGAACTGTCCTCTTTTTACTTTTGTTGTTTTTTTTTTTGTGGGTCTCCCATTGACGGCCATTCAATTGGCGACAGTTGACGGTTCACTCATGTTATTGCTGTTGCCGTTGATGTGGGCCACCTGACAGTGGCTGCTCTTTCTCTCTTGTTCTCTCTCTCTAACACTCTATCCACAGCATCCTCTGTGACACACACACGTCGTAATGTTATTAAGTGAGTACACTCAGCCAGCACCTACACATACCTATACGCACTCACCCACACACACACACACACAGACACACCAAGCTGCTCATGTTTCATTCGTTTGTCGTTTGGGGTTGCCTGTCGCCTGCCCCGTTGATGATGGCAACAATCTGTGGCATAGTCGCATCTTATTGTAGTCGTTAGTTTTTATTGCTCTTTACTACACAGCATTTACAATAGTTGTATGTCGGTGTAGTTGGCAGATCCGTTTACTTAAATTGATACGCAGCACGCATTTGTTTCAATTAAATGAAAATGTTTTATGTCCAACAAAGCTTCGCTCGCATTTACAACTGTAAAGCGCACAGGAAGGGCACTTTGCACCATCCGGACGGGTGTGTCTGTGTGTGTATGTTTGTGTGTGAAATTTATGTGTTTCTAATTGCGTTCAATATAAAAGGGGCTTAGTTGCCCTACTGCGTTAGAAATTAATCTTTTTTCTCGCCTACAATAAACAAGAAGTCAATCGATTGTAGTCATAAACTAAAGTGTGAATGTATTTAAATTTATTGAAGATCTTTGAAAAAGGGAACGGGATTCATTATGTAATTGCTTAGAGTCACATAATGAATCCCGTTTCATAAAAGTCAACAAATTTAAGCTAATCTCTCTCAGAAACAGAGACCTTTAAATGGAAAAGAGATCAGAAATATATTTTGAGTAATATTAAATCTTATCGAGCCTGTACAAAATATAATGAATAATAATAATACACAAAAATTTATAATATAATTTAAAAAGAAAATATAATCAAAATAAACAATAACAATAAATTGACTGTCCATTTATGAAAAATTATTAACTGTGATTTCAACTATTACTTCTAATTCTAATTGACGACTTCATTTTATAATTTCTGCAATCAAACATTAAAATTATATTATGGAAACTTAAGAATTACATCATATTCAACGCCAGCCCACATCATATGGCAACCTCATAAAGAGGTTTGCACAAAAAATATATTCATATAGTATTCAAATACTTTTGTAGGTCACCGTGCTTACACAGCTGGTTTTGACTTAAGGAAACTAATTCCTAAGTGCTCATGTTACACTGCAAAATTTGTTCTTAGCCAAATCAGCCACGCGCATCCTCCAGCCACGTAGCATAAATTCCTGCGAGTGGCTGTGGCACATCTGTAAGACACATTTCTTATCTGTTAATGTGCTGCAAGCACAAGACTTAAAGCGAGGCGAATAAAAGAAGACGACAGAAGCCTTACAAAAGGCAAGCGTGATAAACAAAATGAGAACGTCCCAAAGTTAAGGCGGAATAAAAAGAAAATAAATTAAAATGGAAAAACTCAAAAACGGTAAGTAAATTATATAAATGGGAATACCAATATATATATATATATATATATAACTTAATTTTGAAACTCTAAAATAAATCAGGATTATTGAAATACAATAACACCAAATTAAATTTTGTTAGCTATAAAGAAAATGTCAGTAATATAATTATAATTGAATTTGGATATATATATATATATATATATATATATATATATATATATATATATATATATATATATATATATATATATATATATATGGTAAGTCTTATGGAAATGAAATCCCACTACACAAATCAAACCATGGATAAAGCTTCAACTTAAACCAATATACTCCTTAGCACTCTTTGAACAGAGTATAATAAAGATATCTAATTCACATACTTGTCTCTTTATCTTTATGCTCCTCTTCACGCATTAAAGGCGAATGTCGAAATGTTTCATGTTGTTTATGTTCTTACTTTTCGTTTCGCGTGTTGATTAAGTTAAAATGTTAATAAATATGATTATCATATCGTTTTTCTCGCCGTTGCCAGTGGCGCCATTAACATGATTATGGCAATAAATAATGAAGTGCTTGCCATCCTTGTCCCCTTACCCCTTGCCACTTCGCGAAGCAAGCCGAGTAAAGGCAGTGTTTGGTTACTCAACTCGATTTATGCTAACTCGAAAAATGTCAAAATACGCAGAAAAATGTCCCTGCTAAGCTTGAGCAACACGAAACATTGTTGCTTTGATGTTTGTGCGACACGTGGCGTATACGCAATGTGAAGCGTTTCTTAAGGTTGAAATTTTGTTTCAAAACATCAAACGGCATGAGAATTTCTTTTTACGACCGTTTTAAGAACAGATCATAGATCAATGTTCTGAGCAAATTTAATAAACATATTTTAAAAATATATTTTTAAATAAATATCAATAAATTTATATAAATATTTAATCAACAAAAATTATTTAAAAAAAAAATTGTTTAAAGGTATAGAATTAAGGGATGGCATATTCTTTAATATATTATTTAATATAATATAATATATTACTTAAAACTTAAAAACTTAAAACGTGCGTCAAGCTTTAAGGCCAACCGATGATATTTAGCCAGGCAGAAATTCTCATAAAAACTATTTTTAATTGTTTAACTGTATAATATGAACAGGATGGAAATGCTGCCAATGTAAATAGCGAGCCAAAGCGGGCTAGTTGGAGGTGTGGAAGGAACTGAAATTAAAACAAAAGTTGCCTGTAATTTGCAGTTTGCTAAGTCAGCGAAATGAACATTGGCCGGAATTGCGCCGTTTTGCGTACATAAAACAAAGTCGGAACAAAAAAGGCAGAACTATGTCCATAGGGAGAGCGATAGAGAGAGAGAGAGAGAGAGACCAAGAGAAATAAATAAATAACATAGAGCAATGCCTGGCACAAAGATAATAGGATAAGGCAGCAGACGGCAAGTGGAACAAGAGAAAACGTCGCCATTTTTATGCCAGCTTTTCTCTTTACCCTATTTTACTCTTTGGCTTCTTTTTTGGTTCCACTTGTATAATTCATGAACCGTATTTCGCTCGCAAATTCTCGTGAAATGAGCATATCATTTCAATTCACAACATATACATAAACGCTGAATCGATGCGATGTCCAAAGTAGTGCTCAACATTTTATTATTATTTATTCAGTGCACTCTCGCTTTGGATTGTCATGAAACGCAGCGCCTGTGTGCCTATTTATACATTTTTAATGCCAATCGCATCAGAGTTCTTAAATGTTCAACGACAAGCGCCCCCCGAGAATATGGCATACTTTTAGGCATTGTCTGCCTTCAGTTCATTAAGTTGATTTATGGCCTCCCGTTTTATGTTAAAACACAAAAACTTTCATGCTTAAAGCACACTTAAAAATCTTTGTTTAAAGTTCATATTTAATATCCACGCGAAGGTTTCATTTTCGTACAGGAAACAAGTACTCACAGAGCACGCTTTTAGCTGTCAGTTCATTGTAAAATATTAAAATGCTCCCACTCGCTTACCTGCAAGAGTAGAGAGAAGAAAATGTATTAGAATTTATAGCTGCTATAAATTGAAGCTTGTATTATTTAATTAAAATACTTTACTATATACTTAGAGACTAGACTTAAAAAAATAGAAAGAAATTCGGTTAAAGTTTTGAAAGAAATTCCATTTTAGCACTTGATAAAAGCCGATTTTAATATCTGCTCAAATTTTTATATATAGATATGAAGATTAAAATCCGCATATTTCGTGTTGATTAGTTTTATAAATTTACTAATTTTAATTTATACATTTACTTATGTATTATTAAAGTAAAAATTTAATTTTCGTGTTCTTCACTTAATAATAATAATAAAAATTTAATAACAACTTTTAATTTAAAAAAAAATATATATATTCATGTATTGGATATAATGAATAATTGTTTATATTAAGATATTTTAATACCGTACTCTATTTAATTTATTTATTTTCCATTGGTAAACGATAGTTTCTTTTCTTCTCTGAAACCGCGTAGCTCCCATCTATTATCCACTAAAACATAACTTAATTTCTTATTAGATTTAGTAAATGGCACCGCACAGCTTTTTCGCTTAATTCTTTCTCTAGAATTTGTCCATGTACACGCTGCTATCTTTTTTAGCCGCTCGCTTATGCCACATGGCTTCTCGTTTAGCTGCAATTATGCGGCACACTAATGACTTTTAATTAACTCTGAGATTTGTATTCCTAACGCACATACGCTCTAATCGGACTAACTGTTCTTATCTGGGTCATGTTCAGGTTCGCTTATGGCTCCGACTAATGCGTGTGCACCTGTAAGAACTGTGCATGTATCTTTGTATGTGTTCTGGACAGACGTTTCTGCTGCTCCATTAGATAGCATTAGCCATAAAAATAGCCCAAAGCGGCGCCATTTCAAATTCAGGCGCCACTTGGCCTTGCTGAAAGCCAAAAGCTTAATTACAATGCACACACACACTGGCCAGCACGCGTGTGTGTGTGTGTGCATGAATGTGTTTGTGTTTGAGCCCATTGTTGTTGTAGAGATTATTCATAACTTGGCAGACAGGATTTTTTATTTATACGGTCATTTGCACAACTGGCTCGTTGACTTTTACCTTCTCCCATGCATATATATGCATGTGTGTGTTATCTAATAGGTGTTAATGTGTTGAATTGCCAGCTAAACAAGTTGCTTACAGTTCAGGCCAAGCCTTGGAACCCACAACATCTGTGTCTGACCAAGCAAAAATATATACGATCTCCTCCTCCTGGCCAGCTAGAGAATGTGTTGATGATATTTGAGACGGCAAGGGTAAAGTCAAACATCATCTGTCGCACGCGTGGCATGGTCAATTACAAGCAACAAAAGGCAAGCGGATATCGATATGCTGAATGTGTATCTGACTCAATTGTGTGCCAAATACCAATCAATAAAAACCATCGCACAGGCAGGCGTATTGATTCCATATTATTATGCCACAACATATATATCATAAAGAACAGAGCCCCATTAAGTATTTTCAGTCAATCATAATATTTGGTTACGTAAATTAAACTAAATAGATTTTCGTGCTCGTTATTTACAGACAGTTGTATTTCAATTAGTCTTCACTCAAATTTTAAATTATTAAATTTAATTTGATATTTAAATTTTCAACACTATAAACCACATATTCTGGCATTTAAATAAAAAGCTTGTGCAGTCTTAACGTCCGTTTATATTCTTAAATTCTGCTGTAGAAAAGTGCAGACAAGTGTCAGATGTCACACGCACTGAGAGCTAAACAAGTGCAAGGTTCTATCTCTTTCGCTCTTTCTTATCAGCTAGTTCTCTCTCTCTCTCTCCCTCTCTCTCTCTCTCTCTCTGCCTCTTGTGCTGATGGCAGCAAATGCTTTCATTACGGTTCAAGTGCAACATAGAGTGGGCCACTTGACGTTGACGTTGAGCTGCAGCGCCTGGCCATGAACGAGCACACAAGCTGCAGCCTAAAAATATGCAACACATTTCTGGATGTGCACATATATATAATACATATTATATATATTTATATACGCACATGTATGCGGCTGTGCTGTAGTGGCAGTAACAAGTAAATGACAAAATGACTAAGTGTGCGGTCCGTGATGCGCAGAGTGTGCTTAGAATGCAGGCTAAGGTCAACGGCTAAGTTCAATACACACAGCCACAGCCATAGACACACACACACACAGAGTGAAAGAGAAACACACACATAATTACAGCGCTGATTGCCATCCGTTCTGTGCGTCCTTTTTGCCACAGTTGCAAAACTTTTCAATGTCACGTGACGCAGGACGAAAGGCTTTTGTGTCGCCAACTTTTTGAATGCATGCCAAATCGTTACGAGGCTTTCAGTCACTAGTTCAATTTCAAATTCTGTCAAAGGCATTCGGTCAGCCATGCTTCAAAATACTTTTAGCACTTAAAATACTTAATTTAATTACTTTCAATAAACATATATATTTTAAAAGCTTTAAGATAAAAATAAAAATTTAAAAAAAAATATATATATATTTATATATATAAATATTTCTATTCTTCTGTTTTTTTTTTATGCATTTCAAAAGCTAACAACAACGAAATAAATACATAGTATATATTTCTATATAACTAAAGTGTCCTTCATATTTTTTTCTATGCATGAATTAAATTGATCATCTCTGCTCAGTTTGCACTAAATCATTCGTATCACATTTAACTTGGCAGTTCAATTTCAAGTAGTTGGCAATTAAAATGCCAAGCCACAGAGCAAACGGCTATGATATATGACTCTGGATTCTAATAACTCAGTCAAACAGTACGATGCCCAACCCAGGCAGGTAGGCTCTTTCCGGCTGGTCAGGACCCCCAGCTTGCAATATCTATCACCTGCAATACGAGTGTCTTGTCCTGTTGCTGTATATCTGGCCAGAGGTACTCAATGATTTATTGTCACATAATGCTTCGCCCCTGCCACTGGTAGCTCCGGCATTTGCTACCGACTGTGTTGACTGAAAATATTTAAGGCCAAACAGCAGCAGCAGCAGCTGCAATTGCTGTGAAAGTTGTGGCCAATTAATTGCAATTCAATTACGTTGCAGGAACACGTCTGTGCAGGGTAATGCAAAAGTGATAAAAGGTGTGTGTGTCCAGACACGACGTATGCGCAATTTTAACGTATCGATGACATGTCGTGTGCACGACGCCATGTGTGTGCACCCGTAAAAATTTCACTCAAATCGACGTAGGTGTATGTGGGTGGATATGAGAGAGATAAAGAGAGAGAGAGAGAGAACAGAAGGGAACAGACGAATGCTCAGTCTTATATAGTATATTTGTAAGCATCTGCAATACGTATACGACGTGTGCACGAGGCAGACATTAGCTCAGAGGTTGGACGAACAATATCGCTGCATTTTCAGATGCTCTGTTAATCTGTGGCAAAATTTAGCTTATATATTGTAAATATATGGGACGATTTATATATTTCAATAATCTTAATGATATGCATTTCTCATATATTTATTTCATATTTGACACCATGACATTTTAATTTGTTTCTAAAAATGTAAAAATATTTTTCCTTGTCATTTTTTTTGCTGTTCATTGCCGCTCGTCAAATTTATTTGTTTCGGCTGCCAGCGGAATGAATTTAATTGGAATTCGACAAATATTGTATGGCAGAAAAGTTTCATAATTTCTGGCTGTAGCTTATGGCAAACATGACATACCGTTAATCAAGCGTGAAGCGATGATTTGATTGCGCAATCATCGTTTCATGGGACTTGCCAAAACCTACCCTAACGCCAATAAAATGCAATTGCTAACGATTTGTTTGGTTAAGCGCAAAAAATACAATAAAGTTATTTGGCGCATATTAAAATAATTGAGAAGGGTTGCATCGACTTGATGATGCTCTACACAAAATTATATTTATCGTTTCCGAGTTTTAGAATAATGATTAAGGCATAAATTCTTATATATATTCATATATATATATATATAAATCAATTATTATCTACTTCGAATTGATTCTAAAATATTTGGATTATTGCTTGATCAGATCAGATCGGACTGAATTTTGTATTTATATATATTTAGATATACAATCCGTACAAGACTACAACGCTCTACCTCTAGCACTCCTTTCCAATCACTCTTTTTACAGGGTATTAAATATGTCTGATCTCAGAAAATATAGCCAATATTTATGGAGGCAAAATATTTGCCACAATTTCAAATTTTCACTTTGGCCCCTGCCAGCCGTAAAGTTTTTTCACGCTTGATTGAGCGCTGTATAAATTTTCTTTCCGCTTCGGTTTTTTTTTCTGTTCATTTTGTGTGTGTGTTTTTCCTTCTGTCGTCTCCTCTTCTATTGGGTCAATTAAAAGGGCCCTAAAATCAACTGAACTTTGACTTTTGCAAAAATGCTGCGATATTTTGTGCACTCACTGTGACTACTACGGCAACTGGCTATGTGCTCTACGCTCTGGGCCTTTTAATTAAAATCAGAGCAGCAATTTAAAGGCAGCCAGTGCTATAGTTAAATGGCCGTGGAGAGGAACTGAGGGACGCGGAGTTTCCGGAATGGAGGCAATCGCCAATTGGCGCCTGCTTTGTGTGTAGCCGCCCGTCTGGTGACCATTAGCAATTTTTCACTTCAATTGAGGCGACTACCAACAGCGAAAGGGAGGATATCGTCAAAGCGGCCATAGGCAAACTCCGCCCAGGAGGCGTAGCCGAAAAACAGAACAAAGAACGAAGACTAAAATATACACAATTCAAAGTCAAATAATTTTTAACAAAAGAAACTCATCAACGTCGGTGTCCAGCATAATTCTGGAAAGCAAGGCAATGGAAGGAGAAACATTATTAGTCATGGGGCGTGGCAGAGATTTATTATAAAATCTAAGTCATTTTTTGCATACAGAAGTGCATTAAATTGGAGTAAAAATATTGAAAAGAAAACGAACCTAAGACAGCAATGAAGGACAGTTGGTATTATTTTAAATATTCTGACTGATGTATATCCAGTAATTCCTTGTAATTTAAAAAATTTGGTTAATAAGCCATTTTAGCTATATATTTTATAATATATATATCAAATATATTGCTAAAATGGGTTATTAACCAAATTTTTTAAATTACAAGGAATTACTGGATATACATATATATATATATATATATATATATATATATATATATTAATAAAATATATTTATTTTAGTGAAACTAGCCGATTATCATATTCAGCTAGCAAATTTTTCATTTAACACCAAAAAACGCCTTGAAAAATTTGAAATGCCTTAAAAATAGCTCAAGAAAATATCGTTTTATGAGTGAAAAATGTTCGCTTCGACTTCTTCCGCTGTCAGAAAATTTACGGACGCAATTTATTGCCAGTGGAGCTATTTTTTATTTTTGCCGTCAAGTAAGACTTGTCCATTGTGGAGCTGATGCATAAAAATACACGATTTTCCAGTTGAGCAACAAAAATATTTGTTAGTTTAGCACAGTAAAGAGAAGTTGAGATAAGCTATAATATGTTCCCACAAATTTACTTGGGATATTTTAAATACTTTTGCATGTTATTTTAATGGTATATTATTTCCTTAAAATCACCTTAGCTCTCATTAGTATGAAACTGTAAATGTCCGTAAAATGAGCCATAAATTACTTTAAGCTTTAGATCCCGTAATTAGAGCTTCATTTCGCTGTTCATTATATTACTCAAAGCAGCGAGATATTTCGATTATTCGTGGAGGCTCTGTTACAAGTTTTAGCTAATTAATTTAACAGCCAGACAGACTGACAACAGCTTTGTTAATCATCATGGCTATGATAACGATGATGATGATGATGATGCCGATGGTGATCATTATCGTGATTGCCAATTGCCGGTGTTGCTCGTTAGAGAGCCATCAAAATAACAAGGACTATTGCCAGCTGCTGGAAGGTTTTCCAGGGCCGTTAAAATTCATTAAGCTATATATATTTTCGCTCTCTCTCTCTCTCTCTATCTTTTTTTCCCCCTCGTGCTCTGTCTCTTTTTGGTTTGCCGGAAATTGTTGGGTCATGTTAATTGAGCACTTTTACAACTGTTCCTTTCAAAATTCATTCATTTTTGAACCTGCGAGAAACTGATTTTATTCACGCTTTGAAGCAACACGCAAAAAGTTCACATGAATTTTTTTTAATTTATTAGACAGCTGCAACTTTTGGCAAATTGGGGAATTGGCTAGTTGCAGTCAGATAAAAATGCATACGCAGATATATATATATATATATTTATAATATATATGTGCTCCGTTATATATTCGGGCTTCGTTGCAAATTGATTTACTTCATTCATTTGGGGCACAAAACTCGCAAACTTAATTTAAAAACTGAAATT
The DNA here is from genome assembly GCA_035045555.1 of Drosophila fulvimacula. Lineage (NCBI taxonomy): Eukaryota > Metazoa > Arthropoda > Insecta > Diptera > Drosophilidae > Drosophila > Drosophila fulvimacula. The sequence goes on along the minus strand of JAWNOX010000009.1, from coordinate 1,556,797 downwards.
CATCCAAATGTTCTTCAACTTTACAAACTTGTTCTTCGATTCTCTTATATATGCGTGTCTGTGTGTGTGTCACTCATTTTACACTCAATCGCAAACCGCTTCACATATTCAATTAGCTGCTCAGGCACATGCCCAAAACTTTGCAGCAAATTGCGCTGTCAAGTTCTGGCTTCAACTTGTGGATCAATGACAAAGATATATATGTGTACAATATATACGTATATAATGCACAATATATGAAAAGTTTTTGATATTTCAGCATGCCATGTGATTAAAGTTTTACATGAGACGTGCGACATGAAACGTTCTTTTTCACCCCATTCAACACTGACAAACAGCTGAGCTAGCAAAAATCCTTTTTGCTATTTGCATAAGCAGAGCAGCAGCCCATCAGGCAGCAGCCATAGCCAAGTTTTGCGACAATTCTGAAAGCCCGCTCACAGCACAAAAGCCCTGCAAAGCACTCCGTCTTTATGCAGTATATATGTGTGTCGCGTGTTGCTTTGTTAGAAAACAAAAGTTAAGTCATAAATATTTTCCGAGTTTTTGACTTGAAATTTATCAACGATATCCGCCAAGAGCCACACACCAGGGAGCGAGCAAGAGCCATAGAGGGAGAGGGACTAAGAGAAAGGCAAATAGACGCAAGACACGCACACACAAATCCACAGAGCACAGAGCAAATATATATACATATATATATGAACTTATATAAAATAAAAATTGTATCAATTTGTCGACTGGTCAAACTCTGGATTCAATTTCAAATGAGATTTAAGCTTACTGTTTTAAATATAAGTCGCCTTAAGCTGTAAGCTTTGTTATTATTTTTAGTTTATTTGCGGTCTATTGTCAAAAGGATATTATTAAAATGGAACTGTAGACTATAATATTTCATATCAAATATAATCTATATTTATTTATACATTCTCTCTTTATTCAAATATTATTCTCTATTATTTCAACTAGAAAATATTTATTTGTATATTTCATACACATAATAAGACCAACTGACAGACTTGACAGTGCCAAGCTCCATTAAGAGACGCAGCTTAACTCTTTCTGTTGAAATACAGCAATGGAAAAAGGAATCTAGTATACTTTTAAGGATTCACTCAAGAAGTTGCCGCTTTCATCTTGACGCCGTAGCACAAACTTGCCACGTTAATGAGCCGCTGACCTTTGTCAGCAAACCGAAAAAAGGGCCAAGGATAAGAAATCTTTTTGCCAGGTGAAAATTAAATTTATCAGCCAAGCGACAGGTGAACAGTTGGGCGGAACAGGACGCGGTCAGAGAGAAAAGCGGTTGCTGCTTTACACATCATTGCTCGTGATTTTAATTATGCGAATGCAATATAAAAAAGTTAATATGAAGGACGCGATGCCTGCAAAGTGCAATCGGCAGAAAGGAAAAAGCAACGGCAGCCGCGAAAACCCATCAACGACAATCAATAATCGCAGTAGTGGGCAAATTAACCTCACGATAAGTTCAATGGTGCGACAAAGAAATATAAAATACTGAGAAAAAAAGAGAGAAAGGAAAACGTGAAGAAAATTAATTAAAAAGGTAGAAAAATCGCAGAAAGCCAAAAGGCAAATAACAAAGTGAAACGGCGAACGATTCCAAGAGGCTTTTCAAATTAAATTGATGAGCGAAACTGGAAAAGGATGGAAAGAGGGTAAAGCCAACCGGACAACGATAACATTTATCACAACACGAACAATGGAGAAAAGCTGCTGAACCTAGAGAGGTGGGAGTACTAGTAGCTGTGTTATGTAAATATACAACTAAATACAAAGCCGAGTACAAAGTTCTGGCCAACACAATGGGCCCAACGAGCTTCAAGGAAGTTGCCAGCCAGTAGCCGCTGATAAGCGAATGACAAACAGCAGCTGGCAAGGAGCTGAGAAGGCTGCAACTGACAGGCAAGCAAAGCCCTTCAAGGTGTACGCTAGACCAAAAAGCTTTAGCCTGGCTTGGCCTGGCCAAACAGTCAGTCATGAAGACAGGCAAATTAATGCAGCGCATAAATTGCCTTTTGGCTTATCTCGAGAAACTTCCGCGCCGAAACTGCATTTGTCTGAAGTTAGCTAAAGGCAGCGCTCACATCGACTGACGTCGCGAGATTAATTAGCAAAACAATAAAATAGTGAACTTTAAACGTGCTGGTGGCAGTGGAGGCGCTGGGTGCACTTAAAAATGTGAAAATTAACTTTAAGTTATCAGGTAAGTCAGAAACTTTGACTCTTAATACAAGTACTTAATAGAGCTTCTTATTTATGAACAATTTCAGTGTTTAACAAAAACAGAGCTTTAATGAGCTTTTCCATTATTAAATTGCTTAACAGCTATTCTTGATTTCTAGATTTTTATTTTTAAAATGGTATCTAAATGTATATTAATAATTATACAGCGATCTGACTAGATTTATCCTGTCCCTCTATTCATCCTGGTTTCTGGACTGCATACATTTCAGGGTATCTTTTAGTCGGGCACCCCCGATTTGCACTCCCATTTCACAATATTTTCATATAAAATACACAGTTTTTTAAAGCAAATTTAATTGCCATTATCCATGAAAATCTCTCCACTGCACAACACTGCTCATTATATAGGAGTATAAAGTTTTGTTCCCAGTATTTTATAATTATAGTTTCAGTGCCAAAAGTTTCTACGGCAATGTTTACGGTGATGCTATAAAGGCAAGCAGATATATATATATATATTTATCAACTATATAAAACATATACACTTTCTAGTTTTCATTAAAAGTTCTGCATGCTTAACAGCATGGCATAGGACAGAGACGGTCCCTTCAGGGGGTTGGAAATACACGGTAAGTTGTTGTTGGTGTCACGCCCACTGCTAAATACAATGAAGCTAAGAGGAATAAAAAGAAAATGAAACAAATAAATCACGATGGGGAGTCCGATTGCAGAGCAAAATGACAAAAAGTCGCTGGCTGCATATTTTGTTAATTTGTTTCCCTGCTGTTATTGCTGCTGCTTCTATTGCACAGCTAGTTGGCTCAAGTTGCGCCGTGTCTGTCAAATTACGACAGAAACAAACACAAATTGCAGCAGAAATTAGAGATATATTAGCAACACTTTCTCATTTTCCATACTCTCCTATTTGCAATGAGTCTGTCAGAGTATTCGAGCTTTAACAGTTAATTAACATTCAAGAACCACACTGGATCTCTTTGGTTTTAAATATGTTAAAAAAAAAAGGCTCATCAAATTATTAACAGAACTGTTAACGAGCACTTAAATTTGGCAATCCTTTAACATTATCTTTAACAGCAGTAATAGTCATAGTCAAAATAAGTTTTCTAATCAAGTTCAAGTAGTTTTATTTCTAATTTTTGCTCTAGGCTCGAATCCTGACAATTTAACAGATATTTTGCTTGCCTAATTATGTAAATGTGGCGTCAACTTTAGGAGAGCCATGCCTCATCCCCAGGCAGGTCTTAACAATGCCATTTAAAATTAATTTTCAATTAACTTGCAGCTACTGCCGCGAAACAGGAAGACTGATGTTAAATGAGTCTCACTGCGAGACTGTGGCAATAAATTGAGTTTTGTGAGACCTTTGTTGCTGCCAATTAATACAATGGCCGCCCGTTGAGAATGATACTAATTTTAATTTGACTTCGAGCTGCCTAAGAAAAGTCTTTCGCTGACAGCTAATGGCACCTGAGCGCGTCTCAATTGAAAACTCAAATGCCAACTAGAAACTCAAGTTGCGAATTAACCCTTGGCAGCCGCAAGAAGTAACTGCCACAGCGAATTTAACTTTCAAATCTAAGTTGCAAACACGACTGGCCAAGCATTGCAATGTACTTGCGAGGGTGACCCCAGAAGTTTCACAGCAGCAGATTTAACCATGGGAGAATATGCGCAATATTATGACCAAATAGTTATGGTCAATGAAAGAACTACAGAGCGTATACATAATATTTTTTAAGATGCATAAATAGATCTAGTGTGCATTCTGATTAGATAAGGAATATATAAACTCGCCAAATTATGAGACAAAAATAACTTCATTAAAACTTTCAACTCGTGAAAAACTTTCAACTTCATTAAAACTTTGATGTCCTGGTCTTAATAAATAAAAATAAAAAAAATTAAATTTAAAAAAATTACTTTTAATTAAAAAAAAAATTCTATTAGCAAATATATATATTTTTTTTTGGCAATTAAGAATATTATGTTATATTTGTATTTGTGTCTATTCTGTTGAAAATATCAAACAAACTATCATTTTTGTGGCAAAAGAAAAGTTCAAGCATTTCTTCAGTCTTCCCTCGCTTCATAAGTAAATATATATAAAACGTAGATATCTGTTCTCCATGCCACTATTACTAGCAATTTGCGCTTCTGGCGGTTCTTACTTGACACTTACTTAGTCGAGGGCACAGAAGGATGCAGGGCGAACTGGGCAACTGGTCTGTGTTTCAATTGAGTGACAAAGTGTATCAGTTGAGGGATTTTTGCAAATCGCTGTCGCTTCACTGAAATCAGATTAAAGTTTGCCAAAGCAATAGAGCAGTTGCAACACCTGCGAAACTCTGGCCAGCAGTCAGCAGCCACCAGCCAGCACACTTGCCCCAACCACAACTTGTGCGAGGAAGGGCAGTTATGTATGTGTAAAAAAAAAAAAAAGAAAAAAAACAACTTTGTCGGGCACACAGATATCCATCCAGCATCTCAGCTGACAGTAGTTGAAACCCCAACTAACTGAAACTTAATTCAAATGCGCAGGGAATAGATTTACATGTGATATAGATATACAGATACATATATAGGTATGAGATGTGTGTGTGGCATAAAGTTTTAATAGTCTTACATTTTGAGTGCTCTAATGATATGCTAAACTGACTAACGACGGGTCTACCTTCAAGTTAACCCTACCCTGTTCCAACTGCATGTCTTTGTTCCCTTCTCTACCTTAGCTGGGGTCCAAATTGTTGCAATTGCAAAAGTTTATCTTCAACCGATGCGGGCTGAATATGCCAGCCGAAAATTAGTTGTACTTTGCTTAGCGTGCAAGGCTTGGAAATATGTTCACACTTAAATTGCTAACTAAAACGCTAAAAGCGCTTTGATCTACCAAAGGGCAAATAGTTTATTTAAGAATTGAAGTTGCTTGAGAAAGGTGAATAGCTGTATTTTAAGTTTAAAACATATGAAACTAGTTAGTTACTCTGCTGGGTATAGGACCAAAGCAGCTAAAACTGAAAGAAGTAAGCCGATTCGACAGCTGATGAATATGGTATTTTGAAATATTTCGAAAATAACTAACTAAATAACTAAAATAATGACTTCTCATATTTTAAATAAATATATGATATTTATAGATATAGATATCCCAGATTGTAGACATTTTGAAATTAAGCTACATATATTAATTATAGTTTGTATAAATTAAATCTATTTTACATACTTTAAACATATTTTATATATATAAATTATAATTAATATATATAAATTATATTTCATATATAATTTATATAAATAAAAATATATTTTATATGTATTAAATATATTTTATATATATAAATTATAATTAAAATATATTTTATATAATGTATATAGTTGATATGAAATACAGTTCACATATATTCAAGAATATTTTAATTTATCTCTTATAAGCTTTACTATGCCCCTAAGATACCTGCAATGCATATCAAGTTTACGTATTACTTAAGTCTTATAGTTAGCTTACTATGTTCAGCACGCCGAAAATAGTGGTCAATTAAAGTTTTCACTTACCTTGCCCAAATTGACGAAACCGTGTTCCTTGGCAACAGCATCAGCAATGCCGTTGTCACCGTTCGGTATGTGCACCGCCCAGGTGTGTGTAAAGTGGCCACCATTGCTGCCCACCGCACGCACGGTCCTGCCACTGCCACTGCCTGCTCCGCTGCTTCCTGCAGCCGTTTCATAGTCAAGCACATAGGGCGACAGGAGTGGCGACTGGGCGTGGCCAGGCTCCATTTTGGCCGCGAAACCGACATTAAGACTACACAAAAACACTACGAGACTAAATTGCAAAAGCAGACCTAATGAAGTCGACGTCGGCAGTTTCGAATGTCTTCTGCGAATGTGTTTCGTTTCTTTCTTGTTTCTTCTTGTTGTTGTTGTTGTAAAAAAACTAGTGTTGAATAAATTGCAATTGAAATTTAAATTTGTTATATCACATTCATTGATTGTTTGTTGTTCTTTCTGCTGCTGCTGTTGCCAGCTCGAAGTCGTCGCAGCAACATTTGCCATTGTCGCCTTTGACTGAAAAGTTCTTTTGCTAGCAACATGTTGCATTGACTGTGCATTGCTTATGCCACTGATTTCTTGACTATGTTTACTGTTGTTGCTGCTGCCGCCACTGCTGCTACTTCTGTTGCTGTTTTTTCTGTCGCTATTTGGCTCCCTGCTCCATCGCACGACGTCGTTTTTCATTGTGCGTTCGATTTGTGTGCGATTTAAGACGTGGCTTTCTATCTGTCTATGTCTGTATATATTTATGTGTATAAATATATGTGTATGTGTGTGTGCTATGACTGTTGCTTCCACAGCTTTACTTTACCACTTAACGTTGAGCAGCTGCTGTAATCTCTTTTCTGCAAGTAGAGAAAAATAATTGAAATTTACATTAGCATTTGATACACAACAGTTGATAAATACTTCAAAATTCTTTATATGTACATGTTTGTGCTGGTATGAATAAATTATAAAATTCAAATGAAAGAGATAATATTGATTTAAAGTAGGTAGTAGTAGTAGTTAGTTAAAGAATAAAGAAGGTTAAGCTTGTACAGACTTAACAAAAAAAAAAAAAAAACAAAAAAAAGATTTTCAACTTTTGAGCATATGCAAAATATTTATATTTATTAATGTAAATCTTTTAATTTTTTTTAGTTCATATATATATATATTTTTTTTTTCTTTTAAATATATTTTTTATTTTATTTTATTAATTTTTCTTTTCATATATATATTTATCATATATTATATAAAGACGGCTTTCTCTCAACTAATTTGGAATTAAGCTCAACTAGTCGAGCTTAACAGCAAATGTTCTATTGTCCTTATAACTCATTCGCACAGTTACATCATTTAACAAAGTCAAACCAGACAACTCACTACACAGCTAACATATTATATGGATTATAGTATATACTCAAGGGAAGCTGAGTAAGGCCAAAGGACAGTATGCGAGTAGATGCCAAAAAAAAAGTTGACTGCCTGCAAATGACACATTCAATTTGTTAACAAATATGCTGCAAGAGCAACAAAACTTGCCTCATTAGCAGGCAACTTATGTGGCAGAAATGATATGCCGCATGGCATGCACAGAGAGAAGAGCTCAAAGCGTATTTGATGCCAACAGAACATGCCTCATTTTAGCTTCTTTTTTTTGCATTGGCATCCATTTAGCCAGCGGGCCAAATCGCATTGATTGTCGTCCAGGTCCGGGTCCGGGTCCGGGTCCGAGTCCGAGTCCAAAACAGTTGTTGGCATTGCAAATGAGGCACAGAAATTGGCCGACTGGATTTTGACTAATGCCATTGTCCAAAATATGCCCATGACTGATGATGTGCCCTCTGAGGCTAAACAGCTTACAGCCAACGGCCAACGGCCACAGCACTGACTGTCATATTGGACCCGGCTATTGTGATTGAGTGTAGCTGGAATTCAGGATATGCAGTTAGCGCGTAATTAAAGCCATGGCTTAAACGGAAATGCGCACCACCACCAGCTCCGCCGCCAGCTCCAGCACCATCCAGACCAGCACATCAACCGCCCGAACGGATATTGTGGTGTGCGACGTTTGGACATGGTAATCAATAGCCAAGTGGATAGGAAATTGAATTTTCATGCGACAATAGCGACATTCCAATCAGTGGGCTACCCGAAGCCCCGACTGCGCTATCTGACAAAAATATTTCGACTTTTTGCCGGCTGTTCGACTGAAGTACCATTGACAGATACTTTATATAACTGATATATATATTTTTTTTTTTAATATCTATTTTTCAAGAGCTGAATACTCAGATTATGTTCAAGTATATTACTTCGCCTGAACATAAATAAACCCAATTTGACAGCGAAGGCAAAAGATTAAAAGTCTCTGCTTTAGAATCGATGAAGAATCAGAAAAGATGAATGAAGTGACAAAGTGAGAGATGTCGCTCAAGGAACAATATTTGATTGATTATTATTATGTCTAATTTAGAAAATAGAAATTCATAAGCCGTAAAGCTTAAGCCTAATTGGTAGATATATAATTAATATTGTCCCCAGATGCAAACTTATATATTATTTTATTTTATATTTTTATAAACTACTTAATGTGTATTTTAATTATATTATGAATAATGTGTCCATAAAGTCCAGTCCCAACTAATCCATGCGCGTTTTGATCAAACGCACCGTAACTTTATCATTTTCAATAATATAAATGCGGGCGCCACAGCCACTGATGGCATCGCGGTTGCAGGTAATGATCATTGCGTGTGCAATCGTCTCGAAGAGCTCCTCGGGATTCAGATTCGGCTTCCAGAGGGACTCGCACACACCCACCATTTGCTCGGCACAGGAGCCCGTCACAACGAAATCATTTGTGATACTGGAACAGCCGAGTAGATCCATGCAGGACAGATATGGCTCCAGAGTATGCGGATGCATGCCAGCTATAATGGGCTCAATGTAGAACGGAGCAAAGCGGTGCTCGTAGAGCATTTGAGAGAGAAGTTGCGTTGCTATTTTCGGTGTCACAAGACAATTCGTATTGATCTCGAAGGCATCCTTGCGATGGGACAAACGATGTTGGACTGTCAGTATGTCCGTCTGCAGGCCAGTCAGACCCATATACAAGCGGGGCGCTACGCAAAAGATCTTTTCGAACTCATCGCCGCCTGTAAAGGAGGGCAGAGCGAAGCGACGATCCGAGCCAATGGCAACACAGCCCTTGCCCTGCATGGCAATAACACAGCCACTGCTAACCATAATCTTATCAGCCATTTTGAGCTACAAAGTTCATATATTTATATAAATATAAAATATAATTCAATGTATGTTTGGCCTGTGAAAAGTTTGCTATGAAGCGATTCGAGATTTCAACTTTAGCTCATAAATGTTGAAGTTGTTCTCAGAGGTTCTGCTGATTAAGTGGCCTCATTGCTATATATTTATCTGTATATATGTACATAAGCCATCAAATTGTGCAACAAATTTTGTTTCTGGCTAAGTCCTTGGCAATAAATAAAGTTTTAAAAACGAGTTGCTTAAAAAAAGTCATTAAAAACTTGCACGAAAACTTTTTCGACTCCCCCACAAATTGCACTGCGCTCTTATCGGCTGTAGTGCACATGGATGCACACACACCCAAATATGCACACATGTACACGTACACAAGCAGATTGCTCCTTGGTCCTTTTGTACAACGATTTCCGCACTGAAGTCAAGCCCTTTTCCTATAGACTTCCTGGCAGGACTTTCACGACTGTTGTCATCCAATGCTCGGCGTCTGGTAAACTTTGACTTTGACTGACGGCATTTGTCAGCGGCAGACACAAAGTAATCATTACGTCTGCACTTGTATTCGACGAACTAGACGCAGCGAGCGCACACTAAGCGTATACTTAATATTAAGAAAATAACTGACTGTCAGTATGGATGGGCGCCCGTTGGCCACCCACAAGGGGACAAAGGAACGCGCATGCCAGCGAAAAGTGCAAAACGGTGTCAAAGTCACACAAAACGACAAAAAACATCATCAGCAACAACATCCCAGCTGTGTTGTGGGCGTGGTAAGTGGAGCAACTGCAACTGGCGATGACGGCGTCCCGTCTGCAACACTCCAAGTGTAAAACTGTTGCAACGTTAACTTGACAACTTGAGACAAATTGAGATGTTGTTTTTTAACACTGCTGGAAGCAAGCGCTGGGTAAGAATTGATGCGCACCGCCTCGACCCAGCGACCAAGCCAAGTGGAAAGCGCAGAAAGCTGCTCGCGGCATCAGCTGCATTTTAAGCAGTCACAGGTGTAACTAGCGTATCCTTATATATACTAGGTCAATGTGCTTATTGGATTATTCATAGACCGTTTACACTTCAAGTCAATAAAATCACCCAAAGTAGGCGGAGCATTAGAATTGATTTAAATTATTACCAAATCTAAAATTAGCTTAAAGAAGCTCTGAATCATTTATGGCAGGATACTAAATTTGGTTAGCTCTTGACTAATTCGATGTTTTCAGGAAAATACGAATATGCTTTAAAAATATATTGAGCAGAGCTAGCAAATAACAATTGAATGTTTTTTTCTTTACGCTCAATGTCCGAAGATAAGCGAAAAAACTGAAAAGATTTGCTCACTCTGAGCAAGAGACTGTTTTTCTACATTGCTTCGGCTTTCGCTTCGTGTTGAACTCGTTTAACGATTGTCTTTTCGGGAGTAATAAAATAGTTGAGTAATAATAGAGTTGAGACTCAGTAAGTGAGTGAATGACTGAATAAGTTAATCCAAAAAGTCTTGCAAATAGTCTTTAGGGAATTTCTTTGATAGATAATATTTACTTCATTTTGTTTTGCGTTTATTTTTATTCATTTTTCTTAATGTAAGTAATAAGTAGCAAATTATTTGATTATTCTCCGATTATTTTATTGTATATATATATATATATATATATATATATATATATATATATATATATATATATATATATAATTAGATCCTCTTTAAAAGAAAGTTTAATTATAGTTACCAATTTAACTTTAAAATTATCTAAACATTTTATAAAATAAATTTGGGCGTACTAAATTATTATTTATTTATTTATTATTGTACTATTCATAATAATCGAAATTTAAAGACGTTTTGTTTCATTTCACTCAATCAAATACTCGCGTGAGACGAAAAAGAGACGAAAAAAAAAAACGATTGTTGTCCGAGTGCGAGTGAACTAAGCGAAGGGCTGATCAATACGCCGCTCGCGAGTATTTTTTTCATGTACTCAGTAAAGACACTTTGAAGACGTCGCAAAACACTCAACTGTTATTTGCGAGCTCTGATATTGAGCCAGTTACAGTTTCTCAATTTAATTTTCTCTATAACTTTTGCAAGCAAGTCGACTGTTAATTCTGATCGACTGATGTATAAATATATATATATATATATATATATATAATATATATATATATATTTGACTACCTAACATGCATGTAATAAGCATAACAGAATCCTATACAATGCTAATGAAAAGCTCCTAAATGTTCTTAACTATAAGCTTAAGCACATTCAAACGAGCTTTTCATTGGCATTGCTTTAGAATTAAAAATAAAATATCAATAAATTCTTTGGATCACAATATTTGACATATTAGGCTATAAAGGTTTAGAAAACACTAATGTAAACTAACATTAAGTAAACAGCAAGCCTATATTTTATAAACATTTTGAAGGCCTGTAAAAGAGAAAGGAAAATGATATGTGACTTCAAGCAACAACTAACACAAGCGATTGGGTTGTGGTTCCTGTTGGCCTTTGAAGAGCTCAACAAATTGCAGGCTCATCAATTTACAATCAGGCACAGCTACATGGAAGCACACCTAAATCGAAAATAAGCAAAAAATTCCAGCAAGCCGCAAGCCGAACTCAAAGAAGTTAAAAAAAAAGACAAAAAGCAGTTACAAAAAAAAAAAAGAAAAAAAAACAATCCAGAAATTGTAACTAGTGAGAAACAAAGCAAAAGTGTAAGAGATGGAACTGCAGTGATGTAGGCTGTAGGCTGTAGCAGCTAGCTTTGCGTAAACTCTGACACTTGGCTGCTTGGGGCTGCCTTTGTGGTTACCCAGAGCAGCAGGGAGAAGCAACATAGAAGAGAGAAGCAGCAAGAATCCAGCTATGCATTTTGCAAACCGATGCCAAAACACATTAAGCCTGATGCCTTTGTAGGCGCCTGCAGCGGCAGTTAGCAGCTTAAAGGAAGGCAACAGGAGTCAAAAGTTGCACTTGCAGAGCTGAGCTGTTACTATAGGGGCGTGGCAGTGCCATCCCTTGTTTTGTGTTGTGCTGTGTGTTTTTCGAGCCAAAGCTTTTAGTGAATGTGTGTATGTGTGTGTGAGTGTGTCTGTGGCTATGCGTGCCTCCATTCGCTGCTGCGGCTGCTTTAGTTCTTTAATGATGGTTGCCACAAAGCCAAATATGCTGCTCACTAACACCAAACTCTTCTTCTTCTGCTCTTAAGTTTTTTTTCTCAATTTTTGTAAGCCACAATCGCGGCTGCAACTGGAGCACTAAGTCAACAACAAATGGGCGCGGTTAACGCCCGCAGAAAAGCGGCTGTCAGTTGGTTTTCCTTTCTGTGCTCGGCTTTTTCTCTCACTGCTAGCCAGAAGAATGCATTACGAAGTAGGCGTGGGCGTAGCATAGTGGTAGATGTGCAGCTGGGGCGTACGTCAAAAACGAGCCGCATTCACACAAAGTGCACGCAAAGTGTCAGCGAAGCCACAAAAAAAAAAAGAAATAAAATAAAAATATTAAATAAATAAAATACAGAAAAAAGCTAGTTTCGGAATGTATCCTGCAGTTGGGTGTGTGCAAAAACTAAATGGTTGCTGCCTTTGACAACATGAAGTGCTGCAACTGCTACTTCAAATGGAATGAACACACGAAGAAATACATTACATTTTCAGAGACTTCTCCAGGTTGCCGCTCTTGAAAAGTTCTATTTTATTCAAAAATTGAAAAATAAAAAAAAGACATATATATATATACATATATATATATATTATACACTATATAATAAGCCATATCAAAACAACAAATATTTTGAAAATTCTGATAAATCAGTTCAATTATAGTAAAAACTAATTAAATAATATTTCAAGACAAAATAATAATCAGGATATAAAAATATACATTAAATTCGGATACTTAAAAAATGCTCTCTTTATATATTTGAATATGGAATAATATTTTTCACATGTCGCTCTTCATTCATTTACCTTTGAACGACTCAATTTGGATTTGCAGATGAATTAAATTTATTAACGGTGCATTCTGTGTTAATTAATCCATTCGGCTGCAATGTGCATTAAGGGAATGCGGCGCCTTATGCAAATGGCCAACAGAACTGTAATTATTTGGTGTGGTTTGGTTTGCATGCCGCAAGCAAGCCCGCATCTCACGTGCAACGAAATGTAATTAAATACATATACATATACATATCTGTACATTAAAGTTAAGCATCATGCATGGAAAGGAAATCCTTTGTGCAGCGAACAAGTTGAAAGAATTTAAGGAAGCTTCAATTAAAATGAAAATCTTACAGAGTGTTAAATTTCCATTGCAACATAGTTGACTTTACGACTATACGAGAAATAAATAAGCCAAAGCTGAATTTTCATTTTTTATAACAAAAAGGTCGAACAGAGATAGGACTCGCTATACCCTGTCGGCTCGAGATTCATTTGCGAAATTAACTGCACAAGTTGGCAACAAATGGCGGCAGGACGAATGAATCCTTGAAGCATTTTTCTCTATTCAGTGCCTTGAATAACGCTTAATGCAAGCATCTTCAGCTTCCACGAAGACCTCAAAGTATGCAATGTCTTTACAAATTTATGGCAAAACAAAGCCAGCGCCAAGCAACAACAACGTCTGCCTCAAGTGCTGCCTGCAAAGAGCCTCTCGAGGCCCACAGCTAAACTGAAGTTCAACTTGCTGCTCATAAACAACGCAGCATAATTATTCCCTCAGTTTTCTACATTTTCTCTCTTTTTTTACAATCTAACGTTAAACAAAAAGTCTGAAAAGGCTTCAAAAACTCATACAGAACTAGCGAATACTCTATATGGAAAACCAAAGAGAATATATTAAAACAATTTTATTTATTTTTTTATTATTGAATAAGAATATAACGAGAATATAAAAATTTTTCTTAGAGTCAAAATATTAATAAAAATAAAAAAACTAATTATAATGGTAATTTCGATTGCTAGATTTTATTTAATTATTATTTTAGTTGCAACAATCTTCTTCTGTTAGCAAACGGATTGAAAAAGTTATATACACACGATTTAGACAAGGCACACTCAACTGCTTGGGGCAGCTCAGTGGCAGGATAAGGCAACAGTATTTCCTCTTTCCAATTACCTTGTTGATGCTGATGATAAGGATGCTAGCTGTGAGCTGGAAGCACATGCAGCAGCAGAATGAGAGCAGTTAGCGTCTGCTGTTGCTGTTGCAATGAAATGTTGCAGGTGAAACATTACGGCACTTTAGTGTTTTACTTGAAAGGTGCATGAAGACAAATTCTTGACAGCGCTGCACATCTTTGTTTGAAGGCTGCATTAGCGCTGACAATGAACCTTAAAAGGTTCCCACGCTTTACTATAAAATTGCTGCCACACGAACATAAACTGACGCGCAATCTCTGCTTGTATGTAAAGCAAATATGCACTTCTCAAATTTACAGCTGCGTCTGGTGATTTTTTTGTGGCACACATATTGTGGCATTTTCTCTATCTCCACTTTTATTTTTTCTGTTTTTTCTTTTTTTTTTTTTTGTGTGCGCCATAGAAATGCAAATCAACAAATCAACAACTTAATATGCGCACATTTTCTGCCAATGGCAAAACAAGCGGCATTTGCATCAACAACAAAAAAAAAGCAGTAACAAAGCAAAAAATAAGCTAAATGTGATAAAAGTTAGGCATGCACTGATTTTTACCCTATAATTTATAAAAATAAAAAAAAATTAAATAAAATATTTAATCTGAATTGTTTTTTTATTTTATAAATTCTTTAAGTTTATAAATACTATTTGAAATAATTTTTTTTTTTTTAAATTAGTAAAATTGAATTTATTATAAATATTTATATTATTGTAATACTCCAATATAATGTAATAAATTGCCATATAATAATATAATTTACCGAACTATTAAGAGAAACCCTATAGTGTCAAACATTAGAGAAAAAAAGTTGCTGAAAAATAACTCAATAGTCTACAGTCACACCAAAACTGTCGGCTTGGAAATAGTAGCATTAGTATGCAGAGAGGGCATTGCATACTTTTAAGCGCGGGCAGTTGACTCGCCAGTTACGTGTAAAAATTGACGATTGCTTTTCTTTTCCTACCGCTATCCATTTTTGCTCATTCCTGCGCAGCAATTTACACCTCAAAACTCAGGTATTTTTTGCGATGGCGATATTTCAATTAAACTTGGCGTCACATTGCTAGCGAGAAAGCTGGCGTTTGCAGCGTGGATTCTTCTGCCAGATGAGCAGCAGAAAACGGGAGCAAGCTAATTTACACATGCTCCAAAAATCACAGCCACAGCATGTGCATGTGTGCATGTTAGTAAAAAACGGCGGTAACTAAAATTTTGTAAATTTATAATTTTTAATAATTTTTAATCTAGTGTATAATTGTTTAAAAAACATTAAACATTTTTGGTTTTTGACTTTGCAGCGTATTTAGCTGTGAGCTTTAATATACATCTTAATTCTAGATTTATTTTAGTTTAAGGTTCCCCGGTGGTCAAGTAAATTTATCAACAACAAAACAAAACTGAATAATTAAAATTGAAAAAAAAAATGATTTACATATGATGTGATAATGTAATTACTTAAATAAATAGTTTGAAAGGAATAGACAACTCTACTTTTCTCTTACTCTTGTTTATTTATAATCCATGTTTAATTGCAGAACCAACCTCAAATATGTCAGGGAAAAACAATTTTGATTTGTTTAGCGGTTCAAAGCGGTTTTTGCCGCTTAGTGAGAAAAACAACAACGGAGGGAACCACAAACAAATTGTCATAAAGTTTGCCGTGTCGACATGTTTGCGAAGCGTCAATAAAAATTAAATTGAAAAGCCAAAAAGCCCGTGTAAGGTTGCTGCCACAACATAGGCCAACACATAGGCTCACACACAGACACACACAGCGTAGGTAAGTTGTTGTTGTGTGTAATTCGAACAATTAAAAAGTTTGTCGCGCTGTTAACTCTGTTTATTTCATAGTTCAACTTGCAGTTTGATGCTGCTTTTGCAACAAACTTTTCATGTTGCTCGTGTTATTTGCATGACAAATTGTTGTTGCTGTTGCAGCTACTGTTGTTGGTGTTGTAGTTGTTGTTTTTATTTTCTACTGCTACCCGCTTGCTGTTGGCAACAACTATTGAGAAAGTTGCTACCGTGTTGATATTTTGACAACACGAGCTCGTGTTGCGTGAACTCTGTGTTGCAGGTTCGCCGCAATGTTAAGCTGTTAATGAGTTGCATTTATACACTGGCCCCTCACACCAGCCACCGCTTTCCGCTATGCACAGCCTCACTTCATCACTCTATAGCCAGCTTAGCTGGCTGCTTTTAGCCTTTTTAGCTTTCATATTTGCGCATTGCTTCATAAGCAGCAGCAGCAGCAGCAGCAGCCTCAGCATGAGCTCTTCCTCCTCCTGCTGTCGCCTGCTGCTGATGCAGCACATTGTAGCATGCCCCTCACACTCGAACCAACACACGCTGCTGCACTTCAGCTCGAGTGCGAGGCTTAGCATCGCCATGTTACATGCCACTTGCCCCTCCTGCCGCTCAGCATACCACAGGGCAGCGGTTGTCACAACAACCTCGACACTGTACAACATGTACAGTGGAACCTCATGCATATGCAAAACAAGAAAGTGCGCTGCGTTCGCCTTAAGTGGATCAAACTGTACTAATCAACGCAATTTTAAGGCAAAGCCAGCACTCACTACCAAAGCCCCAAATTTTACATGGTAACGGTAATAGTTTTTCATTATTTCCATTATTTTCTAGATTTTCCTCTACACTTTTAATTCAGCTTTTTTTGCAACGTTTTCTGCGCTAACACTAATTTGCAGTTATTAGCGAAATGTCAAAACAAATGACAACGCGAATTTTCCCACAGTTTTTTTTTAGCAATTGCTTAGCTGGGAAATTGTGCTGGAAAATGGTTGAAAGCGTTTTTCCACATGTGAAATTTAAACAACAGTGTTACTCTTTTTCAGCGACAATTTTAAACGGTACATCGGGTCCTACTAAGCATATGATTTGTTTAAAAATTATATTTTAAAATCCACATATTGAGTAGACGAAAATAAATAAATATTAATACTTTGAAAAAAAAAAAAAAATATAAAAATAAAATTTTGTTGAAATAAAAACTAAATAAAAAAAATACTTTTGCCCTATAAATAATATTTATAGGCTTGCCATAAATTTTCAAGAAACAGAAAAAGTCTTGAGCCATATGCTCTGCGCCATTTGTCATCGCACCCAGAACAAGTAAAACTGCGGCCAATAAACAAGTCACAAAAATACTTGAGGAGCGCAGAAAGAAACTCAGATTTTTGCACGATTACGCGAAACGGAGCCCGATGGCTCCCAGTCACAACAGCAGCAACAACAAAGCGGATTACACAAAGCGGCATGCACTCAGCGCCCAAAAGAATGCAACAAAATGCGACACTCACACAAACACAAACACACACACACACACAGACAAAGAACCGAGATGCAAAGCTTTGAGTGCACGAATGAAACAAATTGATATGCAAATGTGCGCCGAGCACAGGAACAGAATGGGGGAAAGCAAAAAGAAAAATAGAAGGTAATAATAAAATAGCGTAAGTGACAGGGTGAGAAACATTTGGGGGATGGGGCGAAAGCAGCTTGGATAAGCGACTTGTGCTTCCGCTTGGCTATTGTGAACGGCGCGCTGCACCCGACTGACAGCTGCAAGTGGCTGACGGCAAGTCGGCTTCAAATCAATTTCATTATGTTTCCGGTACAGTTGCTACCATAAAAAAAAATAATAATCCGATTGTGTATGTGTATATTACGTATACGACGCGCCATCAATAATTTTACAACAGTTTATGGCTAAACCCTAATAAAAGGAAATTCTATTTTAAAATTTTGAATATAAAAAAATGACACTGAAAGTTAGCTTGATGAAAGTGAACAACTACGAAATACCCTGTATATTAATTAACTAAAATTGTGCTTCAATTAGATAATGCTTTTGTGGTGTATATATGATAGTATATATGTATATATATGATAGTATATAGCATGCGATAGTATCAAAAAATGTATTATTATCGTGTAGTATAGGAAAGTATAGAATTGCTTGAAGTATTATACAAAATGGATTACAGGTCTACCTACAGCATATATTGAGACTATTAATAATATTAAAAATATAATAATTCAAATATAATATATATTACATTATTATTAAATCATATATATAGATTCATAAGGTCTTCTAAATCAAATACTCATACAGCGAACTCAATACTACCAATTATATTATTCCTTTTTCTGTCCATTGTCATGTTTACAGGGTATATAATAGAAAAGTCGCTGAAGGCATAGTATTGCTGAGAATAAATTTAAGAAAAAGAAAAAAATTGGCCAAACTTTTGCACGGAATTCAATTTGACGTAACTTTCTCGCTGGCTTTTTCTATCAACATCAGCTGGCGGACTTTTTAGTATGCATTTGTGTGCGGCAAAACTTTGCACATTGATTGAAATGCGAAAGGCAGCATAACCAACACCCACACACAAATTGATATATATATATATATATATATATATATATGTATATATACCATATCTAATATTCAGTTGTTGAACTAATGAGCAGTCGACGCCGGCCTGCAGAACAAAATTTGTATTTGAGGCAAGCAAAAGTCATGACAGCCATAAAGAAAACTTTAAATGCTTTTCCAGTTGGTTCAGCTGCCAAATGTTGCGCAAGTTTTTGTCCACAAAGAACTTGAACTGAACTTGAGCTGACCTGACTATCCCAGGAAGTGTGTGCGTAATGAGGCGGGTCAGATGTCAGTTCAGACGAGAGAGAGAGAATGGCTTCTGTAAGCCAAATGACCTCAAGAACTTTCAAATTGAAACTTGTCAAACAAAATGTTACAATCATTTCCAGAACTATGACAACTGCTTCCAGATGTAAGACTAATAGATATTTAATGAAGAAATTCTTAATATGGCTCAAAGAAACTAAACTAAACCAAAGTTGGCCCTCAAATAGATCAGGAATGTTTCAATATACTAACAAGCATCTCATACACACATATATATATATATATATATATATATATATATATATATATATATATATATATATATATATATATATATATATATATATTCAGTAATCAAATTTCCGGGCCTCTGTTCAATTTACAAATCGAAAGTTTATCACTCGATTAGTTCTCGCCGCAGATCATTTTGAATACAAGAAAAAAAAAACTGGAATTCATTTCTCTTTTTTTAGTATCGAAGTGCAATGAATGATTTGAGAGCGATTCGAAAACGACTTTAATGATGCGTAAATGGCATCAAATGCGAAAAGTACACTCAAACGATTTGGACACTCACAAATGCACAAAAGCAAGCAAAGGTGAGCAAAAAAGGCGAACAAAGGGACCAAACGTAACGCAGCGAATAAGGTAAACAAGAGCCCAAGCACAGAAAAAAAGCGGAGAAGTTAAGAATGGTGTGGAAAAATCGAGCCTGCAGGATTGAACGCTCATCGAGCAGACACAACAGCAGAGCTACAATGATGATGATGATGATGCTGCTGACGTGGATGTAGCTGATGATGATGCTGTGCATGATAATAAAAAGCAGAAGCCAGCGCTGAGCTCTTTTCTTTTTGAATGGTCTGCCATTCAGCATCATGACTTAATAAATACGTGGACAGGTTGGCCAGGTGTTAGCGCCAGCTATAAGCGACGCGAAAGAACCATTTGCGCATCAATGCTCACGAAATCGACAAAAATGAAGTTGAAAATCCGTGTGGCCCTTTGTTCCTAGTCCCGCTTGGCTGATTGATGCCGCTGATTGAATGAAACTCAGTCTGCTAGCATGAACAAAAGACTTTGGTCTATGGGCGTAAAATGTCGATTGGACCGCCAGCTGAGCAAGTCCGCAAAATATCCTCCATTTTTTTTCTTCATTGTATTTGCCTGCGCGTTTTTTGCAACACGCAATAACAATAAAAATACTCTTCTGCCTCGCCGCTTGGCAACCCTTATCTGAATGATTTCCGAGCACTCGGCCGGGCTGGCAACCCCCTCACACGTTTCACTTTAAACTGTTTGCCGGCATGCACAAACATGTCTGCGGCGCCACGGCCGCCATTTTTATTTGCCATTTCCATTCAAGAGCAACAAAGACAACAAAAATCATGTCTGGCAATGGCGAAATATGTTCGCAATATGTTTCTAATTGCCACTGCACGAATGCGGCACAAAAGGAACAACTTTTTCCCATTTTCATTCCGCAGAAGACGTGCGCTGATTTTCAGTACTCACTGTCTGCAATAGAGCTGCATGTAATCAAAATTTGTATTCCTGCCATGCATATTGAAAGGATCCAGAGCACAAAGTATAAAATATAAAAATATATAATGTATATAATGTATATATATATATATATATATATATATATATTAAATACATACTTATAAGAATTTAATAAGTATTAAAAAATTATAGAATAACGATTTTGTTGTTGTTGTATAGCAACATTTACCTTCTGCTTAACATTGAAGAAATTTTCGATGAGCAGTGCTTACCTGTAAAGAAATAGAAAACAATCAGTTAGTATATTTAGATATATATATATATATATATATATATATATATATATATATATATATTAGTAAATAGTTAAAAATAATTATTCACTGGTAAAAAAAAAAAAACAAAATTCTTTATGATATTAGAGCGTGTGAAGCATTTTGTGAGCGAAAGAGAGTAAAGAAAGGAAAAAAAAAGAAGAATTATCTCTTCGTCCATAATTTCCTCTCTGTTATCTTTCTTTATTCTTCATATTTCTTCTTTCGCTCTCCTTTTCTATCTCTCACTTCTACTCAACAGGTTCTCCTGTCTTACTTCTACTTTCTCACGCTTAATCTCTCTCACCTTACTCTCTACCTGTGTCTCTTCCTCACCTTCCACATCTTAATCCACCTCTGCCTATCCACTATTATATCCACCTTAACATTTCACACTCTCTCTCTCCCAATCACTGTCTCACTCACTCTCTCTTCATTTCGCTTTCTTTCAATTTATTACCGCTAAAAAACTTCAATGAAAATATGCGAAAAACCCTATTATATACACTATCTACATAAATTCCAGAATTTTCTTTCACAATAATTGAATGGAACTCAAAGCAAACTGCCCGAAGTATCGCTCAAGCATCTGCAAATATATTTTAAAAGGGAAGCAGATATACAAGTGGAAATCTGCTCTAGAGTTGATAGAAAACTATGGAGAAATGCAAAATATTTGCATGGCAAATGACGAGCGTTGGAGGAAGCAGAGAAAACCATAAAATTATACAAATAAACCAATAAACGGGCGGCATAAATAAAAGGAGTGGCACTCGATTTGCATGGGAAAGGCTTACGACTATGCTAAACGGCCACTGCTGAAGCACTTGCCGCAGCTGGCAGCAAGGAGCGCTGGCAAAGAAAGTGCGCATACGCCGTGTGCTGTGCAATCAATTACATGGATAGCTATCAGTTGGCCACGCCTACGACATTAAGAGGCACAAAGTTTGGCGCTCAGAGCATGGGTATTGATTTCTCCTCTCCGCAGATTACATTGCTAATGCTTTGTCATTGCATTTGGCCAGCCTACGCTCATTGAATTGTTAAATGTCATTGTTCTGCTCAGAGCATTTCCTATTGCTCTATCATCTGCATATATGTATGTATATGTACTAGATGCTATAGCAAATCGAATATTGCCCAACTCTTTTGAATCACAAAGTGCTGAGCTTTCAGAGCTCAATCCCAGCAGACTTTCAATTTAAATACATATATATATATATATATATATATATATATATATATATATATATTTTTTTTTTTTATTTTTTTTTGTATATCCTCTACTCGAATAAAGACGGGTATCGTAGCATATATCCATAGTATAACAAACACCTAACTTCTACTATATAACATAATTAGTTCCATCCGCACTACATCCTGTCCAAATTTTATTTTATTCCCATTTGTGTATATTTATGTATAGATTGGGTATCCATTAGTCTACACTTAAAGTCACATATTTAAACCCAATTGTTTTTTTTTATCCCATGTTTAAGCTTTGCTCTTGCCTGCGGCGCTCTTTTTTCAGTTTATCGGCTCTTTGAGTTGAGTCTCCATATTGATGTTTGTCCTTTGCCGTTTGAGATTAATTCGCCAGAACTCGATATATGCACGAGTGTGTGTTTGTGTGTGAGTGAGTGAGTGTATCTTTCCACTCGATTAATTAAATGCTAAGGGTTTGGCTTTTGTGCTTCATCCAGTTTTCATTTTGTGCCTCTTGTGGCGCTTCGCCTTGTTCGCTTTCTGTTTGTCTTTTCCAATTGTTTGGCGTGAATGCAATTTAAATTTGTATTAATATTGTATTGTGTATTTTACAACAGCTGTGCTCGCTGCCATTTATTTATTTCGATTTTGCTGTCTGTTCTTGTCAGCGAGCAGTTCAGTTATGATTGCCTTACAATATCCAGCTTAATTGAGCTGAAACGCAACGAGCGGCCGCAAAATGATTAACTGAAGCAACAGTTGCCCGCAGGAGACACGCGACGCGTATCTCGGGCACTTCCGCTGCGAAAAAAAAACAATAAACGAAAATAATTTCCTGAGTGGCAAAGCGAAAATCATTTTAAATAAGGCATGAAAGTACATTAAGGACAACACCTAACCACCCACCCATTCACACACACACACGCACTCATAAAAAATAAAAAAAAAATAAAAACAACAACCAATAACAACAAATGTCACCTCACATTATTTATTTTTCCTCTCGCCCGAGCTGGGCGCATAAAATAAAACTCAACTTGTTTATTTAATTCGCCCGGAAAAAATTATGTAAAATGCGAACACAAAAGAGGAAATGGAACGAAGCTAGTTCCGAAATGCCTGACAAATTGGTTATGAGAATAAAAAGTTATTAATGTCGTTAAAAATTACATTATTAAATAATAATGAGTGAATTATTTAAAAATATGACAAAATATTGATTTTTTGATGACATCATGACTAACAGGCAGAAGTTCTTTATCAGTTAAATATATTCAAATTTCATAAAGAACAAATTTGAGGCGAAAGCGTTTAGAGGAACACCTCGCATTTGCCGCTCTGCCCAATGCTGCCACAGCAGGGATATGAAACTCAGATTTACATACATATAAACACAAATTAATATGTATATACAAACACACATAAACACACTTACGCGCACGCATAAAATGATAAGCAGCCGCAGGGCGGACGGAGTCGTTGTCGCTGTCTGTCTGGCATGCAAATAAAAATTACGCATACGCCGCATGTGCCACCTTAAGCATGTGTGTGTGTGTGTGTGTGGGCTTGTTTGCAGCTTTGTCGGCGTCTGCTTTACGTTATATGCGTTTTATGCGTATGTATGTATATTTGCATACATTTCGACGAAAATACACACAAACAAGAAATTGTATCAAGCGAAATTGTTTTTTAAAATGTTGCCTGCCCGGCAGCTCTCTTTGACTCACAAAAGAGAAACAAAAAATAGAATTTATACGCGTAGGTAATAAAAATGCAATATAATTCCAATAAACGTATAAATGTTTCAAGTGGCGGGATAAGACCAAAATTTGGATTGCAGCAAGTCCCCAAGCAATGAAATCAAACAAAAATTTGACTGCAAACGACGCCAAAGATTCTGTTTTGTGGTTCTGGCGTTTATGGATTTGTTTGCACAACGCCAGCCGGAGAGAAAGGGCTAGAAAATATAGAAAATGGCAAAACGATGTTTATTTGATTTCTCTTTTATTTTATGGCACGCCTGCCATGCCCCAAAGAATTCATTTTGCGTGCAAATGATTTTTATATTTGATTTTAAATAAAATCAGTTTAATAAAATATATATAAAAAAAATAATATATATATATAATATAAATATAATATAATATATAATAATAAATAAATAAAAAAAATATATATATATATATATATATATATATATATATATTTCTATTATATTCATATTATAATTCTTTTGAGCTCGCTTCGCCCATTACAAAAAAAAATAAAGTCACAGGCCGCATCGCATGTGGGTTTCGCTAATTGTATCAACCACACACGCAATGCTACCTTTAGCTACATCGCAGTACTAATGAAATTAATGGTAATTTGCAGTGGAACCTTTCAGGCAGTCGCATAATGAAATCAATTGTTGGTGGATGCTTTAAACATGTGGGCTTGTGGCATATTGGATTGCTCACACAAGCACTAATTAATCAGCTTGATATTAATTAAACGGCCACAATTCGTAAATGAGCACGAGCTGAGGAAAGTGTTTGCGGCGGTGTGAAACTGCGTAAAACTTTTAAATATTGTGGGAAAACTGTTTTCGCTTCATTAATCCGAATTCCCAGGACCTCTTTGACCACATTTGACCAGACGGTTTAATTGCTGTGAGTACAACGCTTAAAGCTGACATCCATTAAATGTTGAACAAAAGCCCGGGCATCGTGAATGGCATCAGTGATAAAACGAACAAAAAAAATGTGTGTGTCAGTGTCGGTGGGTGTGTGTGTGTGTGTGTGTGGGTGTCCTTTAGATATTGCCACAAAATGAAGTTTTCATAATTTTCAACCTCATTGACGATATTGTTATGGCTATCATATGGCGCCAGCGCAGCCTGTTATTAAACATAAAAATAAATTAATAAAAACAGCATGTCATCGTCATCGTCCACACCCACACCCATGCACATAAGCCCCTGCATTAAGCGAATGGCAGTTAATGTTCTCAGTGCAAATATTTTAACGATGTCATACAATGTTTTGCGCGACGGCATCTCGATTCAGCTTTGCGCTTGCGGGATTTTTAATGGCAGAAATATGGTTGAAGCTCATTCAAGTTTATCAGTATATAGATAGAGCATATGCAGCTCAGCTCATAAAATTATATAGTGCCAACAGTTGACGGCGTCGCTAAGCAGCTATCATCTTCTCCATGTACCAGCAAAATTTAACCCATACAAAATTACTTGGCTACGCTTGCTAGAGACATGTAGGATACTTGTCGATTGTCATTGTCGCATTCCTTGCTTACCTAATTTTCAGTCTTAATTAACTTATATTGCTAAAGAAATATTTAATCAGTATTGGGTCATCACAAACTTTGACAGAAACATAAGCAGCATTATTCCATGCTCAAGTTGGCAAAATTCTCATTTATATTAATTAAGTTATCGCTGTCAAGCAGGCAAAATCAATAAGTGGATACAAGCAACAGAGCCAAATGGTATAGATACAATTTCAATCAAGCAATTAGCTCCTTCCCTTCCTCTTTTCTCTCCAATATCGCTTAATTAGAGTGGGCCAGAAGAGAAGACCCTTTAAAAGAGAAATACTTAACAGTATCTTACACTTTGGCACTAATAACATTAAAGTTTCCAATACTACCAAATACCAAGTATATACCTTAGACTTGAAGATTTTTAAACATTTTATTTCATTACAATATTTATTTATAATAATTAATAGACGAAAATAAAGTAATTTAATCTATATTTTTATTGTTTTTATTTGTATTCAATATTTTATTCAATATTACGACACACCAAGTTTACAGAGTATGCCAACGTGAGTCCCAAAACTATTCTCAATATGTGTATAGAGAAAACACAAATATTACAGCTTGGCTCTACGTGCAAGAGAGGTTCGAAAATAATAACAATTTCTGGGCTATACACAGGACCGAAATTATTTGAGAGATGCATACTTGTGGAAATTGCTAACGCCCATGAGGGTCGAACGAAGAGATATCCCATTCAAATGTACTAAAATTGTCAACGATGCAAATTGGAAAAGCCTCGAGTATACTCTAGCCCATGCGCTTGTGTGTGAGTGTGAGGGAGGAAAATGGTGCACATATGCAAATGAAATGTGATACTGATAAATTTTCAATTAAATTGCTGTATGTTATGCCAGAGCCAAGTCAAGTGGGCAATAGAAAGGAGAAACGAGGCGAAGGAGAGCACACAGACACCCGGGGTGAGGAGTTCGGTTAGGTGCGTCTGATCGTTCAATTACGAAATTAAATTTTTAGAAGCGACAAACAGAGTAAGATAATGCAAAAAGAAAATTAAATATTTCAAGGGTTACTCAACAAACAGCTCGACCCTTTTTCGTTTGACATTTTAGGTCGGATTCGACAATTGGATAAACGCTTGAGTAAATACAGAAAAACACACAAACGAAGGCAGTGTTACTTAAATATAAAAATATATATAAATATATTGTTAGCATACTTTTCTGCGTGACAATTAAAATAAAAGAAAGGAAAGAATTGTAAGAGAATTCAATCAGAATATAATATAAAATATAAAATATAAAATATAAAATATAAGATATAAAATATAAAATATAAAATATAAAATATAAAATATAAAATATAAAATATAAAATATAAAATATAAAATATAAAATATAAAATATAAAATATAAAATATAAAATATAAAATATAAAATATAAAATATAAAATATAAAATATAAAATATAAAATATAAAATATAAAATATAAAATATAAAATATAAAATATAAAATATAAAATATAAAATATAAAATATAAAATATAAAATATAAAATATAAAATATAAAATATAAAATATAAAATATAAAATATAAAATATAAAATATAAAATATAAAATATAAAATATAAAATATAAAATATAAAATATAAAATATAAAATATAAAATATAAAATATAAAATATAAAATATAAAATATAAAATATAAAATATAAAATATAAAATATAAAATATAAAATATAAAATATAAAATATAAAATATAACATATAAATATAAAATTAAAAAAAAAATTCAAATCGAACACCTAATCATTAATTTAAGGTAATTACTTACTAATTACTAAGTAGACCACGTCGCTTGGCTGTTTATCAATCAATTTTAATTGTTAACTATAAAATAAAACTATAAATTTTAATAGTTAGCTAAACCACGAATTCATTAAGTGCTGTGGGAGCGCACAGGTATCGCATTTCAGTTACCTTTCAGCTGCCCCGAGCACTCAATTGCGCGTAAAAATTATAAAATTTAATTAACGCATGGAAATTGAGCCCCAGTGCAAAAAATAGAGAGAGGAAGAGCATGAGACCGAAAAAGGGGGTTCGCAGCGTCAACAGTTGGTTCGATTACGAAAAAAGGGGCCTGGGACTGCTCAATGTGGGTTAACCTTTTTATGCAAATGCCTGTGCAGCACCTTTAAAGTGTGTGGGCTTTACACCTGTCATGGGTGGGAAGTGAGCACAGAGGAGGGAGTGAAGGCATTGAATTGTCGAGTAGCTGGAGACACAACTCTCGAACAGACACAATTTAATTGACAATTGTTTGTCGTCTGCGGTGGTTGCTGCCCCGGGCTCAATTGGAGCTCGCACAGCTGTGACCGGCAGCATGACCAGCGCTTAAATGGATATTTATTCATGTGGCACCCCTTGACAATGGTTTGCAGCCCTCCTAATACTAGCAATCCCAACCAAACAACACCCACGTGAGAGAAAAGAGAGAGAAAGAGAGAGAGAGAGAGCGAAAGAGACAAACAGAGCTGGCACCAGCAATAGGCTGTCAATGGAACAACAAGGGGCACATCAATTTATGCGTGGACGCGTCAAAATTGTGGGCGAGCTTTTAAGAGGAGATTCTGAGGGGAGCGCATGGGCTGATGATACGTGCTACGTGTTGTGCCTAGGCAAATGAGATTAAATATACACACACATATATGTAACTGTCGTTGTGCGTGTGTCTGTGTTCCGTTGGGGTTTTCGAGCATATTGTATACATCATTGAAATCAATTGCATTAGCAGCACAAATTGTAAAACATCCAACCAAGTGCTGCCTGAAAGAACTTTTAACTAGCATAACACAGTTATGTAGGGACAGTAAGCTAGCACTTTAAAGGCACTAATTAAATGACAGTATGAATATTCGAACTGAAGCTTCTATTACAAAATATTACAAATAAAATTTAAAAAAATAGAAATAAAAGAATAAATTTAAAAAATAAAAAATAAATGGATATATATTTTTTCTACATAGGTTTATCATCTTTTGGCAAATCGAATCCGAATACTATTCCAACTTACTGTATTACATGTCTCTTTGATTGCCCTTAAATATTTTAGCACTTGCCGACAATCTCCATCCTCTTTTAAACTTCACTCTCAATAACTCAAAGTCAACTTCAGTCTTCATGAATCCGAGTCATTCTAAATTGATATATTTCCGCAGTTGAAGGTTTTGTAGATTTTCCAACAAGAGCTATAAAATACTTTCCTCCATTAAAGCTATTGTATGTTACAGTCGCTTACAACTAATGTGGAAAATATATTACATTATTGCAAAGCATTTCCAGTTACTTGGTTAATATAAGCACAAAATCGACAACTGAGGCTGTTATGCAAAAAATGTTCTTCAACTTTTAATCGAATCAGCAATTACCACTGAAAACGTTGCTGCTGCTCGGAATTCTCAATGTAAGCTTTCCAAACGCATACACTCGCAAGCATATGCATACCAAAGTTATCCCGCACACAGACGTATTAATTACACACACGTGTGTATGTGTGTGAGTGTATGTCTGTGTGTTGGAGAGGGCTTAACGACAGTGGAAGGCCAGGCATGTAAATTAACGCTGTCAGAGTTGCCACTTGCAACTTCGGTGGCAACAAGTGCAGCACGTAACGTGCTTTACCGCCTTTCGTGCTCCCTTTCCTCTTTGCCTTTTGTGCTACGCTCCATTGCATAATTGACATAACAAAGGTGGGGCTCGCGGCAGGGTGGCCCAACATTGATGGCCTTACACGATAGTGGGTAACTCAATACGCGCGTTAGGCGATCAAACTGCGTGAGAAGCCATCCCCATGCCCATCCTATCTGTCTACTTTTAGTCCGGCCACGTGGTTTCCCTATCCAGGCTTGCTTAATTGAGCTATGACCAGCTATTTGAGCTGTTAATTAACCTTGAGCATTCGCTACCTTGCCACCCAAATGGCATATTCATTCATTCACACATAAACACATGCCAAGCACAGATGCGTAATGCCAAAAAACCAATCAAACTGCTTTAAAACTTCTCTCACGGGTTCGGAAAGTATAATTTAAGCTTCAAGCCAAAAAAAAATTCAGAAAAAAATAAAAATTACTGAAGCTTAATACACTAAAAATTTAAGAAAAATATATAGTAGTAAGAAAAACTTGTTTTCCATAATTAACATTTATATTTTAGCTGAGCATTAGCCAAGAAACGAATATATAATTCCCATTAGTCTCCTTCAAGAGCTTTACAACTTGCATTAATTAACTAACCAAAATTATTTAATATTTTAATTATTAAATATTTTAAAGATGTATATAGAGAACATTTTTGTAATAAAGAAATATTTCTTGGGAATAGAGATCTATTCTTATCTTAATTTGATTTAAATATATATACATCATATATGTACATAAAAATTCAAAAATATATATATTATAATTGCTCTTCAACATAATTTAATTAAAATATATATGAACAAAATTTCAAAATAAATATATATATTATTATATATTTATATTGGATAATAGTCTCAGAAATAATACTTTATATAAATTACTAATATTTATTTTAATCCTTTGAAGTCCTCAGCTATGCCACATTACCCATAATACTCTTCCTGAACAAGTCTATTCAAATCGAAATTGAAGTGAATTTCGTGCTAACGTCGCACAAAAATTTTAAATTACATTTTGGCTTTACGTTTGACGCTGCGTTTTCTACTTCAGCGATTGCCGTGGAGATGGCCTGTGGGTTGTGGCTGTGTGCAGCGGGTTGGGCGTGGCATGCTTCATTGGGTCAGTTGGAAAAATTTAGTGCAAGGCAATTGCAATTAGGCGTTGCATATTCCGTGGCGTTAAATTTTCCGTGTGCAATTAAAATTTTGGTTTCGCCCAAGAAATTTGCCGAGCTAGTTTTATTTTCTTTTCTGGTGGCTGGCGACCAAAGGGAGAAGATGAAGCGTTAGGGCTTTGCTAATGAGTTGGCTGCACGTTGAGGTCACAAAGTTAAATGGCAGAAAAAAGTGTTTTATAATTTCCCTGAGCGTTTTAAGCGAAATTTAACCTCTAATAGCATTCGGACCAAGAGCAAAAAGTTCAGCATAGCATAAAATGCTGGCAGAAAAAAAACAAGAAAAAATACATTGTAATTTAGTTAGACAATAAATTTTATTAAAACTTGACTATATTAATTAATTAAATACAATCAATTAAGTATATTAATGCACTTACCTTGAAAATGGTACACAATTTCAAAAAATTGGCTCTGTAAAGAGAAATGGAAAAAATTCGTTAAAAATATATAAGAAACATATTAAAAATGCATAAGAAAATTTTACCACAATAAAAAAAGACCCAAATTCAAGTAGAATTCTTAAAAACATTTTTATGCACTTTTTAAGACCATAATTACGAAACAGTTTTTTGTCTAAAGGCAGACAGATGGGCAAATGGAGCGCAGCTCTCACCCATCTGGGATGACAGCCATTTTATGGTTAATGACAGCTAAATGAAACCGTAAAATGGAGAGCCCCCAGTTGTCACCCACTGTAAAATATGTTCCTCTTTTTTCCAAGGCGCATACCCACACAAAGTTACAAAAAGTATCTCAATACCCGCATAGCTATGGCAAATGGCTTTCATATTAAAAATGAGAACAAGACAAAGCCAAAGGACAAAAGAAGAAACCGAACTTTAAAGCTGGACAAGTCAAAGAAATACCCTAACTGATAAACTTCTCTCATATACTTATATATATATATGGTTCTGATTGATTGAAGATTTCCGAAATACTGTTCAGACAATTTTTAAAAAATTAACTAAAATACAAGATTTTTTCTTTATTCTATTTATTGTTCTTATCTGATTAGTTTCAACATTAAAAACCAATAAGATCGAACAGTTTATCAATTCAAACTCAAATCAAAGTTAACTCAACTGTCTATTAGCTACCCTATATTTTTTTCTACAGCTGAAAAAACTCTTTTTTAATGGCTTAAACATTTCATGACCGTTGTTATATCCTCTGTCATAAAAAGAGCTGACGACCAAATGCTAAATTCATCAATGACAACGTGAAAGATGCGAAGGATGTTAATATTGATCTCCCTTGGTGTTGCTCCTGCCTTACTGCTGCTTCTGCAACTCGCAATGCCCGCGGGCTGATGACTGAATGCTGACGTTGGCAACAAAAAATACCGCTACCTTTTGTTGATAACCTATCCATTACTCTAAAAAAAAAGCGAGGAAGATATTTTGGCAAGTGCCGCAATCGATGCTATTTATAGAATCAACTGAGGGAGCAAGAGCTTTTTATGGCAGTTTCATTTTTTCATCCATTCTACATTTTTTATTTAAGTACAGCTCTACCTATAATCGATACAAAAAATTAACATTTTTATTCCGGAATAATTAAACATGAACCAATTTGAGCCATTTTTTTGCAAACATCGTTTTTCGTGTAATACTTTTAGACATATTACGAAACATACTTTAAAGCCATTTACGCTTGAAAAACTAAATTAATTAATAGTATTTAATTGAATATTTCACAGTTATTCGGAGCAACTGACATTGACTGAAGTTTGACTTATATATAATCCGATAGCAAAATTAACAGATTTTGGAAATATCATTTTTTATTGTCTAAAATAGAAATAGATTATAAATGTAAAGCTTGGCTCAGTTTAGGCAAATGAAGCAAATCAATGAATTGAATTGGAATTTATAATTCATTTTAATTAACTCAAACTCATTTGACCTAATTACTTATGAAAAGGCAATAATAGGTAATGAACTTCAGAAGTTGCCGGCTTCCTGGTAACTAAGCCAAGTGTTGAGAGATGCTTGACTTACTACAACTTGGCCAAGTGTTAAACAATTCATCTTATTGAAGCCAAGACAGGGCAGAATGGACTTGGGATGAGAGGCATATATATATATATATATTTACTTATATATACACAAAAGCAGGTAGCAAAATTTTCGGAATTATGCTAGCAAAAAGGTGGAGCTCACGTTCAGTTTAAAGTTTTACTGATTGCGGCTGCCCGTTTTAAATTACAAGCAAAGCGTTCTGGAAAGGGCATAACTAATTTGGTAATGGGGAAGCAACTAGCCTCTTTATGGCTAGGGAGAAACTTAATTGGCCATTGGCCAAAATGAGACCAATTCAAAGTTGGCTAACGGCGTACTGCAAATCATAAATATAAATTCAAAAGGCCATGAATCATGAGCAAAGAACAAACGCGTCTGCTGCAGTCATAAGGGTTATTCACTTTGCGGCGAGTTTCGCGGAAAATAAAAAATCAGTTGAAAATGAGAAGCATGAGAGAAATGAAAACAATCCAGAAAAGATTGTTCAAGGAATCACAAGTTAAAGCCATAATCACAGGGCTGGGCTAATAGTGAGCTAATAAACTGTAAGACTGGATGAGCACAGAAGTAGCCCATCAAAAATAAGAATATAAAAGTATATTAAAAGAGGAATAAAGCAGAAGGTGAAAGCGCCCAAGGAATTGAAATTCTTCTCTTTCAATAAGTTCTTTAGAGTTAGTTTTAAGAAGAAGAAAATATACTTGGTGAGATGTAATAATCATTCGGGATTTAAAGTTAACTTAACTGTATTTAAAAATAATTCACTCAACTTTAACATGAACAGCGGCAAAACGTCGCTCCAAGTTCCAACTGGAGATAAGCTAAGCCACAGAAGTGGGCTATTTATATGCTAACCTCACATTAGGCATTCCCCCAATTGCCTTAATTTCATTTTAAGTGCTGGGCACAGCCCACCCACTGTCATGAGCGGTTTGGTCTGATGTTTGCGTTAATGTCACACATGCATCATAACCGCGGGGTGTATGTCGCACATGTCACACAGCCCCTGGCTGAAGACAAGGAGCTTTCAGCTCATGGCTAGATGGGGCAGCAAATTGCAGGGGAATTGTCTAGTTAATTATGCATGCAAATTCATTTTATTAACATTGTTAAAATTATATTGGCTTCCAACTGCTGTGCAGGTGAAATGGCCCCAGGGGTGTGAACGAGGCGTCCATGTGACCATTTCACAAATGATAAGACCTACTGAATTGGTCTCAGTATTTTGATTAGCCAGCTAACAGATTGCTTACGGCTGTACAAAAAGATAATGCAATTGAGTGTTTAATTTGAAAGTAAGTTAGGTATGAAAATAAATCATTAATCAAATATAAATATAAAAAACCAAAGCAAAAAAATTTTTTAAAATTTTTATTCATTTATTTATTATTATTATTATTTTTTATTTATTTATTTTTTTTTTTTGGGAATGCATGAATTTTATAGAATTATATATCGTTGCTTATTTTCTATTTCATTCTTTACATTCTCTGTATTGAGTGCCCATGCCTTATGCTAATTACATTTTTCTGTTTCTCTTTCAGCTTTTTCAAATTCCTTCATTATGCATTCTTCTTTACAGTATAGCCTCTGGCCACACTGAGCTTGGCATCAAATAACATTGTTAATACTTATTTTGCCATTTTCCCATTATCACCCTGTGCCCTTCCACACAACTGCTCTCTACTCTGCTCAATCTCTACAGCAAAAGAAAATTAGATTTTAATATCTTTTTGTTTACAATATTTCCGTATTATATGGAAAATCCACGCACCTAGCTCGGAGCTTTTCAAAATGCGAAACTCATATTATTAAAAATGTAACCATAAAAGACAAACTGAGACAAAGAATCACAAAGGTAGCCATGCAATAAATCGCCCAGTTATTGTTTTATGGGCAGCTTTCGGGCGTCAGTCCTTGATAACAAAAGGCTCGCCAATTTTTTCGGGTGGCTCAATTTCTTTTCGTATACACTTGAAACTTGTTATCAAAGTGCTTTTAGGCCACTTGAAAATGTTTCAGCATTCGCTCCGAAAAAGGTAACGAAGCATTAAATTGAAAGACCGCTCCCCTCACTGGCTATGTACCTTACGCTTTTGCCTTGTCCATTGTGCATACCTTTAGGGTACTTACATACATATTGCGAATATATTTTTTATTTGCTTAAACTTTTGCAAAAGCATTATTATTATATTGTTCGCATTGTTGTTGCTCGTTTCGGTCTAGGTCTTAAATATAGTACAGGCAACAGCAGTGAAAACAAGTTCAGTTAAAATAAAATATAAAAACAAAATAACATTGTCCAAATGAGATAAGTTTTTACTGGATTTGTATGTGCCCACACAGACCTTGGCCCCGAGTCTACCATAGGCTATTTGCATACAAAAAGTATGACCATCTTGTTTTAGAAATAATAAAGAAAAATTGCAAATTAAAATGAAGAATATTTTTTATAGTATTACCAAATATCTAAAAATTAAATTTGAATATAATTAAAGAATTTTTTTTTAATTCCATACATTTTTCAAAACTAATATATAATTAATTTTTTTTGAAAAACGAAATTTTACATTTTCTTTAAAGTTAAACTATTTAAGATTCCCGTAAGTTTCATTTGCTTTGCAACTTCTGTTCAAGGCAAATAAGAAGCTAGCATTTGCCACACAGATAATTAAATAATCTAATTTAGCATGAAACAAGCAAATCAAAGCCAAAGGCATATTTCCTTGCCAGTCATATTATATGCGCAACATAAACTGACGACAGCCAAATGACAAAATATATATAGAGCCAAAGCCACAAGCAATTATGCCCGGGCCCAAGGTGGTTGGTCTAAGCATTCACTAGTATAAATAATTATTTGCTGTCCCTGCAATTTTCTGAGGAAGCGCCCAAGAGCCTCAAAGACCGTTTGCCTGTAACTTGATTTGCCGACTCCAGGCAGCTTAGGAGGGCTTTATTAAATCTGCTTAGCATTTAGTTTCGACACTGGATGACCACACTGACCAGCTAGCCAGCAAATGCAGCTGGTGCCCACACGACCAGAACTCTATCCTCGGTCCTCCCTTGCACTTCCACAAAATAATAATAATAACAATAATTTACTATGAGACTCAATGGCATAAAATACGAGCAAAGCAAAGTTAAGTTTTGGCCACACAGCCACAAGGCATTCGTGGCTATCTGTGGGCCAAAGGACATGGCCAAGCTCCAAATGGGCCATAAAAATGTTGCCTAATTAGCCAGCAATAGTTGTGGACAGCTGCACATCGTTTTGTTTGCGCCCAAATATTTATGTGAACTAAAGGAATATAGAGGCAAGTGCACTTGTGGACTAAACTGTCAAATAAATATTTAGTATTGTATGAAAAATTATGGATAACATTTTGATATAATATTTGAACTAAGACTAAGTATAGGCATAGAAGTAATTATTAGAAGAGCTGGTACCGTAAGAATTCGCTTTTAAACTATTTATGGAAAACTCGTTTGAAACCTTTATTCTGTACTATTGAGTTATTTACCCCAGAGTGAATAATAATAATAGTATAAATATTAATAATAATAATATAAATAATAATAATAATAATAATATAAATATTAATAATAATAATATAAATGATAATAATAATAATAATAATAATATAAATATTAATAATAATAATAATAATATAAATAATAATAATAATAATAATAATAATAATATAAATAAGAATAATAATAAAATAAACAAGAATAATAATAATATAAATAATAATAATGATAATACAAAAATAACTTCCATAATTAATCTATATCTCTATATATATCTCATTCGTACACTTCAATCACAGCCTGAAATAACATCTTGCTTTAAGACAAACTGAGTAAACTTTATTAACAACTAGAGGAAATCTGTTTCAAGCTAGAGCTGTTAATAATTACTGGGCTAAATAAGTTGCAAAAATGAAATTCACGCCACAAATGTCTAAAAACTACTTTCGTCAGTTCAATTAAATGCAACCTGGCTGAAAAATAAACTCTGTCATAGCGAGTCGCAGAGGCAACTCGACTCAAATTTGATTATGTGTGCAGGAATGCCAGCCACAAGATGACGCGCACACTCACACACACACACACACACACACACACACACACACACACACACACACACACATGCATATTTGTGTATTTAAGACTATAGGCAAGGCAGAAAATCTGTTAAGGACGAACAGCATAGCTGCTGCCAGATAGCCAGACAGGCAGTTATGGGGGCTTGCGAGGGGCGTACCTGCCGCTGCAGGCAATTTTCTTTGCATTCGTTGCAAGCAAACTAACTAAATGCAGTTATCCTTCGCTTTAGACACCTTCTACGTACGGTCTGCCTCCCGCCCCCTACCAGTCTTGGTCCTTTTTGGGCATCTGTAATGTAAGCAATGGTTAAATGTTTTCATTTTCATGCCTTTATGGCTGCTGCAGCTAGGTTTATGACATCAGGAAACGCACAAAATTTATTTAATTAAAAAGTGTGTATGTGCGTGTGTGTGTGTGTGTGTGTGTGTGTGTGTGTGTGTGTGTGTGTGTGTGTGTGTGTGTGTGTGACTGTGTTTGTGTTTGTTAGTTGGTTCGTATGTACTAATGTTTGTTGTCTGTACACACTAATTGAATTGCAGGCAGTGCCGAATAAGTGCACTAATGTGTGTGTGTAGCTCTCTCCCTCACACACACACACACACACACTCTGTGTGCGTGTATGCTTGCGCTAGTATCAGGTGCGCCACGTCCTAACATATGCAACGCAAATTCTTTTTAATTAAAACGAATTTTTTTAGGTGCAAACAACAGACAGCATATCATAATGAAGTGCTAGGCAAACAGGAAAAACTACAAAGGAATATATAAAATGAACGAGCACTTTCAAGCGACACACACACACACACACAGATATGCCCAAACACACGCCCATTTTTTATGTTTCAGTCCGGCTGTCAAATGAATAGATGATATGAGAAATGCGAGCAGTTCGTCTCATGCTCTTGTTGTTGTCATTTAAATGCAAACGATAACAAAAATGTCACATTTCAATGACAATGAAAATATCAATTACAAATACATTTTACATAGCCCCAGGACACGTATGCCACACACACACACACGTGCAGGTGCATGTAACGCATACTGGACAAGTGCACAACATATGAGCTCATGGCATTTAATTAGTGTGCGTTATGTTATGGCACTTTTGCTCGAAATGATTGACAGCTATGGTTACAGTTCCTGGACAATGCCAGACTACAAACTACACTGTAATTATATTTTATATATTTAAACATATAATATAGATGAGGAAAATGTCTTTGTATTAAAATAAAAATAAAAATAAAAGTAAAATAAAACCTACAAATATTATTTTTTGAGCAAGCAGTAAAATTAGAAAAAAAATCGAAAATTCTTAAAAACAATATTTAGAAAATATTCATAAATTGCAGTTCATAAGTAAAAGTTTATATGATTTTTCTATTGTGATTTATAAAATAAAATAAATTAAACGAAATTAAAAACCAAAAAAAAATTTCATCAAGCACTAAATTAAAAAATAAAAATTGAAAGTACTTTAAAACTGTAATTAGTAAATTTTCAAGTTTTTTAAGTACGAAAATAATATTTACAATTTTTGTATTTTTTTATTATTTCAATTGAGTCAAAATTTTGACGTACAGCTATAAAGGAACCGACACACCCTGGAAAAAAGAGAAGCTCAAGTGCATTTGCAGCAGACACATACTGAGCATTTTTAAGCTCACGAAAACCTTGCATATATTAGGGCTGACAAAACTTTAACTACACAGACTGACAGACCGGCAGCTGGCGGCTGGGGGCTAGAGCCTGTGGGCTGGCTGAGCACTAGACAGCTAGACAGACACTGAACGGCAGAAGGATAGCCGGAACGTGGCTAAAGAGTAAGTGGGAGTGTAGGAGTCGGAACGCTTAGATAAACAGAACACTATGTACCGCATGCATAAAGAATTTCAATTTGAGCGGCATTCATACTCAGACATTGCACGGACGAATCTGTACGAGTCTCAGTGGACGCAGCCATTGCAAAACTATTGTTGCATACATTTAGGTGTTGCAGGCACGTACGCATACACGCAGACACACACCCGCACACTATGTAGCTATGCAATTTAGGTAGAGGAAGAGAGAGAGAGACACAAAGACAAAAAGAGAGAGCGCAAGCGAGCAAGTGCTGTCGGAGTCCGGCAGATTAATGCCGAGTCACGCAGACATCAGCGCGCAGACACAGTAGCAGTGCGAACCACGACGCTTGATTGTATTTTTATTTAATTTGGAGCCAAGGGAAGCATAGCGAGCACAAAGTTTGCGTCCTGTTTCCCCGTGCATACCCTATGGAAACATAAGGCTGGGCATGTACACGCACTTAAAGCCCAGTCAAGAATAGAGCATAAATAAGCTGTAAATGCTTAATAAGCAGCTTACAAGCAGCTTACAATCAAGTTGCAAGGAGATGGTAAGAATTTTGCAAAACAAAACTTTGCTCAACTGCATGAATTGAACTTTATTCATGCAGATTCTTGGAATTGTCTAATGAAGCAGCTTTGCCAACCGGTTGTAAGCTTCCCTTTAAAAACTCTTTCTAACATATTTAATGCCTTCCATAATTAATTAGCCACAATTATAAAGTCACAGAGCATCGCAGCGTCAAGCGCCTTCATTTCATTAACTTCATTATATTCTGTTTTTATTCAGTTTGCTTACCCTCTTTTTGTTTTGCTTATCTTGAATGTTTTTGCGTGGCTTATGGGATAATCGAGTGAAGAGTGAAGCACAGAATTGCTTCGCAACGGATAGCAGATGCAATCATTAATTGTTCTGCGGTTTACACATTACGTGCATGGTATCAAGCAGAGCTGCATTTGCGAACAATTATAATGCCAAAGCATAGATTATTATCTGAATTCCACCACACATAAATATCTATAAGATAATGCCATTACACTGGAAAACATCGAGCAGCTTTGTGTGAAAATTTAAAACGATGACCGCGTTAGGTTGTGTGTGTGTGTGTGTGTGTGTGCGTGTGGAGAGAATTGTGTGGGCGCTGCGAGCAGGTGAGACGTACACTAATGCCACTTTTATGATGATTGTTCAGTTTGAAACAGGGTGTCGCAAACGAAAAAGAGTTTAAATGGATGGGCAGACAGATTATATATTCCCTTCATTTCTCTTTTCGTTTTCTTTTACTCTTCGTACTTCTCTTGTCTTCGTTCTAAATATTTTCTTTGCCCATCTTTTCATTTGCTATTCTTATTCACTTATTTTCTTCTTTTTTTTTTTTGCTTTTATATATATATACTTTTTCCTGCTGCACTTCCTCGATTTATTTGTAAGATTAAAAATATCGGTACATATATATAATATAATATAATAAGTTTCTATAACTGACGCATCGCTGGAATTTCTGTACCCGTCACCCGTTATGTTATGCAAAAAATTACCTTTATTCTTTCGTACACACAGACATGCCGAGAGCAACGGACAAAATTAAGTTTAAAGGAATAAGGTCAAACTGTGCTGTGGCGCGATAAAGGTAAATGTAAAAAAGTGACTGAAAGATAAGCATAAATCAGTGCATAAAGCAATTACGCGAATGGTGCAATAAGAAGGCAGCAAGTAAGAGATAGAGAATGGTCAACAGCAATGAGCCATAGAGCCCAGGTGATAAGGAGTAGCCATAATGAGACTTGGCAGCCAAGGACATAATGATTGATAAACAGCCAGCACAGAGAAAAAGAACGAGTGGAAAGTAAGCGAATCAGCTGAAGACGAGACAAAACTTGCAGCAACTTCCGTTTCAGCTAAATTGTGACAAATTTAAGCGCGAAAGCGAAAGAGAGGCAGTGCGGTGGGAGGAGTACGAGCATAATGTGCATGTCAGCATTAGATAAGAGCCTGGTCGGGCAAGTAAAATGGCAACTACAAGGAAGAAAATGGCGTCTGGCATGGAACTGTGTTCGCCGGGGGAGATGTGACTACAACTCAACGCTGAAATGAGTAAGTTATTCAATTATTTATGATGCTATACGACGCAGAATGCTCGACTTACTCATTTTAATGCCGCATCGTGAGGCCTAATTGGAAATTATGTGCGGCAACTCAAATTCCGATGGGGCAAAGGAGAGACGGCAAAAAATAAAAATAAACATAAATAAATAAAAGAAATTGTGGCGAAGTCTTAAATTAAGTCATTCAAATGGGGTGTAAGAAAAACTTATAGAGTTCTACAGGACAAAAGTGGTCACAGTGGAGATGCCCTGGAATTTATTTTCTTAGCTGTAGTCAAATTCTTAATTTAAATTTGACTAAAATAAATAAATAAATATTTAAAAAAAAAATTGTACTAAAGTGAAAATTAGTTAAGATGAAAATACATTTTTCACTAATTATATTACTTAAATTTAGGCATAATATATGAGTCAGGACTACCTCTAATGTAGTTCAAGAAATCCCCAGCTGAAGAAATATTATTATCTACAGTTCATAATACCCATTAAGCATAAAAGTAAGTATCCTCATTAAGTGCCGTTCCTTGGGTAATTGAGTGTAAAATTTGTGAGGCTAATTGATTAGAAAGTTGTTGAATTTATTGTTGACCATAATCCTTGAAATGAAAGGTTTTCGTTAGCTTGCCAGCCCGTCGAGTGTTTGACATGATGCGGTTCCTGATGCCATTTACCACAGAGAACGAGCTTTACTTAACATTTTCAGCTTGTCATGCGGTCAAGGTTCTGTGCGGCAATGAAGCCTGTTCATAATTTAGCAACTGACTAAAGTTCGTTTAAGGTTGAGGGTAATGCTTTTGTTAGCAATGGCAGCTGGATGTTCTGCAAGCTATGTATAAAACGAGTGGTCGGGTTGGCAGCTGTCAAGTATAACGTAAAGTGCTTGGCAAGACCGCAAAGTGTTGAAGTGGGTTTAGTTCAGCTGTGTGACACGTTTCTGAGTAAGCAAATGTTTATGAATTCTGCCATATATTGTGGCCTGTGGTGATCCTTACTGAAGTGGAGCGAAAACAACGCAAGACAAACTTGACACATGATCCTTAAGGTGCAGACAATAAATTAAAATACATCAATCCAGTTTCGCTTCCTTACCAAAATACGTATAATAATTTGACAGTAATCAAATATATTTTAGATTTTAGCAGAAAACACAAAACTTAATTAAAATATATATATATATATACTATTGTCCATAGATATATTGTCTCTTACAAAATAATATTAAAACATAATATATTATTGAATCACACAGAAGATTATTCTACTGATATATTAGAGCTTATCATAATAGATTTTTCAGTCAGCAACTATTTTCTCCTGTATAAAACCTTTCTGAAATAGTTTCCTTATTTTATTTATTTTGTATATGCCATATAGATTTTTTAATATTTATTTCACGGTTTTCTCTAATCGAAAAACAATTCCGCTCCGCAGGGTAAATCACCAAAATCGAACAAATATTTTTTTTACAAATTCTGTTTTTTTTTTCTTTGTCTAACCTTAAACAAAATGCGAACATGAAAAATTGATCCCCAATAGCCAGAAAAACTATCCACCAAATA
The DNA here is from genome assembly GCA_035045555.1 of Drosophila fulvimacula. NCBI lineage: Eukaryota > Metazoa > Arthropoda > Insecta > Diptera > Drosophilidae > Drosophila > Drosophila fulvimacula. The sequence continues at coordinate 1,515,109 of JAWNOX010000009.1, read as the reverse complement.
GACACACTAAAAAAAAAACAGCAACTAAATAAAAAAAATAAATACAGTGACAGAGGAAACATCATTGAACCTCGACGAAGACAACCGACAAAATTCCAGGGCTCTGAAACGCAATTTGTTAATGGAAATTCAATTGAATTGAACAACTAAATAAATATAAATTTACCAGCTACACACACACTGGCACACTATAGGTAAATAAATAAAGCACGTGAGCAGCACACACAGGCAATTAAATAAATAATGAAATATATTGCAATCGAATTTTCTCACTCAACTTTTATATCACATGAAACATTTAATGGGCATATGGAACAACTAAAATAAATAAACGATCGATTTTAAGAACTCCTCATAGGAGTATAAAAACAGACAAATATTTGAAATATGTGAAAATAATTTTTGATTATCCATTTTGAGTAAATAAGAAAGAAAAACAACCGCGAACATTTTTAATATTCCACATATCAAATTACAACGCTTGAATAAATTAAATGATTGACCAAAGGTTATTACAACAGACTAGTTGAAAAATATAAGCAAATAGTATTTCACTAAAATATTTTTTGATTTATTTGTGTTTTAAAACACACCAAAAAATTTTAGCTAAAAGCTAATTGTCACTCTATATTGCATTGTTAAACAAATCCCTAAAAAAAACATTTTTGTATTAAATAAATAATAAAATAGTTTAAATAAAACACAGAAATTGTCCGACTTGAACGAAATGCAATTCAAGTAAATATACTTTAAACGCTGTCTAAGATATATATTTTTAAAGCAGCATTCAGTTAAGAGTCCAACTGTAGCCCGAAGATCTTTACATTAGGCATTCATGCGTTCATTCGCCACGCAACAATTCACATTGTTTTTCAAGCCCTTTGGGTTTCGACCAGCTCATTTGTGCCACAAACAAACATAAACTTGTTCTTTTATCGCCAATTTGTACAAAAAAAAAAAAAAAAAAAAAAAAAAAAAACAAATATACCTTGACGCAAAGGACAAGCGAGAGCAACAGCGTCAACTTTCAAGCACTGAATAAATATATCAATTTATAAATACAAGCTACAGGATATTAATAATAATAAAAGCAAAATGTATTAAAATATAAAAAAAATATAATACAAAATATTGATGGAAATTCTAATTGTTTCGATGAAATATTTTTGCCATTATGGCAATACTTACGACAAATACTTATATATACATATACATATATATACATATATAATACAAACAAAATAAAAAAAAATATATATATATATTTATTAATCCCACCTGCCTTGAACGAAAAAAATAAGCAATAAAAATGTTTACGCCGTAGGTTGCGGGAAATGGTTTCCGTTTGACCCTGTCAATAAACCTTTTTTCTTTTTATTAATATATTGTTTTTCTTTTTTTGCTGGCTGTTGTTACAATTGCGGTACATGAATTGTTGCTTCTGTTGTTGCTGTTGTTGTGTTTGCAGCATCGGAAAGCAATCCTTCAAATGACGGCAACAGCCAGAATCCCATAAACAGAGCAACATGCGGAATACCCTTAACAAAAGGCTACAATTGGCTTAAAGATTATAATAAAGCAGTGTTTTTACTACCACTATTTAAGAAATTCTTCGAATTTAAACTTTAAAGCAAAAATATTTTGTTTACTTGCTATAAAATCAAATGTAAAGGGTTTTCAAACCTTTTGCTTTTAATTGCGCGCATAAACAGATAATCCTTTGAATATTTGTATTTTCTCTTGTTCATATCAGGAGGTTAGGTTCCTTTTCATATTCTTATTGTGTTGTTAAGATACTACATTTGAAGTGTAGATAAAAAAAAAATAAGAATCCCTTTGTTAAGAAATAATCTAATATTTTTATGAACTCTCTCACACACACCGCAACTATCGGCTAATGGCATCTGCCGCTGCTTTCGTCCCATCGCACTTCATTGCCTTAACTTGGCCAATTGCCGTTCGGTATTTCATTTTATTTGTATAACATTTATGGAGCCTCAGCTCAGCCACACAGTTGTACAATACGATATTTTATTTATATGCCAGCACATTTGAGCTACGAAAGAACCACGAGTATGTTTGCCATTTCGTGGTCAATATATGTTTCATCCATATATATATTATTTATATATGTATATAAACTTTTATATATATGACTGACCCACATGGCAATCGCTGCGAGGTCGCAGCTGCCAAATGAAACTAAGGAGCACAGCAGTTGGCTGTCAGGTGGCGGCCATATTTATGATTGTATTGCAACACACAAAATGTCTGCACAGGATATGTGCTTCTCGGAATGACTGCCTATCTGGTTTGTTTGCCTATCCAACTGTCGGCTCAACTCTACTCAACTACCTTTAACATTTAGCTCAGAGAATTCACAATAATCGTAAATGTAAACATTACGCATAATCAGATATCTAAGTCAATCGAATGATGGCTCGAATTTAGCAATTAATTTAACATAAACTTTACGAAAAATATTTCCATTTTCGTATCAATAAATAAATGCAACAAAAACACAATATCAAAAAAATTATTGCTTAGCTAGAGTATTTATTTATTTTATTTATTTATTTATTTAATTTAAAGTTGGGACTAATTAAAATTAATCCAAACTGCTGAAAGCACTGGCTTGACTTGTGTTTTGTATTAATATTTGTATATTAAAGCAATTCAATATGGAGAAGAAAAAAATATTGTAATAGATATAATTTAACTAATATACATATCATGAACGTATAGGCAGTTCTCTTTATGCTATGCTTGTGCAAAGCATTTCACAACCACAAAACGAAGAGAAATCAATCATACGACATGTGCAACAACACGAAAGTCAACCAAATAAAAATAAACCGAAAAAAAAGCTGACAAAATGCTAGACGATTTTCAGCTCAGACTGGCAGACTGTCAGCCTTCCTGAACTCCTTACTTTCAGCTATTCGTTGGTATTTGCAGAGAAAACATTTATGTAAACTTTCATATTATAAGAATTGCATTGTGCATGGCTGACTATTTGTCTGTCTGCATATCTTTATGACCGAGTTTGTTTTATAGCGGCAGCAAGAAAACGACATTTGCCAATATGTTTCAGAGTTTCAGAGGGCTTCTTGCCCCTTCATCGTTGGCAGCGCCTTCCAATTTGTGTGTCGTCTCTTGAATCCCCGCCACTTTTTATTTGCCGACTGCATCGTTTTCCACTTTGCCATCCACACACTCGTCCCGTAAGTCCTTATCTGGCTGCCTACTTGTGTTTTCTTTCCATTCTCAGTTGCTATGCGGACACATTTGCTTTATTCTATTTCACACAATGATGGGATAAAAACACTTCAATTTCACAATAAATTATTATTTACCTTATTGTGTCTTTGAAGTAATAAAATAAATATCTAATTGTTATTATTTGCAAGTGTAAGAAATCTGAAAATTACTTAATGCAAAACTTGTAAAATAATATCTTCCAGCAGAAAGAAAAATTGATCAAAGTCTGTGTCAAAAAGCAGCTCAATTAATTTCTGATTCAAAAAGATAATAATAAAGTTATTTAAATACTTATTGTTTCACATGATAATTTTTAAAACAAAAAAATATTTTTGTATTTATAATATATATTTATGACAAATTTTTATGCACTTCATGTAAGTAAATTATGAGTCCATTCATAAGAATATTCAAACTTTTAATTAAAATTAATTTATTCGGATTTTATAGTTTTTTTTTTATATATATTATATATAATATATATATTCTACGCCTGAAAGTATGCAACAAATTTTGTATTCATTTATTATTATGATACCGTGAGATTATTAAATATTGGATATGTTTTTGTTAAAATGTAACGTGGCAGACCACATTAAGTATATGTATATGTATTTTTAATCAGGGTGACTGTTATAATATAGTAACTATAAATCTTGAAGTTTTATTTTAATTTTATTGGACTCTTATACAATTTTGATTTTTGTTATATATATAACTCTCGACTAGAGCTTTCTTACATGTTTTTTTTATATATATAAATATATTTCTCTTTTTTTTATATATTTATATATGTTGTTTTTTTTATATCTTTATGTATAAGGAAAGTCTATTTAAGTAGCCAATTTATCATTATAATCCAGCAGCTTAATAAAAGTAGATTCAAATAAATCTTTTCAATTCTTTTAGGCCACTTTATGTGTTGGCAATTGCCAGTATTTCTGCTGCTCATTGCCCTTTTTGGCAAATCTCTTTAGGACTCATTTCCATAACAGAACATTTACTTTGGAAATTATTGAGCTGCTCCGTGAAAGGATTTTCCCAACAAACATCACCCAGGGACAGTTTTCAGAACACACGCTTGCCAATTTCCAAATTCCCACCTTGTGTAAAAATATATATATGTATTTATATTGGTAAGCCTGTTGTGGCCTAGTTGGCCAAATGCAAGGCAAACTTATCGACCACGTTCCGTAGACTGAATACACAGCCCACAAATTCGGGTTGTTCGGCTGCCAGAACTCACATTTTTGGCCCATCTTATCTGGCCGGAGCCGAAACCAACAAAATATGTGGCCAATTATAGGTAAAACAGACGTTTTTACGTGCAGTTTGTTTTTGGTTCCTTTGGCTTCCTCTTCATGTTGTTTTCCGGTTTGCTGGGCTAATTTATGACTTGCACAGGCTGCGGGCATTATATTTGGGTCTAGTCGCATTGTTGTTCAGTATAATCATTTGCCATTAGTCAGCTGCGATTCGCCTAATCGCCGTCGGGCTTTCGCTTACTTCAAATATTTAACGCACATGTAACATTACCCATGGATATTATTTAAAGTGCACTCTAAAGGGCGGCACGTGCGCGGCAATCAAATCCCCAAGCGTTCTGTACAAAATATTAAAAAAAGAGATTTTCTCTTCCCCTACACGCAAACATATACAATTCTGGATTAAGTAGAATATTTTATTTGGCTATGTCTTTATCTCTGTTGTTGGGCATGTTTTAAATACTCAATATTATATTTGATCTTTAAGCTCACTCGCATTCGCATTCACTTAATATTTTACCAATTAAATATTACAAGGATATAATATCAAGCCTCAATTATTTAAAATTTTGTATATAAATAAAATTAATATATCACAATCTTCTGTGAATTATATTTATTTATTTATTTTTTTAATTCAGAAAATAAATCTAACTGGCGAACATCCAACTGACAGAGCGCATATGATAAATGATATATGAAAAGCATATCAAAATGCATAAACTTCGCGGTTCACTTGGCATAATTGAATCCTTCAAAATGTATTTTCATCCTGATATGTGTGAATCTAAGGCAATTCATTTATAATGTGCCAAACGGGATTTACGCATAACGGGCATACGGCTTTTAAAACTTAAAAAAAAAATAAAAGAAAAAAGCAAAAAAAAATCTGGTTGAGCTAAAAATATAACAACAAATCCCTAAATACCAAATACTTTTAGCATGCCATCATGGTAGAGATCCATTGCTAACAATGACAGAATACATTAGCGCACAGTGAATGACTCAAAGATACCCTGTAATCAGCCATGAACTATTATAAAATTTGATGAAATGATGCTATAATTGTATGAAACATACTATATATTTTATTAATATTATTTTATTTATAAAATTAATTTTTATATTAATTATTGTTTATATTAATTTTGTTGTTTATTTTTATTCATAAGAGATTTAAGCAGCTCAAATTAAATAAGTTTACGTTAATATGTTTATATTCCCCGAACTTAAACCTCTTATCAATCAAATACTCTTGATTATTAATTTGAACACAGAGTATCAGCGCACAAGAGAAAAGAATACCGATGTCAAGGTTACGCAAAGACAAAAACTAAATTTTTTTTATTTTTTGCCTAATAGGCGGCATGCAGAGAGAAAGAGAGCGTGCCCAAGTGAGAGCAAGAGAGAGTCAGCCGAAAAGGACGAATGTAGCAGGATAACAACGACAGCGACGACAACAGGAATAAAAACAAAATGTCAAATGTTGTCGCTGTTCGTTTCTTGGCCGTCTTGTCAACGTCAACTATGTTGTTGTTGTTGCTGTTATTATTATTATTATTTTTTGGAGTTGTTGTTGAAAGCAAATATTTGTGCAGTCAAATAAAATATACATATATATATATATATATATATACATACATAAATAAGCAAAATATATTGTTGGAAAAAGAAATTTTATTTGAAATTGAGGCAGCAGACAGTAGAGGTCAAAAGTTAAGCAACGCCCAAGCTTTACATAGAGCTCGAGCTCTATGCAAGCATTATCAACTATTTTGATGATGTGTTTATCAACTGTCAAATAGCTGACAATAAGCCAAATGGATTTCGCAACTTGGGGGGCCAAACAAAGCTAATATAAACTAGTGCCGTAATATTTGCATTTTTTATGTAAATATAAATTGAGGGAGTCCTCGCAAACGCAAATAAAGTAAGAGTAGAAAAATGTCCATATTATGCATAATGAAATGGATTTCTAAGGGCTGAAGTGATAAAAAAAACACTTTACATTTCTCATTTTATATAATTTTTCATCTCGTTTTTCTCTTGATTTGACCAATATTATTCCTTCTGCTTAATAAATGCAAATCAACAGGGATAAAACATATAATTATAAAAAGCAAACAAAAATCGTTTTACCATGCTGTTAAAGACAGTCTTAGAATTTGAAATAAATGATTTTTGGAATATTTTATTTTATTAAAACATTTAAATTTGTAAATACAAAATTGCAGCAAAGAAAAAACAATGTTTTATCTTATTTAATTCCTTACACAAAATATTCATCAGCAAAGCTCTTCTAAAATTAAATCAATTAGTGAAAATATTTCAAGTGAAGTGAAAAATAAGAAGATATATCTAAGTTGCTTAATAGAATACTGTCAAAAAATTCAGGCCATTTACAGCCATTAAACTGACGACGTAATTGAAATTTAGATGTGTCTCAAAATGGACCCAAACGCACAATTTAACAATTTAACAAATTCGCAAAGCCATTGAAAATCATTGGGCAGATAGAAAAGGATCATTTATAGATATAAACAAACATTTTGTTCCAGCATATAGATATACATACATATATATTTATTTGCTGTTTATGTGTTGGCTAACGCCAAAAAGTATGCTAGAGCATAAATTAACACTTACATTTTATGTGTGCACAAGACGAAGGCAGAAAAAACAACGGCAAAGTTGAGCAGACTTGTGAAACCAGATGCCAGACGCCCAACTGCCTTGACTGCAAAGATAAACTTGGTAAATAAGTAAATATATAAGAGTACAAATATATACTTATATATATATATATATACATACATACATATATACAAATAAAATATAGGATAAATATGTAGGGAAGTAAAATATACACAGCGAGCCAAGCTGGGCACTCAATTAGTCTTATTTGCTGTGCTAGTTGTGCCCAGAGGCCCAAAAACAGAAAGAAAGAAAAACAAGTTAATGTTTATTTTCATTCGCCAAGATATTTTCAGATATTTCAAGCGAAATTAATGCACACAGCTTCTCAGCACTCGTTTGTTTGTTTACTTATGGCTTTTAACTAACCATCATCGATGGACGCTGTCACAAGTCGTTTAAGCACTTAATTTGTGTGTCAAACATACATATCAAAAGTAATACCACGACTAAAATGACCAGGAATAAGCCGCTAAGACAAGACACAAGCACCACATTAAAGCCAAGTTTTGTTGCAAAAAGTGTTAAAACTCAATAAGCTGCAGTCGCAAAGAATTTAAATGTCTAGCATGAACAGTAGTAAAATAAAGAGACGTGCTGATACATACTCTGTAAATGAATATGGATAAGGAAACAGCTATAAAAATAATTTTAATTTGTTATTTTTATTTATATTATTATTATTATATTATTAATAAAAAATTTGTATATTCTTGAAAAAAAAAAATTTAAAAATTTAAAAAAAAATATGTTTATCTATTAGAATAATTTTCTATATGTATGGGTTCTATTAATAATTGCTTTATATGTTAACTAGGTTATTTTGGCTCCAAATGTTGCAGAAAACCTGTGAAATAAAATTTACAAATTAAAAATATAACAATAAAAAATATAATAATATCTTTGCTGAATATTTATTATAATATTTTCTTAAAAGTATATATTTCGTTCTCTATTAAAAAAAAAATATATATAAATATATATATATAATAATGTTAAGTCAATTTTCAAATTAAAGTTTCATTTTTCTGTCAGACTTTTGTCTATTCCCTATGCTAGAGCATTATGGTACTTAATTTTGGTTATATATATGATGACTATATTAAATATTTGCCTTACTGTTGCAACATAGAAGAACTTTCACGATATATTAACTATATCCTAATATCGCCAGCAGCACACTTCTAAAAAATACAGGATATTCTAAAAAGGAAAATAAAGGCAACCACTTTAAAAAAAAAAGCAAAAAGAAAAAATTCACACAAGTTTTGCGGTGAGCGATTTTATCTGCAGCGTGGAAAATCCTTTGCTTGGCACTGTAAAAAGGTGTTGCCCGCAACCGGAACGCGACAGACGAACGCCAAAAGCGACACAGACGGTCCGATCCGCCGTCGTCAGAAACGAGCCAAACAGACCAAAGCAACCAAGACTCAAACCACCCAAAACAGAAACAGAAGCAGAAGCAGAAGCAGCCTGGCGCATTGTTGACTCGTCGTCTTGAGAGAGGGTCGGATTGGGTTGCGCTGGGGATTGAGTTGGAATCGAGCCTTTGGTTTGAGTTTGAGTTGCGGGTTAGAGGCTGCTTGCTCGCGATTATGTGTGTCAAGTGGACGCCGCTTGGGTGCACCCAGCCAGGACATTCGGTTCCAACTTGCCACGAATTGTTGCTTCTCTGTCTCTCTTTCTATCTATCTGTCTGTCTGTCTGTCTGTCTGCCTGTCCTCATGTCTGCCTGCCTGGCTTTCATTCATTTGGCTCGTCTTGTGGCAGGTCGAAAGCAAATCGCTAAAGTTTACGCCGGTGCGTGGTTAAGTCCTTGGCGTTGCTTATAAATAAACAGAGCACAGGGCACAGCAGGCAGCCTTGTTTTGAATATGATTTAATTACTGCTAATTGCTGCCCTCTACTAATTAGTGAAAAAGAACTCCCCACTTCTCATCTAGTATTCTGTACAATTCCCAACTCTGTCAGTGCCTCTTCCTTCTTGATTCCGCCTTTGTTATTGTTGTGCAAATGCAAATGAAATTGGGTGTGAATTGAATAGCTAATGAGCATTTGCTTTTGGCACTGTTACACTGATTGGCATGTCTAAGTCCCAGCGATTTCCATTTGATTGTTTTGAGCCATGTGAAAACATAAAGCTTTACTAATTATTTAACATGTTTAAAAGAGAGTAAAATCTAATTAATAGAAATTGCTGTCATGAATTTGTGGATATAAATCTGAATTATGAAGCCTGAAGCTAAGTTTAGACCAAGTTAGCTTGCTTAGCTAGCTTATATAATATAATATAAAATGCACTTAATTGTTGTATTAATAGAGTTACATCTATTATTAGACTACTTAATATTTTATTAATTAATATTTCATAAAATTTCGAAATTGTGGCTAAGAATAGCTGAAGCATAACATTACATTGAGCAAATTGTGGCTTTGTGGTTACGGATCTCGGATAGATAGAACATTGATACGTATATGGAATTAAGATTGTGTATACTCGTCCATGAAATGAAATGAGTATATCAGTTTCATGCCTTGCCATTTCGCAACTATTGAAGCTGGCAAATTTTGATCTAATACACAAAGAAAATATATTTATGTAATATATGTAATAGACTTGAAATATGGAGTATAAACAACAGCCTAAGTACTTTTTCATCATCATATATTATATGCCCACTGTGGCATATCAGAACTGAAAATATTATTAAAATAAAAAATAAAATCAAAATCGACTGTTATATCAGCAGTCGCTTGAGCCCGACTGCAATAATCTGGTTTCCTTTTCAAATATTTCTTTGAAATGAATTTTTTCTATTTATATTAAATGTGTATGTAAACAAAATTAGCTTTCAATGTTCTGTATGACGTCAAATGTTGATCATTCGATACGCATGTGATAATCTGATACGTGTTAGCTGCCCAACACGCCCGACTACAACTATTTCCGGTATGCACAAAACAACAAGTCTTATCACAGTCCAAATGGCAATTTGGGCCGTACCTAATAAATCATTTCTTCCATTGGGGCTAAGCGCAGATTAACGATGAAAATAGCCATAAAAAATAACAATAAATAGACACGAACCCGATGATTCGGTCACAGTGATAGTGAGTGAAAAGTTGTACACAAATGACAGCAGTACAACAGCAACGGCAACGGCAACGGCAACAGCATTTGATGTGTGTACACGTGGAAAACAATAAATATCCATTAAGTTGAGCTGCTTTCATTAACGGGTTTAGGCACTACGGCAATGCATGGATAAGCACATATACACACACATACATATATGCTCGCATGCCATATAGTACACACGTATACGTAATATCCAGAGATGACAAGTTGGCACTAATACACATACTCTCTCACTTAGGGGCTGTCAACGTTTCATGCACCTGTCGTAAAAATATTTGCACAAAATATTTTAAGCCGCATTTTGACAAAGGACCCAAACTAGTGCACAGCCTTAACACAGGTGAGTTTTGGCATCCCCAACCAGAAGGAATACTAGCTGAACAGACCCTCTGACCAGCTTCTATCCACAGGACATCCCTGTGCAAATATGACAGCTATTGTTATGCCATGGGCCACTGCCAAACCGAGCCGAGCCGGGCTTATCTCCGTTGGCCTCTGCATGCTGTCTAAACAAATAGGCGTTGCATTTTGCCTGCCAAATGGATTATGCAACAATGTTGCAACAAATGCTGCCACAAAATTTTGCACAAAATATCACAAATTTGCGGTTGGCTTTTATGCACCAGTCTAAATACATAATATTAATATCTGCTGATATTGACGTGGCGTTCAATAAAAATTTCGCAAAATATTTCTAAAGCTGTGCGCTTTTATTTTGAAAGCGTAAATATAAATGCGTTCAAATTGTATAAAATGCTATTTTTGTTCTCCATGATCGCATTTCACAATATTTTTCCCCATTTGTGGCATGCATATGAAATAATTATGTAAAATGCCTGGAATCTTCCATGTTCAGTTTATTTAAATTTTATAAATATATTTCCATTCTCCATACATATTGAATAAGAAATTTATACTTTCATTTATATTATATTTTGCATATCAAATATTTAGACTGATAATAATAAACTATTATTTTTTTAAATACTTTTTTTGCATATATATATATATATATATATATATATATATATATATATATATATATATATATATATATATATTTCTGTATATATTTTTTTATATTATTCTTTATATTAATTTTATATCTTTATATATATATTTTTTTATATTGTTTTTTTTTTTCAATATATATATATATATATATATATATATATATTTTTTTTTTTTTGTATAATATAATATATATAATATCTTTTTTTTAATATCTTATTTTCTACTTATTTTTACGGTTCAAATAATTTGTTACTCTTAAATATTCTCAACTATTATAAATAATAATTATATATGTATTGTTTAAAGCATAATATCTTGAATTAGAACAGAATTATATCTGCAGCTGTCAATTCAGCTCTGTTCTTCTGTCTATCTATCAGTTTATTTGTATGCAAGTGTCTATGTGTATGTCTATCTATCTGTCATAGATACGCGTCCAATTTGTAAGCTTTAACAGCTCGCAACTTGAAATTTAATACCATTTATAACACACGTATATCAAGTTCACTTGAAATAATCGTTACCTTTCTAATTTCCGAGAAATTGATTGATTATTACTATTAAATTTCCAATTACATTTAATTAAACATTTGTATTTTTTTTTTTACATATATATATTTTCAATAGTAATAACAAACCCAACCTTCTAACAAGCATCCACTTCCATAACTCTTAGTTAATTTGACGTAAGTCGCTTCAATCAACAACTTCTCACACTCACACAATCGCTGTGCAATTGGCAAGTCACTTAATTGCGGCATTAACCGCAAAACATTCAAATGGGGGAAGCGTGCGACCAGTGGAACAGCAGAAGGGTTACGGCTTAAGGGTTGTAAAATGCAAGCCATCAGCCCCAAATTCCCACACAGAAATGCAGATTATGAGGAGCAAGTAAATTTGTAATTTGTTTTTTTTTTTTTTTTTCAACCGCAAACAAAGAAAAACAATTTACATCCAAATAAACTGTTAGGTTGCTCAATTAGCTGTGGTTAGTATATGCATATGAGTTGATGGACAAATAATTAAATTATGCCTTAGGCCAACTGAACTCACACTTGCTAACGCAAATGCATGCGATTGCAACGTAAACAGTGTTTACCACAAATTAGGGTGGCTCAGTATGTTGAAGAGTGTTCGTTGCCCGAGTAAGTATCGGAGTTTGTGTTGTGCTCTGGTCGTTGCTTTCACATTTTCACATGTATGCTAATTTGGCAGCCAGGACGTATGAGATTTTTGGCTTTGTCCAACAGTTTGACAATGGACATTCTTTTCGGGCCTTCGGCTGACTGGCAGGGGAAGTTATTTGCTGAGCGGATATTTCTGTGGCCATGTTGTGCTATCTGTGGCCTATGTATTCTGTGTTCAGTGTGGGTTCCGTGTGTAGCTGCGTCGAAAATGTTCACCACGCATTATTTTCATATGTCTGACTGTCATTGGGAATGAATCTGCGGCTGTTATGCGACCCATTTCAATGCGGGGCTGTCGCAGCTTCTCTGGTTTTGTCTGCTGTGGCTTTTATGCGAAATTGCTTTTTTCGGCATTCGGCTTTTGGCAGTTTATTGCCAACCATGATTGTGTTTTGTTTGCCAGAAGGGCGTCTGTAACCCCATCCACAGCATTGGTAACTCCATTTCGAGCGCACATAACCGGCTAAACAGTGCAATCGAGTTTCACATTTACGTACTTATCTCATTTACACAGACTTCATAAAGCAGCCCATAAAATGGCGATAGCTTGCCTCCGCCGAATAGTTATTCGTTACACTTTGATATCAATCTTATTGACAGCTGTTCTACTTTATTAGTTACATTGTAGTCCTTAAAGAAACTGTAGTACTTCTAGAAATTTGCTATAATTATAGTAAACCTAACACATGGATTATATAAATACATTTTAAATAGAAACCCCGTAAATAATATTTTTTTACATTTTTTAAAAACATTTTTATTTATTTAAAAAAAAAAATTTATTTTTATTTTTATTATATTTTTTATTTTCTCATTTTTTATTAAAGTAAATTAATAAGAAAAGAATTTATTCCTCTCAGAGGAAATTCTATAAATTTGGTATAATTTTATAGTAAACCCTAAACAAGCATTTTATTTATTTACTATTTGTATTTGTATTTTTTTTTTTGTAATTAATCACGGACTTACTTATATGTAAAATTTGAGCAGCAATGATATTGTCAACTCTCTGCAGACAAGTCAATTAAAGTAATTAAATTTTGTGAACAACGTGCGACAGGTGAGATTCCCAGAGATGAAAATGAACAGACAGTTGATTCGCCAACTGGGACGAGCAGGCAAAATGCCAAAACTCGGTCAAATCTGCCGCTCGTATTAATAGAAGGAAAACACCTGAACGGCTCGATATGCGGTTGCAGTAGATGCATCATTTGGCATATGGCATTTGGCATTTGGCATTCGGCATTCGGCATGACCTGGGCGGAAGTTGAGAAAGCCGATGTAAAAAGTTGCAGCTGGATCCAAGAGTTGTGCAAGTGTAAAGTGCATAAATCGAATTGAAATGAAGGCATCAAAGGCAGCTGAAATTAAAACCAGGCACAAAGCAAGAATACTTTACGGCAAATGCTGTAGAGAGCGCTCTGTTGGCCGCATTTGCCACATGCCACTCCCATACTGGCCTGAATGGGTGTTTGATGAACCCAGCTGCTGTTATGCATATGCCCCACTCGATTGAACTGTTACCAAAAGTAAAGCAGGTCATATGGAAATCTTTTCTCATTCGACTTGCTACCACAATTTCTCATTTCTTTTGCATGTTTTTATCCCTACGAATTCGATTTTAATGCTATTCCCAAACAGCTCTAACGGAAGCTAGAAACTGTGCAATGGAAACACAAATGCAAATGCAAATGCAAATGCTATAAAAGTCATTAGTACTTCGCTTTATTGCTGTATTTTCGCTTAAGACTTGGATCTCTTGCGCAAAACTCTGAAATCAGAACTTAGGTTTTATGAGATTTTTCATGTTGTTTATCTCAAGACTATCATAAGATTTACTTTAAAAAATTCAGTTATTATAGCCTTAAAACCAGTATAATTGCTTAAGAGCAAAAGAATTGCTAATTGAAGTACTTAAGCAGCCTTAAGTGCGCATATATATTTATAAATCAGTTAAGATCTGCCAACTGTAATTGCAGTAAAACATTAAAAATATTCTGTTAAAATACAAAATGTGAACGCAACTCGAAAGATGAAAGCTGTGGCAATAGATATATGGCCACAATCCGGCACTCAATGAGAACAACTCAAAGAGATACCGACATCTATTACATATAGATATATATATATATATATATATATATATATATAATGTAAGTATGTATATATAAATTCATAAGGTGCCGCTACTTCATGAAACAACTCGACTCGCTGCTGCATCTTTAATGTTTGCCACGAGGCTGATTTATATATGTGTTTTCCAAATTTGGTTGCTTTCAAGTTACACAATTCAATTAAATCAGCAACAGAGCTGACCTCTCAGCTCTCTGTATACATATATATATATATATATATATATATATATATATATATATATATATATATGAGTTATCTGTGGTTTCATTTGCATGTTCATTGACATTGAAATGCGTTTCATGGTCCGTTCACTTCTTTAGTCAGTTAATTGTTTGTCTGCGCTTCAAATTTTATTCAAATTGAAAGAAGCTCAGAAACATAAAGAGATATACACATATACGTATACTAGATACCTATTGAGAGACATATCAAGTGGCTAACTATTTCAGCACTTCGATTGCCAAAAATAACTCAACATTGAATTTGTTAACCTTGAATTATTTAAACATATTTGCGTGGTGTTATTTATTTAAGCTTCCAATTGAATGTCAATGCTGAAGCGGAAGTTTCTTCTTACAAATTCGACTTGTCTGTCAAAACACGATTATCTCAATTGCTTGGTGTCTGACTATCAGATAATTGCTATGTATTGTGCTTAGGTATCATGAAGCGGAATTAATTGGAGCGTAGTTCACCTGAAGCGACTTTAGCCTAAGGAAATTAGTTTATGTTCTGTTTTGTTTATTCACCTATTTTAATGAAAATCGCACTTAAGCTAAAATAACTGAAGCATATAGTTTAAAATGCATAGATGATAATAACCAAAATAATTATTTTTCTTATAATTGAAGGGCAGCTTCAATAACAACAAATATAAAATTAAAATAAATTACTGCAAATCTGACATCTGCAAAAGCAGAAATTTATTTAATTAATTATTTAATTTAATAAACAGCTTTTAGCCTTCAGCGTTGTTTCTTTTTCTGTTTCAGCTTAAACAAAAATCTTAATTACTCAACTTTCCGTTTTTAAAAACATATTCAAGTTTTGCACTCACAAATAATTCATGCAAAAATATATAAATAACATTTTTAACGTATTAAATGGGTCAATGAGGCGGAAATGCGCCGAGGTTTGTGTTGCAAAAAATAATAAACAAAAATTAAAGTTAAAACAAGGGAAAAACAATAAAAAAATATTAAGTTTTTCTTTGTATGTTTTATTCATTTTTGTTTTCTCATAGTATTATTGTTTACCTTATGAAATTTTCGCTGAGTATTGAGCTTTTTTTATTTTATTAAATTAGCAGTGTTTTCTACTCTCGCGATTGGCTTTGTTAAACTTGAGTTGGCAGCCCTTATTGCACTTGTTCCCCTAATCAGCAATTTGTTTATTTACATATATTTTAAATTATTTATTTTCAATTCATTTTGCCTTGATGCTTATCTTATGTAAGAACAATAACACTATCTTGCCTGAACGCAAGAAAATAACAGATCTTTGCCCTTTTATAGCAAAACCGACCGACCGACTGTTTGTAGCGATCAAAAGCAACTAAATCGTTCTGCGAATTTCTACTGAAACTCATTCTACTCTCTAAAAAATAAATAAATAAAAATATGAGTAAATAATACAAAATGTTATGAAGCTGAATTGTAACTAATATTCGGAAATTACTGATTATCAATTGCATTTAATGAGAGTTCCGATGAAAACGTGTCATATAACCGCCTATTGAAAGCCCCCCAATCAAGTACTATGCATTAATTGTAGTCAATAAACACGAAACTAATTGCAGTTCACAAATCATTTTTAAGAGCTGCTGCTACAGGTTGATCTCTAGAATTCGTGCACAGACCGAGTGTAATAAATGCTTATTTAAACAGTTAGTTAACCGCATCTTATCGGAAGGGGCAATGAAAATAAATTCTATCTTAGCTGATAAGCAAAGTGGGAAATTTTTGTATTTTTTTTTTTTTGTTCTTTTTTTTTGTAGGAAACTGTTCATCATCATTAAAAATTTAATCTTTATTTTTGTTTGTAAGTTATTTAGAATTTTTTTATTTTATTTATTGAAACACTGGAGCTATTCATCTAATGCATTTATTATACATAGAAAAGCCAAAAAAAAAAAATAAAAATTCTTCTTATTATTTAAAAATTGTTTTGCCCAAATCTTTGTCACAGAATTTAAATGAATTTTCATCGGCTTGTATTCATTGAGATTAAGATATTCCCATCTTTCCACTAACAAACATTTATAACTCAATTAATGTTGCCGTAATCCACATTTCTTTGCTCTTAACCCACATTAAAAAACAACATTATAATAACAATTTCTTTATAGATAAGTGAACAACACGCTTATAAGGTTGCTGAACTTTTCGGTCTATAGGGAGGGAATGTTGTAATCAGAGTGCAATTAACAAATCTACGGCATGAGATAAACAAAATGAAAAATGCACGAAAATATATACACATAGACGAAGCGCCGTTGACCAAACACATTAGCGGCCTGCTAATGAAAATCACAAATTATCAGAGAGTACCTGGCAGATTCAGCTGAGAGACAAGCGAACCAATTGCCAAGCTGAAAAAAACGTATCCCACAGATACACACACACACACACCGTTAGATAGTTATGTACAGTCAATCAATTTGCTAAATAATTTTTCAATTTACGCACAAATGGCATACTAATGAGCCATATTAAATGTTAGATTTATGGCGTCATTCCCAAAAGACTGTGATAAATTTAGAGCAAGCTAATGAAGAGCCGCTCAGAGCTGGAAGCAGTGATGAGGGAACTGGAACTGGAGCAAAACAATTAACAGGTGCGATAATTCTCAATTACAGTTAGATGCACTCGATTGAATGCTAATCGAAATAGTGTCTCAATTTCCTTCCTTGGAGTACCTCAACTTGAGAGAAAATTTTAAGAAGACACTCTACAATCAATATTCAATGCTTAGACAATATATATATATATATAAATATATATAGATTGAAAATTATATAGGAATTTTCTCTAATCTATTTGTATTTATATTTTTAATTTCTTATAATATATATATATTTTTTTTTTTTTTTTGTGTATAAGAAATTTAAAATATATAAAAACATTCCTATATAATTTTCAACCTATAAGAAAAATTTGTATTTGATGGATTTGAAAATTTTTTGAATACGAAAAATCCATTTTTTTCTGATTCAGTAATTATAATAATTTTTATTAATTATTATGTTATATTATATGATATATTCTTAACCAATTCAATATAAATTCAAATTAGATAAATCTATAATATATTTTATGTTAGGGTATTAAACTTTCCTACTTCAACGTTCGTTTTTCCGCCTTGCCTATAATTCCACTGTTAAAAAAAAAACATGTTATGGGACTTGAGTTAATTTATTTTTGTATTTGGTTACAATTACCGAGTGGAAATTATCACCGTGTAGCTAAGTAGCTATGAGCGTGACTGGAGCCTGGTACTCGCATCTATAATATATATATATACAAAATTACAGTTACGACACTTTTATCGTCGAACACACGCTGACTAGGCTGTGATTCAGTTTCATTAGCATTGGTACATGTTAATAAACCTATTTCCAACATTGCTCTCTAGATCTCGTGATTGCCATATAAAAATGGCAGCACAAATATTTTGCATGTTCATGCGAAATGACCCCCATTTGATAAGCCAGAATTCTAGAGTATTGGCATGTATGAATCGTTCTGATTATTATAAGTTGAGAGCATTCGCTATATGAACCATCATTTATATAACATGCACATAAACAAATCATATATATAATAATTAGTCATAGACATATAGTAGAATTTCATCTTTATATATGTACATAGTTATTATCACTTACTTCTTTAGAACAATATCACTGGTAGAGATCTGACTTAAATACAAAAAGAATGCATTTCTTTGAAATTTACCATTTGTAATAATTTCTAAATATAATAACTTATATCCCTAAATAATCGATAGGGAAAACTAAAAACTCATATTGCATTTTCAAAAATTCGAAAACATTTACAATTTTGAATTTTAATTTGTTTTATATATTTTTTTAAATTTATTTATTTTATTTTATTTTATTTTAATTATTTTTAAAAATTGTAAAGATACAGATATTCCTGGTTTAAAGACCTTTCATTTATTCCAAAGACCAGTTCCCTAGTCTCAGCTTTTTTTTATACTTTAATTAAACTGATTTACAATGTTTTTACGTTTACTCAGTAAACTTTATACTCTGTGCTTCTTGGCTGCAACTTTGCTTAAAAATTTTTCAACAATTTTGTTGGTTTATATATATTTCGGGTACACTTTTTCAAGCTCCCATGCACTTTGAATGAATATTTTTCATCATTAACTTTTGCCTGTGTCTTTTGGCTTTGTGCACTCTACTTATCTCTGCTTTTAAGGAATGAAAATACAAATTTGTGTTCGCTTCGTTTTCGTTCCTCTGAAATTCTTTTGACTGCAATTTTATTTGTCAGTTTTGGGCGTAAATATAATTAATTATAGCATTTTATTTACCATTTTCCCCGTTTAAAGCTCACATTTATTAAGGCTTACCTGGAAATAAAAATATTATAAATTGATTATTGTTATAACTGATAATATGTCAATAAATGCATTTATATTATAATTATAATTAATTACGCAAGCAATGAAAGGGCTTAATGAGCATTATTGCATAAAACGGTAAAGTTGTACATTAATTGAATTCCAGTCAAAAGATAATATGCCCCTACAACAAAGTAACCCATATAATAACTGTCTGCCCGGCCTCTATAATACGTATACGTAACATAGTATACTCAACTATTTACTGTGGTGTGGTGGTGATGTGCACCACTAAGAGCCAGGCACCATGCGCTAGGCATCTGTCAGAGAAATGCAAATGCAAATGCAAATGCAAATGATAGACAGCAGAAGCAAGTGCATCTCATGGCACATTAGTTAAACTGAAGTAGAGTTTGTTCTAAATTACACGACTCAACGCTGATATACCACTCAACTGTATACCTCTCTCTCTCCGTCTAAATAATTTTGAATATTAAATTATAACATCTTTAACTTCACATTTGAGACATTCATTATATTTCAAATATATTGAATATATTCATTTTTCGCTAAACCTTAGGTGACTTCCAATAGATTGTTACAAGCCAAATATACCCTTTGCTTATAATTCATGTGCGGATATAAATATGAATTACTTGCATATTAGAGCATATGTGGGGTTCTTGTAGCTACACTAAAAGAAAGCAAGTTTGAAGCTCAGATAATATAACAAATTTTATATTAATTATAAGATAATACATATTTATTTATTTATGTTGAAAAGTAAAACGAATTTTTTAAATAATTTTTATTTGTAATACATAATTATAAATTAAATTAAATTTTAATTTAATTAAAAAAATTAATTAACGTAAATTTTACTTTTAATTAAAATATTAAATTTATTTTAATTAAGAAATAAAAACTTCAAACTAATTTTGTTATTAAGTTTTTCGCTCTGTGCACAGCTTTAGTTGAAGCTTGGTCGTATTTTTGGTTGCTGTTGCATTTGTAGATCTTGTGTATGGTTTCAGACCAATTTCAATTAGCAAGAGTGAAGAGCACTCCTAGACGGGTATATATGCATAATACTTACAGCTTACAGTTATATATATTATATGCTGTGTTGTGTCTGCCAGCGAATGTTAATTACGCAATTGACTTAATAAGCCATAGCGTAATGGCAACAACTACAACTACAACAACAACAACAACAACTGAATGGTGGCTTCTACCGCCATTTCCCATTTGCCATTAGCCTTTTTGCCCATTTGGCCAACACGGCTCGAACGACATATATGACCAACATTATAATTATGCAGATTTGAGCAGCAATTTAAGTAGACTTTTCGTGTTTCGGCCAACAAACCGCTGCACTTGTCGAGAGGGCCGGACTAAGAGTTGCCATAGCATCCATATGGGACGAGGAATCTAATCTATGTTAATTGTTCTCTAGCTATCTGTATGATATATGAGAATAAATCAAATTCCAAATTAATAAATTCAATCTGTAGTCAGCTCTTTTATGACTAGAACTAAGAATAGTCCCATACTTGAAATTAAAAATATAATCTATAAGTTCAAACGGCTTTCAGGAATCCTCTTGATGTTCTATAAATTTACATTTAACCACAATACCCATTCGAAGAGCCTCTCCTCTGAGTATAAAAAACTTAAATACAAATTAGCCAAAAACCGCCAACAGCTGGGCTAACACCTTTCTCTACAGAGGCAGCCTGTTGTTGGTCGGGCGGATGGGGTTTGGTTTGGTTTGTAGGCCCGCCCCCTTTTCGTATTGTCTTACACTTTATGCTCATTTACATTTAAATGAAATTCTTTAGCTGGAATTTATTTAACGTACTTTTTTTTACTTTTTCCCATGTTTATTTTTTATTAATTTATTTGCTTGGAATTTAATTAGTTTTAATGTTTGTTCGCCTGCATTCTGTTGCCAATTTTATTCTGTTATGTTTTGTTTTCCTTCTGTCCCTGATGTTATATCGCTCATTTTGTCTCTTATCATGATTCATGCAATTTACGCATAGTTCAGTGTTTTCTTCTTCATCTCATTTTTATTGTGCAGCTCGTGGATGCTATTTTTAAAATTGCTTTACTTTTTATTGTTGTTGTTGTGGCGCAATTAGCGTAATTTTATTTAAATTGCATAAGCGCATGCAAAGAGTTGTTGAAGTACATAATAAATTGAATAACTTTTTGTATAATTTATAGAGTAAGAGAGTATGAGATTTAAAGAGAGATTTGTCAGGGACAATTTTAATTAAGTAATTACAAAAATTATTCATATAAAATAAAATAAATAATAGAATCAAAAGTATATTTTTGAAAATATATTTAAGTGGCAACTAAACAATCAGGCTATAAATAGAAAAAGTAGTTAATAAATCAAAAATTATATATATATATATGTGGTAATACTTTCAGCGTCACGCAATAAACAATATTTTTATTGCTTTATATGAAATATTAATAAAATTTAAATTCAAATTGTTATTCAACTTTACTTCACACAAAGGCCAATGCCTTATCAATTTACTGACAGGTTTTACGTTTATTTTAAGTACATTTCGTGTCTCTTATCAATAGCTGTGTATGTGGCTGTCTATGAGTCTGTGTGATTCACATAGACACAGTCTTGACAACAAATTGACTTCAACAACAAATACTTGTATTATTTAGCCTATGATACGAATGAATTAAAATCAAACAAAATATATGGCGAAAGTTTGAACAAGCATCGGTGGTTCAGTGGTAGAATGCTCGCCTGCCACGCGGGCGGCCCGGGTTCGATTCCCGGCCGATGCAAAAATAATATTTTGAAATGAATTTTAAAACTGAAATATTAATATATTTTGTTTCGGACTTGCGTGTTCATTGATAAATAAATTCCTAAAGTACGCCATATTTCGAAATAAATACATTTTTCACTTTACAATGGGTAGAAATATAAGCATATTCTACATTTTACAAGCAGACCCAAAAAAAAAAAAAAACAAAAATATGAAAATATAATATTTTGGCAAATTCAACCGCAAGCCGCCAGTGGAGAGGGACAAAAGTTTTCAGCCAAATATGATTTGTAGCAAAATTTATACAAATGTGGTATTATATTGTGGTTGTGCCAAAAAGGGACCAGGAAACACAAAAAGGGAGACAGAGTGCATATGGGCAAACATGATGTGGGATCCCATTGTAATCCATTATTGACTCTATTACACAGTCCTAATTTGCGGTCATGTTGAGGTGGTAAAGTTTTTGGAGATTTGACCTATAAATGGATTTCAAAGCTGGGAATAAATAATCAAGTAATGTATTAGAAATAGAACCCAGCTGATTATATATTTGTTATTTTAAAAGAATCACTTTCGATAAGGAGGGAATAGACGTATGGAAAATGATAGCATCATTGTGATTAACGTAGGAAATAAAATATGATGGCTATATACATAAAATTTGTGTTTTTTAAATAATAATAATAATTATAATGATAATAATAATCATAATAATAAGGATAATAATAATGGTAATGATAATGATAATTAAAATGGTAATGGTAATGGTATTTGTAATGATAATAATAATGCTAATGAAGGATCTAAATTTAATGATAACGGCGCCTAATACGAATACTTCTGATTAAGTTAACGATAATGCTAATAATTCTAATGCATTTACTAATGATTATGCTAATGCTTATTCTTATGCTAATGTTTATGCTAAAGGTAAAAACTACGATTATGAAAGCAATTCTAATTATTATGATTTTATTGCCAAATATACCCAATTTGCAAATCGGTGAAAAGGGTGTATTAAGTAACGAGTTAAGTACTTGTTGTAGTTATTAGGTTTTTTATTATTGTTATTGTAAGCCTATCGCTAGCTACAGCGTAATTGCTTTCGGTCTGACTGGCTGACTCGCCCCATTCCGAGACAAGCCCCAGACAACAGCAGAGAATTGTATCTAAATTCCAACCTCCCGTCTACATTGAAAGAACCCCAACACGATAACCAGTTATGAATTCTAACGCATGTGGGAATTATTATACAGTTGCAGTCCCCAAAAAGAAAGAGAGGAAAAAAGGAGAAAAAACAACGACCCAAGGGTAAAATTAATTTCACGTTGTCAACAATATTTTTGCATATACCGAAACAGATACCAAAAGACAACAGAAGCTAAACAAGGAAAAGAGTTAAGAGGGTGTGTCTATCTGCATATGTGTGTGTGTTTTCAGTCCCATACAATGGGGTTGTAACTTTTAATTAGAAACTCTTGCTAAAGTCTCTAGGCGCTGTCGCTCTGCCCTGGTCAAATTGTAGCTCAACGTTTTGTTAATTTGTGTAATCGTTAGTTATGTTGGTATTTTGATGGTCATTATGTCATTTAAACTGATAGTTTAGTGCCCCAAGAACAAGTGTCTAATGGGTTAAGTGTGTGCTTCAAGAGTTTTAAGTGTATCGCCAAAAGGTTGTGGTAAAAAGTTTCCCAAACTACAAAAGTTCCAGTTCACCATGAAAGCAGCCAATTGTCTACAGTCGATGTGTGTTTCTTATATATTATGGATGGAAGCAAACTGTATAGAACTTAAGAACGTTTTTACTAAGTTGTTTACTAATTCCATTAGTAGAGTTTTAGAGAAGTTAGCTCAAAGCTTTGACTCTTTCATAAACTTTCAATTGTTAAAATATAAGTTTGTGATAAATTCTATGGAATTTCAAGGTAAGGTAGTTTAACCTTGTTGAATATTATAAACTTAGCTTGATTGGTAGTAAATCGTTAAGAAAAGTAAAACAAATTAATCGAAAGATAATCAGAGACTAGCACAAAGTTCGAAACAGAATGAAAGTTTTCCTAAGCTATTTAATGAAGCATCGGTGGTTCAGTGGTAGAATGCTCGCCTGCCACGCGGGCGGCCCGGGTTCGATTCCCGGCCGATGCAAAATGATAGTTTTTGTTTTTTGTTAATAATGATTTCAAAATTAAGATCAGCTCACCACGAGACTTAGAACTACTTAATAGTAAATAACTCGAAGAGTAGAAAATTGTTTTATACGCAACAAAAAATTTACTTAAATTTTATTGCCTATAGGGCAAGCGCTAGAAGACATATGGCCCGTAAAATTGGTAAGACATATTTCAAAGTGGCCATAAATATGCGAGTTATTAGAATAAGCTCACATTGCATGTGGCCATAAATCTTAAAGTACATTCCACTAAGCCACAAAAAAGATGTCCTACAAAATATCGTCCGAACCAATCAAAACACTATGCTAACAACTTCCGCATGCCACACAAAAATAAAACCAATTGAAAAACTAAAAAAAAGCTAAAAATTGAGAAGATAAAAAACAAAAGTGAAAATCCTGGCCCTGACCATAAACTAGACTATGAATTTGAATGCAGCCGCCGCAGCAGCCGCGACAACGACCAAAAATGTCCAGCCCAGAGTGCCACAAAGTGTGACAGGCAGTTGCTGTAGCCTTTAAAATTGGTCGCTTTAATTACAAAAAGTTTTTCGTTTCGTGTGCCACTTGCACACTTGCAGCACGAAAAGGACACTCGAAACGGATATGTCAGTATATAGTATGTATATATAAATTGAGCAGCAGGATGAGCAAAAGCGCACAAGTTTTTGTTCATTGCAAATTTTCACTGGACTTTTGTTGTCCATTAATTTAAAAAGAAAAGCAAAAAAAACAAAAAAAAAAATACCTCGAAATGTTCTTCATCTTTTGAGCAAAGTCTACAGTGAAGTGAAGTCTACAATTTTGAAGCTGGGCACATCAAACAATCATTAGCATCAAGTGCAGACGAGAAAGTTTGCGCAATTTTTTTACACTGGTCGTAAAGGATGGAAAGAACAAAACACTTGATAAATAACTATATATAGTCGAAGAGTTTGGCATCAAAATACTCTGTTATAATCAATATATGCATAATATAAGCTCAGGCGATGTTTGTATGCTTGCAGAATCGAACTGAACTGAGAGATAAGAAGATGATCTAATATAATAATAATATAATAATATTATATATATATTAAATTATATTTACACTAATCTAAAAACTTACTCATATAAAGGGTATACAGCTAGTTTATCAAGTTTGCTTTCCAAAGAAATATTGATGGCTGGCTGGTCCCATAGAAGACGTATCTCCCTCTCTCTCTCTCTCGCTCTCTCTATCAACTTGAAGCTTTTGTCACATTTTCGTTTGCCTTTTCAACAACTTTAATGAAGCACACTTAATTAATCTTAAGCTGTAGCTGCACTTTGAAATGAGTTTTTGCTAATGCGCACGAACTGTGACAAGGAGCAAAGCGAACTTCTTACATAGATATTTCTGAAGCTACTTATATAAATGAGTTGCATGAAATTGATATACAACTTTATTTTCTAATGAATTATAAATAAATATAAAAAAAAAAACAAAAACAATTTTTCTATATATATATAATTGTCACTTTATTTCAATATTCATTTATATATTATTCTTTTATATTTATATTTAAATGTTCAATTTATAAATTTTCTCGGAAATGCATATTTGGCGCCTTTATTTATACGGAAATTTGTTTATGTGGTGTTTGCATATCGTATTGATAATACCAGCGCTGTCCCGCATTGTTTATCACGCTAATGACAATTAAATTTGCATTACTGGGCTTTTATTGCATTTCATTAGCCGCAATTAGTATAGTTGTTCAAATATAAAATAAGTCGCAATTATTTATGCGCAATTTGCAATTGTTGTTTGCTTGCCGAGCGATACCATATCGGACTAAAATAAATATATGTATAAATAAATATATATTGAAAATATCTGTTACTAATTGTAATTGAACTACCCTTTAATTATAAATGCTATTTATTGTTAGCAAATTATTTCAATTTTCTTTATGGGGCGATATAAATTTTATTCGTTTCTAATTTTATTGCAAAATTATTTGGTTTCGGGTGATTTTTTATGTAATTTGTATGTATTTTCCGGTAAATGAGTTGTGAATTCATTAAAAATGTATAAAAAGTGAGTGTGCCAATGATAAAAATAAATTCATTTGAAATTCCACAAGCTAAATTATTAGTTTTAATTAATTATAAATTAGTTATCTCAACTGTCTATCAAGCATTTCTAATCCTTCCAATAACTTTAAAAGATTATATCCTCTTATGTCACACAATAGTAGATGCTTTTGAAATAAATGCTTACACTAATCCTTTGCCAATATCCTTTTAGCAATTCTCTTTTCCATTCTACGTCCCTTTTTAAACTTTTTTTTCCATTTTTATTTTCATTTCCTTTTCAATTGCTGGACACTTTTAAGGCAAGCCAACAGGCACATTTCTCAGACAATTTAACAGAGCCCCAAACGTACAATACCAAATTACAAAAAAAAAAAAAACAAAACCAAAAATCCTACAACTCACTTGCAAACTTTTCATAAATCCTTATGAGCATTAATAATCATTAGAACATGCATATCCCATGCTTGTATTTCAAGCTAAAGCAAACAAACAAACATATATACCTATGTTTCTATATCTAAAACTGAATCTTTCTAACTTCCGCTTCCCCCTCTCTCTCTCTCTCTCTCTCTAATATTTTATATTGCCTGTGTAATGATTATAGAAGGGTATTTGATAGAGTAAATATAACAAATTATTATGTCTACTTTAAACCCAGAAATTCTTGATCAGTAAAATATTTATATATTGATGAATAACATTAAAACACTATAATTTTCCTTGTTATAAGTATGCATAAAATACATTTTTTTACAGGGTATCCACAAAAACATCAATCAGTTTATTGCACATAGAGAATACTGTTTATTTTTTATTTTTTATATTATAATTTATATATAATAATAATATTTATTAATATTATCTGTGCAGGGTATCTACTAGTCTTTATTGACATTTCGTTATCCTATGGCTGGTGCCATTCATACAATTTGTCAAATTCAGTCAACTGTATGAACAAAAATTTCACACACACCCACAAAACCACAAAAGGGTAGCAACGAAGAGGAGCAAGTTGTAGGCAGGAGCTTAAACCAAGTCCTGTCCCAGATCCATGTCTACAGCATGCTCTCTCTCTCTCTTTCTTCCACTCTCCCTCACTTTCTTACAAGCCACAAAAAGTAAACATGAATTGCACATTTTTCACATTTCGCACATAATTTTTGTTATTTTCTTCCCTCCCTCCTTCTCTCTCTCTTTCTTTCTCTTGTTTGCCTACACTAAACAACAAAATTAGGGTCCATTTTTTTTGTTTTTTTTTTTTTTGTGGGTGTGTGAAATATGCGTATTGTGGTTTCTTGTTGGCCAGCTATTCTTAACCCTTATCAAATGCTTTTTTCTACACACATTTTTTGCTCTACTGATTACAATATTATTTCACTTTTTACTCGCGTCGGATTTATGTGTGCTTAACCGATTCCCTAGACACAGTTTTTATTATATTTCCTTTTAACACAATCACAACTCAACAAACGATTTCAAATATATATATATATATATATATATATATATATATATATATATATATATATATATATATATATATATATATATATATATATATATATATATATATATATATATATATATATATATATATATATATATATATATATATATATATATATATATATATATATATATATTTATTTATTTGTTTTTTTTTTTGGGCTGCGAAATTTGCATAAAATATTTGGGTCTGCTAATTTGTTCGAGCGAGCATCAACTACAAAACGAATCGCTATTTAAATGTAATTTGATTTTCCTATTCTTTTCCTTTCTTTTACTTTCTCGCATTTATTTCTGTAAATGGATCTGACGTTTTCCTTTTCCTTGCGGCTTATCTACGCCCCCAAACGAGTCGGGAGTGCACTTATTTATGTCAAAGTTTTAAGCAAAAGTTTTTCGAGCAGCCAAGCGCACCTGGCCCAAAGGATTTTTCAACTCGCTCAACTCGCCAGGTTTTCCTACTCCGCGTTAGTTAATTAATACCACGGCAGATACGCGAGATACTGCTCTGATGGATATATGTTATATATATATATATATACATATATCAATGGGCTTTGCTTTGCGAAGTTCCAATTGGAACTGGTTAAAACTTTTAGTTTGCATTTCGCTGCAGGCAAAAGTTACCTTGATCTGATTTACTTGGGAGAATAAAGTGAGGATTTTAATTTTGAAGTGGTTTTCGAAAGATAGTAGGGAAAACTCCCCAGAATCAGCTTGTCTTGAACAGCTTGAGTAGGATAGTAAAAAAGCCCTGATCCAACTCATTTAATTAGGATGGGAAATATTGTAATGATCATAATAGTTATTCAAATTATTAAGACTTTAACTATTTTTATTTATTTAAATATCAATGCAATAAGATTTTAAGCATTCAAAAAATTCTAGACCTAGAAAGTTGCACTAAATATGGAATTTGTATGCACCAAATTAAGTTATGTTACAAAATAGAAATTTTCAATGGAAATTCTAACGTTTGCATAACCCAAAATAAATTTTGTCTTGTTTATCAACACTGTTCGACCATAAGAGGCTTACTTCAAGTGCTAATCGATATGTTTATGGCGCATAAGCTACAAAAATGTGGCCGATAATTGAGTGGAGCTGCCATAAATGTCACAAGCTAATGTTCCGCCGGAGAATTGCCCAAGCCGATAGAACAAACAGCAGAGCGAAAGAGTGAAGGGAAATGGGAAAGAAATAGTGAGATAGGGAGAGAAGAAGAGACAACTTACACAAACAAAAGCAAGCCTCGAAAATCGTGGGAATAAACAAACAAATCAATACAAAACGCAAACATAATGCGCACAGACAATGAGTGTGAGCGGCAGAGGACATTAAGTCGTCGCCATACCCCAAGTAAAATATGCCAACCAGAACAACAAAATGGTAAATAAATGCACAAAAGAAAAGTTATCGCCTTCCATTTGCGGACGACAGGCAGCATTTAAAATCTCACAATCAGTGCAACAATTTAATAAATATGTGAAGATGTATGCTAAAGAGGGCAGAGACACACAACAATTGGCTAACTGTCTGTCTGGCAAATGGATGTCTGTGCGTGTGTGTGTGTGGGTGATAGCTTGGCTGCTGCAAATGACAAGTCTGTATGCACAGGAACATTAATGCTGCCCTGGCAGACCGTTCGGCGAGCAACGACAAGCAAACAGCAACAGTTAACGGTCCCGTTGCAGTTTGCCAGGCGAACGATAGCCCAGAGGGACAGTGAGCTAGTGCGAAACTAGTGAAAAAGGTTGCATGATTTCAGCATATATGTGTGGAATGGGAATTACTCTTATGCATGATTGTTGACCACTTCAAATTCTGTTTCACTAAATATTCTTTCTCTTGTTCTTGCCTCTGGCACCCCCTCTCTCTGATCCCGCTGTCAAATCTCATTCTTTCCACGACTCTCACGGCACTAGAAGACTACCTAGGCCCTTGCGATGGGTTTATTCTTTTACACTTTTACTTTATGTTATTCTTTTTTCATAATCCAAATGTAAATAATGTACTCCCTGCGGGTCTTCATTGCACTCTCCACATTGAAATTAGCCTACTTTGATACAAATGTAACTTTCACGCTTAATAATGCATTTTTTATTATTTCTAAATATTGCCATTTGCATTCATAATCCGCACTTTCCATTGGCTTTCGCTCTTTTCTGCTCGCTCTCTCTTGGTTGTCAGCTGTAGTTGCTGAACTTGCTAGCTTCCATTTGATCTCTACTGTTTTTATTTCTCTCTTTCTCTCTCTCTCTCTCGCTCTCGAATGAGCGAGAGTTACTGGTGCCGCAAGACGAATTTGCCCAGAGCGTTTACTGCGGGGTTTATTCACTATACTCACTCACTCGCACGCACACACAGGCACGCACGCATGCACCTAACTAGCTGAGTAAACAGCTGCAGCAGCCGCAGCCATAACACCAACAATAATAACAAAAACAACAGCAGCAACAACTGTAGCTGCTGCTGCAGCAGTAACATGAGCTGATGCCCATCACTAGCAACATGATTACAAACATGCGCTTGGCACTGCGGCGACTGAGCCAGACGCTGCAACTGAGGCAATGCACCCGATTGCTGCTACACACACACACATAGACACACATGCTCAGCTACACGCACACCCGCTTCTGGCGGCAACCGCCACTTGTCTGACTGACATTAATAAATCGCTTTTATAGCATCAGCTCAGACTGCTCTCTCTCTGTCTGCTACAGCTGAACGAGCTGTATTTCCACTAGCTTCCACTCTCCCACTCTCTTTGCCTCCTCTTCCACTCCACTATGTGCATTTGTTTTCGTCGCTTGTTTGCTCTCTAAGCTGAAGCCTGCACATCAGGCTACGCTTTATTAATTCCACATCAATGCCTGGCGCTTGGCCACACAGTTCAATGCATTTTCTCTTCCATTGACACGCAGAGTGTATATTACTCTCTCACTCTCGCTCATTTGCTCGCTAGCTTGTGTGATCCAAAGCCAAGCGCAAGACATTTTCGGAAGCAAACTTCAAATCTCAACAGTGGCCTCCCATAAAATTGATGACAGCTCAGAGGGAAATGATCTTGAGTATCAGATTGTGACTGCCACAAGATGAAATCATTAAATGGAATCAGGTTTCCCTTTGTGTGGCCTCCCAACTGCGCTTGACATAGTTTTCGAAAAGATTATTTAGAAAAACTATTCTATAAATATTAAAATTTTATCTTTTCTCTAAAGAAAATTAATATATATTTATTGTATAGTCAGCTGCCTTTAATGAAATTAACATTGAATGCTCTGTGCATTTAGAATTTTTCAATTAACCTCATGCATATACAACATTCATTGTTCATCTCTGGTGGATATTATATATATACATATGTTTACTTCTATAAATATTAAATAATATAATATGCAAATAACATGCAATCACATGTTCCATTCACGCTGTCTTGAGTGCACAACCACAAGCTGGCTGTCTAAACACACGGACAGGCTGTCTCTATATCTCTCTCGCTGCCGCTGTAAGACACACTTGGGAGTTACAGCATGGTTTTCATTAATCTCCGAGGCGTCGCCTTACTGTGTGGCATATATTAAATTGGGAATACGCATTAACATTTAAATTTGTTTTCAATTTCGTCAACCAAGAATTATTATGTAGATATTTCTGCCTGTCTGTGCGTGTGGTTAGCCCCCTTTTTGTCACCTCCAGAGACAACACAATCATCCAAGTTTATTATGTAAATCAAACAAACAAAGGATTGGGAGTGAAGCCCTTCCAAATGCATAAATCTATCACTGAGCACGATTTTGTTTCGGTTGTGGCGTATCTTAAGCTTAAATGGTGCTTAAGTATAAGCAATATGTGTTAAATAGCTATATAATTGAGAATTAGAGAGAAGGGCATCGAAAACGTGAGAGCATCTGAGCAACAGCAGCTATTTTAATTGATAGGAAGATAAAAATGAATTTAATACTTGAGTGTTTCACAGTTGTTAAATCGAAGTAATGGACTTTACTTTATATACGCCAAAAGCTATAACAGAGCTTGGTATAACTTAAAAAAAAAGAAATAAATCAATAAATATTTCAACACTGATTAATCATTTTTTAATAATTATTGTAAACATTATCTTTTAGTTCTGAAATTATTATAGAAACTGTGACTTTTAGTTACATCATATAATAAATTATAGGCATATATAATATATATTATATTTCTAATTAACGTATTTCCAGTTTTCTCTAACAAACAGATCATATAGGAAAATAAATTATTTAGAGCCTTAACCATCTAGACATCCGATAATTGAGCAAATATTTCAACAGCTGTTGCTCTCTGAATTGCATGCATAAAGTAAATATATATATACATATATAGATATATATATACATATATAGATATATATATACATATATATATATATATATACTTTTACAGCTGTCGCATTGCCAGCTCAGCTGATTCACGTTTAAGTATATTTATTCATTATTTCACACGTTTTTTGTTTGAAATTGAAATTCGATTCGCGCTTCTTATGCTAATGCCACAAAATATGCACAGTTCAAAGACATTTTTGAAAAACTGTGTCAAGTTCATTCTGCACTTTGTTTTTGGGGCGCTATCAAAATTCAAACTAACTATATATACATATACATATAATTATATATATATATATATATATATATATATATATATATATATATATATATGTGTGTGTGTATATATATTTCTCCTTCAATCAGAAAAGAATTTGTTATTTATTCAACTCACAGCAAAACAAAGAATGAAATTTGTAGAATTCATTTCTGTTTCTCGCGCTTGTGACAAAAATAAATTCTCTTTATAGTATTTGCTCAAATGGTAGCCCCACAAAATGTCTTTCAACTTACGCACTGGCAATTTTTGAATGGGTAAATATTTACCGTTCAAGAGTTGTGAATGAAACAGAGCCAATAGAGCGTACGCACCTGCAAATACAAATTGAAATGAAGTTAAATAAAATATTAATGGATCTATAAATATTTGTGTAAGCACAAAACAATTTTCTAATTTTTTTCTATATTTATTTATGTAAATATAAACTTATAATTTATAATTAAATTAATTAAAAATATTTCGTAAAATATGGTTGATATCATAACCGTAATAATCATAATAACTATAATTTATAGCTTTGAAAAGTATACGAGCTTTTCAATAATTTTTCGATCAATCTGTAGAGCAGCTCATGTCTTACAATTCTGGCCAAGCTTTTGGCCACATCTCCCAACAATTTTAGCACCTGGCTCAATGGAGTCCAATTGGAAGTTCAAACCCAATTTGGCAATTGGGTTTGTGCTCGAAAATTTGACAGTTGAAAAAGCGAGCCATACAAAGTCAATACAGGGCACTAATCAGCAGGTGAGCAGCATATGGATACCATAGAAAGTGCAGTTGTAAAGAGCAAAGGACATTGGAGGGCAGGCAATCGAAAATGTGTATTGTGCACCTGAGCGAACGGTAAATTCAATTAAAACGTGCGCAAAAGAAGCAATGAATGCTAGGCGGAAAGCATATGGGGCACTGCAATTGGCACCCGACAAGCGTGCACCAATAAGCTGGTTGCAACGCAGACCCAAGGCACAGTCCCGTGAAAGGTACTGAGGAAATGTGGAACGCATGTCAAACGCAGCAGCAGACCGATGCACATTATACGAATGCCTTGCCACACCGTGTTGCACGATGCTGATGTTGCTGCATTGCTGATTCTGCACTTTTGTGGCAGGTAACACGTGCATCCATTGACTAGACACAGCACAGAGGCGAGGCCAACACACTTAACGGTCACAGCATCCACATCCACATCCACATCATAAAAAGTTGCAGCAACATTTTTGGCGCGCAGCCGTGGCAACAGTTATTAGTGCCACATGTTGCAGCGAAGCGCATTGTTGGCATAAAGTAGCCAACACACAGCAGTCAACTCCAAAC
This sequence comes from Drosophila fulvimacula, assembly GCA_035045555.1. Lineage (NCBI taxonomy): Eukaryota > Metazoa > Arthropoda > Insecta > Diptera > Drosophilidae > Drosophila > Drosophila fulvimacula. The sequence goes on along the minus strand of JAWNOX010000009.1, from coordinate 1,481,315 downwards.
TAAGTCAGACGCATAAAAGAATTTACAATTAAGGATTGCTGCTGAATACGGCACGAAATGTGCTCAACTGCACTGAGAGAAATGTATAAAGCTCATAATATAATATATTATAATATTATTAGAAAATATACTATATTTTTATAATATTATTCACTAACGTATTATTAACTATAAGAAAATTTACTGTAGTTAAAATTTTTAAAAACAAAAATTTTAAATAAGAATTCTTAAAAAATTAAAATGAATATTAAAAAAATGCTTTAAAACAAACAATTTTTTAATATTTAAAAATATCTTAAATTATTATATATTATTGAAATTGTATATAAAAAAATATTATTAAAAAAAGATTATAAAAATAAAATAATTCAAAAAGGACATATTTAAAAATAAAAAATACTTAATAATACTACTACTGAAAAATACTAACAATTGAGTGAAATAATAAAAGCTAATTATAATAGATTATTATATGAAATTAGTTATTGTCAGTAGGAATAAACAATATAAAGTTGCATACGTCTATATTTAATAGAAAATTAGAAATCACGAAATTACTAATTTAAATACGACAACTAAATAGCTGCTTAAAAAAAATACACACACAGAACCGACAACATGCTCGCTCTCTAATTAAGTCAGCGCTTTAAATGCAGCCTTGCGCTGTCTGGAAAAAAAAACATCTAACAAAATGCGGGCGTAAGGTAAATGTAACTGAACTGAACTGAACGGAGTAAAAATGACTGACGAGACGGTGCCCTAAGTCCTAGCAATCTTATACTAAATATTGTCGAAATAAAACTTGTAGATTACAAATATATGCATATATTTGGTATATTCAGCTGCAATAATTAATTAAGATTTATTATTAACAATAATCAATAATTAATTAAGATTTCCGAAATTAGGCATTTACTCGCTATGGTAGACAAAAATATGCATATTTCCAATTTGATATTGATGATTCTATGAGCTCTTCAGACAGTTGGCATGGCTCAGATTAATATATTATATTTAGAATATATACACTTTATATGGCTGGTCATGCCCGCTTCTGCCTATCACATACATTTGCTTACAAAACAATATACCCTTTGCTTAGCTCCATTTTCAATATGTTCGGGAAATAAAAGAAAATACATATACATAGAGCAGCCGACACGTAAACGCGAACAGGGCTGGGCTGCATTTAACAAAGGAGCCGGCCCACAGTTACGCTCTACTAATTTCTAGTTTAATTATTTTCAATTTTGCACAAAGTAACCGCGACAGCAACAACAACAACAACAACAACGACAACAACAAACATGCACTTGACAAGCAGAGAAGCGAATGTGCAATTCAAGTGCAGGTCAACAGCAAAAATGTTGACGATGACGACAAACAAAGTGCAGCGGGAAAGAAAAAACAACAAATAAAGTAAAGACTAATTACGATTTAAGTAATTAAAAAGCGAATCAAATACATTCTACATAAAAGTTATTCACTCAAATACAAGCATACCTGGCCCAAGCGATCATTGGATTATGATCATTAATAAATGTTGTCATATAAAAAAATAAAATTATTAAGCTTTCTGTTTGTTGTTGTTTACTTTAAAAACCAGGTTAAATTGTTTACATGCATATTTTTATTGCAGATGTTCAAACTGGAAATTAAAAAATAAAATTTTATTTGTTTTTATTATCCACAATTTCTCAGTGACGCAAAAAGGTAAATACAATTAATATTTGTATTTTAATAATGTATCGTAATGCTTAATATTGATTTTAATTAACAATATTTATTTAAATATGTTTACTTTATTTTACTGCAATTTTGTTGCTTACATTTTAAGCGTTATTTCAAAAAGTTTAATTCCACAAAGGATAATTATTTACAAACAAAATATTACCTCTGTTTTGTTTTTAAGTTTACAAAATAGTAATAATATTAAATTTGTTACACCTAGAAATTGGATAAATTGGATTACTGTGCACATTCTTTCTTAATTTAGCAAAAATGACAGCCAACTTGTTTCGGCTTTGATATGGCTTAAAGTGCGAGCCATTCAAAATTTGAGTAACTATTAATTGTATTTCATTAACTAAATTTTGTTAGAATTTGTAGAAACCAACTTCAAACAACTATAAAAACTGAAGCATGCTTGCCAACAAGTTTAACCAAAAACCGAAAATCACAAAATTTTAGAAAATATTTTAATTCCACTCTTGATTTTTGCAGTCTCTAACCAACCGCGATACTCAGTTTTTGTGCTGTATACGACCAATACCAGATGGCAGCATGTATTTATTTATGTTGCATTTAACTGCGCTTCGTTTCCATTTTATAAATCAACTAAGTGTACAAGAACTTTGCAGCTATATCAACTAGTGTGGCAGAGGGTAGAACCCAAAGGCTGTGGCCATGTGGCAGACACAGGTTGCAGTAATAATCCAATTAGTTTTAACTGCAATTTATGCGGCATTTACAAGAGCGCAACATAAGGTGCCAGAGAGCTTTACACATAAATGCGAGTTTGGCTTTTATGTTTGTTCTACAGTAAAACTATTTATGTAATTATATTTGAATTGCAACTAAAATTAATTAAAATCATACACACAAATTACAACATAGGAAAAAACATTAAATATATATACACTTTTCGCCTCTGATGAATATATATGGAGTACAAAACTCTGCTAATGGCAAAATGTACATGGCCTTTGTGAATGCGAGACAACAAGCCAATTAGCTGACAATTATGAATTCATGTTCAATAATTAATAATGTTAAAATGAACATTTATGTGCAATAGGTGAAAACCAGCTGGAATAGCTAACCGACTAGATACTCTACAAAATCACATTTGAATTATTTTGTTGTACATACATTTAAAAAATTTAAAATTTAGAGAACTTCAATGACAATTTTATATTATATAGTATATTTTTATTTATTTATTTTTTAAATATTTTTTGTTGTATATTTAAAAAAAAATGTTATTGTTAAATTTTTAATTTTTTTCATTTTATTAAAAAAACATTTTTTTCTTTTTAAATTTATTTTTATATTATTTTTGTAAATTTTTTATTCAATAAAAAAATTTTAACATTTAAGACAAAATTTATCATATATATAGAAATATTTGAATATGTTCAGTTAATGTACATAGATTTTAGATCGAGTGCAATATATTGCAATATATATTACTATAATTCAAATGTATATCAAATAATCAGTCATAGATGCGACCTTTTTTAATGGAAAAGCAAACGCTATATACAAGTACGATATAAATAAGCAACCAACATATTTCATCCTTATCAACGAAAGGAACAACTTACCTCTACAGTTATTTAAGTTTTATCTTATCTATGAACAATTGAATACAACATGTGCAATCAATTGCAAAACGGTAGAAAAAAAAGAAAAAAAACAGTCGCAAATGACGGCATGACTCAGGTCAGACACATAATGCAGGTGGCGTGTCAGTGGAAACGCCAACAGGAAAAGCACTTTAGAAGCCACTCGAGACAAAGGAGTTGGGATTTGGGGGCTACAAAGCTGAAAATCAACCCCTGGCCAGACTTAAACTTAATTAAGCAAAGGCTGCAAGTGTAGCTCATAAAAAATATCAGTTGTTAAAAACCCCAGAATGACACTGAATATAATGGAAATGCCAAGCAACAACAGCTACGGCAGCGGCAAACGTGGCCAGACACGTAAGCATCATTAATCAAATGTCCAGACAAGTGTAAAGTATAAGCGAGGCGCACGACAACTCTGGCCAGGACCCTCGCTGGGTACACGAAGAAGCGCTGTATAGAGTAGAAAAGTAAAGAACCCCAAGGCGGCGTTTAAGGCCTCGCTGGAGCCTGGCGCCTAGGCACACGTACCCAGTGTAAAGTGGTTTGCCCACTCGACAAGCACTTGAGGCGCGCCCCACCTTTGCCTGTTGACAATAAACATTGCGATTGCCAGCGACGGCAACGGCGACGGCGACGGTGACGTCGACGCACTTTGTCAACGCACAAGGAGCTGCCGGAGATCGAGCAGCTACACGACATTCGCAGGACACGCAGCAGTAGGTGCCCTTACTCTACTAAATCTAATATTAAGCGCCTGTATAAACCGCATTGTTGACATGGTTGACAATGCTGACATTTTAGTTCCCAGGTGTGATTAATTTCGCTATTATTGTTGCCAGTCAGTGTTTCCATTTTGTTCTTTACTTTTTTCTTTTTTGACAAACATTTCTAATGGAATTTGGGGAATTTTACAGGTGTGTAATAGGCCAAATAAACGTTCTTGTGAAAGAAATTGCAATAAAGCAAAGGCGAATTTAAGTCATTGTGTTTTTGCTGGTTTCCTTAACAACTAAGGCGAAATTTCGAAGAAAAAATATCAAATTCATTTGTAAACCTTCGTCAAGTGTAAGATGTATCAAACATAAAAAAATCAACAAATAAATTCTATTCTTAAACAGGTGCTATAATATTAAAATAAATAAAATTCATTTAGAGACAGTAAGAAAATCATATAAATTTATTATAATATATTAAAGAGTTCATTACAGATAATATTAAATTCACTTTGCTAAATTTTGAATAATAATGATTATAGTTATGATAAAGTTATAGCAAAGTTATAGCCAAGTTAATCTGTCTTATCGCTTAGACTCGCAACGACTTTCCACTTCTGGAGCCAAACAAACAAGTGGCGCCCATAAAAACAGATAGGCACAAGTGTTAGATCAACAATGAAACTTCATAAACAAAAAGATAACAAAAATTTAAGAAACGAATCCAATTTCAAATGCATGTGAAGAAATCAAAGTGTGGGATATATAATATGTACGTGTTTACTCATCCAATGAGGCACAAATGGTGTCAAGGTTTACGCTGAAGACAGTGTGAGATAGAGAGAGAGAGACAGAGAATACTCAGAGAGATAAAGAGAGAGTGAGAGAGAGATAGAGACAGAAAAAGAGAGAGTGAGTAAATGAGTGAATGTGTGTGTGTGTGTGTGTGTGAGAGAGAGAGAGACACAGAGAGAAAGAGAGAGAGAGACTGAGTGAGTGAGTGTGTGTGAGAGACAGAAAAAGAGAGAGTAAGTAAATGAGTCAGTGAGTGCGTGAAAGAGAGAGAAAACGAGAGGCATATAGAGAGAGAAAGAGAGAGAGACATATAGAGAGAACGAGAGAGGTGGATAGATAGAAGTAGATAGAGAAAGGTACATAGAGAAGGAGACAGCGAGAGAGGTATATACAGACAGAGGGAATGGAAAAAATAGACAGACAGATGACAGGTGACACGCAACAGGTTATTGCATTCGGTTCAATTCGGTCAAACAATTATCACAGCCTGCGAGTTTTTTTTTTTATTCTTTACACTGATAAGCGAGGCCCTCACTTATCGCCCAGCGCTCATAATTAATTCAATATTAGATAAGCAATTCAATTTTATTTTTCTTTATTTTTATTTTTTTCATATTTACAATTTCCATTTGAGGGATATTTACATAAATCGCCGACAAAAAGGCTTAACAAATATTTGCACTGATAAATCATAAGCGAGGAAAACACTTCACTTCAAACTAAATAGAAAACAAAAAAAATTGAAATGTAAACTGCTGCTCTCTCGTGCAGTCAAAATTTTAAAGTCAAAGACTAGACAAGGTATTAAACAGTTCAATATGAATGGAATTAAATATGAAATATAAATAAATTTAAATTGCATTTACTTAAAAACCATTGAACATTTAATAGGATTGATTGAAAGCTGTGTCAACTAATGACTACAAAAGGACTGACAAAAGGATAAAACATTCATCAACATAAAACATATTCAGAGTGAGATTTGCTGAAAGAGTCCTATGTTTAGTGTAAATGTAAATTTACAGAAATATTTAACATTTAGTTTTTTTTTATTAAATAAATTAATAAATAAAAATATAGTTTTAATTTTGTATATTTAGATTAGAATAACTCGAAAACAAGATAAAATATTTAAAAATAATTTTTATTTTACGCTTAGCATATCAAAGCCATTTTTAAAACATATAGTATTGAGATCAATTATTGATATATTATCCTTGTATATGCTATTATATATTATTGTTTTTTTTGTATTATAATTTTTTATTTTTATTATAATTATTTTTTAATTAATGTTTGTTTATATTGTGCAAGCTTACAGCCTATTTTTAGTCCCCATTTGTTTTCAATTTCCTCAAACTTTCTTACTATATTCCTTCACTTAATTGGCAATAATCGTAACCTTAGCATACTAAATAATATCAAAGCGATTTGTACGCAATTCGCTCTCAAACGACATCAAAGAAACGTCAACAGCTTTCTCAAGCCTAATTCGAATGCTTTATAAGTTGATGCCAAACAACCACAAAAATGAAAAAAAAAAAAAAAATCAAATGCTGCTCATTACGCACGTCAGAATCCAATTTGTTGTCACATCTTGACGAACATAAAAATAAAAGTACCAAAAACGAAATCAAAGCGCGTTGTGGGACACGCAATTTCAAAGATTAAATCCCGCACATTACATCGAATGTGCACTTGGGCATGGGCATGGGCGTGGCGTGGGCGGTTATCCTTTTTATTATATCTTAAGCATATGGGGAAACTTCATGGCAAAGCTTCATCTGCCTGCTGGTCAGTTCATCTTTATCGCATAAGAAGAGCCAAAAAAAAACAAAGCACATAAAACACCCAAAAACTTTCGACATAATAATAAAAAAAATTTCATGCCTGCAAAGCGCAGTCAAGGAGTCGAGAGCAAAGGCCAAGGCGACTGCCTAATAGCAGAGGAGGACTACATAGAAGTTGGTATAATATTAAAGCTCCTTAAAATCATGATTATATTACACATACACATGGCTGGCAATGTCAATACGGACAGCTCATATGGCCACGCTGTACTTATATAAGCCACAGCAATGCCAAGAACAACGTGAGCCAAGCGTGGAAGCATGTGTCAGATGATGTGCGAAATGTTGCCAAAATAACAATGAATTTATGCGATGTACCAGACATTGTCAGCACCGAGATGGCAATACACTGACAAAAGGAGTTGAGTTCGAAATCTTCTATCTGAATACAACAAATAAGAGGCAAAGAAAAATATGAAAGACTATTCGTATAAACTTAAACAAATTGAGAATTATAAACGAAGGCTCATTTCTACTATTATTAATCAATAAAATAGTTATCGGCTAGGGGATATATTAACAGAAACTTGCACAGTACATATACTATTTACATCGTCATATCTCTCCAAAAACCCGGAATAATTGCCATAGACATATGTAGGTCCAATAACTAGTAATGCGTGGGGGGTTTATAAAGGGGTTTTTCGACAACTGATTAAAACATATGAATCAAGTAATTGACCTTGTCTATAGGAATATACGAAATATTTTCGGTAGCTGATTAAATAAATTTGTGAGAGAACATAGAATACCAAATCTATATCTATATATATATATATGTATATATATATATATGCCGCGAGATAACAAATAATCGAGTAATGAAAATTTTCTGCTTTTAACTGTGTTTTCTGCTGTTTTTTCTTTTTTTTTTACTTTTTCTATTATCCATTGTTGTTGAGCGTTCAAATAAATGAGTTTCTTGGCTGCAGTCTTCAAACATAGAGAGAGAGAAATAAATGACCTCATAGAAGGAGGCTGCGCTGGGACTGGGCCAAAAGTCGCCAAAGTCTTTGCCATTATTGGTTTAATATTGTCAAAGTTTGTTTTGCCCCTTGTTTTTTTTTTTTTTTTGCTGCTAGCAGCTTCTCGTATATCACAGGAAAACATACATATATCGATATATTTACGTATATGTAGTATGTGTAGGATTTTGTTGCCAGCATGTTAGCTGACTTTTTGATACTCTGTAGACATTTGTCTTTCTATCTCTATACCTAGAATAATTAAATATTTTCACAATATTCAATTATTTGACTGATTTATATAATTATCGATCCATCTACGTCATTACCAACAAACTGTATTAACATTAATATATCAACAGTAAAATATTTTTTTAGAATATATGTTACATCTCTATTAACTATTTCTAAAAATCGATAAAAATCGATTCTGGTGAATTATCGATATATTTATCGATATTTTAATTAACTTCATAATTGCTACTCAAGTAATAAATATATGTCAACAATTCAAGTATATTTATGTCTATTATCAGAATAATATGCTTTAGCAAAATCTTTCAATCGATAATTATTAACTATCGATTTTGAAAATTACTCTTTTGATGCCAATTTCAATCTGGTTACATTTACATTTAGTTGCAGAGCATCTTTTCGAAGTACATGCTCTGTCAGTTATCTTCTTTTTATTCGGCTAGCTCGGTTATCGCATTTATTATCCCATTTCTGACGCTGGTCTGGCTGCTTTTGTTTTCGTTGTTGTTGTTATTTATTCGCATATGCGAAAGTTAAATTGCGTAGAAATTCAAGTCGCGTCGTCATCTTTGGTTGCCCGTTAATCTGAAGTCTATATAGTTATTTTATGATCTGCATGTTTGTTGGTTTTTATTTTATTATATGAAACACTCGTGACAGCTTCTTCTGTTCCACTTCTTTTTTGTTTTTGGCCCCTTGGGACTAAGTAGCTGTTATTAGGCGAGATGGGGCTGTTAGCTTGCCTAGCAGACGTCGCGACGTCGAAGTCGTCTTTGGGTCTGCTGTGCATACGTATTTTTTCTTTCTTTGTTTTTGTTTCTCCTCCATAAATTATTTTATTCGTTTACCCTTAGTTATTTGATTTGCCCAAATTAGTAAAAATATCTTTAAAAGCACAACAACAACAACTGAAACTTGTTATTGCTGCTGCATATAAAACACTTTTTTTCGGCATCCTTTAAAGGATTTTTGTAGTTGTTTTATTTGTTTTATTCTTTGGGGATTTTTTCAAATTAATTTGATACGTGAATGTTTGTGATTTTAGGATTTTGGGGCTTTGCTTAAGTTATGACCTGCTTAGAATTGATAATAAGCTGTGAATACGCAATCAATGACTGGACAGATTACGTATCTGTTAGAGGTTCTTTTTATAAATATATTTATATATAAATGGCGAAAGTAGTAATTAACAAGAACAGAGCTATAGAATAAAATATATATGTATATTAAATTCTTACCGTTAGATTTGTTTCATTAACTCATTCACCATATTCTATAAACAGATATATGTGAAAATCAATTTTGTACACAATTCTTCAATATATCTTCAATATGAACTACACTCAGTTTATAGCAGCCACCTGACATACCTTAAAGGAATATCTGATTAAATAGTTGACAAACTTCAACTGCGTCACGAAAATGCGTCAAGACATCCAGACGTAATTAACTACAATTGGCTTGAACTTTGGATATGCGTATAATTAGCATGACAAGCAAATCACACGATTCCTGCTCCCGAGGCTCGACTGCTCGTGACAGACAAATCAAACAGACAAACGTTTAACTGAAGTGTACGTCACACACACAGACACACACACGCACAAGCGACTGTCTGGCTCTGTCCAAGTAGTGGCAAATTGTGCGTCGTCCTTTTCTTTTTGGCACGCAAAATCCTTAATTACATCCGTTTGCGGGCCGGCGCGTGTATCCGGACGCGTTAGCCGTTAGGGAAAAACCCCGCAGTGGAAAACCGCACTGAACAGCACGTGAATAAGTGAACCGCCAGTTGGCATCTAGTCACGTTGCCAGCCCAGACACAACCACCCCCTCATCACCTACCACAACTACTACTCTGCCACTCCTCTGTCGCCCGCCCTTTCCTCTTGGGACAGTCTACAACAATGGCTTGTCACCAGCTGTCCACAGTTTTTCACAGTTTCCTCACTTTTCTTTCGCTTCTCTATGTCGCATTTTTCGCACGTATTGTCCAGACTTTGAGTGGCTGCTGTCGTTTCCGAATAGAGCGACCATCCGAAAATCCACCCCCGCTTCGGACCCTTCCACCCACCATTTACTGCTGCTTTCTGTCACCTTGTACCCATTTGGCTGGTCAGAGAACTAATAATGAGAGTTCTGCTTCCACTGTGTTACTGCTAGTGCTGCACTCGACCTGCTGATTGTTAGCCACCTACTGTGTGCTATATATAGATTATGATGCTCCCAGTTGACTTCATATTAAATTGCTTAATTAGAGTGCAGTCGGAGCGAGGGTTCGTCCGTCATAAAGCTGATATCTAGTAAGTAAGTCTGTCGGCTTTTCGTTGGTTTCATCAATTTGCTGCCATTGTTATCAAAATCGATAGTTAATTGAATTTACTCATATCTAAATGACATTTTGATCTATTCTGATGAGGGTGGGGCGCGCTATAGCTGTAAATGACAGAGTTGTTGACGGTCCAAAAATATATATATATTTATGTCCACAGCAGACATATAGAGAATATTCATGTTCTTACTCAATTAGTTCGACTGTCAGAAACGGAACTAAACCTTTGAACTTGATCTTGGGATCATTTTACAAATTCTCGCATTTTTATTTAACAGTTTTGTACTTTTGTACTGTACTTTTATTTTCATCAAAGAGCAGTTAGGCTCTTCAAGCTATATATATATATTTATTTATTTAATTTATAATCTGAAATAGTTTCAACTATTTCCTGTCTTTGTAAATTATATATATATATATAATTATATATATATATATTATTATATATATATATAATTGAATTTACAATTTTATATATATATATATTTATTTAATATATATTATATTAAATATATATTTATTTATTTAATTTATAATCTGAAATAGTTTCAACTATTTCCTGTCATTGTTTATAGTAAAATATATATATAATTGAATTTACGATTTAATATATATTTTTAATATATATTATATTTAATACATATTTATTTATTTAATTTATAATCTGAAATATAATAATCAACTATTTCCTGTCATTGTTTATCGTAATTTATATATATATATATATATATATATATATATATATATATATATATATATATATATATATATATATATATATATATATATATATATATATATAATCATTTATTAATATTTAATAATATTTATATTAGTAGTAGTTATCTTGACAAATAGAGAACCGCTATAAAACTATATGACTTTAGTTCACAATCTTGTCATAATTTCAAAAATTTAATAATTATCTTAAGCAAAGCTCATAGTGCAACAGAGAGAACTGTCCTCTAAACTATTGATAGTTAATATTTATAACAAAAAGAACTAGAAGAAATAATATAGTTAGCATAGCAACAGACAAACCCGTCTCTAAAAACTGAAAATTGAATAATGCAATAATAAATATTATAAATAATTTATGTGCTCGTTTTATGCAGTAAATAATAATGCTGACATTTCTAACTAATTATACAAAACTGAAACAAATGCTAAAGCGCATTCAATATTCTTACATATTTTAACAAAACTTTGCATTTCATAATACAACTAATTTGCACAGAAATTTACTTGATTAATGCACATGCAAGTATAAATATAAAACAAACAGCAAACAAGAATTTAATCAAATAAGTAAAAACTAGTTTTGCCATTAAAATTGGCAGTTCATTAATTCATTTAAGGCAGAGGCAAAAGTTTAGCAAGTAAATAAAATAAAACAAAGCAAAAAATAAAATAAAATAAATAAATAAATTTAAGTTCAACAAAAAATCAGAAACAAACAGAAACTAAACTGAAAGCCACATAAATTAAGCAACGAACCGCAATGAACCCGCCAAGTGGCGACCCTTGCCGACCCCTTTCACATGATACAGAGCCATCTGTTTGACCCCGCCGACTTCGGTGCTGGAAAACTTTGCTCGGGGAGTCACAGGAGATTGGGGTCTGGGTTTGTGCAGCCGTCGGCTGTTGATGTTTTCATAAAACCTAATAAAGCTTTCATTAAAATTTTGTGTGTGCCCAACTTTCATTTGGTCTTGTGCACAATATTATTAATAACGTGGCAAGGAAATGCGCCAGACACCCGGAGACCTCCTAACGCAACGCTGATTATAATTACCATGTTAATCATCTTGTTGTTGATAATGATGATGCTCTGCTGAGCTCAGCCCAGCTCAAAAGTCAGCAAAACAGGAAACGCCGCCATTCACATTATAAACTTTAGTCTACTATTTGTTTTTGCTGCTGATTTCCATCCCACAGCCGCTGCTACATGCCGCATTCCGCAAATCGTTCCGCCAGAGAGTTGCCAACTAGTTTCAAGTTTTTTTTTTTCAATGCTTTTCCCATTTGCTAATTTCACATCATTGTCTACACAGTTTGCGACGCTACGCGATGTGCTGCTGTGTTTAATCCAAATGTCAAGTGCAATACGATTCCATACAATTAATTTCAACTGTCTAATTTGAATTGCAAATTATGTGTCATAAAATTAAAAACGAAAAGCAAAAATTTGCTATGGGATTTTACAAATCAAAATTTCTTTTTCTGGCTCTTTCTAAAGTTTTTAGCATGTGACGCTAACTGAAACGTGTTTTACTCGAATCAAATCTTTATTTTATTTCAGTAATAGAATTTTCAGGTTCTAAAATGAGAAAGTTCTTGGCCTTATCGCATCCAATAATGAATTTCCAATTTCTATTTTAGAAATGTAATATTTTATTATTTAGCAATAAATATATATTAAAATTATATTATTTAACAATAAATAAATACGAAATCTCTCCAAGTTGACCTCAATATTTCTATTCTATTTTACAAAAATATTTTTGAAATGCTTCGATATATATATAAATATTTACACTAGCAAAAACTTAGTAATTACTTACATGTCAAGTTAGTGAAGTCAGTCACCACACAATTAGTGAGACATATATTTATTTATTCTAAATTTTAACGGAAGTTTTTTATTTAACTAAATAACTTGTTTTTTAATTTTCAACAGTTTTTCAAAATTTTTATCAATTAGAACCACTCTATTATTAGCTCTAGCTTGTGACTGGCCTTCGTTATCAATCGCATTTATCAGTCTTAACCTTCGCCTTGACAACTGTTTAGGCACAGAGCGCAAATTATTAAGAAGAAATACAACAATAATTACATAAATTAATTGACTCAAAATACTGGAATTTTTGAGCCGCTATTAATTGTCTTTAAATATTTACAACATATATATATACATATATATATATATATATATATATATATATATATATATATATATATATCTGGGCTGTGGTTACTTTGAGTCAAGTGCTAATTGCTACTGTCCGAGCCGCAGCCGGTTAATGTTGACGTCTACAGATTGCATTATAATGCGAACCCCAAAAGTTCAATGGCATCTCTCTCTCTCTCTCTCTCGCTCTCTTTATACAGACTGAGGCAGGTTGCTGTTTAATTTGACACGTATTCGGGAGAGTATGGGTGCACCTATATAGGAGCTTCTTTTGATATTGCTGTTTTGTTTTGTTCTCTACTCTTTAAAGCATATTTCAGCATGTTAATAACTGGATGCTGATGCCGTTGATGAAGTAGATGGTGATTATACAGTTTCTTTCAGGCAGCTTTCAGGCAAACAAATCGCGCATAAAGGCACAAAGGCACTGGGTGTGTGTGTGTGTGTGTGTGTGTGCTCGCAGAACATCTTAAACCAACTAGAACAAATATCATTTACAGCTTTTGACCCACTTTTATTTTGAGCCAAAAGCTTTTCATGAGCCACAGCCAACGGCGATTTTGCGACGTGCGTGCACATTTTTTAATACCCTACCATCGCAAAATATGGAGAATATTGGCTTCATGCTGATTTTAAGTATGATTTCATTTTTTCTTTCTATATGTCTATTAGCAAATGAAATGATTCTATCGAAATAAGCCATTTAGAAATATTATATTATTTCAATATTAATAATATAAATGTAATATTGTTTTTACAAAAATATTCTGAATATTAAATTTGCCATTTCTCATGAATAGAAAAATACGATCAGCAAAAGTTATTCTTAAAGATAACTTGCAACTGGGGAAAAAATTCATACAGGGTATCTCGCAGTCGACAGCTATTGATTGAAGCTCGTCTGTTTTGTTATTTTCTTGTGCCTATGAATATAATAGTAAAAGTGAATGAGGTTTTCTTCGTCCTGCATCTTCTGCTGATGCTACTGTTGCTGCCGCTGCTCGCAGGCATTCGCGAGGCATTTTCTGCAACTATTTTTTATGACGTTGCCCCTTGTGGCAGCAACTGCGGCCGCTGTCGTCGCGGCTATTAAATTTCAATTATTGTTACATTTTTCACACACGCCGCAGCGACCGACGACAACTTTGTGAAATGGCAAGTGAGCAAAGCGGAAAATGGCAAGTGGCAAGTGGAAAATGGAAAATGGAGCAAGCGCCGTTTTCGATTACCAAATGACATAAAGTTTTGCATCCATTGACGAATACAAATTTACGCAAACTAAAATGTTGACATTTTCATTTTGTTGTCGCATTGACATTTGTTGCACATGTTGGAACCAGTTGGAACCACGAATTTAAATGTGATCCGCGCGTTAAGCAGAAATTATCGATAAAGCGCCAACTATCGTCTGCAGTTATCGATTTTCATAATCTAACGCTGCTTAAGGGATTTTCGAATAAGAACTTAAATTTCCAGCAGATTTAAAATCCAAAAATTTAGATTAAAATATATGTACAATGGATTTAAAAAATTAGAGATTTTCTTATTGCTATCATTACTATATAAATATATAAATATTTCTAATGAAATACAAATGCATATACATAATACAAAATTTTAAACAGCATCTAAATCAATTCCAAATCAAATTAATAAATCAGACTAATTTAAATAAGTAAGAATTAGCACCTAAGCCAATAGAAGCTTAAAATTAAAAGCAGATTATAATGCAGACAACTTTCTAATGCTATTCGATAGATACTCGAAAAAGACAAACAAAATGCTGTTGAGCGAGTTTTAGGCTTGAGCGGGCACACGCGTATTAGAAACATGGCCGAGACCATTGAAGCTCATTAAAGTCGACAGCAGCAGCAGCAACAGCAACAACATGGACAACACCTCAATGGCATTTTAATTGCAAAACTTTAACGACAACAATAGCAACTGCAACAACAACAACAACCACATTGACTGAAGCAATTGCCATTCACCAGCCGCCAGCTGCCAGTTTCCGCTTGAAGCCAACTTCTTTTTATATTTCAACGTCTTGAAATTGATTTGCCGTGTTAAGATAAGACAACATTTTATTGTTTTATTGGCAGCGCTCGAGTTCAAAAAGCTGAGCTCGAGTTCTCAGCTCTGAGCTATTCGTAGTTCTATAGAGTTTAGTTGTATTTATTGTGAACCGATGGAGCGTAAAAAGGTGAAGTCAGCCAAAACCAAAGCAGTTAACCTATAAAGCGTCTACTGCTATCTGGCTATATTTGTAAATATGTGTATACATACATACGTACATATATATACAAATCTATATCTTGTAGATACGTATGTGGCTAAGGCATAGTCGTAAAAAAAAATAAGAAGCATCAACAGAAGCCCCAAAGTCGAAATGCAACTGGAAACTTGCTGACATTTTGGTTTATCCAGTTGACGACGATGCAGTTGTCGGTTTCGTTTCATTTTAACCACTTTTTCAGCTTTTTTCCCATATTGACTCGACTAAAGAAGTAGCCATTGGCAATATAATTCGTCGATTTTTATGTATTTCTTGCGGTCTTCACTGTGACCCATTGATTAGAAACAGAATTGTCTTAAATATAAATGATATGAAATGATATGAGAAATAAAACAAAAATTACTTAATTTAAGCCCATTGAATCCAAAATAAAATGAATAAAGTTTTTTAATTTTTTAAAATAATTTTAATTACTTTTATTTAAATTAATTTTTAAATGAATAATTTAATTTTAAAATATACTTTTAAAATCTAAGAATTCTTGGCTATAGTCGAACTATTATTTTTATTATCATTATATTTTTATTATTGATCCCGTCTTCTCTAAGCCACTTTTACCTACTTCATACTCTGCGGCGTATATCTAAAGTATCCATCGGTTTTGGACCCAAGCATTAATACTTAAGTCCAAGCAGCAGACAAACCGCAACCCAACAATTTGCTATAAAAACTCTTGAAAACTTCTTAGAAAATGCAAATATTTACCCAGTTAAGTATAGCAATAAGAACAGGAAGATAAAGGAGTTGTGCTGCAGCTGTCCAAAGGAAAAACAGTTTGCTCACCTGCAAGGAAAATCGAAAAAGTTAAAAGAGAAAAAAAAAATTTAATACAAGTCATATAATTTAATAATGTAATAAGAAATCGAGGAGCACGTCTAATTACGTACGCCAAGCAGTCCACGTAACGCTTTTCTTGGAAATGCACACAAACAGAAAAGCAGAAGAAAAAAGGTTTAAAAATAACACACTCAACTAATTAGTTTAAACAGCGGAGCAGCAGATTCGATTGTTGCGATTGAATGAGGATCTGAATGGCGATTGAGGTCTGCTCTGTGGTGGATGTGGATCTGCGTCTTATCGCGAACATGTAATTTAACTAAATATGGATGCATGAATAAATTCAATGGCATAATGAAGATAAACGCACTAAACCAAGACGCGAGACATTGCCAAACGCAGTCAGTAACAAAAGCCATAACAAACAGCAAGGCAAACTGAATATGTGCTGAACAAGGGAATACCCAGTACTCAAATGTGAAAATTAAATAGTGGCTTAAATAAGTCTATGTATATAAGCTTTAATCAAATTAAAATATTTTTGTAGACATTTTTTAATAATTTTAATTTTCAATTTGATTTAAAATTTTGTATTTTTAAATAATATTATTTATAAATCGTTTTATTTGTTTAATATTACTGTTTAATAATTTTATTTTTTAATAATTTTATTTTTTTTTTTTAATAATTTATATTGCAGACAGCAAAGCTTCAAGCTGCAAAATATTTTATTAATATTTCTTTTATAGCTGATGCAATTTTTACTAAAGGCCTTTTCTCGCAGCACAGCTGAGCATACCTATCTTGGTGCTAGCTGCTGCTGGGTGTGCAAAGAAATAATACTAACAACAAGAAGCGGCAACTGGCATGCCACAGATTATCGTGGCACGCAGACGCTGGGCAAACTGGCGGCGGTAACTTTTGGCCACGACAAGCTCATTTTGAGCTGAAAATCCAAACAAAGGCATATTTAAATGTTTGGCAACATTTCGCGAGGCAGAAGGACAACACGCAGCAGAAGCAGCAGCAGCAGCAGCCGCAGCAGCAGCAACTGCTTGCAACTGTGTGCGGGTGTGCGTTTGTGTGTTTGAGTGTGGCTGCTGCAGAACTCCTTTTCGCTGTTAATTTGCCAAACAATTGGCAGATAGCCAAGGCAAACGTCCCGACCTCAAGAACAACAACAGCAACAACATCAGCACAACCTTAGCAGCAACAAAAGGAAGCCAACTAACAAGTCAACCAAAGCATAGCTAGACGGAATGACGACGCGCCCCAAGGCGGTGCCTCATGCTGCAACTGTTGTTGTTGCTATTGCTGTTTCGACTGCTGCGGTTCTTGTTGCAGTTGCATATTTTGGCGTGCACGTTTTGCTTGTTGACTGTTGCCTGTTGTTGGCCAACAAATATGCCAAGCAGCCGAGCAGAGGGGCCCAGCCAGAGCCAACCACCAAGCAACTCTTAAGACCAAAAAATAAAAATAAAACGAGTTGCACCACATCCCGCAGAATAACAAACATCGCTGAGCGCCAACAACTCCAAAAACTGCAAACTTGATTTACAAAAAAAAAAAAAAAAAAAAAAAACACACACACAAGCCAGAGCAAGAGAGCGCGCGCCGAAGGCAAAAACTATGAGGCAACAAACAAGTCGAAGTTTTAATGCTCTCACCACAAGACTCTTGGTTAATGATCTACACTAAAAGTTTTTACTTTGTCCACCATATAATTTGCCGTGTTTGGAATGCTTTTTTTATCTCAGGTAAAATAATTAAAATTGTTTAAAGCACAAGAATTTGTTTGAAGAGCGTTTTACAGATATGGTACATATATGGCACATATATATATATATATAATCTCAACAAAAATATGTTTATTATAGTAATTTATAGGCAACTTAATAAATGCTTTAATAAAAAAAAAAAAAAAAAAAAAAATATATATATATATATATATATATATATATCTTTTTTTTTTTTTTTTATTAAAGCATTTATTAAGTTGCCTATAAATTACTATAATAAACATATTTTTGTTGAGATTAGTAATTTTGTAATTATTCTTAGATTAGATATTTTTAAGTAATGAAGTCAAAATAAGATGATATTGCATTTTCATTAGCTTTTCGCTGTCTTTTTTATCTATCTACTTTTCCTTGCTCTATCTGTCTTTGCCTTTCTTTTTGGACCCTAAGTCTCTCAGTGCCACTCTCTTTCTCTATGTTTTTCCAGCTCTTCAATTCTATTGTTTTATCTTTCATTCGGTTTCCCTCTTTGTTGCTCCACTTACCTATAAACTCTATACAAATATATGTGCTCTATATATATGCATTTTTCTTTCTTAGTTTTCTCTGCTTTCCTCTACGTCTTCCCCCACGATTTCTATCTCTATCTATACAATCTTCTCAATCTAAATATTTCAATCAATTTACCTCAAAAATATGTCAAATTCTGTCATACCCTTTGCCTAGGGTATAATATAAAACAAAGGTACCTTAGAGCTGGCGCTCCAATAAAAAAAAAAAAATAAGAAATAAGAAACTGGTTCCCTTCGGCTTAATCCGGCATTCATTTTGGCCAGTTCGTGATTAACTGTGGACAGTTGAACGGAAAGCCGCAGAGAGGAGTATGGGGGGCTGGGCAGATGGAAAGAGTTGAATGCGATTCAGCGATCGTCAAAGATTTGCTGCATGTAACTCAATCGCTGGCGCTGATCATTAAGGTTTAATGTTGCCCCGGCCAAGTTAACTGCCCGACTGACTGGTCCGTCTTTCCGACTACCTAAAAGTCGATTTCAAGTTCAGACAATGGCAGCGCTGATTGATGCGACTCATCAGAGAGAAAGAGAGAGAGGGATGCAAAGAGAGAGAGAGAGAGAGACCGGGGAGTAGAGGTAAAGAATTGAGGCCAAAACCGGGCGCTATTGCATTTTAAACAATGCCAATACGCTGGCCACTAACATGGCTAAGTAGTTTAATTCCTGTGCATGAACTTTATGCAATATAACATATATATATACATATATATATAAATATATATATATATATATATATATATATATATATATATATATATATATATATATATATATATATATAGACTTATATATATGTATATATATATAGACATACACATAAATTCCATTTTCTCGTCTTTTGTTCAGCAAGTCTTGTTGCTCTTTTCTGTCAAAACTAATGACTACAATTTTTGGGGCGTTTGCCTTCTGATGGAGATTGATTTTTTTATTTGGTTGGGGTTTTTTAGGCTTTGTGCCTGGCGCCGCTCTCGTATTATATATGTATATATAAGGACAACGACGATGAATGGCAGAGCTGATTTGATTATTTACTTGCCACAAAAATCAATTTGACGGGCTTTTGCCGCTGTGAAGGCAATTTTTTGGAATTTTATACGTGACTTTTGGCCCACAAAGGGGATAGAAGTTAAGTTTAGGTTAAGACAAGGGAAACCAGCGCATTATGTGGTTGTAGTGGTTAGATAAGTGTGAGTAAAAACGGTTGCCAATTTTAGTTTTTAATAAAGAAACTTTAGACGGGCGTCAAAATTGTGGGAACCAAACAAATTGATTGTGCTAGATGTTAAGTAAGAAATCTACAAGTTTTATTTTTAATAAAATATATATGTAATTGTATACTTCAAAATATAGTTTCTAATGATATTGATATTTTCATTACCTTAAATTATTAACATTATACAATCAATATTTGCACTATAAATATTGTGGAATGAACATATTTTCAACATATTTCAAAATAAATTGAAAAAAATCATAAATAGTGTCATTTTTTTTTCTTAAAAAAAAAACTCTGTTAAAATATTGCAAAAATTAATGAACAAATGGATAAGTCAACAAAAAATCTATCAGCTACAACGCAGACACACACAAAATTTAAAAACAAGCAAAAAAAACTATGAAATATCGCCGGAAGTTCAATAAACCATAGTCAAAGGAAAATATAGAATTTAAATAAATTAAAATAGCAAGCAACAACAACTACACAAATTTATCACAATAATGCACATGAGAAGATATTCTAATGGGTTTCGCTTTTACAATAATATTTTATTATTGTTTTTGTTTTTTGTAGCTTAACGAGCCACAAAAAAAAAAAAAAAACACGAAACTAAATGGAAGATAGGTTGGCCCCTACTATAAAGCATGTAAATCACTCACGCGCAACTGCCAACAGATTTTAACACAAGAGCCACCCAAAAAGTCAACTGGTAAAAATTGTAAAATGTACAACTAAAGCGATGGGCCAACGAGTAAGTGGGGTAACGGAGCGGGTCAGTGCAGAGCAGCCAACTCGAAACGTTTCCCGTTTGGAGGAGGATGCAACGCAACGCCAATGGGCAAACGCTTTCGGCCTCAACAAAATGCCTTATGACGCATATTTCTGTGAAATTATGTTGATGCATACAAATTAATGACACTTTAATTAAGCAGCAACGTCCGCAGCAGCGAGTGCCGCAAAGCGCAGTTTTATAAAGTAACATGAGGAACAACTCTAATTGAACGCCGCAGCACAACTGTTTAACAATGGGTAATACTTAGTGGAGTGGCCCAAGTCGAACTTTTAATATCCTACATAAAAGTATTTTTTGAAAAGCTACGTTAAATGCATACAAAGAATATAATTAAAAATTATTATGAAAATAGTAGTTAAAATAAAAATCTCAAATCTTATGTTTGCTAGTGTAGATATATTTGATATTACAGAGCGATTTATTAAACATTTTTTTCCAAATCTTAATTTAGATTAAAAAATAAATTAACTATATAAATTAACTATATTAAAATAATAATATGCAAAATTTCATATGTTAATATAATTATTAGTTATTCTTCAGTTTCACATTTGATAACAACTTTAAATCCAGTTACCCGCCACGCTGGCCCAATTAAACACCTATCACAATGTTCAATAGGGCATCAAAGTGCCAAATGTAAATGAAAACAAAAAAGCCAGCAAAGTGTCAAAAAACAAGTCAATATTCAACTGGCAACAGCAAAAAGGCTGAACCCAAAATGTTGTGCTTGGCCAACTATGGATGATCGCGTGTCGTGAGTCGTGTTTAATTTTATACGATACGATATATTTGTGTTAAAATTGTAAGATTTCTTTAAAAAATTTCAAAATCAAAATTCCAAACGTTTTACAGTTGTTGCATATGTATGTGCCATACAACACTAATAATAATCCATTTCAATAATTTTTTGTGTGCTACGTTTCTCACGACTTTTGTATTAAAGTAATTTTTATATCCTGTTATTTTATACCCTATTTCAAATACTAGGGAGTAGTACTAAGTTAAATAATCATGGTAGTTAGTCTTCAAATCTTGTATTTAGTTGGATGGGACCTTTATACAATTTTGATTTTTTTTTAATTTTTGATGCCACGCCCCAAATTTGTAAAATGCGCATTTCAAACACTAGAGAGTAGTACTAAGTAACGGTAGTAGTAAGATAATGATTGTTATGCTAATCACCATCATCATCATGTAGTAAGATACTGATTGTTATGCTAATCATCATCATTATGCCCGCTGACCAACTCTACCGAACTAAACAAGTCCCGCTCTTATTTCCCACTCAATGATCGTCTGTAGTTGAGTTCGAAAGAGTTGAGCACAACTTTTGGCGGGAGTTTTGCCCTATATAAGGGCAAGCCTTCTGCACCATTTCTTCAGTTGGTTTCCTGACCCCCTGATGGTCAGTCGTGCAGTGCAGTGTAGTGTAGAATAGTGTAGTGATTTTCCCCTCCTCCTCTTCTTCTTCTGGATTTGGTGAGTATTTAAATAGTTAATAATTTTAGTGATATATTAAGTATGTTATTAGTTATAAATGTTAATTTTTAAGGAAATGTTAATAATAATTCTTTATTATTTATTTTACTTTTTTTTTTTTTTATGTGCCCGCTGCTCGACCGCTCTACCGCAGCCTGGCTCTCTAACGCTGCCCGACTCTGCTGCTGCCCGATTCTGCTGCTACCCGATTCTGCTGCTGCCCGACTGTACCGTTGCCCGACACTACCGCTTTACCGTTGCACGGCTCTCTACCGCTGCTCAACTCTCAACCGCTGCTCAACTCTCTACCGCTGCTCGACTCTACCGATGCCCGACTCTCTACCGCCACCCGGCTCTCTACCGCGGCTACTGTTGCCTAACTCTACCGCTCTCCCGTTGTCCGACTCTCTACCGTTGTCTAACTTTACCGCTACCGATGCTCGACTTGCAGGGCAAGCCTTCTCCATCCATTTCTTCAGTTGGTTTCTGAACCAGTGCTCTTCTCTTCTGCTTCTCGCTCTGGTAACTATTTAAAGAGTTAATCATTTTTACTAATATAGTAGGTATGTTAAGCAAGATTGTATTAGTTATAAATATTTCTTTTGATGAAAATGTTTTAATAATCATTTTGAACCCATTATTATTAATTAATATATAATAAATATATATTATCATTAAGTAAATAATTTTACTAAACATATGCTTAACCAGTATTAGTTTCTTTAATACTCATAATTTTTTTTAACCTTTACATTTGGTGCTGACAACTCTGTTGCAGCTATAAGTGCAAGGGAATGGGTGAAAACTGCAATAAACTTAAATTTCTTTTTAGGCACATATACAGACATATATTTTATATACAAATATATACAAATATATACACATATATACACATATATTTTTTTGCTGCTTGTGCTACTCGTGATGATGAAAGGGGCGACAAAACGGAAATTCTTTTCGTTTTTCTTGTACTCTGAACCCAATGAATGTGTTTAAAGAGAGTATAATGTTTTCACATACCTATATGTAACGTAAAAGAAATATATATATATATATATATATTCTTGAACCAAATACGAGTTATTACATTGATCTCACGAATTATGTAGTTTTGTTATGATCTTATAGTTATGATCTTAAAATTTTATTAAAATCCAATTAGTACCAAAGTTATTCAGTCACGATTTTCCCATAGTCGAAGAAAAACAGTAAATCTGTGATACATCATATGTGATATATTTTGCAATCTATGCAAACTGCAGGGTATTCCCTAGTCAACCACACAAGAACATAGCTTTATTGTATATATATATATATATATATATATATATATATATATATATATATATATATATATATATATATATATTTATATTTATATATAGTTTTTGCATTTAATGCACGTCAAGTTGTGAAGCTGCGTTTTTTCAAGTTAAACAGGGACTTGCGACTTTATCATTGCTGCACATTATCGTTTATTGTAATCGACAAGTTTGAAGTTTGTCACAGTCATATCGCAATAATGTCGCGGAGTTTTTATGACAACCTATCAATGACCGAGCTAAATAGCTATTATAAATGCATAAATTGCTTCAGGAAACCTAACGGATCGTTAACGTTGAAAGGGACGCTCTATAAAATCAAATTAAGTCAGCAGGAAATAAATAGCGATTAACTTTTATGGTGAAATATTTAAAATGAAGTAAAATTATAATTGCACTTTTATATTTCCTCTTTTTCGTAAGCTCACATAAAGTAGGTTTTACGGTTGCTCATGGAAGTCAACAGTTATTTAATCTTTGAGCTTTTGAACTGCACTTGTTTGTTTAATTACTGATTAAAATTTAATTTTATTCTGTCTTTCAGAAACATCTCAAGTTCTGAGCTGCTGATCCCTCAACCCTTTCACTTCCACAAAAGTTGTGAAATATTTTCTTTCCACATATTAAATAAATTGCTTTTCTATAACTCTCAACTAGAAAAATCTTTTGAACGCATTAAAACGATGTGCATTTTGTATATTTTTTAAAGTTCTTATATATATTATATACCGAAACAAAAATTTCATTACAAACAAGTATTAAATAAATGAAAACACATTCCCAAAATTGTTCAACCAACTAACTAAATCATCAACTTGTGAACATAAATCAAGAAACAACAGCTGCTTTAACTCATCGGAAAGGTAATTAAAAGTAATTACCTCTGGCACTTAATGCACTCATTGATTGGAACAAATTTTGGTTTGTTTCTTATACTTTTTTGGTTCGTTTTAAGTGCAAAACTTGGAAAACTGTTTGAACACACATATAATTCCGAATGTGCCATATTTCAACTATTTTTAAACGCCTGACACATGCAGTGAAAACAATTTGTCTTAGTCATCAAGTCGCTCTGGCTTTAGCCTAAATACGAAATGAAATCGACTCATTGAGAATCGTGGCAGACAGAGTTCTTCCTCTCAGCTGTCGGAACAGGCCTTACAATGTGCATTTTTCAAGTTTATTACTTGAACATTTATCATTGCATTGAGTCCAAACAAAATGCAACAAAATAAATTGAAATACGTTCAGATATTTTAGAACTAAATAACAAATATATCAAATTGTGCTGCAGAAGCTGTAATACTCTGTCAGAGCTTGGATTTTTAACTTAATAAAACATATGAATAAAATTGTATAAAAAATATTATATATAAATAATAATAATAAGTAATATTTTACGTAAATAATATTTCAATTTTCAATCAAAGATTTATATAAAATATTAAAATATATATAAAATTACATATTTACATAAATTTACAAACTCCATCACATAACTATAATACTGTAGAATTAAAGTGTATGTGAATATATAAAAACCGCAAAAATGTTGCGCCACAAACAAAATAGAAATCAAAGTTCAGGTTTTTCTATTGAATCCATTTTTTTTTTTTTTTTTTATTGTTCAATAATATTGCGAATGCTGTGCTTCGTCTGTGGCGGGGGAGAAACCTGGGCGGGGCCTCTGATTCTGTATAGCAACAAAATCAATGTAAACAAATCGCGTGCACACTCAACAACAACAACAACAACAACTAAGGTGTGTCTGTGTGAGAATAGACTAAGGATAAGTTAGGGTAGAATGCAGGGCGTTGGTTTCGTTGCGTTCTATATGTATATGTATATGTATATGTATTAATATGTATAAGTATATATATATATATATATATATATATATATATATATATATACATATATACGATATGTAAGCGAAAACTAAGAACAATGTCATGCAATCAACTTTAGGCCAAGTGCAGTCAACCAACAGAAAAAAAGCAAGCAACAGCAACAACAATTCGTAAAAACTGAAAACAAAAATTGTAAAAACTGAAGCAAACGCAGGATAGTCGAAGGGGTAAACGGCTGCAAAATCAAGCTAAAAACCATAATGAAAAATGTTCGTTGAGTGCTTTTGTGTGGATGTGTGCGTGTGTTTTTACGTCATAAGGTGCACAATTTATTGTTGCAAGTTGCACTTTTTCAACATTTTCTATGCCATAAATTCTATCGAATTTCTACTCGTTTATTTTTCCAGCATTTTGTATCGATTTAAATGGAGAATTTAATATTCTCAGTTTTTCATTATTCTTGCCTTATGTAGATTCCTGTTTGTTTATCTGCCACTCATTATGCAGACTTCATTTTATGCAAATTTTTGGCAAGTTGCTTGCTGAAGTGAGTAAATTATTCAAATTGAAGTGGGGCAAAAAAAGAGAGAAAATTCAGAAACGATAAATGAATTTCATGTTTTATTGAAAAATCAGCTATCAGCAATAACTACATTATTTCAAAGAGAATGCTTTAATCAAAATTGATTCTGCATAAGAATATGCATCGGAAACACAGGCAAAACTAAACAATTGCAATTATGTTTTATGTATAATAGAAACTTTTAATTTACAAAAATTAATCAATTATCTATGTAATTGATCGATGAACATGTATGCAAATATTTATTAATTCATTTAACGTTCAATTAAAAATTATAAAAAAAATCCCATTCGATGATTGTTTATAACTATCAGCAACTTTAAGGAATTAGGTAGATGAACATATAACATCATTATCATATCAATTGAATTGATATGTGTGCCTTGTGTTTAAATTTTCCATATCGATTATAACCTTCGAATAGCGCAATCACTGCATATTCATTTCGAAATATTAATTACAATAATTTTGTGGAAAAACTAGTTATGGCCCTTTAACTAGTTAATAATATAAACACGAATACATTTATTTAATATGGCAAGCTCACGATAGCATTGCCTATCGTCTGTTGTATGCATTGAAGCGTTACATAAAATTTTGCCACTTCTCACACCGTAATTCGATTACATCTGCCATGACAGTAGGCCACCTGATTAATTACACGGCATAGTAAACGTCCTGCAAGAGTGTGTCTCTGTCTCTGTGTATGTTCGCGTCCGGCGGCTTTACAAACCTATCATCTACTTGATACGATTTCAGTGTTCTGCAGTCAGTTGCACGTAGTGATTTTTAGATCATTTTTACTTTCCCTGCTGTTGTCAATCGAGTTACCGCTTTTTGCCGATATTTTTCCTTTTGATACCCTGTACGTATAAAAGTTAGCGAAGTATATATACATATCTCCATATATTGATATATGTGTTCCTTTAGAAGGTATTATATATTATCGATAAATACATATTCAAATCCATATACTTATTAGTTTATATATAAATAAAAACAAATTAATTAAAACTTAAATATATAATTAAATTATGTAGCTATAGAGTATAGATATAGGGTATCAACTAGTCAAGCACTCTTGCATTTTTTGCAATGCACTCGCACAGATTGCGAAAAATGGTTTGATTTTTTTTTTTATTTCAGTGTACGTTTCTGGTTTTTTTTTTTTTTTTTTTTTTTGGATGAGCCGCCATCTAATTTAAGGTATGAGCACTCAGATGTGTGTCGGTTTTGTGGTTTATTGGTTATGGATTTAGCACACGCAAACACACACACACACACACACACACATACACACAGAAAGAAGAATTCAATGTTGTTCCCATAAATGCGCCGCGCTGCAATTTTATATGCACTTTTGTTTCTTTTTCAAAAATTTTTTATATATATTTTTTGTTGCTCTTTGTTCAGCAAGTGAATTGACTAACGGGTCAAGGTTGATAGAGCGCACAATTCTTTTATTTATAAAACATTATGACGCACATACAGATACAGATATATATATATATATATATATATATATATATATATATATGTATGTGTGTGTGCGGCGCGTTCTTTTTGTGAAAACCCCGTGAACTTACATGGCATTTTAAGCCAGTTGCCAAAAAGTAAGGAACAGCAAATATTAACTATGACATTTATGACACACTTTTCTTACTTGGCTGCAAAATTACATAGAACTTGCAAGCAACTAAAACAAGAAGAAGAAAAAGAAAGACAGAGACAGCAGCAACAACAACAACAACAATAACAACAACTAGTGGTACAACTCAACAGAGTGCAAACAACAACAATTTATTGTCACGTGCCAAAAAGTACACACAGCATATAAAGCAGTGTATAACTTTGCCAAACAAGCAAAGTGAGTGCAAAACAAGTGAAAGAAGTATAGATATATCATTTGAGTCGAGCATAGCCGAATGCCGAAATGCCCTAAAGATAGATGGAAACTGTGGTATCTGTGGGAATATTTCACATAGCATACCTATAAACTGGTATGAATTATTGAAAATTAATCGATAACAAATCGATAACATATGCAAAAACTTTTCAAACTATATTAAAATCAATCATTATATACACGTATAAAAAAAACCTTACTTGCAGAATGATTGCTTACATTATTTTGACATTATCGAAAGTTTTTTTTACAGTTAAACGATAGTTTACATAAATTATATGAGACACATAGTTGATTAATCACCTACTTCGATACAAAATGTATTCATCTCAAACACTTAAGTTGATAAACTTCAAATGAATTGCTTTAATTGCAAATAAAATTGATTTGAAACCTTTTGTGAATCACTTTGATCGACAAACTTCTGAGTCAAAGCAGATTTAAATTTAAATGCTAATTTGGTGTAGATAGTCTATAAAATCATTGTTAAGTACTACTGACTCAATAACATTTAATGGAAATATATTTCAACTAGTTAAATGGCCATTAGATAGAGTATTTACGCAAATACAATGACAACTTTTTGGCATTGCTTTCAAAAGTTACTCACCGAAATAAACAATAACTACAACAAACCCAAGCATCTTCGCACTGCTTGGGTCACAGTGAATGACATAAATTTTGTGATTTCACATAAATATTTTCCCGTTCACCACCCTTGCTTAGTCAACTTCATTCGGCGCTTTAAGTTTGCATTGTGCATATTTGCATATCAAATCAAGTGTTAAAATGCAGAAGCTCCAGATTTCTGTGAAACGTAATTGAGCGGCTGAAGGGCAGACAGCTGCGGCTCATGTGTTTGCAAAGGCTTGCGCCAGGAAATAAATAACTTCATATACATATAAATCTTTATGTCTATATGTATATGTATATATATATTATATAGATATATATATATATATATATATATATATATATATATATTTATTTATTTATTTATTTATTTATAAAATCTATATTTTCCTTATTTCTTTTTATATATTATCTATTGTATCTTAACGGCTGCCAAACACATTTCCGTATTCAATATATTTTTCCCTGTTTTCGATGCACTTTAAGAGGTGCCTTTTGCTTGAACCGCTTGTCAGTATTGATAATAGGGTTAGTAGTACTAAAAAATGGCGAAAAGAAAACTTTATGCATATTAGGAATAGAGAGGCCATAAACTAGAATTTTGAATAGTTTATTGTAGCTAAAATTAAGTAATCAAAAAAATAGTATGCTATTATAAAAGGATTTTTCTATATAAGTACATATATCATTATACACATTTTACACAAAATATATAATATCCTTCATACGTACATACATCAACTTTTCATTTATTGTACTCGTGCGTGGGAACACTTTAAGCCAATTGCTTAAGCCAAGGGTACAATGAATAGCCCAGAGGCCTAATTTACACATATACAATTCATTAATAACTTACGCAACAATTATATAATTCTAATATTATGTGCCTTGCTCATAGTGAGCTCAACTAATCGATATTCCATGATAATTTTCGCTTTCAAAACGGATTATCATACGCGTGAGGAAAATTCTGTTAAACTTCACCAAAAAAAAAAGTTGCCAAAGTTTACAATTGAAACAAAAGAAACGCAAAATCTGCAATATCCGTTAATTTGAGAGAAAAGATTTTTTGTTTCTTTTTTTTTTCTTTGAGGAAAGAAAGAAAAACTTTGCAAAAGAAAGACAAACGAAATTTCCACGCAGACAGTTGAAATTGTCTCGCGAGAAGTGAGAAGCGAACAGCGAACAGCGAGAAGCAAGTAACGAGAAACAAGACTGCAGTTAGGTAAATATGTGTGAGTGCGTAGCTAAGTGTGTGTGTGTGTGTGTGTGTATGGTATGTGCATAGCCAGTTCCGTTTTTGGGCACTGCCAAAGACAAACAATGGCAATGTCAGACAGTTTTTCCGGCATTTCCCTCGCTTTGCCATGCGCCGCACGTCGAGGGCAGCTCAAAGGAAAACGCCGACAAGATGCTGAAAATCTGAGCGATGGGCTTGGCATGAGGCTTGTGGGCGGTATTTTGGGTAAATTGGAAAAATACGAAAAAAAAAACACACACACACACATACACACACAGGAACATTTTTTGTAATTTGCCGTCTGGCTGAGAAGCGGACGCGAAACGAGCCAGCGCCTAAGCTGAGTTGTTGTTCTTTGCCAATGTCGCGAGCGTGTCGCATTTGCCAGCGAAATAGGCAGAAACTACGGCCAAATGAATTGGTCTAACTTTAAAATAGTACACATATATATATGTATACATATATATATATATATATAGGCAGGCAGATCTGCAGATATTGGCCCAGCATTTTCGGGGCCTTTCGTTCACATATAACAAATGCTTATTTACATTTCCCTTATTCGGTTCCTCTTGCCTGACTGGATTCTATTCGCTTGGCCACGCGCCAAAAGAGGGAGAAAAAAAAAAGAGTGTACGCCTCGAGGCTCGCCCAATTTGAACTGCAATATCAGCGCCGAGTCACGCCCCAAGCTTGGCCAGCAAAGCTAATCCAATGCCACGGGCTCCGTCATTTTACATTTTGCTCTTCGTTTCCCATTTTCGACAAAGTTGTTGCAACTTGACCCTAAAAACCTCTGCTTAACACAATTCACGTCAAACTTCCAGCAAAGTAGATATCAAATCAAAATAACGAAGATAATACAAATAAAAGAAGTTCTAAAAGGCTTAGGCTATACTTCACTTATAGGCCACACATCCGACATAATTGCGAAGGGGGTGCAAAAAGCAACCGAAAAGAGAGGAAATGATAACGTTAAGGAGAGCAAATGCAAAAGATAACTTGGAACATTAAACAGCTAAGAATTTAAGAGACAAAGATTGAGAAACAAACATTTCCGAGTGATAAACAAAAACAAAGATAAATTTAAAAGAAAGAGTGGAAAGTAATCAAACTGTTCAAAAGGAATATTTGTATATATATATATATATATATATTATATGTACAAACGTATACGAATAACAGGCAGAGGGAAAAGAGAAGAAAGAAGAGCGCAAAGCAGCTTTGTTAAGCTAACGTTTACGAATGGAACGCAAAGGGCAACAACAAATTCTTCCCAACATTAAAAATACGAGAAACATAAATAGATATATTAAAATGTACATGTGTATATATACATATTAGGCTGGGCAATTATATAGTAGTTGAATGTCGAACAACAAATTGTGTATGCAATTAATTAATTAATTGATTGTCAAGATAAATCAATTACAATTGAGTGTATATAAAGCAGCTATACATCTGTCTTTACCCACCCACACACACACACACACACACACACAACTATATTTACAAATAACGTCAAAGTTCATTTGAGCTTATCTATATCTATAACTTTCCATAGAATATTTAAACAGCAAATGAATCGGCAATATTTTTGCTCGCTTTGTAAATATGTAAGTAAATTTATGAATAAGTGGAAAATTGATGTTAAAGCTAAAATCAAAATTGAGCAGAAACTTAAATAAACATAAGAAAAAATCAAACGAAAATAAAAATAAACAGAAAATACAGAACTGAAATTCCGCCGCAAATTTCCAGCACGAAAGCGTGCGAAAAAGTATCTTATTTTATTTATATTTTTTCTCCACAATTCTTTTGTGGAGGCGTGTGAAATATTTGTTGTTTGTTTACAAATATATTTATATACTACTTTTTTTTTTTTTGTTGGTTTCAATGCGCAGGTTAAGCCAAAATGCTGTTTAGATTGTTGTATGGGCAAAGCAAATGCCGTTTCCCTCACATTTCGTTGTATATTAACTCGCATCGATCTATATTTAGTTTTCTGGGTTTAGTGAGCGATCGCTTATTGTTCTATGGCTCAAATCTGCATAGAGCATTGCTTTCTTTATATAAGTAACAAATTTAAACAAACTATTTGCAACAGATCCTGAGATATACATACATACATGTTTCTTTCTTATATCTGCTTTATTTTTTTTTTTTTATAAATTTAATACAATTTTTGAATAAGAAATAATTGTTATAAAATATTATATTTTAATATTATAAAACATTATATTTTGTTTATTAAATTTCTGGAAGTTTCTTTTTCTTATATGCATACACCCACTGTATCAATAGAATTATAATTTTTGCCTTTTACTTTTAGCACACACATGCATATATATATATATATATATATATTTAATTTTTTTGTCGCTGGCTATTTTTGGCTATTTTGTGTGCACAAATTCTGCTTTTGCGTTGAAGCACAATGTGTTTAATATGCTTATAATTGGACATGATTTATGTACACAAGCTAAAACGACGTGAAGGGCCCACACATAGGCCTTAGGCAGACCTTAGACCTTCTTTTGCGGTCGTTCGACGTCAAAGTACTCAATGCAAAAGATAAATAATTTCTGTTATGTTTTCATTTATGCCGCATTCCTAATGTATGGGGGGTGTCTCTGTCCATGTATCCCCATTCAACTAAACCCAAAAGCTTCTGGAAATATAATTAAATATCTATATAACGGCAAGTTGTCTACAACTTAATCCACAATATTGTTAATGTCAGCAAATAGCTTACTAATTTTTATATATTTATATGAATGGCTTAATCTGTGGGTGATTCAGTTCGCTAAACTCTCAATTTAATGTTTATTTTTAACTATTTTTTTCGTTTGCCTATTAAATTATATATTAAATATTTTTAATTTTAAATTGTTCATCATTGTTTTCATATATAACGCAATAGTAATTAAATTTTATACCATTCATTTTTAATTTTATATTAAATTTTTTAAACCGATAAGAATCTGTTGATTACGTTAAAGGCTATTACTGATTTTGGCTGTCATAAAAATATATTTTCAGTTTTTGCTTGCAAATTATTTCAAATAAAATATTTATAATTAATAAAATATAAAATAAAAATCAGATTAATGGGAATTTGATTAATTGACCTTAATATTAAATCCTAAACATTTCGAATATATTAAATAATAATTATTATTACAATAAAAAAAGTTTAATGATATACCACTTATTCCTATGCTCTTTTAGTTGAGATTGAATCATCTCTCAGTTCTCTTCTATACCAAATATAATTGGATCGGAAGAAGGGAATCAAAAAAATAAGCTATATTTTCTGTCCGTATAGCTAAAAATTCAATCTAACCAATAAACAGTATTCAATTTCCTGGAAATCTTTCTCTTTTATTATAATACAAAAACATCTATACTTAATATCAGCAAAAAATTTTATTGACGTAAAGCGAAATACCCAACATAAAGCAGATGCAAAAAAAAACAACAACAACAACAACAAAAAACAATGGCATAATCTTTATTCCAGAAAGTGAAAAATTTCCAAAACTAAATTGAGCGCAAAATATAAAAACAAAGGAAGACAAAAGCAAAATATTGCCAATACTTAAACAAATCAAGCATTTGAAAGAGCGAAAAAGCTTTAAATAATCCATTAACAAAGTTTAACGGCCTTGGCAACAGAACAAAAAAGAATACAAAATAAGAAAAAAAAATTTGAAATTATACAAAATGTGGAATAAACAATAAAACGAAAGACAGAAAATCAAATTGAACTTTTAATAGGCGCTGGCACGGGCAAGGCAAGTCAAGACAAGCCAGAGAGACAGAAAATCAGAAATCAGATTAATAATTGCTGAGATGAAATAAAACATAATTAAGACAAAGCAAACTGAAAAATAAAAATAAAAAGCAACAACAATGTACACGCACAGAAGCGCAGAAAAGAAATCTAAAAGTAAACTATGAGCACCAACTACCTGTGCAGCAACAATAATACTAACAACAACAGCATAGAGAGCAGAAGAGCGCATAGCAGGAAGACAAAATGGGAGAGAGCAAAACCGGTATCACAAACAAATAAACAAAGCGAACGAAGACAACACAAAAAAAAACACGGGCATGCTTGCATGCCTACATTGTCTCTGTGTGCGTGCGTATAAGAAAATGTAGCTTCCCATAAAAAAAAAAAAAAAACATGCACACACACAAACAAAAATGCAACGGCAAAAAATGCAACAATGAGAAGAGACAAACGCAAAGGCTAAAATGTGCACGCTGACAGGTTCAAAAGCAAAACAGGAGACGAAAATGAAATGAAATGAAAACGGGAGCTAAATTGTCGTCGTCGTCGGCGCGCGTTGCATGCAACAAGCTGCAGCAGCGTATTTTTACACATTAGCGCAAATATTTGAATCATTTTTAGCCTCGTCGGCGACCGCATTTTGTGTTATTTGGCAAAAGTAAAAGCAAAAGCAAAAGCAAAACAAAAACAAACTTGCGCGCTCTTTTACACACACTCTTACACACATGTGAGAATAGCACGCACAAAACAGTACTTTCATCACAACGTATTATTATTATATATATTTTTTCTTCTTTTTGTATTACTCACCTTTCAACTGTAAATGGTTGCTTAATAGTTGTTTGCACCTTGCAACTAAATTATTTGTGTTTATGCTGATATATTTGATTATTCATAACATATATACATATACATAAATATATATATGTGTATATTTAACTAGATTGCGGAATGGGCCAAGTAATAACATATAACATCACAAACACATGCTCGGTCACACACACTCGCACACATACGCCAATGCACACGCACGCCTACACCAATGGTAACAACAGCACTTGTGTGCACTTTGTGCTTCTTTTTTGTGGACTTTCGGAATGGCGCTTAGATTTTGGATTACTGTGTATGCGGGCACTGTTATTTTTGTTTAGGTTGTTAAACAATAGCAAATTGTTGTTATTAGTAGCGCGGCATTCGTTATAGAAATTATTAATATTTGCAATTCGTCTGAAACTTGGTACATATGCGTAACGGTTAATTGGTTTTGTATCAAATTATCATCAATTTTTTTTAATGTTGATTATTTAAAAAATTATTTGACACTTAATTATTATTTACGAACACAGAAACAACGTAGCGAAAATACCAGCGGCGAACGAAGCGACACAGTGACGCGACGATACGCACGGACAAGAGAAGTATTACTGGCGGAAAACACTGTTAACTTTTCTTATAAGAGCGCGCCAATAACAGAATAGAGATGAACGCGTGTGCCAACAAGGCACGATGTTGTCCTTTTCAACGTCATTATTTTAACATAATATGTAAAATTTTGTTTTTAAATTATAGAAAATACTTTATATTGTTGTCTTAAAGATTGATTAAATAATTGTTTAATATAAGTTAAAGTTTGTAATAAATAAATGTACACATTAGATATATGTGTATAGCTGTTCTGTCGTGAGGCTAAATCAATCACGAGCGCATCACACAAGCACCAACTGAAAATCAAATTCGGTTATTTAACAGAACTGTTCCAGCTAGTGATGAGCACTTGGCGTGTAATTTACAATGTATAGCTCTTTAGCTTTATATTAATGACTTGGTGGAATAACATTTATATTAATTTATCAAGAATAATCGAAAAGTATTTGCTCGTAAAACTAAACACAACATGGACTTAACATTCTTTTAAGCACACATTGTATTAAAACATTGATATTAAAACAAGCTGTGTCGGGAGCAATACACTGTTATGCTAACATGTGTCAGTGTTGAGTAATATCTCGCAGAGAGCAACAGTTGCACTCGCGTCTGTTAAATAAACAGCGCCGGCCAACATAACAGCTTAGCGCTTAGCCGTTTCCGGCTAGATGAAGAATTCTAACATTTTTCAATTACAATAAAAACTTAAATAGCACATTTTATTGGGATTGACGTCTTGTATAGAAATAAATCTGCATTTTCAACATCAGTTTGTCTTCTTTAGATGCAAACGCATGCTCCACCGCCTCCATTGTTAGCGCGATGCACTGACTCTTAGTCAAGCCAAATGATTCTGTTGCCAAAAAGAATTCATCCGATAAAGTCGTATCGAATACGCCGCAGTCATCTGTACAAAGAACTTTAGGCGCATTTGTTGTCATCAGCTGCTTGAGATGATGGGCACCAATGTTTTCCACAGTTCCGGACTTAACGTTGCTTGTCAAACAGCACTCGATGGGTATATTTTCCTCCTTCATGTACTCGAAGCCCGAGTCCGATAAATACGTGCCATGGCCACAGCGCGACATGCCAAAGCGAAGCATTTCTCGAATCTCTAAAGGATTATCCACTTCGGCACAGTGCATGGCCAGCTTGAGGCCATGGCTTCGAGCCTCCGTTAATACGGGAATGAAATCCTTGAATTTGCCCTGATTCGGATTCCCGCTAAAATCAATGCCAACTATAATATCTGGCTCGATTGCGGCTAGTTCCACCGCTAGGGCGACTGTTTCCTCGGCCACGGCCACCGGCTCGGCACGATTTATGGACGGCAGCAATTTAACCTTTATCTTATACAGATCGGACTTCTTTTTGATGACACCCAGAACGGTGTTCAAATAAGAACGACGGGACATATTTTCATTCGACTTAGGCGTGGTGCGCAGCTCCACATATATGACATTATCCTTGGCAAAATCACGTATAACCAATTCGGTGGCATTCTCCAGACCCTCCTTGGTTGCCGTCAGCTCGTGCATGAAGCCAAACTTTTCGAAGCACTCGTCCAATTTGGCGCCCTTCTCGAATTGAATAAAACGTTCGCATAATGTGGAAAACTCTTTTGTCTGCACGCCATAAACTTTCGCAGCCAATTCCCGGATGCTGTCGATATTCAAGCTGCCATTTAGATGGGCGTGCAGCTCGATTTTCGGCAAACCACGCAAGAACTGTAGCATTTTGTATAATTTTATTTATTTTGGAGTTTCAATATATATTGGCATCTGTGTTCTGGCGTTTTGTTTATGTTTATGTGAATTTGTGAGCCCTGGTAGTATCAGCTGCTATTTAACAGCAGTCACAATGTTTACATTTTCCTGGTATTAACAGATATGGTGATGAATATTAAAATGAAAATAGTTGCATTTACTTACTAAGTAAATATTATTTATTATTTTTTATTATTATTTCTCTATTTATTTACTACATTCATATATATATTTTAGATATATAATTTGTAAAATTGAACTCTCAGATTCCGTTAACAGCTGATGATTCCGATAGCTTAACAATCGATATATATATATATATAGTTATCGTTGATTCTGCTACTATACATAAATAATACGAAAATTTGTTCTTAAAATAAAAAACGTGAATTAATAGTTTTGTTTGCCATGTCGGACACTCATTTGGAAGCGCCGCCTTCGGTGCGCCTGACTAACGATGATTTTCGCAAACTGCTGGCCACGCCGCGTGCCCCGCCACCTGGCTCGAGCAGCAGCGGAGGTAGCGGTTACCTGGCCACTGCTCAGTTTGCAACGCCCGCTGCGGTCGGAGAGAAGAAGAAAAGCCAAAGCAGCAGCGAACGCAATGATCTGCGTCGCAAGAAGAAGAATTTCTATGCAGCACTTAAAAAGCAGGAAGATGTCAAGCTGCAGGAGCTCTCGGAAAAGTACAGAGATCGCGCACGCGAACGTCGCGACAATGCTAATCCGGATTATCAGAATGCCAGCACGCCAGGCCATGGTAGCAGTGCAAATGCTTATCGCGCCGTAGCGCCAGATGTCAAATCCGGGGCAGATGCAGCGGAGCGCAGACGTCGCATCATACAGGAGTCCAAATTCTTGGGCGGTGACATGAAGCATACTCATTTGGTGAAGGGTCTCGATTATGCCCTGCTGCAGAAGGTGCGCTCCGAGCTGCACTGCAAGGAGGCGGAAGAGGAAGAACTGGCCGCCGCCTTGGCGCGCGAAAAGCTGGCCGAAGAAGCGGCAGCTGCGGAGCAACTGGAGGCAGAACGTCGGGAGGCAGAGGACATAAATGCGATAAACGGCACCATGGCACGCAACATCTATAACCTCATACAGGCGCGACGCTCCAAGGAGGTGCCACGCAATGAGCTGTTCGCGGCTGGACGCATGGCCTATGTGATTGACATGGAGGATGAGATGGACATGGACATACCGACAACGCTGAAGCGCTCGAAATTTGAGGTGCCCGTGCCACGTGAGGACATTGCAACACTGACCACCAACGATATTGTTATCAACAAGCTGTCGCAGATTCTGAGCTATCTGCGGCAGGGTGGGCGCAACAAGAAGAACAAGAGGCGAGACAAGGATAAGCCGCTGTTCTATGATAAGGAAGTGGAGCATGTGCGTGGCAGCAAAAGCAACGTTGCCGGCGCAGCTGTCACTGCCAGCGGCTCAGTGCCCAGCACCAGCAGTAACAGCAAATCCTCGAAAGCTGTTGGCGACAGCATCTATGATGATGTGGGCGATTATCAGCCCTCAAACTCCCGCATTGATCGCCACCAGCCAAAGCCGGCTACGGTTCAATCTTACTTCGGAGATGTACCCGCAGAGCCGGAGCCGGTAATCACAAATATACCGCCACCTCCAAAGATATCCAAGGCGATGGCATCACGTTTTGCCAATGAACCGGAAGGCTATGCCGAATGCTACCCGGGTCTGGAGGAGATGAACGATGCCATTGATGATTCAGATGATGAGGTGGACTACACCAAAATGGACTTGGGCAACAAGAAGGGCCCGATCGGGCGCTGGGACTTTGATACGCAGGAGGAGTACTCGGACTACATGAGCACGAAGGAAGCGCTGCCCAAAGCTGCCTTCCAGTACGGAGTTAAGATGCAGGATGGCCGCAAGACGCGCAAAAACAAAACCGAAAAGAACGAAAAAGCCGAACTCGATCGCGAGTGGCAAAAGATTCAGGTGAGATTTGCTTTTATATAAATAATGAAAACTGATTTCTAATTTTTAATATATATATTACAGGGTATCATTCAGAAGCGCAAGCTTCCCAAGGATGGAGGCGGCGGCGATGAGCCTGACTACAAATCATCTAAATACTAGCATCAAAATTAGAACAACTCTTCAAATTAGTTTAGGGTTTAGATGGGCTTTGCATGAAAACTGCTTCAATGTTTAGAATTGCGTTTGTATTGAATAATATATTGTTATATATTAACTTAGATTCTGTTCAGGTCAATTTCAAAATATATTGAAACTTTATTGTATCTTAAATAAATATACCTATATACAAGAAAAATGTGTTCTATCTGGAAATAATCTCTCTAAATAATTCAATTCATCTAAAATAATTAACTTTAAATAAATTATAGGTAATTCTGTATGAATATGAA
Organism: Drosophila fulvimacula; assembly: GCA_035045555.1. Lineage (NCBI taxonomy): Eukaryota > Metazoa > Arthropoda > Insecta > Diptera > Drosophilidae > Drosophila > Drosophila fulvimacula. The sequence continues at coordinate 1,442,346 of JAWNOX010000009.1, read as the reverse complement.
TATGAATCTTCAAATGAATCAATAATGTAAAACGCTTCGATCAAATATTATTCATCAATATAAATGATTCGAAAATCATTTATTTTTCAATCAATCAGAAATGATTTATTTCTAAATGATATGTATATTATTTTTTCTTATACATATCAACAATTTAATTTATTTGAATTTTATTTGTCCTTCAATGGATAATGATTGGATTCTATTTAATGAGTCATGAAATAAATTCATCCAATATATATACAAAACTTTAAATAGAGATCTGAATTTATTTGCAATTAGTTTCGAATGGAGATAAAAACACATTTATTTGAATATATTTTAAACATTAAGAACTATTTATTATAATTGTTGTTGTAAAACATTAAATATACGTATGTATATAGGTGTACATGTATAATTCTTATTTGCTCACAAATATATATATTTATATTTATATATATATATGAATTCTAAATTTTGTTAGCCGCTATGCTTCTATAGTTAACGATATTTCTTTCGTGCCTTGTAAATGTGCCTGATCTTTGAGCGTCTAGTGGGGTGAGAAAGGCTGAGGAAACGTGGTACGCTAGTCGGAGCAGACTTATTGGGAGTGTATACTATTTAGATGTACATGCATATATATATATATATATATATGTATCGTATATCGATCTAAAAACCAACTTGCAGTTAATAGCGAAACGAATTTGAACTAAGCTAAGTTTAATTCCTGCTCAGTAGCTATGCCTAAGTGCGTGTGCTCTCCATATTGGCATCCTTAAAGTGCTTAGATATATATATAAATATATATACATATACATATATATATATATAAGTATATATTATATAATATATGACACACAGATTCAAATTTGCAATAAGCAATTAACATACACACACACACACACACTATATAATCCGTGCTGGGAATGCTAATATATATACTCATATGTCTGTACTTATTGTATAACGTATATATATACCTCACGTATATATATATACCTCAACCTACCACTACATATTGTTAGAATATGCTTAAGAAAAACGAACAAGATTGAATTAAATGTAAAATCTACGTTAAAAATAATTGGGCAATGCCGCAATTCCAGATACCCTTCGCATTGTCCATAGAGCTTATGATACGGTATGGATTATTATTCATTTCCTTGCTCACTCCCAACTTATGTTCGGTCGAATATTTCATTTGGTATTGCATTTCTTTTTTTTTTTTTTCATTTACAGACAAAAAAGTTTTGGATTTATCTGAGCTTTTGCTATATTATATTTTCCATTTACTGTACAATAATCTTATATATCCAATGCGAGGGGCATTACTTTTACTTTATTACTTTGCCTTGCTCTGTTTTCTGGTTTAGAAATAAACCTCTTTGGTTGTCTATTATATTGAAACTGCCTATTGCTAAATCTTTGAGTTGCTGTGACGGTTTAGTTCAGGGTGTTACTCGGGCGGGTTAGGTGAGGGTGTTCCTTGTGTGCTGACAATAAATACAGTTCCCTAGCGTAAATCAGAACATGCCCCAAACATTATTACAATTACAAAAAACAAGAGACCTAATAACTAAACACGAGTCAAAAGTTGCATGTGAACAAAGTGAGAGACTGTGTGTGTGTGTGTGTGTGTGTGTGTGTGTGTGTGTGTGTTTGAGTTGCCTATAGTCCATGCCGTAGGGTATCCATTGAGCTGTCTAGGATTCAGCTAGTGAATGTGCACAATTGCAGCTGCCGTCGTCTTTGTTGCCGGCTGGTCGGTCCTCAGTCCCGCCAGTTGGTGGTTAAGGAGAGCCTGCGACGCTCTACCAATTTGATGTCCTTGACACACAGATCATGCCTGGAATTACTGGCAAAGCGTATTACGGATTGGGTGCTCACCTGCGGCACATGCCGCAAGTCCAACCAGATGAGACTTTCGCATTTGGAGAGGTGCTCCAACGAGTTCTCGGACACCAGGCGACAGGCGCTCAAATTAAGCTCTGTCAGGCGTCCAATGGCCGTGGGCGAGGTGCCAATCTGTGCCACACCTGCGTCAGTGATGCGTTGGCACGAGGAGAGATCTAAATGTTTGAGATATGGAACCGATTGCATTATATAACGCACAGCCACATCCGAGATATCAGTGCCGGCTAGCTTCAGAGTTTTGAGATCACGTAGGCGTGTCTTTGAATCACTCAGACCCGGGCGCGAGTCCTTGGGCGGCGACAGGATATCTCTGATCGCGGCATCATTCAAGCCTCGCACAAAACTCAAGTCAAGTATTTGCAACGGCGGGCAGAGGCAGGTGTGCAGCGCCAGCACCGCCTGGATGGGGCAGTTCTGCAAAGAGAGATTCTTGAGAGCGGGTAGGCGGGCCACCAGCCAGGCCAGTTGGCGCTTGGCCAGCTGTGTCCAATCCAAGATCAAATGCTCCGGTTGCCGGCGCACAATTGCCGTTAATAGGGAGGCGGATATTTTAAGCTCAGCGCAGTTCATGCGCTTCCAGAGATCAGGATCGACAGCGGCATTTGACCATGCCTTGCACACCAAACAGCACGTGACGAGAGTCTCGGGCGGTAGATAACGGAATATGATCTTTAGTACGGTAGGATCCAGTGCCAAATTGTGTGCGCTGCTATTACTATGACTGTGGCTGTGGGTATGGCTGTCTCTGTGGCTGTTGCCACTAGAATGATGCATGTGGTGATGACTATGCCCATTGGCGCCATTGCTTCCCAAAAAATGTCCACCGGCAACTCCACTGGCTGCGCCAAGCAAGCCCGCCGCACCACTTGTGCCGGTGCCATTGTTGAGTCCATTGCTGGCTCCGTTGCTCAATCCAGAACTGGTCAGCGTGGAGCAGGATGCAGACGCTGGACGCACCACATACTGTGGCTTCTTCAAAACACGCGTCGACGAGTTGAGCATCTGTTGAGCTAGCTGTGAGCGTATGGAGTTCTTTTTGCGTGGGCCGCCGCCACCTCCTCCATGGCCACTCGATGTCGCACCAGTGCCAGCTCCACTTGTAGCATCCATGGAACTAGAGCAGGGCGCATCGTTGCTCTCTTGCATGCTGCTGCTTACGCTAGTGCCATCGTCGCTCTTGCGCCGCTTTACCTTCTCACCCAACATATTCGAGGCAATGGGCGATATGCCCGGCGAAGGCGTGTCACAGCTATTGTCCCGCTCCGTCTTCACCTCCAGCTGATGATGACGCTTCAGGCCGTGCTTCCAGTGGGTCGTATGCATACCGCCTGACTCCATTTCCGATTCGCTGGTAAACACGAAATCATTGTATTGACCAACGGGCGGTGGCAAAATGGTCCCGATGCCAGCACCTCCAGCTCCCTCCTGACCATCGCTCGCATTGTTACCGTGCGAAACGGAAACGCGTCGCACCTCCGATGACTTTTGGCGTGCGCGAAAATGTCGCGGCTGCAATTGGTAAGTTGAAAATGAAATTCATTAGCAATTAACAGTGCGCAGACCAATTAGACTGTTAGGATACTGTAATTTAAATGGTTATTTTAACATTTTTTATAATTTTATGCTATCACTACATATTCATGTTAGTCAGTTGAGCATGTCATAAAATGAGTAATGTTACTAACATAATTATGTTAGTAACCATAATGCTGTTATTTTACATTACAAAATAATGTTAACTCCAACACCAATGCTAATAAAAACAAAGTTATACTCACTTTGTAATCGTAATTCTTGCCAGAGCGACAGCAACTGGGGCACTCCCAGCTATTGGGCAGATCCTCGTTGACAATGCCCTTGGCATCGGCCGCATCATCAGTGCCATCTAGCTGGGATAAAGCACAGTCCGGATGAGCGATTTCATAGCAAACGGAACACTCCATTAGCGCCGAGGCACCCTCCAGCGAGGCCAGCTGCTTGGTTTGTGGCGATACAGGCATTTGCCGCCAGCCATCCAGATGGCAGTAAACGCACTGCGCTGTCACTGGCAGCATCGGCGACAGGCACTGTCGCATCATGCACGTTTGCTTGGCTCGTCCAGGCCCGCCGAACTTCACCATGTCCATGCAGAAGGGACATGTGCCGCAATCGGAGCGCTGGCAGGCGGCACAGTTCTTGCAGCGCGTGCGTCGCCGTCTCGGCTGACCGGTGCCCGTCAAATGTGGCGATAGCTTGGCGCTTGCCTCGCCCGGCGACGGGCAATTATCCAGCGTTGCAGCCATGCCCCCATCCCCATAGCCAGAGCTGGTGGCACTCACGCTAACGGCAATGTTATTGTTACCCACATTTGTGGGACTATTGCTGTGAGCCTGGCTGCTGTTGTTGCTGCTGCTGCTGCTGCTACTGGCAGCTGCGGCCACAGCATTCGCCAAATGCATCTTCTTGGGTGGTCGATACTTCAGCGTGTCCGTGGGCAGCACGAAGGTGCCATCTGCAAACAGAATGGCCATTATGTTAATATAATTATAATAAATATAAATAGATATTCTTCCACAATAAGGTACCTGATTGCGTGCCATGCCCTGTGGACGAGCCGTTCTCCAGGTGCTCCTTCTTCAGCACTCCATTGCTGTACTCCACACCCTGGCTGCTGTAGCTATGGCTATTGTTGGCGATGGAGGAGTTGCTGCTGTTGCAGCCATTGTTCGAGCTGCTGTGTCCGCCATGGCCCGCCTCTGACTCAGCTTCCCTGGCCGCCTCCAGCTGCTGTTGCTCGCGTATGACTTCCGCATTTTTGCGTGCAATCTCCTGTTTGATCTCCTGCTTGACGCGTGTGCGATCGTACAGCTGGAATTGTGGCTGATACTCGGTGGCGGGCCGTAAGACGGACATGCCCGTGACGGCCATATCCTGTTGATCCTTGCAATGTCGCTCGACCAGCGTGCGCACATCCTTAATGAGTGCCACCGGATCCAAGACAAGACCGGGTACATTCTTCTTCTGCGGCGGCAGGTCATACAAATACATGACAATCTCCTTCAGCCCAAAGAGCTCGTAGTGGGTAAGATGCATGTGGGGGCGGGCGGACATTTCGATCTCACTCGCCGACGGCTCACCCTCTAAATGGGAGTGACCCAGCAGCGTGTAGACATAGCGTGCTAGGACATACCACAACATTTCGGTGAAAAATGGATAACGAAACTTTTGTGGCACCTTCGTATTATCCTCAACGCTGGCCGTCTTTAGCTGCTTAACAATGCCAAAAGAGTGCAAGAAATTGCCACCGAAGACCAGGGATTGGGTGGGCGTGTAGACGGCATGGATCCAGCCGGTGGGTATGAAGAACGTATTGCCAGCTGTAAGATAGACACGTGCACACTTCTCGACCGTATCGCCAAAGAAGACATCTGCCTGTTTACCGGAGAGGACCCATTTCTCGTACAGCTGCAAATTGCGATCGGTGGGTGGGATAAGCCAGAACACTTTGCTGCCCTTCAATATGTGATACCAGACAGAGGTGCCACCAAAATCAATGTGGAAATCTGTATAGCAGTTCTTGACTGACATCAGGCAATACTTTTGGACCTTGGGGTACATCATGCCGCCCAACAGATTGGTGCCCTCTCTTTGTGCATCTTTAAGCTGCTTCGGCCATACCACATCGACCCAGTCGATCTGTCGGACAATCTCTGGACTCTGGACAAAATTATCAAGGCGTGTATGCGAGAATTCCAATGATATAACATTCAGCAGTCGATCCTTTTGCGGATTATCATAGTACTGCTGCCACTCCTTCATGGTCATCTGCAGATTCTTCTGCGTATTAACATCCATTACGTCCAGCAGGCGACGTGATCCCACGCACAGGCGGACATCGTTCACAGTGAACTCCTGGGCATCGGGCATGCGCAACCCCAAACCGTTCTTCTCCCTAAACAGCAATGGTATGTTGAAACCATGCTGCTGCAGAAAGCTGTATTGAAAATATTAATGCCAATAGATTGTTAGTAAGTAATCCGAGACAACCTGAATTTCAGCTCTAATTATTTTATTTTTAGGGACTTAAATCCAAATAAAAGCATTTACCTATGAGAGGCGACTTACTACTAAGCATGAACTTTATGTATTAGAACTAGTTCCGATCAACATAAAAATAGGGTAAATTTCAACTTACGAAACTGTTAGATCGCAACCGCGCATCTCCCGGACCATCCCAGCCTGCGCGAACTTGGAAGATTCGAGCTTTTCGGCCACACTGAAGCCGCGCGCGCCTTCCGCATCATCGTCACCCAGCAAACATTCCTCAAGGTAAAGTTTGCGCTGCTTGCGCTCGCGCTGTTGTGGAAAAGAAAGATAGAACAGAACGCATTAATAAATGGCTAACCGGGAGTCGGAACACCGAGTAAATGCCTAAAAATATACACTGAGGGCGGCGTCAACGCTGTGGCCTATTCCGCAGCTGACGTCGCTGTCGCTAACGCTGTCACTAATGCTGCTGATGCCATAAAATGAATCACAGTTGCTCTATACACCACACCACATCAACGACAATTCGCTCTATTCACCACAGCAGATGGCACACACTCTCTCTCTCTCTCACTTTCTGCTTCTCTCGTGCACCTTTGGCCGACGAATGGGGCTCGACCCATTCGTTTAAAGTCCGCCGTTTATATCATTTCGTTTTCATTAGCTTGCTCGCCACCGAAGGCGACGCACTGCACTGGTTGCAGCGGTGCTGCTGCTGATTTCAATCTCATGGTCGTATTTTTCTGGCACTTTCGGCGGCAAAGCTAAACGCACCACCACCAATCGGTCGCTATTGTTGATGATGAGGGCGCCTTTAGGGCAGCAGATTTTGCATGCATTTTGTAAAGGGCAATGGAAATCGTATTGTCGACAGCGCCAGGCAGAGTGAGCTCCTGTTGCTGTCTCCTTTCTGTGCGCATGCACCGGCCTTGCACTTTGAGGAATATTGCATGTAAATGTGTTTTCGTATGTGTGTATTTATGGTATATGCCGCAGCGCCGGCTAGCGGGCGGTAGTCAAAACGACTGTTGCGTTTTCCGCCCATCATCTTTATTAACAAGAACCACTACATATGTATATATTATATATATATGTATATACTGTAACATACACTCACAGGAATACATATACATATGCATATGCATGTTTGTCTGTGGCTTTGAGTTATTTTTGCATTTTAGCAACTCTGTAAATCTCAGCTGTGGTGGACTTGTATTGAAAAAATCTATAAATTTTTCATTTTTTGTTTTTTTTTCTATTTTCGTGGGGCTGTCCTCATTTGGTGTGTGTGTAGTTTATGTCCTTTTTAAGTGATTTGCAGACTGCACGCCCGGCATCCGCTGACCGCCTGTTCCTCGCTCCACTCCAAGCTGAAACTTGTTTGGCGTGTTCTAAACGTTTGTTGTTGTTTTTCTGGTTGCTCATTGTTGTCAGACAGAAAAAGCTTGTTTTGGCTGCCAAATGTCTGGCAACGCCAGTGGACAATCGACAGGTAGAAAAAATACGACAACACAGCATAAAAGTGCATGTCTTTTTCGTATTTCAGAATGTTTGTGTGCGTATGTGTGTGTGTGTGAGTGTGTGTGTGTGTATGCAAGCATAAGACGGCAGTGAAGTGGTCCGAATTGTTGATACTGATTCTGATGATGTTATTGTTGTTGATTTGTTGAGAGTGGCGTCACCAAACGTAACGCTAACCGGCTGGCTTGCCAGATTGCCATTTGGTTAAGCTTAATGTATTCTATTAAGGTGCTAATTGTGAACGGCCGCCACTGTCACATGCGGGGCCCCTCAACGAAATTGCTGTTAGCTATCTACAAACTCAAACACAAACACACACATACACAAAGCACACTAGCGAGCTGCGATAAATGTGCGTTTGTAGCATGTGCTCTCTGGGATTGGGTTAGTCACTTTTGATATAAATTTTTCATAAGCCGCAAGAGTTGAAACTAACACACAGCTAGAGATGAGAGCGTGCTCAGCTTGCTTAATGTTAGGGCTATCGAGGTGAAAATTGCATTGAATATGTGGTAAGCGACAAGGGCTATTGTGGTGAATATTTGATTGCTGATAAATTATACTTTTAAATGTAAATTTCTGTATGCAAAATTACAGATATTAATAATAATACATATATATATATACATATATATTCTTAACCTTGTTGTAGGCTCGACATTTTTCATGTTTTTTTTTTTTAGTTCTTCAGTTATGAGTTCAACAATTGATTTGTTAATAAAATTAAATTACTTCCAATACTGTTGTATAATAAAAAATGCTGTTCTGAACAAAATACAAATATTGTTCGCTTTTCCTATCCAAAAGCTAGCTCATCTCTGACAAAAAGAGTACGAAGAACCAGAAAAAGCGCGCTTCCTGCCTTTAAAAAGCCACGCAACCACGCAGTACAGATATAGATGTATGTATATGTATGTATGTGTATATTTGTACATTTGTATGTTTGTAGTGATGCGCGCACTAAAATATTCATGAATTTAGATGACATTGCCAAAGGCAGCACACGGATGATGGGGAGGTAGAATGTGCATGTTGTTGTTATTGCTGTTAGCCTGGCCAACGAGCGGCAGCAACAGCTGCTGTCCCAATTTGGTGCTAATCAAATGCACAAGCAAAGTGAATACAAGATACAACAAACAGACAATATGAAAGAGAGCGAGAGAGAGGGACCACATCACACAAAGAAGTGCTTAAATAATCACTAGAAATGTAGTGTGACCGTGCTTACACACCACACCACACCACAAACACACACACTATACACGCATACAAATATGTAAATCTCCTATGGCTCTTATCTACGAAGATACTAGTGGACTATACTCACACTCACACGCACACCACATATCAAAATAAAAAAATTAAAAACGAAATGCGAATAGCAACAAACAAACAAAATGGCAAAGAAACTGCTTTTGGTCATGCGGCGGCATCAGTTGAGCTTCAGTGCTCAACGGGCGCAGTGCCGCTGCACGGCTCACCTCTAGTGCCTTTCTGGATGTGTGTGTGTGTGTGTGGGAGATAGAACTTGAGCTTTAGAGAGAGTGAGTAAGCGAATGAGCTTGCACTTATTTATATAGATTGCTAATGATAGTTTGCAATTGCCGATTATGACAATGGCATCAACAGCACTCGACAGTTAACGGCATACGCAATTTTCCAGCTCGCTAATGATTTTCTTTTGGCTTATCAGTTAGTTCTTCAGTTTCTATTTGTTGTTGCTAATGTTAGTTCAATTACTCACCAATTGTCGGCGCTGCACACCTTTCGGATTCCCATTGCCGCCTGCAGTGCTGTTGTTATTGGTGCTGTTGCTCTTGCCAGGCGACGACCCCGTTTCGGCGGTGGACATCGCCACAAAATCTGTAGGTTTAATTTGCACTTGTACTTTTAAAACTTGGCACGCCTCTTTCTCTTCGTTTATGGGCGCTCTAATCAGCGCTGCTTACAGTTTATTTGTTCTGCTTCTTCTTCTTTGTCACTTAACCACTTTTTACTTTTAATTATTTGCTGTAATCAGAGAGGGAGAGAAAAAGAAACAAACTTAAAGATGCAAGAAAATTACAGGCACTGCACTTGTGTTTGTTATTGTTTTTATTTTCTTTTTCTTTCGCTTACACGACGCGCAGCGAAATACTAATTGCAGCCAACCTTTATTACTTCATACAAATTGAGCTGGCAGCGAAAATGAACATACACACACGCACGCAAAGTTACGGTTGCTTATATGCGCTATGCGTAGCGCGCGATTGCTTGTACACTCCCACACACGACGAAGACGACTAAAACCAGAGCCAAAGAGCAAAATGCGCCGTGCCGCCAAGGCAAGCCGAGTGGAACTCAACATGGTGGGCTTTTGTTATGTTTTGTGTAAAATTCACCACGATTCTCAACTGCCAGCCAACCAGCTAGCCTGCTGCTGCTTGCCTACCTACTTTTGTGCTACGTCAGGGGCTCGGCTTTAATTTCGTTGGGGGATTCGGCTAGCACCCACATGTCCGCCACTGCTCCGCCGCCGCTGCTTCTGGTTCTGCTATTATTTCACAGGTCAACGAAAAGAATAAAACCTGTGGTGTGTTCAGTCGTAGTGTAGCATTGGGCTCGGTACCTGTCTGCCTGTCGCTTGCATAAATACAATGTGAATATGAGTTGCATCTATTTGGCGTATTTTGTCGTACGACAAATGACAGCGGCATCAATATGAAAGCTCACTTATCACATTGCCCCTCCAGACAAGAAACTCACTCACTCACTCATACACACCCACGCACACATACATTATGTGTATTTGTCATTCCGCATTGCTTTCCCATGAACTTGTAATAAATATTCTAATTTTGCACTTGAGTATTTCGGTACCGATTGCTAGCTGGTTAAATCCGATTTGCCTGCTAAGTATATCTTGTTATTGTTAGTGGGAACTTTTTTCGAGATATGTAAGCGTCACCACGCGACTCAGAACCTAGCGAACGGCGAAGCCTACAAGCCGACAACGTTCTGGTGAGACCCTTTTTGTTTTTGTTTTTCTGTCTCCAAATTACGCTCATTTTAATTATAATTAATACGTATGTATGACGAATATATACATATGTGAATATCAGCTATACATCTATATATTTATATATATACAACGACCCGGCCGTTCATACATACACACATACATAGCGCCTCGCACTGTTCACATCACACAAACACACACGTATATACGTATACATATATACATATATGCCCGTAAATATATATACACACACATGTACTATTCACATTCATGCACGTATGTATGTATGTACATATGTGGCTCATAATTAATTAAATCTGTAAACAGAGCCGCTTAATTTGTGCAAATGTCTTGCATCCGCAGCTTGCAAAACAGTTTGCACACTTGGCAAAATACGTTGAAACTAGAGATTTTGTATTTTTTTTACCCATTTTTAGCACTTATCGAAGTTTTTAATACGTCGTCACAACACGTCCGCAAAACACACCCGTACTTAATGAAAATTGAACTGCGACTGGCTAGTGTGACCGTGAGTAGAGAACTGTAAAAATGGCTTCTGTTTTATTAACGTTATGTTAAGTCCTAACAGAATCTGCACAAAACACAATACTGACAATGCCTTCGTTAAGAGTACCTTCTCGTCTCAAAATAACTGAATATTATAACAGAAAACCTTATTCTAAGATTGGTCTTCTTAAATCACATATTAGTCAAGCGAGTAATAATTTGTGATATTTACTATTTTTCCTAATTAATGTTGAAAAACGTACCGACCAATTTCCTAGACCCCTTTCAATGTAATTGCTATTATGGCAGTTAACTAACAGCTGTTATTGCCCAACCAGGGTTACCAAGTGCTCTCGCAAATACACAAAATACATTTAACATATATTTAATGTGAATTAAATGAAAAAAACACTTAAGTAGGAATACATATGAATATTGTTATCGTAAAATTAATCATGTTATAAACAGACATGCTGCTAAATCTACCTTTGCTTATGCACATTATAAACATATCCACCCTCGACTATAGCTTATTACAGCTACAGGTCCTCATCCATTTGCTCATCAGACTTATTTAAATTCACATTGCATGTATTGTTATTCTCATAGAACTCCAACTCATCGTCATAATCATCGAGATGCACGACTGCAGACGGTGAGCCCAACCCCTGCACTCGCACCTGCTCCTTGGGCAGCGACAGCGACTGGGGCATTTGCAAGGGTGATGGTTGCCATGGCACCAAAGCTGTACATGGCCTTGGAATTGTTTTGAGCAACCATTCGGGTGGTATTACACATGGTGCTGACATTGGAGTCACGCCCTGCTTTAGTTCATCACAGATTACAATCCGATTGGCGTTGCGGAGTTTCTGCTCTAGCTCCATGGCAGCCATCTGATAGGCCGGATTCGGATGATGAGTTTTGCCTGTACTGGTCGACGGTATGTCATCGGTAGCCAATCCTCCATTCACGGTGGGCACACTGCAATTACTTCCCACTGAGCGAACGGAGCCGACACCGTGTGCATCTCCAGAGATTTGTAAGCCACTGAAGTGGGCTGTTATTCGTTCCTCGGTTATCAGCTGTTTAGGGGGCCTATTAAAAAACAGTATATATAGAAAGAGAGTATGGATGTATATATTATAGTTTATATGCTTACAGTCCGGAGGCCTGTTGCTCTAGGGATTTACGCTTCTGCTGCCACTTGCCGCACTGTGGATCAGTGTCAATATTATAGTTACAATTTGAGCCGAATTGCATGATGCCGTTTGGCTGTGGTGCATTCGTTGTTGCCAACATCCAAGGCATTCCATCGAGCAACCAAGGATGTGTCGCTGGATGCGCAAAAACAGCCCGCTGCTCCGATTTGTGCATATGATTTTGGTCGGGGCCGCCGTAAGACCTACAAGCGTACAAAATAAAAAGCTCAACCACATCAATCATCTATATATATATAAACAGACTTACTGCATTTTATATCGAACTTCGCCTTTAGCTAATTCTCAAAAAATTGTATTATTTTTCACAGGGTTTAACTATTTTGTTTCTTTTTTTTTTTGTTTTGCTAGCGTTGCCACTTGTGTGCATGTTTTCAACAGCATCGATACTTTGCCATGCCATGCGCAGTATCGGTGCCATAGAATGTACTAGAAAATACCAAGAAAAGCATTATAAAAACCGCGCTGTTGAAAGGCTTTTTAAATATTTTACTATTAAAACGCAAGTGATCAAGTGTTTAAATAATCGTTCAACTAAAAAAATTTATAATATTAAAAGAGTTAATAATTAAATAGTGTTTTTTAAATTACTAATAAAATAAATACAATAAAATTATTCAAAATGCGATTCACAAGGTGAGTTGTTAATTTTATACATTTTAATGTGTTTAACCATAAATTTAATATTAATAATTATATATATATATATATATATATATATATATATATATATATATATATATATATAATATACATTTGTGACGGGTAACAAAATGTACTGTTAAAATTAAGTTAAAAATATATTATATTGTTTTATATTTAGCATTAATAAAACAAAGTTTTAGTGTACAAAAATAATATGAATATTATCACGAAATCTAATATTTATAATATAAATAAATAAATAAAAATCAGTAATTTTACATATGTGTGTATGTATGTATTTGTAAACTAACGTCATAAATTTTATTTTTTGGCCCTTCCAATGTTATTTAATTACAACTTTGTTTTCCATGTGGTAACACTTTATACGCTTCACACTCACACTTTCCCTTGCTTATCACACAATTCTTTCGAAAATAACATGTTTTTCTCATTTCAATCTTCGCATTGCATCGATTGATTTGCCCTGGAAATAACATCAGCAGACGCAGCAGCATCACTTTCCAATGACGCTTAGCAGCAGGCAACTGTTATTGGCGATATTGTTGCTGTTGTTTTTCGTTTTGCTGATTTATTTATTTAGGAAATATAACAGTCGTTCACCGAGTTACTAGGCACAATATATATATTTAGCGTATGGGGTTGGGGGTTGCATTGCATGGGGCTTATCAGCACAAGACAACTGATCAATCGATCCCCCTGGGCTTTTATTGACGTCACAAGACGAGCCGATGTCTTGCGATGCAATTAGTAATCACGCCTAACAATTTCGTCAGGCTGGAAAAATTTCTGTGCTAAAAATAAATTCAAAACTATATTAAGTTAAAGAAATTCGCTGCAATTCCAGTTAGCTTTGTTGAAATCTCCACTCTTATACATACATATATAAGAGCTTTTATGTGCTAAACTTTTAAGTCCCGCTCTTCCCTCTGATATCCGACTCATATATTGGATAAAAGCTTCCGAGTTTGCCGACCATCTGAATACCGCACGTGTACGCGATCTTTTCGGCTGCATCGCACAGTTCATTAAGAACGGAACAACTGAACGGTCAGGGTTTTCCAATTAGTTTGTGGAAAATTAGTGCACAACTTGACGAAAGGCAGGTAAAGTGAATATAAATAATATATAAATATAGACCTGTCTGCCAGACAGTTTACATGATTTATTATTAAGATTCGCTAATTTTAATCAAAATAAAAACAAAGTGCAGCCAACTGATAACGTTAGCTATCATCCCCACAGTCAGCTACTCGGGCTGCACCGTCTGTAAAATATAGCGAAAGGGTCAATTGTCAATACACGCGCTATTATTTCTAAATAGAACGTAAAATTTAAAGCTATGTAAATTTTTTTTGTTATTCGAGGCACACAAATTCTTAAGCCTACACAGTTTTCTTTGTGTGTGCTTGAATGTGTATGTTTGTTGTACATGTGTATGTGTGTGTGTGTGTGTGTATGCTTGTGCGTGGTGAACATGAAAGTCATTCGGTTTTTATCGGTTGTGTTAGCTTTTTCGGTTTTGTTATGATACTCATATTTTTGCAAGTACAAAATACAAATTTTACCGTAAGGGAGTATCCATGACAGTTAGTTAAATTTATGTAGCTCCACACATTTTTTCAACAAATAAGAGTGGATAGAAGCTTATATCACAAAATTGTATTACTGTGCAAAATGTCGAAGTGCTTAATCAGGACATTCGCTGCCCAAGTGTGTACCCGGCAGACACTTTATATGCATTCAGCAATGCAAACGCATGTAATTTCTAGGAAATTGCATGAGCGAATCCCGAAACTACGTTCAAAATCCAAGAAAAATGTGTAAGTCTATAAATTTTCACCGAATGCTGTTCTGTTGCTATGCACACATTTGGGAATAAATATTTGGATTATTTTCTAAAGGCCAAATATTTATAAAAGTAATTCTTCAATTCACAAAAGAAAATGTGTGCACGTGCCCTTATAATAAACAGCTGTTGCCAACGGCGTTGCCACGCCTCAGTACTTGTGATCTGGCAACGCATATCTATGTTGAATTAGATATTTCAAATCAGGTTTTCTCCAAATTATTTATCGTGGTGAAATGACATGCATTTACAATATGTATATGTATATGTATATGTATGGTTAAATGTATTTGCAGAATATGTATACTATAAAAGCTTAACGCAAAGAGGTTAAACCTGTTATCAACAGCGTCGTTTAATGTACATACATATGTATGTCGTGAAGGTGATTCGTTGTTTTCGTACGCTCATTTCAATACGTGCAGTGGAGAGTTAACGTTCGTTGTGCCGCGAGTGGTCGTCTCTGATACACATACATAACCATCGGTACCTGTGCCTACAGTATACGTATTTCCATATACATACGTATGTATACTAAAATGTGCATATGTTTCAATATTGAATCGCTGTAGTATAAACAATTTGGAAGCACCACAAATTCTACGAACAACGCAGTCGCTGGCCTATTGCAAATAAAATCACATAGCGATCAGAATAACCCATGAGTCACTCTGACGTGGCTGCGCAGCTAGCTGATAAAATACATTTTATTGTCAGTCGGGCAACATCGGGGAAGTACCTTTAACGAATATAAGCTGTGCTCGGCACGAACTGCGAACGATCGTGTCATTTTCGTTTTGGACGAGCACTGAGACGGTCCGAAAGTCTAGTGTTCAACTGCGACGCAAAAGCGAAGACAAAACAAAGCGAATTGCATAAAGTGAGCAACACGCGCTCACGTGGATAATCATACCGCAACAACAAGAACAACAGCAATGAATCAACAGCAATTCTTTGACTTGGATCAGGGCAAGAATATATCCTATATAAATGATTGTTCCAGTACGAGTGGATATAGCAGTGCGAATTCGCCCACATCAATGACACAGTCGCCATCACATTCGCCGGAGACATTTCTGTTACAAAATGAATTCGCCAACCTTAATTTACCCGCAATGTCAAATTCACCTTCACCACAGCTGCAGCAATTACGCGGCTCACCATACCAGCACATAGCAAATCAGCTGCTCCCAAGTGGCAACCTCTGCATGGAAATTGATGGCGGCAGCAACAATATACTAAATGGAAACACAAATTTTGGCAACATGTACATGCCCATGGACCATTTCTATGCGACGCCACAAAATGTAGGATTTTCGCCAACAGATGGGGGCATAAAACATGAATATACGGCTGTGCTGCATATTGCCGAACAGCCAGTGGAAAAATTTCGCTTTCGGTACAAAAGTGAAATGCATGGAACACATGGCTCGCTCAATGGCATTAATTCGAAGCGGACACCAAAAACATTTCCAGAGGTAATGCTACGCAATTACAAAGGGCCTGCCGTCATCCGTTGCAGCCTGTTCCAAACGAACTTGGATAGCCCACATTCGCACCAGCTGGTAGTCCGAAAAGATGAGCGTGATGTATGCGATCCACACGATCTGCATGTTTCGCAGGAGCGTGGCTATGTGGCTCAATTCATTAATATGGGTATCATACACACGGCAAAAAAATTCATATTGGACGAACTGCTGAAGAAGAAAAAGGATCGTCTGGTCTTCCAAATGGGTCGTCGTGAACTGTCTACTAAGCAGGTGCAGGAACTGCATCAGGAAACAGAGCGTGAGGCCAAGGATATGAATCTGAATCAAGTAAGTCAATGACTTTAACATTAATCGCGGACGTATGCTCAACCTAAGCATTATTTTAGGTTCGCCTGTGCTTCGAGGCCTTCAAGATTGAGGATAATCACAGCTGGACACCCATTGCGGCTCCTGTATTTAGTAATCCGATTAACAATCGCAAATCCGCACAAACCGGCGAACTACGCATCACACGCCTAAGCAAACCCACAGGCAGTGTCATGGGCAACGATGAGCTGATTCTGCTTGTGGAAAAGGTTAGCAAGAAGAACATCAAAGTCCGTTTCTTTGAGGAGAACGATGATGGTGAAACAGTTTGGGAATCATATGCTAAATTCCGTGAATCGGACGTTCATCATCAGTATGCGATTGTCTGCCAGACGCCCTCCTACAAAGATAAGGATGTGGAACGTGAAGTATGTGTCTCCATTGAGCTAATACGTCCCTCCGACGATGAGCGATCCTTTCCTCCATTGCCTTTCCGTTATAAGCCACGCGAAGCGATCGTTTCACGCAAACGCCGACGCACCTGCTCCACACTCACCAGCAGCAGCGGCAGCAGCAGTGGCAGCCTAAACAACTCACTGGAGTTGCCCAAAACAGTGCCCCAACAGGCCGTGATCAATGTATCGCAGCATGATCAGACGATTAGTCAGGAATTTGGCCGCGAATTTCATTTGGATCAACTAATAAATCCGGAATCGTTTCGCAAAATACTCGAACAGGACTCCGCGGAGCTGGAGAAGCTCTGCGTCACCGATATTGGGGTATTAGAAACGGATGGTCATCGGCAAGCGGATAGTACAGATAATCTTAACCACTCGCATGCCAACACCAGATACAATGGCAATCTGACCATCAACTATCTGGGTGAAATCTTTAAAATATTCGATACTGCTCGACGCGCTGCTGACAATAAGGAACTCTTTCAGTCGTCCTGCAAAAGAGTAGAGGATCTGTTCACTGATCATGCGCAAAAGAACGTGAATAATGACACTCTGCTGCATGAGGTGATTAGCCAGCGCAAGGATAATCTGAAGATGGCGATCAAGACGTTCCAGGTGATTGATTATTTCAAGCTGCAGGAGCTGGCGCATACGGCTCAAAATGCGGATGGAGATAGCTGCTTGCACGTAGCCTGTCAGCAGGATCGTGAACATTATATACGCCCATTGCTGGGCCTGGGCTGTAGTCCAAATCAACAAAACCAAACGGGCAATACACCTTTGCATTTGGCGGTCAAGGAGGATCGCAACAATTGCATCAAGTTATTCCTCAATGGACCAGGCCCTAAATTGGACTTGTCACTGATGAACGATGATGGCCTGACACCGCTGCACATGGCCATCAGGCAGAACAAATATGATGTAGCCAAGAATCTGATCAATTATGATCGCAGCTCCATAAATGTCGCCAGCACAACGGATGGTAATAATGCGCTGCACATGGCTGTGCTCGAGCAGAGTGTGGAGCTGATCGTTTTAATACTGGATTCAGAGAATCCAATGGGTATATTAATGTGTACGAATTCGGCTGGCTTAACACCCTTGCAGTTGGCCCGTGCTAAGGCCACTGATCGTTGCGTCCGGCTGCTGGAGGAGGTGTATCCGGACAAGGCAGAGTGCACCATGACATGGATACCAGTAAATATCAAAGAAGAAATGGACTCCTCATCCGCCGAAGATGATGAGGAAAGCAATCCCGAAGTGCCAACCCAAGCGATCAAAATCGAAGCAATTGAAATGGTCGTCAAAGCTGAAAAAGACGACGAGGACACGGCGAAGAATGAAAACGATGTTAAAAATCAGTTGGAGCAATTGCTTAGTAGCAAACCCAAGTTTGACAAACTGGTGGCGGAACTCAATGAGCCTACGGCTCACAATGCCAATATGCCCAAATGGAAAGAGCTTGCCGAGAAATCCGAATTGAAACAGTTTGTCTGGCTGTGGACCAGCGCAGAGGGTATGCTCAACTATATACAGAACAACTTGAGCGACAATGAGTACAAATACTTTGCACTTGCATTGCAGGAGCTGGGTATGCTGAATGCTTCCGATTAACTATATACATTTATATATAAATTATTATACTACATTTTTATATATATCTTACATATATATATATATATATATATATTAAATATTTATTAAGTTTAACAAGAATTTTTGCTGTATTAATTAATAGATTGTTCAATAAATTTTTACATTTATCTTCTCGAGAGGGAAAAACCCCAAAATGCACTGCAGTAAATATATCATTTGTATGTGAATCACCAAGCAAGCAATACAGATGAGTGTGCTGGGGGAATTACCGCACAATCGTTCTATGGGTACTTCCCCTGCTGTTTGTTCGTGCTTTTCATTGATTCAATGTATATGTAGTATTTAATAAGTGTGCTCTAGGCGAGACTTATTTTAATCATTTTAATCTTTAATACATATGCATGTAGATAATATGGCTTATCGAGCACAAGAATGTTATATTCCAACTGCGTAAATATGTACATATTAGTTTATGCCATTAAGAAATATACATATACTTATTTAATATTTAGCCTACAATATATGTGTGCTTCTTATAGAGTGTGCCACGCCCCCCATTACCTGTTACATAGTTTCCTGCAAAAACATCATGCCCTAAATTCCCATTCCAAAGGGTGCAGAGTATAACAAACGGATAAAGTTTAGACTGAATAATGATTAGGATTATTATATACTATATATTCATATATATATTTTTTTTTTGTTTTTTTTTTTTTTTTTTGAATACTTCCGCTTACGCGCATTGAATCTGGTCCCATTCTATAATTCATATTTAGACTATCTTATCTTATCCATTTCCTTTAGAGTTTTATAAATCAAATAATATCGTTTTAAATAAACTTTATTTCCTTTTTTATTCACTCTGCAGCAACATGGCTCAAATAATTGATGGCAAGAAAATGGCTAATGATATACACAGTGAATTGTGTAAAGAGCTGAAAGAGTTTGTGGCCGATGGACATCGTGTGCCACACTTGACGGCCATCATTGTGGGCGAGGATCCGGCTAGCCAGAAATATGTGGAAAAGAAAACTGAGGCGTGCAAGGAAATTGGCATCAGCAGCCGTACAATTGTGCTGCCCGAGTCAACGACAGAGGCGGAGCTGCTGGATGTTATCGACAAGGAGAATAAGGATGAGAAGGTGAACGGTTTATTAGTGCAGCTGCCAGTGCCGGCACACATCGATGAGCGCACCATATGCAATGCTATTATTGCTGCCAAGGATGTGGATGGGTTCAATGAGATCAACGTTGGTCGCTTGGCTCTGGACATGCAAGGCATTGTGCCGGCCACGCCATTGGGTGTCAAGACCATGCTGGAGCGCGCCAATATACCAACTTTCAATCGCAATGCTGTGGTGGTCGGTCGATCCAAAAATGTGGGTCTGCCCTTGTCCATTCTATTGCACTCGGATGGCACCCATGCGACCAAGGGTCTGGATGCCACGGTCACCATCTGTCATCGGAATACACCAGCCAAGGAGCTGGCAAAGTATTGCCGCCAAGCGGATATTATTGTTGTGGCCGTGGGTAAGCCGGGTTTGATAACCAAGGATATGGTCAAGCCGGGTGCTTGTGTCATTGACGTGGGTATCACCAGAATCCAAGATGAGGCAGGCAAATATAAGCTAGTCGGCGATGTCGACTTCGATGGTAAGTAAATGGTGCCAACAACCCAATCCAGTGTCCAAATTGATAATAATCATTATATTGCAGAAGTCCGTCAGGTGGCTGGACATATTACGCCGGTGCCTGGAGGTGTTGGTCCCATGACAGTTGCCATGCTGATGCGAAATACCATCCGGGCAGCCAAGAAACAAGCCGCCGATCGAGACGACTGAAACAGATAAAGCTCTTACAATTTCACAACGAATTTACGATTTGATTTCTGCTGCCAGTAGCAGCCCATAGTATTTTGTTATTTAAACCACTAATAGACTAAGCGATACACTATCAACCATATAAGTAACAGTTCAATAAACTATACACAAATATACCTAAAATATGAACACAAATAATATTCCAAGGATTTGAGGAGTAGAGTTGCCATACTGCAAAATAAAAACGCTAAACAGCCTAAATACTGTGACTGCGCTCAGCAGATAACAAAATGATCATGATATAAAATATTTATTATACGCGTTTTTAATTTGATTAATCAATATTAGGCATTATTTTTATTTATGTATTAAAAAAACATATTTTATTTGACTTGTGACTGCAAGTTTAAAGAGGTACCACAACAGAACTTACTGCCCGATCCGATATATACATTTTATTTTATACATATGTATATATATAAAAGTACGTATATTTAATAATCATCATTATGCATTGGCTTATATCAAAGCTTTCACATTATAATTATTGTAACACTTGTATATGTACATATATAGTGTTTTGATAGGACTCGTACTGTTAGTTTATATGTATTTGTTTCGTCATGGGGCCTATGACATCTTTATTATGTAACAACATGCAACTCGTAATAATGACAGTAAAAATATCAGACAGTGGACACCTTATGTTTTGCAAGACCAGCTGGCTACGCTACATGGGAGAATTTAAGATAAGGTGGCAACTCTGTTAGTCGGTCGTTATGGCGTTTTCGTATAAATCAGATTTAGTTCTCAAAGTAAACATTGTTTTATTTATTGTGCTGTTCATAACAACCCAAATTTGTGGGAATCAAAATTTTGCAATCGCAATGACTTCCATATATAAGTGCAGCTTTGAAATCTTCGGACACGTGCAAGGTACATGCATATAACAGACGATCGTCAGCCGGATTTGCGAATTTCTAATTGTTGCCAATTTTTAAACTTTTCTTTCTTTTTGTGCAGGCGTTTTCTTTCGTAAGGTAAGTTCTCTATAGAATAACGCATAGTCGCTGTCAGATGAAGAATACGCTCATTTGGTATATTATACATGTACATATAGTATACAGAAAAGCAGGCAAATGAACTGGGAGTACGCGGTTGGTGTATGAACACCGAAAAGGGCACAGTAAGGGGTGAATTGGAGGCTCCGCTAGAACCACTTAACGAAATGTAAATACAAAAATGGGATTATTAGTGCTATTGTTTATTATGTGCTGACTGTCATAATTTGACTGCTTCCAGGAAGGATTGGCTGCGGAACAAGGGTAGCCCCAGCTCGAAGATTGAATACGCCGAATTTTCACCAGTTAAGCAAATTTCCGACTATAGCTTCAACCGATTCACAATAATACGTTAGTCGGAAGTAACATTCTGTCTGCAAGGCGAAATTGGGCATTGGGAAATTGTTTGACATTTCTAACTTTTCAACAAGAAACATAAACCCACAGAACAAACTATTGGCTCGTATTTATTTTATTTTTAATTTTTCGTTCAAAAATAACTGTTTTCATTAGTTTATTCTAACTTGTAGGGTAATCTGGTTATCCTTTAGGTTCCAACAATTTCCATTCATTAATATTTTTACCTATGTAGAAAAACTAGAAAAAAATCTGATTATTGGTACTTAAGCGATGCCTGTATTTAAAATTAAAAGTAAAGAACTAATGTAATACAATTAATATTGTTCACGTTATAATAGCCATTAAAATAATATATACATTAGAAACAATAACAAACAGATTGCTTTTTTATGAACAGAGTCGCATTTTATGTAGTAGCATTTTGTCACGGTTAGGTGTTGCCATTTGTGACCGAGTAACGATTTAAAGTAACTATTTGTAAAGACATCTCACTTACACGCATTGCAACACTGATGCGGAATCGCCTATGCAGTGGCATATGTACGAATGAGACAAACGTATAATCAGCATGCGTACTTTGGTCTGGCAGCACAGAAACGAGTACAGCTCCGAATACACGTCGTTTTGCCAAAAGCGTAGCAGGGAGCAAATGAAAAAAAATATATAAATGAGGAAAAAATTTCGTGAAATAATAACGACAAATATACCAAGCGCGAACCACGCCGCTTTAGTAAAAGTCGACAGATTTAATAATTGCGTGCGTTGTGCAAGCGTCTGAAATTGTGCGTATAAAATAGTAATAATTTTTTAAGCAATTACAAATTCTTGCGTGCTTCTGCTTCTGTATGTTGGTGCATGTGTGTGTATATATAGTGCACAGTTTGGTTACTTTCGCGCTGAAAACGTTTTCTACTACTTTTTGGTTGAAGCGAAGAAAAACGCATGTATGTGTGTGTATATATACATACGTATGTAAAGAATTTTGCGATAAAAGCGAAACTGTTTATAATATTCAGTATTTTTGAGGCGTTTCGGTAAATGCGCTTTATGTGTAAACGGAGAGAAAAATGAAATTATTGTGTAAATAACTGAAAATAGTGCGAGACATATACACATGTATGTCTATGTACATAACATATACGGTCTATACAAGAAGTAGCTTCATGCATGGGTCTGTTCTCATATGTATGAGTGTGTGTCTGTGTGTGTTTTATTTGTTTGTGTGCTGAGTGCGCGCACATATTGTAAAGGCGCGAGCTATTTAATTGCCAACGATGAAAAATTCAATAAACAAAATTACATAAAAAACGTGAAAAATAAACGACCACGCACCTCTTTGTAAATGTATAATTATATATGCACTTCTGCTGCACATATGCGTAACAAAATAATTTAGATTTTCATGCGCGCAGTCAGAAATTTCGTCAGTAGTTTTTGTCCATTTGCATTTGTTCAAATGGCCGAACGTCAGTGTTCTATAGTTTTTTTTTTTATTGCGCATCATTGTGAATGAGCAATAGCCCGCTCTCTCTCTCTCTTGCTTGCTCTCTCAATTGGCACGCATAGGAGCTAGCGCGCGCTTGTGTGTGTGTGAGTGCTACACATACGCACGCGGCGCCGGAAAAGACTTCCTATAGGCGGCGGTAACGAAGATAATCAAAAACAAGGAATAGGCAACCAAAATAACAACGGGATTTTGTTGTAATTACTATCGAGTCGTCCCATTTATGCAGATGTCTGGCAACTATACATAAAGCATCCGCCAGCTATTGAGGGAAGAGGTCATCAATATAATAAGTGCAGTGGCTTTTGTTATCGCTATTAATTTGTGTAATTATTGTTATCGATTATGCAAATGTATGGCAACTTTAGATAAAGCACTCTGCTATTACTTCAGTAGTAGGCGAAACGAAACGTGTTGAGCCTTGTATATGTGTATGAATGTCTGTGCATAAGTGTGTGAGTGCGTAAGCGGAAAAACAAAGTGTGCTTCAGTTCGGTGTCAGTTTTCAAAATAAATTATTGAACTAATTTTTGAAGAATTTGTTTTTCCGTCTCTTTTGAAGCGCCCAACAGGAACCTCGCCCCCACAGAGCAATCAAGTGCATACAGTAATTAAGTGAGATAACGTTAAGGCCCATTGCCGCGGCCAAGTGTTGAATAGGCCCAGGCCTGTAATGCAGCTGCCCTGGCAATAGCGCCGCACAAGTATGGCACCAGCGCTCACAGCCGAGCCACTGAGTCCTAAGGAGAAGCTAACAAGCAACGCATCTCCTGCCAACGGTACGCGGCAGTCTGTGCGAAAATTGGACTCGCCCAGTGATACTGTCAAGAAGCCGATTTCCCTACCGGCTACGACGCGTGTGACACGATCCAAGGACGCCGCACAGCGCATGGGCTCGCCGATCGTGCAGGTTAACAACAAGCGTAAATCAAATAACCATAACAGCAACAATAACAACAACATCAGTAACAGCAACTGCAAGAGCACCACAAGCGAAGACAAATCTGTGGAGCACCAAATGGGCCTCAGCGCTGCAGCCACACATACCAGCAGCGACGGCAGTGCGGCCGCTTCCTCCAGCTCCAGCAGTAGCATTGATATCAACGACGCAGGTGTAACAGCATCAGCAGTCGCAGCAGTAGTGACAGCTGGCAACTCGACCGCTGAGCACAATAACAACTGCAAGGACAACTCAACGGCAGAGCTGCTGGCGAATCTGACCAGCGAATTCGAGGAGGCCATCACAGCTGAGATTTGTCTGCGAAACACACTGCCCGAGGTGAGCCACAGCAAGGAACAGCCGACCGAAACGGAAGTGGCTGCTGCTATAGCACATTCCGTGCAGCTCTTGGATCCTGCGTTAATGGCTGAAACCGAAGCCCAGTCACAGTCGACAAGTGCAGCAGCAGCAGCGGCGGCGACGGCAACGGCAACACCAACACCATCAGCAACAGCAACACTCACAGACGCTCTACAGAGATTGGCGTGGCCGGAAATACCACTGCCCCCCAATGCGGATGGCGCGGCGGAATTAGCTGCTGCTGCTGCTCTTAAAATTCCAGATTCTATTGAAGGTAAGCCTTACCGAAGAACTCTATAAGTTTTAATGTTTTTCGCGGTCCGCACGACCCGATAACATTTCACAGAATGTTGATAGGAAACTTTTGATGCGTGTCTACGTACCGATTTTCAGTAATGCGATTTTTTTGTTTTTCTTGAACATTTGCTTTCTGTTTGATTTGACATGTTCAGTTGGAATAACTTTTAGACTAGACAAAATTTCATTTATTCTAAACATCCAGGCGAAACTAGCCGGATTTGTTGTTTATTTTTATATTTATTCCTTTGATTTTCTCGTATGTTTTTAATATCATCGTTAAACGATTTTTGTTATATTTTGGTTTATGTTTGCATTTTTGTTGGGAAAACCAATTAGTTCACTGCAATGCAGTTTTCGTATAGAACAAAATCACAGTTAAATGAATAACTGTGGCTATATATTTATTATTACTTTTCTGTTAAAGAAATATTCAATATTAAAGTACTTGAACAGCTTTCAAGAGAATTTCTACAATAACCTGCGTATTGCACAAAGTATTAATGGTTAACATGATGTTATAAATGTTAATAGTTTGATATGTTAAGATTAATATGTTAATAGCTCTTGAACATGACAGAATGTGGCACAACAGAATTGTATGACATTGCCACAATAAAGATCAATACCTTAACAGTCCTTAACGCTTCTGTTAACAACATATAGTATTTGGTATAGATATTTGCTCCTAAGTCACTTTATATCAAAATTGAAAGGCTCAAAAATAGTTGGCAGATGTTGATTTACAACAACATAATAATGCAAAAGTTTAAGGTTAACAGTACTTTAGTATCATTACATAAAGTGAAAAAGCCAATGATGATTAATGAATGGTAAAATCAGCGTAAAGTTAATGATACTTCCTATTTATATTAAAATTGATTTAACTTGTCAATTTTCAGAATGTCTTAGTCAACTCGATGGCAGCTCCAGCGTTGTATTGCCGCCCAATGTGGATAAAAACGAAGCGACAATAGACGGCAACGTTGTGGCGCCGGCGACGCTCACAAGCCTGCAACAACAAACACAACAACAGGAGCAACAGCAGCAGTTGATGGTGCTACAACAACAACAACAACAACAACAACAACAACAACAACAACAACATTTGCAATTGCAACAACAACCGGAGATACTCGCCTCACCACAGCATTCAACAGCTGCGCGTCAGTCGGGCGCATTGCTAACGCCACAGAGCACAACTAGCTCGATAAATTTTCTTAAGGATGGCGGTGCTGGCGCCGTGCTGGAGGATCAGGATATTGAGGAGGTTTTAAAAGCGCTCAAAACATTAGACAGCGCGCATGTGAATCCGGATACAATATACAATTTCTTCGATGAAATGTGTTTTCCATGCAACGAGGAGGATGCAGCAGCCCCCGCCACAACAGCTGCTGCAGCTGCAGCAACTTGCCCAACTGCATCAACAGCAGCAGGAGCGCCAGAAACGGTTGAAGCAGCAGCTATTGCAGGCATCCACGAGATGCTGGAGTCAAAGGCCAGTTGCATTGAAACAATCGCGGAGCGTTCCTGGCAGGAGGGCCATGCTGAGCTAGAACAGCAACAACATTTGCTAATGCGCAAGATTGACTTCCTGCTGCGGCGCATGCGCAAGTTCCAGGCACGCCAGATGTGTCGACATGCCAGCGACGAAGTCGGCGGTATACTCGAATGGTCGGCACGCACCTCACATATAGCAGCGCCGTCCGCGCCAGTGCGCAGCACCAATCTGACTGAACGGGAGGATACCGTGTTGTCCATTGTATCTGGCCGGCCGAGTAGCAACTTCTGGGAGGAACAGACCAAGCATCCACTACCCGCTAGCCAGATGAGCAATGTGCTGCGGCACATTGAGACGGTGGCGCGTAAACAACAAATCTGCCATACAACAGGCGGTGGTTCCGCATCGCTAGCATCTTCTTCATCGTGGTACAGCAGTGCGGCACAGCCAGGCAAACGGGCGCGCAAAACTCAGCTTATGGATGCCAGCATCAACAGCAAAACGATAACTGGAGGAGTGGATGGCCTTTCGACTCCGCGTGCCGATGAGATTGTGCCGAGCTTCGACAGCTATGTGACCAGCGAATTAACCCATATTTCGGGTTTATTACACACAGAAATGCGTGAGGTGCAGAATGCCATCGACTCGGATGCCACTGAATCGAGCTCCGGTGGTGATTCTGCTGACGAAATGGTGACCTACAACAATTCCCAGCAGTTGTCATTGTCAATGTAAGTTAATCTATGGAATCGTTAGCCATTAACTTAAAATCTATGATCAAAGATACAAAGAATCATAAACAGTTGTTCGATATGTTTATTTTATGTTAAATGAATGTTATAATAATTGATTACAATTTCTTTAAGATAACTTATTGTTCACAATTAACAAATTAGTTAGCTACCAAGCATTGTTTTATGTTGATTAAATACCAATATTCAGAATAATGCTGAGAAATAAAGCTTTTTTAGTTATTGCTCAGTAAATTATCACACACACAATATTAATTTACGAACCATATGTACAGTTGTTGTATACGTTTTTACGATCCGTATATTAGTCAACTGATTAACCAAGCCGAACTGTAAATTTCAATTGATGTTCTGCTATTTAACATATGTGCAAACAGCAACAGTTAAGACACAATGTTTGCTAGCTAACATGAGAGTAACATAGTCTTAACATTAAGAGCATTTACATTATAGCGACATTGACCCTATTTAATTATTAATATTATATTCTGGCTTTGTCTTTGGCAGAACGCGACGTGCCGTGTGGCGTTATTCGCGAGATCGAGCTATCATAGCCTTGCGTTGGTCCTGGCTGTGCGCTCAAGTCGCCGATTTGGACATCAAAATCCGCCAGCACAACGATGTGTACAACGATCTATGCCGCACCAAGGGCGATGTGCTTTTGGATACGACAAAGGCGCCAAAGAACGGCTACGCGGAGCAACCGTCACAGCCAGCGTTACAGCTGGAACCAGAACAGGCATCCGCTGATTATTTATGCAGTCGTGCGCGTCCTTTAGTGCTTTCAGAGTTTCGCAAACGTAAACTCTTCCAGACGACAAATATGCACACAATATCGAAGAAAGCCGCTCGTCCTAGTAACATTAAATGCGGCTGTCAATGGCCCCAGGTTCCATGTACGTTATGCACCGGCCGGCCTGATCCGACGGCACCTAGAGATTTGCCCGAAACTCTGATGCCACAAAATCGTGTATCGTTGCTTGATCCCGGCTATCATCCAGTACTGAGCTTCTCCAATGGTGAGTTAATAGATTTAGATTAACCAAACGAGTACTGCATTAATTCGCATTTGGATTTACTTTCATTGAAGATGTTTCCCAGTCAGTTCATTTGGAGGCGATTAGCCGTCAGCCTGATTGGCAATACCGAGTAATGCGCAGCCAGGCCAAGACGATTGTCAAGAGTGTTTGGAAGGCTGAGCGCGAAGCGATTGCCTCAGCTGGTGGCGGCGCTGGCGGTGGTGCTGGTAGTGCTGGACGAAGAACCGGCGAAACGACCAAGCGTCGCTATGTGCGACGTAAAGAGCGCAACAACAATAGCCAAAACAAAAGCAGCACCAACAACAACAATAATAATAACAGTAATAACAACAATAAAGAAACAACTATACAAAATAACAACAGCAACAGCAAAAACAACAGCAGCAGCAGTGGGCTCGGCCACGTGGGATTGGATAGTGGAAACGGTACTGGTACTGCTACTACTTCTTCTTCTTCTACGCCTACTACAACGCCACTTGTGGCCAACAGTAAATTATTGTAAACATGACAAATTCGATAATTGATTATTAACATAAAACAACAACAATTTGCATCTTCTTTCTTTTCTTTTTTTTTTTTACGCATTTCTTTTATGTTACACGGAACATCCCCACACACACGCACAATTGCCTACGCATATACACACACACACACACACGTACTCCAACATCATCGTCATCATCATCATCATGAACAACTGTGAAATAACAACGAACAACAACAAACAACAAAAACGAACAATATTTGTTTTATTTTGCAATTTGTTTTCGTTTTTCTCTCTTCAACATTTACTTGTCTGATCCTTGTTGGACGCTGCAGCGAGCAAAAGACAGCGTCAGTTGGCCACGAATCGAGCCGTAGCGTTGCCCGACTCACAGCAGCAACAACTAAATAGCCTCGCACTGATCTCCGGCAACGGCGCTAAAAAAACACGCAAATCTGGCTCCAAAACACAACATCAAACACATTCAGCACACATTAACAACAGCAACAAAAACAGCAGAAGCAGATGCAGCAGCAGCAGCCAACAACCCAGCGGAGATTCGCAGTGGGAGCAACAACAGCAACACAGTCGCCGTAATTCTTCCGAAACGCATGGGCATCGTAATGAACGGTGAGTGACGCCGGATTCATGACTAAGATAAATACGTTAATCAATTGTCATTTTAACAATCCCCCCACTCAGCAGCACTTCAGAAAGACGCAATCGTCTTATTTACGACATAGACAACATCGTAATACCCTACAGTATGGCCGCACAGACGCGTGTCGAAGTTCTACCATACAAAGAGATACCAACCCCAAAGTACGTACAAATATATATATATTATTTTTAGATGGAAGCACATAAATATGTTGTTTATCTCACCAACACAGGTGGCGTATTGTGGACAGCGATACAGAGCAACAATCACCCAATAAATCTGGCAATGCTGAAAAGCTTACCAATGGTTGTGCAGAGCCGGAGAAGCTGAAGGAAAAGGTGGAGGAAACGAAAATCCATCAACCATCAGTAACAACGGCAGAAACAACAGCAGCTGAACGAACAACAGAATCAGCAACATCAGTCACAACATCAACACCCCCAGCAACAACACCAACAACAAATGAAACAACAGAAATACCCACAGCAACAGTTTCACCCGCAACAGCCAAACCAACGCTCAAAATAAACAACAACGATGAAAATAAAACATCAGTCAAGCCCGCAAATAAGTTGAATGGCATTAAGCAGTCGAACAAGAAGAAGAAGAAGAAGAAGAAGAAACGACTGTCCGAGATCGTCAAGCAGTCGAAGAAGCAGGCGCAGCAGTCACTTAGTAATGGACTGGTAAATGGAAAAGGCGAGCCGTTGGCAGTTGAGACAAAGGAGCAGCAGCTAAAGGGGAAGCAAACACCAGCCAATGGCAAAACCAAAAAGCACAATAACAAAATCCCTGTGAAAAATAATGTAAATAAAGCAAAAATACCAGCTGCCACGCCTGTTCCTGCAGCTGCTGCTGCTGTTACTGGCAAAGAAACCACAGCGTCAATTGCAACAGATAAACCCAAAATTGAAGCTCTTGAACCACCTATCAAACGACCCAGGCTACAGATAACGAAAATCCCAGCAGAAAATAACCAAGTGAAAAAAGAAGAGCCAGTGCCAGAGGTCTCTGCTGCGATTGCTGGTGATATTATGCCGGGTGATGACGAGATAGAAGACATTTCGGATGAGGCGTACATAGCACGGCATCAGCATGCACTCATGGAGGAACGCCGCCGTTTCGAGACATTCTTAAAGTTCCCTTGGAGCACTCGGTCGCGTGCTAATCGACGTGTGGACAGTCGGGCTGAGTCAAGCGGCGCCAATACACCGGATCCAGCGTCGCCGGCTGCTTCACAGCTCACTGGACCAGCCGTTGACAATGAGAGCATTCCATCCCCGTTGGCACATCCACTCGATGCAATCACAGCTGATGGCGTAGCCACAAAGCGACGACGCACCACATCCAGCAAGCTAAAGGATCACGAGCGTCGCAGCGCAACGCCAGATACCCGAGAGGTGAGTCCTACTGTGTGTTTTTAATGCTGGATTGAAGTACCTAACTACTTTTTCCTACAGTTATCGCAGGAGCCGCCTGCATTTGAGCCGTTGCAATTTCCTCTCTCCGAGGAGGTCTATCAACGGCTGCTGGCCGAGATGTATGCTGAACCCAAAGAACCAGCAATACCTGCAAACACTGCCGTAGCAGGCACCGTTTCAGCTAAGCGTATCAAAAGCAAATCGGTCTCTTCCAATGGGGATGGCACAACGACAAATTCCAGTAGCCGACGCAGCAGCAAAGCAAAAGCCACTAATTCCGGCAAATTTGCGCAGCTAAATGTTGGAAAAAATACTGCAAAACAAGCGACGGTTCAATTAGATCAAACCAATGGCGGCCAAGATGATGGCTATGACGATGGCATTGACTATCTGCCTGAAGAGGATGAGGATGATGAGGAGGATGTGCTAATGCTAGAGGAGGATGATGATTACCATTATCTGGCGCCACCAGAGAATGATCAAGTGCCAGACGCAAGCACAAACGATGCAAGTGCCTATAACGCCAGCATCGATGCTTATTTGGGCGAGGGTGAGGAACTCGACGACGAGGAGCTCATCGATGATCCATTCATGGACGATGATCCCAATGATCCCGAATGGAAACGCAGCATCGGTGTACGTCATGAACGCATGCGCAAGCGTGTGTAAGCAGCGGGAATAGGCGTAGCATGCAACGTGTAGGAAACAAATGTGTGAGAGTGGCGAGTAGACGACGGGAAGTAGGCTTACAAACAGCAGCAGAGAAGAGTAGCTAGCAGTGGGTGGCAATAAACCAACTGCTAGAAAGCGAGTAGCGTGACGCTAGCAGCAAGTGGCCGAGCAGCGAGTATCCAGCAGCAAGAGACGAGAAGCTGGCAACAACTAGCGATTACCGGCGAAGATGCTAGCGAATATAATCCAAAGCTATTAAGACCGTGTGAAATGTGAATTTGTACTTTTAAATTAATTCATCAAAATTTTAAATGAAATCGCTTCAAAGTTTAAGCAGCGATATATATTTTAAAATGTTTTCCATATACTTTTCTATTCAAAGAAAAAACAGCAGCGAGAGTTTCACTTGAAAATCAAAAACAAAAACTCAACTCGCAACGCAACGGCATTGCAGAATATTTCTAAGCAATTTTTAAGTTATTTAGTTTTAAAGCAAAGTATATTATATTAAAAAACAAAAAAAAAAAATACAAACAAAACGCCACACAACACAAAAATACATGAAATTGTCAAATGTAAATAGAGAATCAAAAAAAAAAAAAAAAAAGAAACGAGCTAAGCATAAGGCGATATGTAGTTATGAAACTAATGGATAAAGCTAACGATAAAGATAATAATACAATACACACACGCTCGTTTGAAAGTTAAAGTTGAAGAGAAAGAAGGAAAGGAAGGAAAATCTCACTTGGGGCTACAAGCCAAAAGTGCGCTAAGATATATATATATATATTGAACTAGTTATATATAGATCGCATGATCGTAAAAAATGAATACGAAGAAACACTATAAATATTGATTTTGATTTTTAAACTGTATTCGTGCACCTCAACAAACAACAATAACAACAAATGTAAAGTTTTTGCCGTTTTAAATAATAATTCAGCCTGATCCCTTTTTATCCCAATAAACTAATCAATTTATTAATTATTAACCGGTTAAAACAGACATGCTTATAAATATCTTAAAAAAAAAAAAAAAACAAAATTATATGTATATATATATATATATATATATATATATATATATATATATATATATATACATAGAATGCGCCTCTTCAAAATGAATTCTTGTATTTAGTTATTTAGGCGCTTTAATTTCTAATTCTACTTTTTAAACCAAGGAAATAGTTGTTAACTGTAAACATTTAAACTTAAACAAGAAACTTAAACTTAACTTTAAAGAAACTGCAACACACACACACACACACACATATATATATATATATATATATATATATATATATATATATATATATATATATATATATATATATATATATATATATATATATATATATATATAGATATAGTGATATATATATGTCTAAGAAATAGATGGGTTAATTTGTGTAATCATCTTGAAATGTTAAATTTATATTTTTTCCATTTTCTATATAAATATGTATATTGCTTTTTTCGTTTTAAACACACAAACGTTAATTAATTGAAGAAGTGAAATGTGTATATGCAAAAACAAAAAAAAAAAAACAAAACAAAAAACTAAGGACATTAAAAAGCAAACAAAAATCTATATTCGTAAAAATTATTAAAAATCATAAAAAAAAAAAACAAAACAAAAAACATAAATCAAAAATTGTTTTTTTTTTCTTTGAATTCCACTTGTTTGCTAATTTGCAACAGATGTGGTGGCAGTTTAATGAGTTATTGGGCTTGATGATCGCTCCACATCTGCTTCCAGTTCCAGTCGAGACTTGGATGAGGCAACAAGATGCGGGTAAAGCGCACTGGACTGGCATGCCAGCGGCTACTCCAAGCGATTATCTAATTTTTGTTCCGACTTTTAGTTAACGGCTTTGCTATTCGCTCTACTTGCAACTGTGCAAACGCTGGAAGATTCAGGCGCAGCCGCAGCCACATCGAAGAGCTTCGTGGAACAGCAGCTGGTGCTGGTTCGGAATGCACAGGAGCAGCAACAGCGCGGCCTGTTGAATGTGGAATTTAAGTTAAATCGGGTGATCAGCAAATTGGTGTCTTTTACGCACATTAAGCACGGCGACTCGCTGAAAGAGTTGTCTGGAAATGTAAGCAAAGCGCTGGAAAGTTGGCGACAAGTGCAGGAACGCCTCAACCAATTGCACCTAAGCTTCCAATGGAAGAACGAGCTGGCCATAAGAATGGAAGAAATGCACTCGATGCTGGCGCTGCTGGTGACCAAAAGTCAAGCCACTCGGAAAGGGCAGAAACAAAACGAAAATGGGCAAGTATCAGAGATTAAGGCGACAAAGGAAGGCCGACAAGCAAGCGTGGGTGAGTGTGAAAAAACATTGGAATAAACTTAAACTGAAACTAACTTACCTGAGATAATAACAAAAAATACTCCAAGAGTATTTGCAGCCTGGTAAAGCGGACTGCGCCGAGCTGGATGAGCAACAGCGTGTGGATGGCGTTTACAAGTTCTTGGAGCCCGAACTGAATGTGGAACATCGCGATGTGAATGAACGTTATTGTGCCTTTGCCACAGCTGGGGCAGCCTGGACGGTAATACAGCGACGCACGGAGCTGCTGGAGAATTTCAATCGCGGCTGGGATGAGTATCGGTCAGGATTTGGCAGCTTGGCAAGTGACTTTTGGTTTGGCAACGAGTTCATACACCGCCTAGTCTATCGCGACGATTACGAGCTGCGCATCGAGTTGCAGGATCACCTCGGTGTTCAAGTGTGGGCCGAATATGCAGTTTTTCGGCTGGATAGTGAAAGTTTCAACTATCAATTGGTGATTGGCAAACTGAATGACAATAGCAGCACGTCCGATGCTCTCAGTTACCACAATCGCATGGATTTCAGGACCAGCGACTGGAATGGAGGCTGCTCTGGTTGGTGGTTTGATCACTGCCTGGAAGGTCAATCCAATTTAAATGGACAGCGTATGATATGGGGCAACCAGCACAACGAATATTTGGTAAAAGCATCGCGAATGCTGATTAGGCCGCGTTACTTAAATTCGCTAAATACCGACGATGATTATGACGAGGATTCCCCGTATAACTTTTAATTTCGAAAATAGTACCACCGGTATATTGAAAAATATAACTAACCAATTGTATTTCGTCGCACGTACTAGAATATTGCTACAAATAAACGTTACCGCCAAGTTGTTACTATTGCTGAACGCATCCACACAGACACAGTATTTATATATAAAATCACTAGATTGTGTTATTCGGTCACACTTATTTTGAATATTTTGTAAAGACTAGCGATAGATAACAGGTCAACATTCAACTACCCAAAGATTTAAAAAACAGCATATTAAACTATTTTTAAATATAAGGCTACATATACTTACATTACTTTTTTAGGCAGTTTTTTTTAATGTTTCTAATATATTTACATATACAAGTTATTTGTGTGTTTTCAAATTAAAAACAAGTTACTAAAACCGAATACGTGTTACCTATAATCTGTTATCAAGTTCAGTATTTCTTTTAAAGTGCTTGCAACGTTTTAGCATTCGCAGCCTACGGTCACATAATCACTTGTTCGTGTGCGTGAGAGTGCGACAGCAGTACGGCCGACTTGCAGCGCGACTTGCAGTAAAGGAGAAAAATTAAAAGAAGTTGTCAATTTCAGACCTACTACTGCAGCAAAAGAAGAAATAAATGTTTTTATGTTAAAACAAATAAAAATGGCACAAAGAACTGGTTAACAAACAAAGTGCAGTATTTGCGGCAC
Source organism: Drosophila fulvimacula (assembly GCA_035045555.1). Taxonomy (NCBI): domain Eukaryota; kingdom Metazoa; phylum Arthropoda; class Insecta; order Diptera; family Drosophilidae; genus Drosophila; species Drosophila fulvimacula. Next base: position 1,407,189 of record JAWNOX010000009.1, on the reverse strand, counting down.
AAGCAAAATAACAACAAGGCAAGAACAAGACGCTGGTGCGGCCACTCCTTTTGTGCCCGTTGTCTCGCTCCAGAATCTGTGAAAATGAATGTGTGTGCGTGCGTGCGTTCGTGTGTGTTGTAATTGAAAAAGTAAAGAGAAAAAAGTTGTGGCTATTGCATTTAATTATAAAGTAGTTGTGTGTGTGGGCAATAAAAGTGAAAATTCTACAAGGCAGCGTACAAAAATGGCAAAGTGTGGTTTTTTACGTTTGCTGTCCGCAAAAGCTTAAGCTAACTTAACTAGAGATAAGCGAGCGAACATAGACACGCACATATATATATATATATATATATATATATATACACATATATACATACGCACATAGCTACATACACAGCACGGCGGGTGCGCGTGTGTGTGCTTGTTTATGACTCACGGCTGGCTCTGCGAGTGTGACTGTCGTGTGAGTTGTGCGAGTGCAAGTGAGAAGGCGCTAGAGCGCTACCTACGGCAACAAAACAACAGAACGCGCTTCAATAGAATTTCCCAAGCATTTTAAAGAAAATTCCAGCGTTGCAGAAAACAAAGAGTATTGAGATTAAGATTAAGTGAAAGAGTGAGAAAGATAGATAAAATAGAAACATGAGTTTCACCAAGTGGTTCAAGAAGAAGGAGCAGATCTCCGAGATTGGTGCTCCAACAAATTTCCAGAGGCATTTTCATGTCTCACGCAATCAGGAGACAGGCGACCTGGAGGGTCTGCCCACGCCATGGGTGCGCCTGATGAACACACAAATTACACGCGATGAACAGGACAAAAATCCAGATGCCGCTTACCATGCGGTCAAATATTACAATTACTCAATCAAGAAGAAAGAGCAGGAGGTGTTCAAGCCGTTCATAACGGAGGATGTCATACACGAGGAGTCCAAAGAGATTGATAACTATGTCAATTACAAGAACAAACACAAATCGCAAGATATCGATAAGTCTGACGACGATGGCAGCGGCAGCTCAACGGCTACCGAGAGTAGCAGCAGCGGCTGTGGCAGCTCTGCGGCGAATAGCAACAGCAGCAGCCTGAACGATAGCAGTCAACAGTCAGTCATACCGCTGGATGCACTTAATGAAGTGATCAAAGAGCTGGAATCGAACTTGGGCCGTGAAACGCTCAAGCCGATTAAGACACAAAGCGGACTGGAGCCGCCGCCTGTGCCTCCAAAGAAATCGCCACTTCAATTGCCGCCCAAACCAGAAATCAAACCCAAACCCGCGAGCATTATACAAAACAAATTCTCACGTGATCTGCGTAGCCATGATGGAGAGCTCCAGAAGATAAACACTGATACCATTATTATCAAGCCCGCGCCTCCGGGCAGTGGCAGTCAGGAGGGCGGCATTGATGCCGATGCGCCTGAGGAAACAATTTTGCGTCGCTCCAAGGAGAAGAGATCACAGAAGACAGATGCAGAGATTTACGATGAACTGCGAGCCATATGCAATCCAGAAGATCCTCGTGAGCGTTACAAAACTAGCCAGGAGGTGGGCAAAGGTGCGTCGGGCATTGTGTTTATAGCTGGCGATAAGCAAACGGAGTCCCAGGTGGCAATCAAAACAATTGAAATGAAGAATCAATCCTCCAAGGATCTCATATTAACGGAAATACGTGTGCTCAAGGATTTCAATCACAAGAATCTGGTCAACTTCCTCGACGCCTATCTGCTCGAGCCCGAGGATCAGCTCTGGGTGGTCATGGAGTACATGGACGGCGGTCCATTAACAGATGTCGTCACCGAAACCGTGATGAAGGAGCGTCAAATTGCGTGCGTCTGCCGCGAGGTCCTCTATGCGATCAGTTTTCTGCATGCGAAAGGGATCATACATCGAGACATCAAATCGGATAATGTGCTGCTGGGCATGGATGGCTGTGTGAAGGTAACGGACTTTGGCTTCTGTGCCAACATCGAGGGCGACGAGAAACGCCAGACCATGGTGGGCACACCCTACTGGATGGCCCCCGAGGTGGTGACACGCAAAAAGTATGGCAAGAAGGTGGACATCTGGTCGATTGGCATTATGGCCATCGAAATGATTGACGGACAGCCCCCGTATCTGTATGAGACGCCGTTGCGTGCCCTCTATCTAATTGCAGCCAATGGACGACCCGAAATCAAGAGCTGGAGCAAGCTGAGTCCCAACTTGCAGGATTTCCTCAATCGTTGCCTCCAGGTCGATGTCGATTGCCGGGCCACAGCCGATGAGCTGCTCAAGCATCCATTCCTCGATGATTGCAGCGAGGTGAAGGCTCTGGTGCCCAACATTAAGGCTGCTAAGAAAGTGCTCCGTCGCAATGTATAGTTAATGTGCCAACCACATCGTCGAGCTGGCCAATTGCTCTACGCGTGATGTGTGTGACCCACTCTACCACTACAATCGTCCTATAAATCCCCCGTTTGATTCCCGCTCTCCGACTCATTCGGTCGACGTTCTTCTAAATCTGTATAAATTTCGACAAACTAAACTGGAACAAAATGCTGATTAAACTTTCATGTAGTCAACAACAATCGTAACAAATCGCGAGATATATATATATATATATATATATATATATATATATATCGGTCCGCCTGTTCATCAGTCCAACTGACGCACGAATTGCACATTGCTGGACGATAACAACGTTAATTGGTAAGTTTCCGAGGCTATTTAGAATTATATTAATAGATATTAATAGATATATATTTATAACTGTTTTCTCTACTAAAAAAAAAAACATATACCAGAGATTTTGAAAATCGATTACCTTAAAGTTTTTTGTACTTTTCCACTGATTTGCCGGCTACGGAATGGATATTGCTAAAATATATCTTAAAATGCTAATAACATAATTTCAAATGAAATCAAATCAAAAATTTTCTTGACAATATCTCCATTTAAACAGTTAATTGAAAGATAGTCTTTATGATATCTGTGTATATCCGTCGCATATAGATGATATTGTATGGCCATGGCAAAAAAAGACAACAACAACAGAAAACAGGTTTCCAATACAATAGACTAGTCCAATCTTTTGCATCAGTTGATATATAAAATAACATCAAATACCTGAAGTGAAGGGTCGGCAGTTGTAAGTTGGCAATAGGTTGTACAAAATGAGTTAATGAGTTGGCCTAATCAGTCGATTTACCTGTGAAACAGACTAAATGCGATCAAGGTCTCCTTCAAGTTTGTAAGCATATTTACCTGAGTGTGTTTGCGGTACATGACAAACCACATGCCTTGCTTTTATGTCTTTTTTTAGTTTTCATCAGCACAGTTGCATTTGAATCATCCAACTATGATACACATTATGCTTTTCTAATCCATGGCTTTAAACTTTTCAGTTATTTGGCAACACTGGTCATGGCGTAAGCCGATCATCTAAGCTTAAGTTAATAAAAAACTGCATCATGAGATTTAATATTTATTTTATATTACTCACTGATCGTTGTGTAATCGTTTATCGATCGATTAACTTGGAAAACTTGTGCGTCATCAACTTCTACTACAGCTTGCCTTCGCCTGAGATAGTTTTTGCTTATGCTGTCAGCTGAAATAAATAGTAAGGTCCATGAAAAAGCAGCACATAAACACTGGCCACAGATACACATACACAAACATATAAGTATGTATATATTCTCAAATGTGTAGCAACAACAACAATTAGGTATGTGCGGTAGCCGCTAGCTTACGCCATTAAGTACGCTCGTTCGCATTTCCTGTTGGACAGCAAAGAAAAGACTTAAAATAACGCATTGTCTGCCAAAAAAAGAAAAAAAAAACTTTCATATAAAAACTCATACATAATCATTACAAAAATACTTCCAATTCACACACTGCGGACAAACGCACACAACACCTACACACACATGCTCAACATTTTTTTTTATATTTCTTTTTGCCTTATCAAACAGCACTTAGGCAAACGCGCAGTTCGCTCACACACACGCATGCATATCTTAGCTATCTTAAAATCCCCTTTGCTTTTATCAAATTCCTAGAACGTTCGTTGAGATTTTAACTTGATTTTGATAAGTGCAAAAAATTGAAAGAGAAAAAACTTGGTGTGATCTTTGTGTAGCTAGAATACGTGCTTAGTGCCAGTGTTGCTGTGCGGCTAATTGACGTCGTAGTAGAAGTCGCTGTAATGTCGCCTCCGCTATTGTCTTTCGTTCTTTGCTTCTTTCCGTTTGTCTGGCTGCATTTTTCCATCACTCACCGCCATCCACTTATTGAATTTAATTGCTTGTGCAGTGGCAGCGGCGACGGCGGCGAGTGCTGCATGCATTGGACGAGCTCCTGGGCTATTTTTACGCTCTCACTGTTACTGTGCGTCGCTCTAGCTCGCTCGCTCGCTAACTCTCACTCGATTGCCCTTTTCATATCACACCCATACATACATATGTATGTATATAGAGTGCGTGCAGTTTTCTACCGGATCTTCGGCTGATTATTTGTTTATATTAGCGGCAAATACTTTTGCTTTCCGTTTTGCATTGCTACTCGCAAAAGCGACAACAGCCACAGGTACTCTCTTCAATTATATGTATGTATATGTGCCATGTATGTACTTATGTATGTGTGTGTGTGTTTTTTTTTTTCGCAAAACGTTAGCTTTTTGTGTGCGTGTGTGTGCCAAGTGTCTCAGTGATGACAATAAAGATAGCAACAGTAGCAGAGCAGGAGCGATATCGACATCGGCTGCACAATGAATAATCGTTTGCAAATTTTTAATTCAGGAAATCAATATGGGCTTTTAAATTACATGTGCCATACACATGTACACAAGCATACGTATGTATGCAAGTATACATGCATGGGTGTGTATATGTTTGTATGTTTGCCTGAATGCATTTCCAGTTGCATGCTGCTTCTTTGCCGATTCCAGTTGCGGCTGCGGCAGCGGCTGGTGTTGCTGTTGCTGCTGTGAGTGGCGCTGTTGGGGCCAAAGTACAATTTCCAGTCAACGCGTATGCGTAAAGCCTTGTAAAAGGCCCTACACATGTACATTACACATATTCAACTATATACATGTATATATGTATAATCTGCATTTGCCTTTTCATACCTATCGCTTAACACTTTTGACTCTTTCTGCGAACAACGACATTGAACGGCAGCCATTCATACGTGTCCATGTGTGTGCGTGTGCGTGTGCCTTTGTGTATTGTATGTATGTATGTATGTTAATTGGTTGTATTTACCTAAGCAAACGCCCAAAAAACAAAACTAAAGAATGACTAAACTCAATTTCATTATACGTTCAATTATTGTACGTCTCGCAATCGCCCCGCCCCACTGCAATTTCTCCCACTCTGATAATTTCACCTTGCGCGCAAAAGGTTTTGCATTATACGTTTTGGTTTTTCTGTTTCTGTTTTGGCTTTGTTTCGTTTATTGAACCATATGAGTCCCATGCCTTGGCCTGTAGCCGCTCTCCTTATAGTTGTTGTTGTTGTTACTGTTGTTGATACGCGGAATTGTAGATGATTCACTCAATGTATATTTTGCTGGGGTGGAACTTTGTCGTGTTGTGAGCTCGTTTTTCATAACAAACATGGGAGCCGACCGACCTCCTTCCACCCGCTGCCTTAACCACAACATTTTGCATGCGTATGTATGACTAAATGTACATATGTACGTACGTACATACATACATATTATACATAATATAATAATTATAATATGTTGCTAAATCTTTAATATTACGTATGAGATTACAGGGCTTGATGACTGGTCTGTCAAGTCCCAAACTCCGTCAATTGCATTGTTTTATTATATTGTGTGACTTATACAACATGTTCCACATGCACTCCACATGACACACAAACAACAACAACTACAACAACAACATTACCAGCAGCTGTAGTTGGGCTTTCATAGCGGTTTTCAAAGCCTGCAATAATATTTTTGCCGCCATTCTCAAAACTGGATGAAATGAATGAATGAAACTTTGTTTTCAGCTGCTGCTGTCTTTTGTTCTCATTTGCATGAAAAACTACAGATAATTGAAGATATAACTGTGTTTGTACTCAGTGCTTGAAACATATTCAAATAGGGTATATTGGCATTGATATACACTGAACAGTACAAATTTATAAATCGGTGTCCATGCGAATGGCAACTGGGTCAACAGTGAATGAGGAAAGTATGTCTACGGTATCGATGCTTTTGTCGCAGTAAATGGAATATAGAATAGAGAAGATTCAGTGTTCATTGTTCATTTGCCATTTCCGTAGTGCGGAAAATTGTTTGGAAAATAATGCTGTGAAAACGCTCATCATCTCTCTTATCTGAACAAATTATAAATATAGCAACAATATGTACAATGCGAGCCGAGTGGCACGGACACGAACTGTCGCTGGGGTTTTTCATTGAAATTTAAGCGTGACTTTAGCGCGGGCGCTTCACATGTCGATAAATGCACACACACACACACACACACACACGCGCACAAAGTTATATACATATATATTTGAATATGTATAATTATTGCACTGATAATTGAGCGTCAGCGCTTTAGCAACAAATACAATAAATAAAAAAAAAATAAAATAACAATAACAATCACAAGGAAACTATTTTGTATTTCAAACAGACGCTAATAAAACAAACAACAATAATAATAATAATCAGCGGGGAAGAAATTGTTGTGATTATGCAAAGCCATAAAATTGCATACCTGCTGCCCCAATTGGAGTGCACTCAAACTGTGCTTCTTCTTCTTCTTGTTACGCTTCATTGCCATTCGTCATGTTTCTACGTGTTTTGAACTCTGCTGAATTTTCTATACATACATATATACTATATAGGTATGGTGTATATATTTTGGCGGAGCGAACTTAATCAGCTGTCCATATCGTAATCATGTTGATAAACAGGAACAAATTGATAAGACAAGCGAAAATGATTATTTACCATGTTCAATTTTTGCCTTTGCCTTTGCCTTTGCCTTTGCTTATTTTTTTGTAAAATATTTGTTATACACTTGTTTGTATATCGCCGTCATGGAAATTATGCAACGTTTATCGTTAATTAATAAAGGTCAAAATGTTAATTGGAATAAAGTTCAAGAGTATACATACGCATACATACATATTTACCTAAGTAAATATATAGGTATACATGAGTATATATGCATATGTATCTGAGTGTCATTCTGTATTTAATCCTTCCAATCGCTCCCTGTTTGTGCAGACATCACTGCAAATATTTACCCTCCGATGAATGTGGGATGAGCGCACAAGAACTTTTACAAATAGCTATCCGAACTCTACTATCGTTATATTTGTGAGTCTATAAATATGTAACCTTATACATACATTCCTATGTATGTGTATGTAATTCTAAGGTAACTTTAGCTCATTCTGGCTGGGATTCCAACTAACCCATACTACAGCTGCCTTAGTATATCACGTACGTTCTATACCTAGGTATTTATTGTGTTTCCCCACTTGTGCCAGATAAGCGACAAACTGTTTATGAAAGCGTGTCTTTTGTAGAGCTGGTAAAGAATTATTTAAATGTGTAAACGCCAAAGGCTGTTTAGGCTCGATATATTATTTCTTTGTTATTTTTCAGTAGCCATTAAAAAAAATCAAATTACGGCTTGTTAGTTGGGCTGCACGCGTAGGCAACTACCTCTAATTGAATAAAATTGCCAAGTTGGCAACAAAGAAATTAGCTTAGTCAAAGACAGCACTATAAATTAAGCGTGTGTAGAAGCGCATATATGTATATATAAAATAAAATATACTCTAATTTGAATAGCACGCCACTGACTCGTAGTAAAATACAAAAAAAAAAAAATTAATAAAATTAAAAAATAAAATAAAAAATTATTCTAAATACTTGTGAGTCACGGGTAAATGTTGCAGTCGATAACTTTAATAATAAAAAATGCACATCTCTAATTGCAGCACAAGGCCAATGGGACGGCGCTAATCACAACAACAAGCAGAAGGTGCAACGCAGTGACGTCACAGCAGCAACAGATGAAAAAGCAGCTTACGAAGTTTGGCATTGATGTAGATTAGGCGCTTAGCAGTTGTTCGACTGTTTTGTTTTTCTTTTTGCGTACTGTATTTTATTTTGCCTAAAACATATGATATACTTGCATACAATTATAAATACTGCTATACAAATAACTATATATATATATACATAAGTATATGACTGGCTGAGTGTGCCCCTGTGTATACCCAAGCGGGTATATGCAATACAATTAAAATTACGATTACTATAACGATAACGATAACGATAACGATAACATACAATAGTTTAATTATATCTGTATTTGACATACACATCCAACTGATATATAAAAGAAGTAATATTGAAATATTGTAACTGTTTAAGTGGACATTAGATCGATAAATGTTTAAATAGTATATACATATACATAATTGTGATTTAAGCGATTTTATCAAAGCTGCATTATGCAATTCTACATAAAATTCGTCGTAGTCTCTAAGTGCAACAACTACAAAAACAATTTAAATATGCAATACTTGTTGTAAATTACCAAAAACAAAAACAAAAACAAAATGAGAATAATGAAAAAAACAAATGGAAATTCGTTAAAAATGTAACAGGTGGAAATGAGTGTAACAAGTGCCATTAGGACTAGCTAGCACCAGCGAGAGTAACACAACAACAAGAACAACAACTAGGCAACCACAACCAACACCCATAACAACAACAACACATAACCTAGACATATGCATATACCAATTAATAACTCTTAACAATTTTAAACAACATTAAATCATGTATTAATTAGAGAGCAAGAGAAAAGATATTCCCAAAAGAAATTCAAGTGTTGACATGGTTCTATATTCCATTATAAAGTAGTACAAACATAAGCTAAACTAAACTATACTAAAAAGATAACCCAACAGAACCATTTTATATCCCAAACAAGTTGTCAAAATTGAAAATGGAAGAAAACAAAAACTGATTTGCCATAAATGTTGCGCACAAATGAAATACGAAAAATTCAACTAAACAAACGCGCTGTGCTGTTATCAAACTAACGGTAATGTGAGTGTCAAAAAAAAATTGTTATGATAATTCTCTATAGAGTATATTATATATAGACAAGGCACAGACATATAAATAAAGTAGTTCCCATGGAAATTTTTCGCGCGGATGCCAAATACAAGAATAGCAAAGATAGAGAAACGAAAGTAGCGAGAGAGAGGGAGAAGTGGAAGATGAGTGAAAGGAAAAAGGTTGAATTCCACAATATTTGTACGTATGTATACCTTAGCCGAAATAATCAACGAGTTTACGTTTTGGCCTTTTCGATTTAGTTGAAATATTTGAATGCTCTTTCCAAACTTTGTGTTTATAAACCAAAACTAGTCGCTGGCTTTTGGGCTTTATCTAATACTGAATTGAGTGGAAAGAGTATCAACATCTTCGGTGCGCCGATGCTTAGCTTTCTTTAATTGTTATATATACATATTATGATAATATATACAAAATTTTTGATGCCGTAGCTTTTAGTAGTATTTTTTACTCGTTTCCAACAAACCCACAAAAGTCAATGGGATTTCCATTTTGCGATTTTAGTAGTCAATGACTGCTGCTTGGGGGTCATAGTTCAATTACAAAAATTTTCAATACAAAACAATCACAGAAACAGCTCCTATTTTAAAGCTATGCAAAGTGCACCCTGTGACTGCAACGGTAAATTTGCGAATGTTTGTATTGTGACAATACTTTCTTTTTAAAAATATTTGTTTTTTTTTTATCGATATCGATAAATTAAGTATTTGTAACAGCAACGTCGTCACGAAATTCGAAATCACAGGGGCGGCACAATTTTAACTATTTAGCAAAGAAGAATAGGAAAAACAAAATAAAACAAAAATTACATTCAGTAAATAAGTACGTAAATGCATTTTTGCATAATTTAGAGCTTAAATGAATTATTCATTTTGATTAGATCGCTTAACGAAGACTACGAGAACAACGTGGGGCGTAGCATCTTATTTAGGCAAAGGCAACGAACGATAAATATTTTTTGGATACACTGAGAAAAATATATATAGAAAAGTATTCTGAGCCAGTTGGCAGTTAACGCAGACATACCCGAACATACATAATCGCAAGCGCATTTAACTAAATAACGAAAATAAAAATTAAATTAAAAAAATAAATCAACGAAACGAAATGAAAAATTAAGTATTTAAATGGTAGCATAAATTTTTTATACGCAATTTTTATTGCAATTGTAAAAACAAAAAACAAAACACAAAATAAGAAAACTTTGTCATCCAAAAAATTTTGATAAAATCCTTAATCCGTTGTATCCGTAACTTATGAAAAGAAAACATGCAAAGATCTATATATATATATATATATATATATATATATATATATATATATATATATATATATATATATACATGCAAACAATTGGCGCTATTTCAATTTAAATGTAGTTAAAATACATATTATGCATAATTACATACGCCAATTGATATACATAAAGTAATAATTAAATAAGAACATGCAAATACTTAACTGTGGAACTATACAAAATCATATTGTGTGTGTGTTTTTTCGAGACGCTTTATTCGTATTGTTTTTGATTTTACTCCGCTTTTGCACAGGAAATTCCATATATCGTTTTTATTATTATTATTATTTTTACTGCATTTCCTTTTGTCTGCAATTGCTGAACTAAGTCGTACTCTTATTTTACACATTTAGTTATAGTTATAAATAAACATTTATCTTGCAATTTATTATACACTTTAATTTTAACAATGAGCTTATAGTATGAAAAAATGATTATGCATATATTTAGTTTTAATCCACACACCCATTACGATAATTCACCGTCGCTTGAGAGCGTACGGTTATTTACAATTTTATACGCACAACTGTATGTATTATTTTAGTTTGCACTGTAATTTTTATTTTGTGTTGTTAAATATATCGTTATTTACTTATTCGACCAAAGCACTTTTATCTATTATTCTATTCTCATAAGCCAAAAGGACTGTTTAGGTCTTGAATGACGAAAGACCAACTTTTTTTAATTTGCACAAAAAATTCGTTAAATAGTTGGAAAGCTACAAAAATTTCCCATTAAATATGCTTGCGATCAAGCCAACAGCAAGCTGTTTTTAAAGGAAAATGAAATTTAAAAAACTCCCATTATTCTATTTTGCTTACCATGGGAAATCGTGGCTAGAGATGATGAAGCTACATCGAATGCGCAACTATCGATTAAAAAGAGGCTAAGCTCAGTATTTACACAACTAGCGGAAAAATAGCCAAACTGGCAGTAATAATTATGCCTAATTTTTATATCCGGCATAAATTTCCTTTGAACAAACGTAAGCAAAAAAATTATATTTATTTTAAAATAATAAAAGGTTTTGAATTGCGGTAATTTTTAATCATAGCCAAACATCCTCGCGATATCTGCCTTGCACGCGCAGCTCATTGAGTCTCTGTGTGGCCTCGGTTTCGTCTAGGCATAAAACGTTTTGTAGACAGCAGCGTAGACTTTCATTAATGGATTTGGAAATCTTGGCACCATCGGCACAGACGTACAAAATAGTCGTGGGCTGCTGATGCAGCAGTTCAACAAGCTGTTCTGCATCCTGCTCCAATAATTGTTGCACATATTTCGGCTCGTTAGCAGTCGAGCTGCGGGAGTAGCAAAGACGTAGACGCTGAAGGATTGAAGTTTTACTCCACTCGAGTAGCTGGTCTTGTTTGAGCATGGCCTGCGGCGTCTTAGCGCCCACATAGAGCCAGGTTTGACCTGTCCCCTGTTGCGGACTTCGTTGCTTGTGCGCCAGAAAACCTAGGAAAGGAGCCAAGCCCGTGCCCACAGCTATGAGAATTTGATTGGTCTCCAGCTCCCGATTCGTATAACGGAATGTATTTTGCATGCGCGGATAGACATACAGTTCGACTGGTTTTTGCTGTGCCTGGTGCTGAGCCACCTTGGCCTCCAACATGCTAGTCGTGACGCCTGGGTTGTGTGCGCGTACAGAATAAATGATGCGCACCTGTTCCGAGCACTCCAATGGGCTGTTAGCTATTGAATATGGGCGGGGTAGAAGGCGTGGTAAATGCTCCACAAGCAGGCCTAGTGTTGGCTGACAGCTGGGGCACAGCTCCAGTAGATCCAGCAAGCATAGACCATGCTCCAATATAAGTGTTTGATAGTGGGCAGCGCCTTGCTTAGAGGAAAGACTCCCCAGAAAAGAGCGTTCTTTCAACTCGCTGGAGCAGCTGGCTAAAGCGCTGAGGAACTGTTTTTGTGGTACTGAACGTAGCGAGACGCAATACGTTAGAATCTCCCGCGGAGTTGTCAACGACGGTATGTGAGCGGGAAGTTTGGCACTTTTCTTCGCACAGTTTAGGGCTAGACTCAGTTGGCAGGTGCTGTCCGCCTGCTGAGACAAGTTCAGACGTTGCAAAACTTGAGACACCATCTGTGGACAATTGCTGGGTAGTATGGCCACTGTATCTCCAGGGTCATAGTCCAGCGCACCCAGTGATGCGGTGTCCAGCGTTAGTTCTACAACTCTCTTCGTTTCAGTCGGATCATCGGCGGCCACAAGCTCTTGAGCATCTGATATAAACACTGCCATTGGCGTGTAATCAGCACGTGCGAAGGGGAACTTCAAGGCACTTCCACAATTCAGCTGACCACATGGCCCAGTCAGTGGCGTAATTGATGTCTGTAACATGACTTGTTAAATATAATGCTGACTGAAATAGTGCATGCTGACCTGTTGTGCAACGCCAAAGACAACTTCGAGATTACTTTCCAATGGTTTGGCAGACACATATTCTGTCAATGTATAGGCGTCAATATCCACAGTAAGTGGCGAATCCAAGCGTTCAATTCTGACCATTCTGTTTACAATTGGTCAAGTGTGACCGCACTTGGTTTGAATAAAAATCACCTAATGCAGAGAATACGAGTTTACAAGTGACTTGATAAAAACAACTATTACATTTTACAACCATTATATATATTGTAATAATTCCTTTATTAAAGCAGATATCATATGTTTTACAAACTATCAACTTAATATCGGTTACTTTTTGCACATCTCTGCTAAGTGCTGCTGTATTATAAAAGAATAAATAATTCAAACGGACGCCAGTGTGTACACATTAAATAAGTGTTGAAACAAAAGAACAGAAAACGCACAATAATATAAAATCATTGCAACAGAAATTTCTAGTACAAATTGTAATTAAAAACTAGGTTACCTCATGGCAGAGAAGGATACCAGTGTCGAAGAATTCCAAGATGCGCTTGGCGAACCCGCATCGTCATTAAAAAATGCTACAAGCAATAAGCCAGAGAAGTTGATTGAAGACATTATAGACAAGAGCAGAAAACTACGCCTTGTTGATGGAGAAGCAGGTGCTGAGGGTGGGAATGAGGAGAGCAATAACGAAGATGACGATGACAACAGCGGAGGCAAAGCCGATGTGATACAGCCCGATGGAGAACTTAGCTTAGAGGAACTGCAACTGCAGGAGAAAGAGCTGAGTGTCGAACAGCTGGCCGCTAACAAAGAGAAGGCGGACAAACTGAAACTGGAAGGCAATGATTTCTTTAAAAACGATGAGGCCGAGCGCGCTGTTGAGGTATACACAGAAGCACTGAATATTTGCCCCTCCACAAATAGCAAGGAGCGTGCTGTACTGTTTTGTAATCGCGCAGCGGCCAAAATTAAGTTGGAGGCCAATAAAGCGGCCATTAGCGATTGCACACAGGCCATAGAATTGAATCCGGTATATGTGCGTGCTCTGTTACGGTAAGTGTTTAATTCACCTAGAGGAAATACAGTTTAAATTAACATATTTTGAACAGGCGAGCCAAGCTATACGAACAGGATGACAGACCAGATGAAGCGTTGGTAGATTACAAGCGCGTCTATGAAATTGATCCAGCACAGCCTGAGGCACGAGAGGCTCAAGTACGCCTGCCAGCTTTTATAAATGAGCGTAATGAGAAACTAAAGACGGAAATGATGTCCAGTTTAAAAGGTTTGGGTGATATGATATTGAAGCCCTTTGGCTTGTCTACCGCGAATTTCCAAATGCAACAGGATCCTAATTCTGGTTCATATTCCATTAATTTTAATCAAAATAAGAGTTAGTTGGAAATGCCGTGTCAAGTTCTTTAAAGAATAAATGTGGAAAATCATGAAAAAAGCGTGAGAATTTTATTGCTGTGCAGCTGATTTCTGTTGTGCCAGTGTGTACAAATGGTTCATGACATGCAACAGTGTGACCACTCCGTTTGGCGACAGCTGACTTTGACACCTGTCTTCGTATTGAAAACGAAAGAAGCAGAATCATTAATAGAAGATTGAAATTTTATGTTTTTTTTTCATAAATATTTACAAAATTGGTTTCGTTTATTTGAAGTGACGTTTTCGCAATACTGCATGATATAGTGGGCGTATCGCGAGTAGAAGTGCTGCACAATTTACAGTTCTCCTGAGTGCCAATTAACTATTCTTAAACTCTATTGTGTTATGACTCTGTAAATAATCATTATGGACTGATGCTATTCTATTATTAGCATTGAGCACCCAGTTTGTGTTGGAGTTAACGCATAGTGTTTATAAATACTCGCATAATGTTTCGCAGTCGCAGCTGGTTTGGCGGCCCTTGGGGTGGACGCCCCAAAAATCGGTTGTCATTGGAGCACCTAAAGTATCTGTACAGCATTTTGGAAAAGAATACAACGGTATCGGAGAGCAATCGCGGCTTGTTAGTTGAATCATTGCGGTGCATTGCTGAGATTCTTATATGGGGTGACCAACATGACTCCCTGGTGTTTGAGTAAGACTTGTACTCTATAATTTAAATAAATTGAAATTGATTATTTTTATTTTTACAGTTTCTTTTTGGAGAAAAATATGCTTTCGTACTTTCTGCATATTATGCGTCAGAAGAGTGGTGGCTCCAGTTATGTTTGCGTCCAATTACTTCAGACACTTAATATTCTCTTTGAGAATATCAGGAATGAGACTTCTTTGTGTATGTAAATGTTTGTTTATTAGAATAACCATTAGTAAATTGCAATGTAGATCACCTTAAACCAACAATTATGTTAACCAGACATATCTGTTACATTGTTATTATTGTTTACAGAGAGAATATAACAGTTAGCTCTATGATATGCATGTATAACAATAATATTGTACAAGAGACTTCATATGGCTGTTTCTTTTATTTGACTTTTCAGATTATTTACTTAGTAATAACCATGTCAATTCCATAATGGTGCACAAATTTGATTTCTCAGATGAGGATGTTATGGGCTATTACATCCTTTTTCTAAAAACCTTGAGCCTTAAGCTCAACACACACACCATCCACTTCTTCTACAATGAGGTAGGTATTCTTATTCATACATTTATATATTGTAATAAATTTATGAATAATGTATTGTTTATTAACAGCACACAAATGACTTTCCACTGTATACAGAGGCGATTAAATTCTTTAATCACCCCGAGTCGATGGTACGCATTGCAGTGCGCACAATTTCGTTAAATGTGTACAAAGTGCAAAATGCGAGCATGTTGCGTTTTATTAGAGACAAGTGAGTGGATAAACCTAGAGAAAGGAGAATCCATTTATAAATATATTTGTAAATTTATTAGAACGGCGGCACCTTACTTTAGCAACCTCGTTTGGTTTATCGGCAAGCATATATTGGAGCTGGATACCTGCGTGCGCACGGATATAGAGTAAGGAAATTAATATTTTCATCATATTTTTACTTAAATAAAATCCTTATTTGTTTACAGCCATCAATCGAATCAGAAGCTTTCCAATTTGGTTGCCGAGCATCTCGACCATTTACACTATTTGGGCGATATCCTGCTGTTAGATATCAAGGACTTGAATGCTGTGCTCACCGAACACTTGCTGCACAAGCTGTTTGTACCTCTGTATATATTCTCCTTGACGCCAGCGCCGCCGCCGCCATCGTTGGCTGTGGTCACACAGAATTTGGCAGCTGTGCTGAATCGCAATGTGGACATTGACATACAGGAGATGCATCATCCGCGGGTTAGTTCCATTGTGGCTCTCTATTTGCTGTCACTCGTCTTTTTGGTTGTCACCCATTCGCCGCTGGTGCACGCCTTGGCGTGGGTCATATTAAATGGAGATCATAGTGTCTTTAAAGAGGGAGCAGCCGAAATACTCAACTCATATGTGGAGCATCGCGAAGTAGTGGTGCCGAGCTTTGGTGAGCCGCACGAGAGTCTTGAACAGGCATTGGACACGGTTATAGGCCACACGGCTAACTACAGCGGTGATGCGATTAGCGAGGACAGCGGCCTTGAGTCAACACCAGCAGCGACAGCATCGCCTACAAGTCGGCACATTGAAACTGTCGCTGAGGCAGCAGCCACCCGGTTGCCCAATATTACCGACGAGGAGAAACAGCTGCTACAGCAATCCACATCTGCACAGACCTTTTCTGAGCTTCCTAATCCATTTTTGGACACCGTGTTGCAGGCGCTCGATTGCACAGATAATGATTATTTAGCTCTCTTATCACTCTGCCTCATTTACGCCATGTCACACAATCGAGGTGAGTTCGACAGTTGCAAAGTCAATGAATTTAAGCTACGTTTCAGCTGTTCCGGTGTTCTCAGATAACTTTTCCTATTTCACATGTCTCTATCTCTCTCTTTGCTCATTTCATTGCTTTTTGTGTGGTATGAAAAATATTTGATTAAATTAAAATGCGTAAACTGCATGGCACCTTTTACCAGATGGTATGTAACTTGTTCATTTCCCCATACTAATGTATTATATGTTTGCTAACGATCTGCACCATACTCCATTTATTTATATCTATTCTACCCTTTCGCAGGCATGAAGAACGAGTGGTTCGAGCAGGTGCTGTCCAAATCAATGCGAGGCTCTTTTAGTTATAAGACGGCAATAATTGAACACCTACTTAATATTATCACGCAGTCCAGTCTGCCATGTAAGTAGCTCATCTTAAGCATAGTTTATTATTATACTTATTTACTTGGATATTTCCTGTTACAGCCTGTCGCATTCGATTGATCACGGTTGAGATTGCATTGGAACTGTTGTTGACCTTGACCAAGCCCGCCGCAGATGATGCACCTTGCATAACGGCGTCGCAGCAGGGCTTGCTTTTCAGTGCTCGTAATCAATCGATGGCTGTGCTGCGTAACTTTTACAAGTCGGAAGATATATTTCTCGATCTATTCGAGGATGAGTACAATGAGATGCGCAAGGCGCAGCTGAATGTTGAATTTCTCTGCATGGACTCGACCATTCTATTACCGCCCACGGGTACACCTTTAACGGGGATTGAATTTACTCGTCGCTTGCCTTGTGGCGAGGTAGAGAAGGCTCGGCGAGCCATACGCGTCTATTTTCTATTGCGTCGTACGTGCCAAAAGTTCTTAAACGAGAAGGAAACGCTACTGCCCCTGACGAATGTGGTAAACCTGGTGCAGGTGGACAATGTACTCGATCTGAGTGAGTCTTTGATGATTAGTTCTGTTTGTCATAAGCCTAAATGCTTTTATTGCTTGTAGATAACAGTGATTTAATCGCCTGCACTGTAGTCTTCAAGGAGAATGCAAAACAACGACGCTTTCTGGTTATTGATGCACTGCAGCTCATACTCGTGGAGCCTGATGCCAAGCTACTGGGCTGGGGCGTAGCCAAGTTTGTAGGTTTCTTACAGGATGTGGAGGTGCAGGGCGACAAGGATGACTCACGTTGCCTGCACATTACGGTACATCGTGGCGGCGTCACAAATAATCGTACGCCTCTTCTTTCCGCCAAATTTCTATTCGATGATCACATTCGTTGCATGGCGGCCAAACAGCGTCTTACGAAAGGGCGCAGCAAGGCTCGTCAAAAGAAAATGTATCAGATTGCACAGCTCATCGAAATACCGGGCCAGTTGGACGCGCCGCTGTACCCAGTGTGTGCCACTTCGACACATTGTGGCAACACGCGCATGGCCCAGAAGGGCGCCAATTTAACGGCGAGTCGAGTGCCTGGCTTTGCAGCAGTGCTGCGTAGCAACAACAGTGCGGGCGTCACTCGTACTCAGATAGCGCAAAATCGCTCCATTGAGGGGTAAATATAATTTATACCTTTTACATAGAAATCAATTTATATATCAGTTTGATTTTAGCATTCGTAATGAAAGCGGTAGTCGTTCACGTCGTCGAAGTCCTAATGGTGGCTCTAGTTCACCGTCATTGCTGCGGACTTCAGTGTTGGATCGGGATCGTTCTCCCAGTGGCAGTGCAGGCAGTCATAGCTCCTCGCAGTCCAGGGAAAACTCACAGCCGCGTGGCTCCGTTAATCGGTCCCGAGAGAGTAGTCCCCGCATGCCAAGACCACGGTGCGTAACGTTAACGTGATTTCACTAATTACAGTTGATTTAGCAAAACTTTTTTTTTCTTTGCTCGACAGATCGGAAGAAATTCCTTTAGAAGATTTTCCACATTCACGTAATAATAGTCCACATTCGCGAGCCGCTGTGGGAAATCCATCTCCATCCTCGCGTTCACATACTCCATCTCGGGTGTTGCACTTTGATCAGATATCGGTGCACAGCGGCTCCCCACGAGAGCCTTCGTGTTTGTTGGGCACGAATGCGTTGCTGAGCCAATTAAATGGTAGTGTACCTATTGCAAGAGAAGTAATCCCAGCTCAAAGCTCCGAGGAGACATCGTTTATTGGCAATGATGTTGATGTCGATAACAGACGGAAGGGCAGAGGAAACATTGAAACGGTTTAATAACAGTTGCGATCTACTGTGCATATTGTGAGAGTTAAATTAACGCTATAATTTTGTTATTCCAATTAATGTTAATTAAGTATTGATTTAGAAATAAACGTTGATTTGACGAATTTAAAATTTTAAGAGTATGTTGAACAACTTAATTGTATTATGTAAAGTTCGTTACAGCTGTTATACTTAACATGTCGATACCGATTTTTTTTATTGTCATCACTAAACAGCTGTCGCTGGCTGTGTGAAGCGGCAGGGTGACATAACCCCAACATTTTGTTAATATTTAAAACAACCTGAAACTGAATTAAAAATGTCCAATTTTAAATACAGCGAGCTTATTAAACTTGGTACACAGTACGCTCGTCGTATGAATTATCTGTCGAATCGCATCTTTGGCGAGGTGGCGCGCACAACAAATGACAAGTCAATGAAGGTGTGAAATTAAAATTTGTCTTTATTTATAAAATATGATATGTCACGAATATTTTGTTCACAGGTTGTTCGCATGTTCTCAGAGGAGCCCATACATAAACGCGACTATGTGGTTAACTGGTATCCACGACATGTGGAAACCCATTTGCTAATGAAAAATCTGCGGGACTATGGACTTTTCCGCGATGAGCACCAGGACTTCAAGGAGGAAATGAAGCGTTTGCGAAAACTGCGAGGCAAAGCGGCACCTAAGAAGGGCGAGGGCAAACGAGCAACTAAGAAATAGACAATAGATGCACTAAAAAACAATTCATATAGATTTATTAATATCTACTAAGAAACCACTTTGGGCGTCAACAATTTAGCATTGCCTGCGAAGACAACATCATCGTGCTGTCTACATTCGTATTCCACAGTCGCGATTTTACGCGCTTCGATTAGACGAACAGTCACTAGGGTGTCCGTTTCAATGCGACAGGGTTTCAAGAACTTGAAGCTTTGCTCGAGTACCACAGTGCCTGGTCCTGGCAATTGTGTACCTATAATGCCAGCAACAACTGCATTAAGCAATGCACCATGAACGCGGCGCTCTGTGACAGGCATCTCGTTGCTATGTATATAATTAGAATCACCGGTAAACTGAGAGAAAGTTTCAAGATCCTGCTGTGTAAACCGTTTTATCACTTGAACCTGCTTTAGTTTGGTTTGCGGCTTGATGCACAGCTGTCGACGTAGCTGTTGTATCATTGCGTAGCTCGATTACCTCGGTGCGAGAACCAAAATCTTCCAGAAAAACTATGCAGAGCTTAACAACACGCTCGTCGTTAGATGATTGACGCCAATGAAGTACTCGCTTAAGCAATGGTGGGGTAATGATATCTTCCTTGCTGCTTAATCCAGCGCTGAGCAGCTGATAAATCAGAGCCAGAGTATGCAACACGATATCAGCTTTCTCAGTGCGTAGGAATAGGCTTCGGAGTTTGGAAATCTTCTCAACTATAAATTTGGCGGTGATTTCATCTGGGAATTGAAAAAGTTTGTTGATAGAAATTTAATATTGACAGCAAATAACTTTACCCAAGCAAAAATTACACAATGCCGCTACTGCATGCAGCTGAAGATTAGGGTTCTGGCTGTCCACAGCTGCGACAAAGACTTCCAAAGCTTCGGCTTCATGTAGATGGGGCCAGTTTATGGGATCGTAGGCAAAGTTTGCCAAGTTAGCGGTTACCTGCTCCAAAGCCTCTGGCAGAGATTTGTCGACATTGTTAACAGTGTTGCCGGAGCCAGAGCGGCAAATGCTTACCAACGTTTGTTGATGTGTAAAACTCATCCACCAGGTGACCAATATATTCTCGCCTGTCTATGCCCTCTGCCGGTGTCTTGCGTTTTAAATGCCGATGGCTAGAAAACATCTAGAGTTATACATATATAATGCAACAAGTTTAAATAATAATATACAGCAGCTATTTGCTTGTAAACGTAGACATTCTCCGAAATTCTTGACACAACAGCTGTTACACTTTTAACAGCGCTCGGACGATTGTCGAAAATTACGAATTATTTAATTTACGAATTTACTCACGAATCTCTATGAATTGTCTAACTACTTTTATTTTATTTATTTATATAATTATTTTTATTTATCAGAAACGTTGTAATTTTAATTATCAATTTGTACATAACAGAGCTACTCCACCCATAAAAGTTCTGCTCCTCATAAATTTATCTGTGAATATTAGAAACATTTTCAAAAATGTTTTATGTTCGTTGTATATAGTTCTGAAAACTGTGATTTGCGATAAGAAAATTTCGATCATAGCATGTATAAATATTAAATAATTTGTCTGCAAAGAATCAGCGTATATGTACATCATTAACCACTCCAAATGTCTTAGTTTGTCGTTCGTTAGGTACAATTTTTGCAACCAGAATCGTTATTGGAAATATTTGAAAAATAGCTTAAGGCGGCTGCGACTGATTTTGGTGGTATATTAAACAATGGATGGGTGGGTAGAAGTTCGTTCCTAAGATCACCAAGCACTTGAGGATGCATCGCGGATTCTGAATGCTGTGCAATAGAAACGCCGCTCAACGTGTAACAGGTATGATATAGATCTTGTGGCCTAAAAGAAAGAAGTTAATTGTGTGATTCAAATGATACCAATGCTGAGCCTAGCGTTCTAGGCTATACTTACTTTCCGGGTTTGTCGATTAGACCTCCATTTGCTTTCTGGCAACACAACAATATGTATTCTTGCAGTGCTTCGACATCAAAAAGTGTTTTCTCCATGGATTTTTCAGCGTCAATCAGTGTGGCCTGCGTTATTGGAATGGTGGCGCCTACCCAAAACGAGTAGCAACCATCTACTAGTTTATTGGTGCGTCCCTGAAAGCCAC
This sequence comes from Drosophila fulvimacula, assembly GCA_035045555.1. Lineage (NCBI taxonomy): Eukaryota > Metazoa > Arthropoda > Insecta > Diptera > Drosophilidae > Drosophila > Drosophila fulvimacula. The sequence continues at coordinate 1,385,513 of JAWNOX010000009.1, read as the reverse complement.
CCTCATATGTCATTTGACGACGCAATGTCCACTGCAGCAGAGCTTTCTTATCGCACTTATCCGCCTGATTGAGCAATGCCAGACTGGCGATGCCGCAAAAAGTGTAACCGCCATGTGCTTCCAAGTCGGGCGCTCCACCAAAACCACCCTCGTAGGTCTGACAACCTGCAATCCAGTCGGCGGTGCCCGTGAACAGTTCACTCAGCACCGGCTCAGGCACATTGGTTAGCTTGGCGCACGAGATGGCACAGTAGGCACCGCGCACGTCCGTCTCACCATCCACGTGGAGGCGATAGGAACCATCGTCATCTCGCACGCTAAATAGAAACTTTATAAGTGATTCTCGATCGATGGCTTGATAAGCGCTTTCTGTGCCAATAATGCATAAGCTGTTAACTGCAGCATAGGTGGGCGCCAGGTGTGCATATTGACCTGGTCCGCCGCCAAAGCCGCCAGTGGGTGCACGGCATCTGGAAGTAAAAAATTAAAACCTATTATCAATATCAATTACTAGGGTATAATTAACATACTTATTGAGAAATTGCACAACATTGTCTAGAGTCTGCTCGTCGAAGTCGAAGCTCAACAGTTGCGCCGATTGCAGTATCCAGTAGATACACCAGGGGCGACTGCTGTCCAAGCACTCATAATTGGATGGCAGTTTGCGGAGCATCAAATCCAAATATTGTTGGTGCTGTACGCGATTTAGCTGCGTTACGCGTGGATTTATAAACTGTGTTTGTACGAATCGATCGTAACATTTTTCAACCGAATTCTCTGTTTTAATCTACAAAACATAGCAAAGGTTTATTTTGTTTTTATCTGTCGACGGCAAGCAAATTTGGATTACTCACCTGCTCCCTGGATGTTATTGTGGAAATTTTCTCGTCATCGTATTGATAGTTTTTAAGCTCTGCAAAGTTGCGGAAAAAGAGCTCGTCCGATGACCACATGGTGTTGGTATCCGTATTGAAAATTAAATTAATATAAATAAAAAATTGTGCTTTTTGTACCAGGTCGCTCCGTATGTTTGATCGAACGACATACTAAAATGAACTAACTTAGGGAACCACTGGTTCGTTTGCGAAAATAAACAACATCATATGTTTCTGCTAACAACATATTCATGTTGCTTAGCTTTTAACAGTAATTATTCTGTAAACAACAATAAAAAATATATTCCTAACATCATACTTTTCTTATATATTTTTATTTTAAAATAAAATTTATTTATATATATAAATGATAATGATACCTTCATGGACAGAGGCATAACAGTGCCCTAACTCAATTTTTAATCAAGGAGAATCGAATCAGAATCACAATGTAACCGCTTTTCAATAAATGTTTAAATGAAGCGTTACAGAATTCGAAAACGTTAATGTAATTAAAATTAAAATTAACGTTTTAATACAAATTTACTTATTCGTTACAATAAGTTATTATATTTTTTTTTATATTCTCCGTTTGTTTTAGATACTGTACGTTAGCTTTAAATTTTTCGAAATCAACTTTAATTTTCTTAATGCATTGCTCGCTCATGCCTTTACCATTTGTAATATTAAAGCACCAGGCAAAGACCAGACAGAATGTGAGCGCTTATCCCTTAGGTGTTCAACGAAAAGATACCCTGTACTCAGCGGAGAATTATTGATAAGAAAATTAAAGTGAAATTATGAATTTAAATGTATATTATTTATATTGTATTTTTTCCATTTTAGAAATTACAACAAAGTTTATGGTCAGATGAGTAATGGAGAAAAATTTCACTGCACTTACCTCTCCTAGTAAATATTATAACCCTTAGAACAGACAAAAAGAAAACAAGGGATCGTACATCCAGCAAATAATTAATAATATAATAATATTATTTCTTTATAGACTCCGCAGCTATGTATCTCTGTAACGTTTTCGTGCATGGCCTCATCATGCTCTTTGTCGGCGCCCTAATGGGTACGGGGTACAAAATAAAAGAAACCAGACGACCTCGACAAAGTTGTCGCAAAATACATGCATATGAATACAAGTCTTAACTCACGGTACAGGGAGAGGCAAAATTATATGTTTTCCAATGGCAGCCAAAGAGCTTATGAATAAAAAGTGAAATGAAGAGAGCATAAACTTCTTAGCTGGCAACATGCATTGCAGCAACTGTAACTATAGTAGCTGAAGCGAATAAAAAATCCAGTAAATATGTTTCAAATCTTATATATTAAACAACAACAAAATCTTAGCATATAAACACGCTCAGAAAAGTTTACTTCCAGCCGACAACGATTTCAAGCGAAGAAACAACAAGCCGAGCCACAGTTGCGACCACTTCCAATAAGCAAAAACGAAAGACTTCAATTCAGTTTGGCGAAGACAACGAACTCGAAAAGAGCTTCACGCGGACAAAAAGTAAAGGCCGTCAGCTGAAATCACGTCTTCATCTGCGTCTACCTCTCTCTCTCTCTTTCTGTCTCTCTCTTCTACAAAACGGTACGTGCGCGCATGCGTATGCGTATGCATAACTCTGTATACATGCATATACACTGTATGTGTACAAGTGTGTGTGCATAAGTATTTGTGTAAAGCTGGCTAAAAGTTAAATGCAGCAACAGCAACAACCGCACGACCAACGGCACAGAAAAAGAAATAACGAATAATTGAAAAGAAATCAAATGATAAATACAAATTTGTTGTTTTTTAAAAAAGTTTGTGAGCCACGCAGGCGTTTCGAGAAAGAAATCATATGCATGTATGTGTTTTAATTAAGTGTTAACTGCGATTAGCTAAACCAAACAGAGGCGCAGAAAAGTGAAATGTAAAGGTCATATGGATATACATATAAATTTGTTCAAGTGAAATCTAAAGAAAAGTGCGTCTACTCTTCAGCTCAGCTCACATTCTTTCAATCTCTACTGGATTAGCTGCAGCTAGGCCAACACAATTTCTCTTAGGCTTTATCATCGTCATCAAACGGTACAATTTTGTATATATGTGAAAGTTTTTGTACGCCAGACATAATAGCAAAAAGCACAATCTCATTCTCATTTGTGCTGCGGTGGTAAGATTTATATTTTCTTTCACTTCTGTCTCTTCTTCTTCTTCTTCTGCTTCGCCTTCTGTTGGCTAACGGGTTTTGTGTAAGACTCTGGCAACACTTTTGCTTTTTATAAGCTGCATATAAAACGGGCTATTTTGCGATTTAGATTCGGTCTTATTTTTTGCGTTGTCTTGGCACACAAACTCGTTCCAAGCTAATAACAACAACAAAACAGACAAAAATATTAAAAAGAGACACACATACACACACACACACACACACACACACACACACACACACACACACACACACACACACACACACACTCACGCAGACACCTTAAAAACAAGTTGTTCTATAAATTGAAAGCCTTAATTAACAAAGACCTGTTAACTATGGTTCGACGCTAAAGCTAAAGCCGCCACTGGGTGAAATGGGCAATTGAAATTATTTTGAATAAATGTCATTTAATAAAACTCCAACTGGCATTTCTCAAAGTATTTGCACAATTCGAAAGGCCTCGCCACCTACGCGACAGAGCTTAAGAGTTATCTGAGTGGCGTTTCGTTGAGTGAAGTCGATTGCTCTCTTTCTCTCTTTTGCTCTCTTTCTTTTGTTTGTCTTGCTCTTTTTGCATTTAAGGGCATTGCATAAATATACAATGTTAATATATATATATATATGTATATATTCATTTATATATAATATATGTACATATAGCTCCTACTGCGTGAAGACGCCTTCTTCCACTTTAAATATCTCTTACTTAAGTTCAGCTTCATTATACGCCAATTCACCTCATTCCAATGGGTAAACAAAAATCCCATAATTTAATACCAGTTTCGAACTAAGTTACGCACTGCGTAAAATCCAAATTTTGTGCAAAGTACTGTGACTCACAGCTATAGTGAATATACAAATGTATCTCTATATGTCTCTATTGTATAGAGCTGAACATCCTTGATGATGTTTCAGATTATTACCTCGAATCGCTGTCAAAATTGTGAGCGAAGCTTACGAATCGCACAATTCTTCGTGACTCACACGTAGTTGGCTCAGGTCTTGAATTTATGTGCATGTGCATAACGGTAATGCGTTGGTAAAAAATAAGAGACTGGAACTTGACTCAATGAGTTGGCAAAATAAGCAAGAAAAAAAAAATAAGAAAAAATAAGAAAAAATCAAGCTAAAGAATTTTTAATTGACAGCGCTTGAGTGGATGTTGAGGTGTGTTAAGAGCAGTGAGTAGAATTGGCAGATAAAGCTCAAGGCACATGCAACTTAATGCAAGCGCACTTGGGCTGAATTTGTTAAGCCAGGCTAGAACTATTGATCAACTAGGCGGGAACTATTTTCAAACTAGGATTGAACTTTTCTTGAAGTAAACTGCTTTCAAATAATTTTTGAAGATTTTTTTTTTTTTTGAAGTGGAATCTATTCTAGAATTAATGTAAAGCTTGAATCAGGATTAAGTTTTTCTGAAATAATATTTAAATTATTTTCGAAGTATACTAATAGAGTAGAATAGTTTATATTTGTGAATCATTTTTATGTTATGCTCAAACTATTTTGAAAACCTCTTGAACTGTTACAGACTTGGCTGAAATAATTTTTGAACTAGCCTGTGGAATGTTTGAACTGTTCTCGAACTATATCTGAGATAGGGCTGAAAAATTTACCATATAAACAGTAGTAAACATTCTCGAACTATTTTCATAGTTGAACTATTTACCAACCAGATTGAACCCACATTGATCGCATCTAGAGCATATTGCCCCGCCATGTTCACCGTTCTGGTCACATTTAAGCTGGCCATTATCTCAGTCATTGTTTGGGCATGTTTTGCGCAATGCCACTTTCAAAGTCGCTTATTGTTCCTGTTGTACTCGGGCAGAAACTGGTCTGTGTCTTATGCTACAAGTCGGACGCAGTTGCTGCCTGTCCGGCTTGGCGTGGCCGGTTTGGCTAGGTGGGTCGGTCCATTCGTCGGTTCGATTGGTTCGTTTTCGTTTCCGTTGTTAAATGTAGCAATCAATTTCAACAATTTTCAACAGCCAGCAATAGTTGCAACTGGCGAGTTGTTACTGTTGCTGTTGTGCCGCGACTACTAGTATCTTATTCATAGATTGCTTTTATTATAACATTTTTTTGTTGCTTTTGTTTTAGACTTTCACTTTTTCATGCATTCGTTTTTGTGTTGGATCGTACGCCTTCTTGGGCACAATATATAGCTCTAACTATGTACTTTGCATGCAGAAATATATTACTCAAATTTTTTTTATGAATTTTATGTTGCGAGTCATAATGAATCAGAAGGCATCAACGTTCACCTGAATACTCTGTACGTTAACGCCCACTATCCAAGATATACGATAAACTGAAGTCTTACGTTTTATGTATATACCTACGTATATAGTATATATCTGTATGACCTGTTCGTATGGTATAGCTAGCCTGCCTCAAGGCCTGCTTGACGTTTTTCGCTGTTCTCTTAGCAGAACCGGTCTCTTATCGTCGATCTATAAAAAGTTGTTTCAATTGGGTTTTGTTTTAATCCTTTGCTGCTCGACTTTTCTAGCTGTACATTTTTATAGAGTATGTGACATGAATGCCTAATGAATGAGCTTTTCGACTGAAAACTTCATTTGCTATCTTTAGCACGTTTCTGTTTGCCTATTTACCTTTTCCGGGGGTCAACTAGGGTTACTGACGTGAACTGTTGTTGGGAAAGGCATAAATGTCTATCTACCTACGTTGCTCAATTCAACATTAAATAAAATAAAATTGATTTCTGCACGTCAATTTATTTAATTTTAGCTTGATTATCAGCAAATCAAAGCAACAACCAATCTTTTCTTTATCATTAATCTCCAATCATTTAACTCATATTCCTTGACTCAGTCAGGTATGAAATTCGAAAAAAATTATTGTTTTATTATTAAATTATTTTAGAATACAACACAAATTTGGTGTGTATAAATAGAAAACTACTTTAACACATTTATTAAATATTGTATACTAAATATCTAAAATTATATGCACGATTATTGGATTAGCATTAATTAGTAAAAAGAAAGAAAAACAACAATCGAAGCTGCAAATGTTCAGTATTTCGAGCAACGCCTCACTTCAATATATGAGAATCGTATAGTAGGGTAATATTAAGCTTTTCTTTTCAATTTACACTCATTTAAATGCATACATACATACATCTATACTTATATACATACATACACACACACACACACACATATATATATATATGTATATACATACATATACATGTACTTTATCTGTCATTTGCTACAGAGTAAAACGATTCACATTCGATTCATTTGATATATCATTAAAACACTATAAATATATTTTTAAAATGATAGTAAAGGTGCAGCATTCGCATACATTTTGTATAATAAAAAAAATAAATAACTGTAAATAAAAAAGATATATATGGTTCGACCGTGACAGGACTCGAACCTGCAATCTTCGGATTCGAAGTCCGACGCCTTATCCATTAGGCCACACGGTCATGTTATGAGACACCGTTAACTGTAGACATATAAGCAGCAAAAGAGGCGCGCAACGAAAGCCATAATCATTCTATAGCATCCATAACACAAACAAGGACTGACCCACCCTAGTACATTAGCGTTAGCATTGCGTCGAGGGTGGCTGGGACTACAGGCAGCTGCGACTTCTGTGCTTTTTTTGAGGGTTGCAATCATATGACATCATATTGCGGACTACTGCGCAGAATCCGGACTGCCAGCAGCATCCTTTGACCTTACTGCTAATAACTAATTAAGTTTTATTTTTTTTTCTTTTTTGTAAAAACTGATTCAATTTATGGCCACCCTTTGGATATATGAATATCGATTCCCTAGAGCAGGATTTTCTGGTATATTTAAGTAGTCTCTGCTTTAAGCTAGTCAATATGAATTTCGTCTTTTCGGTTCAGTTGTGAAAACGAATAATATTAAATGTGTCCAGAATCAAAATTTTATAGTCCAACAAATACATTTGAATAAGCGACATCACAACACAAGAGAACCAAAAGCAATGCTTCAACTAAACAAGACCAAAGGACAGAAAATCCCTAATATTATGACGCTCAAGAACCGAGAAATGTTCTTTAATCTCTCTTCGTTAACAGCTGAAGTGAAAACAAAGCCATTGAACGAAACTTATTTGAGTAATGCGAAAAGTAAGGATTCTATGATAAGGGAAAGAATCAGGTCGCCAATGTTCGAGTACTTGAAGACCGGCAAATCCAATTATGAAATCGACAATTTTATGACGAAACCAATGATAAGAATGTTAACACCCTTAACGCCTACGAGACCCGCTAGGCTTAATTCAAACACCTGTATCAAGCCCAAATTATACCAGCCAGCCAACATTTGTAAGCCAGCTCAGAAGCATGTAGCGGCGCACTTGTTACCAAGTGAGCTAACAGTCGAACCGAGTGTGCAATCGAGCTCCAATCCACAGAATGATGCCAAGATGTTTATCAACATCGCGCAACAAGCAACTGCAATCGATGTTCCACAGGTCAAATTAACTGGAATTGTGCATGCCGAGCCCAGTTTAAGGCCAGCTTCCTTAATGTACTTCGATGTGCCCGGCGATGAGTCGTCCGATATTTTTTACGATGCGGAGAGTTCAAGTCGTGGATATTAAGGAGTATACAATATTCGGACACAACTGTTTTCTAACTCAGACTTTTATATACTGCTAGACAAATTTTTATTCACATTCATTCAATTTTAAAAATAAATCAAAATTCGATTTGTGATTTTATTTAAAATAATAATAAATAAAAAAAAAAAAAAACAATATCCTCATTCACTGCTCCCATCTATCTATGGTAATTTCATCGTCATAGAAATCCGATGCGCTGTTGCTCAAATGTGGCACAAGGTCTGAGGAACGGAACAATGCGATCAAAATTTTGCACACACTACGTTCCATATGTACTCTAGATTTTTGTGTGAGTGTGTGAAAAATATGTATGTGAAACGCATTACAGCTTTAGTTCCGTGCCAAATATGAAATGCGTGGGGCATGGCTGATATGTGGATGATTACAATATATTACGATTATTATTATATTATATATGCAGCCTTCATGGTGCTCTTTCGTTTCTTCCCCAACCCTGTTTAACCCTTAGTTACCTTGACCCTATTCATTACATATTCGGAATTCCTTTTTATATGCACGCACACATAGGCTTGTGCACGCTCGATTTTAACTTTTACTTTTGATAGCAATTCGCAAATGGTTCAAGCCTGAAAAAAAAACAAGCAAAGTGTGCTATTTATAGAAATATGAAATTCTTGAAATACTTCTTAAGATAAATTGCTCACAAAGTGTCAGATTCATATGAAGCTGAAATTGAAGGCGTTCACAAAACCTTTTCAGCTGCCCATTCTGTATATTTGGACCCAAATCCCCGCTATATTTTACTTATAAAAATTTAATTATATGAAATATAGACATAAAATCCCTCATGTATTATCAGAATTGACAAATAAAGTATAATTTTCTAGCCACGTCTTTAAAATGCAATTTTCAAATTATAATTAATAATCACAAAAAGTGGGTTTGAGTGCTAGCCTATGGGAGGTATATGTATATGTAGATACTTTTACTCAATAAGTACATTGAGCATTGAGAATCTTTATTAGCTGATTCTTTTAGGCGCTCATGAATCACTTAAGCCGAACGTTGAACATGCTGGCTAGAAACCGGTTGGTTACTTGGCTTAATGGAAAATGTTGCTGGTCAAGGGCCGCAGGTCCTTGAACGTCTGCTTTAACAGAGAGCAGCCATAAATTGAAACTGGCTTATCTACGACTGGAACTCAATTAATTTTCAACTCTTGCGCCACTTTAGCTACATTTTGACTACAAGATTCAGCAGAGCCAAAGATTGGGGCTCGGGCAATAACCGTGGGAGATGTCTGCGGTGCGGCATCGCCCGATGGCTCCACCAGCCACTGGAGAGCATGGCGACAGCGATGAGAACAACTTCACCGACGACGAGAGCTCGCCTCTGACACACGATATTTATGGCGGCAGGTAAGTCTTATAGAGTTTCTCCTATGAATTGTGATATGCAAATTGTTGGGTGGGGTTTTCTCTTGGAAAATATTATGGTTTTCGCTAAAGCAAACCGGAACAACAAAATTAATTCATAACAAACAAAGCTTAATTGGCATTCCCACATCCATAGCTGCTCGCCTTTGTTCAGATATTGCTCAACAAATCACTTTCAATGCGGTTGTGTTGTGGCTATTTCAATGTCGATCCGGAACCTAAGAGCAAACTTTTGCCTCTGATAGACCCTATTGATTGATCTAGCAACTGACACCTGGTTACTATATATAACTATATCTTTCGATTTCTGCTTCCAGCCAACGCACAATACAGGAAACTAAAGGCTGGGATGTGTTTCGGGATCCGCCAATTAAAATTGAAACCGGTTCGACGGCAAACCAGGAGTGTCTGGAGCTAACAATCAAGATACTGAAAATTTTTGCCTACGTATTCACGTTTATCATAGTCTTAACGGGAGGCGTTATATCCAAGGGAACAGTTCTATTTATGACCTCGCAGGTGCGCAAGGATCGCAAAATAGAATATTGTAACAAGGATTTGGTAAGCCATCTCGACATAGATGTCGCACAAGTGCCCTTCTAATCTCCATCTGTTAATAGGGTCGCGACAAGAGTTTCGTTGTGCGTCTGCCAGAGGAGGAGCGTATTGCATGGATATGGGCGCTAGTAATTGCGTATTCCCTGCCTGAATTTGGGGCTTTGATACGAGCGGTGCGAATCTGCTTCTTCAAGACGTTCAAGGTGCCGAAGACTGGACACTTCCTGTTCGTCTGGCTGATGGAGAGTATGAGTGCTCTAGGCACTGCTTTGCTGATGTTTGTCGTGCTGCCGCAGATCGACGCCATTCAAGGCGCTATGCTGACAAATTGCCTGTGCGTGATACCTGGCATTTTGGGTCTATTGTCGCGCACGTCCAAGGAGGGCAAACGCTTCATCAAAGTCATCATCGATCTGGCTGCAGTTGCTGCCCAGGTGACTGGGCTGGTTATCTGGCCACTGCTGGAGAATCGACGCGAGCTCTGGGTCATACCCGTGGCCTGTGTCATGATCTCCTGCGGCTGGTGGGAGAATTACGTGTCCGCTCAATCGCCATTGGGTATCGTGCGAGCTCTGGGCCGCATCAAGGAGGAGATGCACACCACTCGCTACTTCTGTCACATGTTCCTTTCGATATGGAAGATTCTGCTTTTCTTCTGCGTCACGCTACTCATTTATTGGGCCAACGGTGACGAGCCCAGTAATCTCTTTGCTCTATACGGGGATGCCTTCGGACCTCATAAGATCATCGTGTATGAGCTGCCTCCTGGATTGGGCGGAGTGCTGCCTGACACCTTGGAGTCGGCCAATATAGACACCGTCGATGTCGACGCTGCCTATAATACTGTGGTGTATGTTCTGCTGCTCCAGGTCTTTGGCGCCTATTTGTGCTACATCTTTGGCAAGTTCGCGTGCAAGATCCTCATACAGGGCTTCAGCTATGCCTTCCCCGTGAGCCTGACAGTGCCACTTGCCGTTACATTCCTGATTGCTGCCTGTGGTATACGCATTGATGATCCGTGCTTCTTCCACGGTTCCATACCGGACTATTTGTTCTTCACGAGCCCGTCCAACTTTAGATTTAATAACTTTGTGACAGAGCAAATGGCTTGGGCGTGGATATTGTGGCTACTCAGCCAAACGTGGATTGCGCTGCACATTTGGACGCCCAAGTGCGAGAGGCTGGCGACAACGGAAAAGCTCTTTGTGAGGCCCATGTACTCAGCACTGCTAATCGATCAATCTATGGCCCTGAATAGAAGACGCGATGATCAAGCGGATGTCAAAACTGAGGTAGTTACCCCTTTAGCTAGACTTTGACCAAATTTGTAATTATAACTATAATTTATCTCAGGATCTGTCGGAGATTGAAAAGGAAAAAGGCGATGAGTACTATGAGACCATCTCAGTGCATACAGATCGCTCCTCGGCGCCTAACAAGCCCTCGATCAAGTCTTCAGATAATATCACTCGCATCTACACGTGCGCTACCATGTGGCACGAGACCAAAGACGAAATGATTGAGTTCTTGAAGAGCATTATGCGAATGGACGAGGATCAGTGCGCTCGACGTGTTGCTCAAAAGTATTTGCGAGTGCTCGATCCAGACTATTATGAGTTCGAGAGTAAGTAAAGTCCCTTATGAAATTGTGTCAATATGATAATAATAATTATATATATATATATAATATATAATTCCAGCGCATATATTTTTCGACGATGCCTTCGAGATTTCGGATCACAGTGACGATGATATTCAGTGCAACCGTTTCGTCAAGCTCTTGATTGGGACCATGGATGAAGCAGCCTCTGAGATACATCAGACGACAATTAGACTGCGTCCACCCAAGAAATATCCAACGCCCTATGGCGGTCGATTGGTCTGGACGTTGCCGGGCAAGACGAAGTTCATAGCACATCTGAAGGATAAGGATCGCATACGTCATCGCAAGCGTTGGTCCCAGGTCATGTACATGTACTATCTGCTTGGCCATCGCCTCATGGAGTTGCCCATCTCGGTGGACCGCAAGGATGCCATCGCGGAAAACACTTATTTGCTCACACTTGACGGGGACATCGATTTCAAGCCGAATGCTGTCACGCTCCTTGTCGATTTGATGAAGAAGAATCGCAATCTGGGCGCTGCTTGTGGACGCATTCATCCCGTGGGCTCCGGACCCATGGTGTGGTATCAGCTCTTCGAATACGCTATTGGCCATTGGCTGCAGAAGGCAACGGAGCACATGATTGGCTGTGTGCTCTGTTCACCCGGCTGCTTCTCACTGTTCCGCGGCAAGGCCCTGATGGATGACAACGTAATGAAGAAATATACAACGAAACCAACGGAGGCGCGTCACTACGTGCAGTACGATCAGGGCGAGGATCGCTGGCTGTGCACTTTACTGCTGCAGCGTGGCTATCGCGTAGAGTATTCAGCTGCCTCGGATGCCTACACGCATTGCCCGGAGGGTTTCAATGAGTTCTACAATCAGCGACGTCGCTGGGTGCCCTCGACTATAGCAAACATCATGGATCTGCTTGGCGATGCGAAGCGCACGATCAAGATCAACGATAATATCTCCCTGCTGTACGTTTTCTATCAGATGATGTTGATGGGCGGCACCATTTTGGGACCTGGCACGATCTTCCTTATGTTGGTGGGTGCCTTTGTCGCCGCCTTTCGAATTGACAACTGGACCTCCTTCCATTACAACATCGTGCCCATTCTGGCCTTTATGGTCATCTGTTTCACCTGTAAGTCCAACATACAGCTGTTTGTGGCCCAGGTGCTGTCCACTTGCTATGCTCTGATCATGATGGCTGTGATTGTGGGAACGGCCCTGCAGTTGGGCGAGGACGGTATAGGTTCGCCCTCCGCCATCTTTCTGATATCAATGGTGGGCTCGTTCTTCATAGCCGCATGTTTGCATCCGCAAGAGTTTTGGTGCATTACATGCGGCTTAATATATTTGCTGTCCATACCATCTATGTACCTGCTGCTGATTCTCTACTCAATCATCAATCTGAACGTTGTGTCCTGGGGCACCCGAGAGGTTGTCGCTAAGAAGACCAAGAAAGAGTTGGAGGCAGAGAAGAAAGCCGCCGAGGAGGCCAAGAAGCGAGTGAAACAGAAGAGCATGTTGGGCTTCTTGCAAAGCGGCATCGGCGACAATGACGATGAGGAGGGCTCCATTGAGTTCTCCTTGGCTGGTTTGTTCCGCTGCGTGTTTTGCACTCACGGCAAGACATCCGACGAGAAGCAGCAGCTGACGAGCATAGCCGAATCTCTCGATACAATCAAGACACGCATGGACACCATTGAGAACGCTGTAGATCCACATGGCCATCATGCTTCGCGGCACAATAGACGTCGCACCACGTCCAGTGGCTCGAAGGATCATCATTTGCTGACATCGGTGGCTGAGAAATCTGGCGATGAATCGGATGAATCTGATTCAGATACATCGGCAGAGCCCAAGCAAGAGCGAGACTTTCTGACGAATCCCTATTGGATCGAGGATCCGGATGTGCGCAAAGGTGAGGTGGACTTTTTATCCAGCTCGGAAATCCAGTTCTGGAAGGATCTGATCGATCAGTACCTATATCCAATTGACAATGATCCCGTGGAGCAGGTAAGCCAATTATTACATTTAGCTAGACTTAACTACTAGGTGGAGATCGTCAAACGTTTATGCTACCCACAACACCTGCCGATCAAATAATTTTAGGCCCGTATAGCCAAAGATCTGAAAGAGCTGCGCGACTCATCGGTATTTGCGTTCTTCATGATCAATGCCCTCTTCGTATTGATCGTGTTCCTGCTGCAATTGAACAAGGACAACATTCACGTCAAATGGCCCTTTGGCGTGCGCACGAATATTACCTACGACGAATCTACTAAGGAGGTAATTGAGTCCATTACAAACATCACTAACAGTTTCTCTTCTTTTTTTTTTGTTTTTGTTCTCTCTCTCTCTCTCTATATCGGTTGTATAACTGTGTGTGGTCACAGGCCCGCATTGCCTCCGATCTGATTGAGCTGCGGAATAAGTCGGTCTTTGCGTTTTTTATGGCCAACGCCTTATTCGTATTGATTGTCTTCTTGTTGCAACTGAATAAGGATAAATTGCATATTATATGGCCGTTGGGTGTCAAAACCAACATTACGTATAACGAAGAGACATCTCAGGTTTTTAAATCCAATAACAATCAAACTTTTGTTTAACACTGTTTTGTTTGTGTATTTTTATCTAAGCTGAAAAACCTATTGAACGGACCTCTAACTTCCTTCGGCTCGCTCGTTCTTCTTCTCTCTCACTCTCTCTCTCTCACACACTATATATACGTTTTAATGTGCTCCTCACACATATATATAATTATATATATACATACTTACCCAATTGAATGTTTCTAATGTTATATTTGTATGAACCTACTATACGTTTACAAGGCATTCCTGTGATTACTTCCTGTTTATCTGAACGAAAAAACCCATCCTAATGGTTCTGGTACATCACCAACAACAAGAACAGCAACAACAACCACAAATACTATATCATATCAAATTTCTAATGTGCCATAAAATCTAAAAAAAAAAAAAAAAAAACAATTTTAATAATATAATGTCAATGTATAGATAATTAATATACATGCTGGCATATATATATATATATAGATGTACGTATAGGTATGTCGATAACACACTTATATATGGTATCACACATCATATCAAACATGGCCCTATCACCGACAATTTGGTATTATGTTCAGCCATTTATCCAATCGACGAATCGTTCAATCAATTCATTGTTCAATGTTACTAACAATTCAGGTGATAGAGCTAGAGGCTTTGTACTAATATAATTATACTTTTTCCCATCCAGGTGCACATTTCCAAGGACTATCTGCAGCTGGAACCGATTGGTCTCGTCTTTGTCTTCTTCTTTGCCTTGATTTTGGTAATACAATTTACGGCCATGTTGTTCCATCGTTTCGGTACACTCTCTCATATCTTGGCCTCCACGGAGTTGAATTTCTGCAAAAAGAAATCTGAGGATCTAACGCAAGATCAGCTTATAGATAAGGTATATATATATATATATATATATATAGATATATATATACATACATATACTCATGTCCACTTTAGCACGCTGTGGAAATAGTGAAGAATTTGCAACGTTTGCAAGGTATCGACGGGGATTATGATAATGATTCTGGCTCGGGACCCGATCGCATTGCCAGGCGCAAAACTATTCAGAATTTGGAGAAAGCTCGACAGCCGCGTCGTCAAATTGGCACCTTGGATGTGGCATTTAAGAAGCGTTTCCTTAAGCTAACCGCCGATGCTGAAAATAATCCAGCCACGCCCATTCTGACACGTCGCCTCACTATGAGAGCAGAGACAATACGCGCCTTGGAGGTGAGAAAGAATTCCGTGATGGCGGAGCGACGGAAATCAGCAATGCAAACTTTGGGTGCCAAAAACGAATACGGAATAACCACAGTGCCGGCAGTAAGTATCAAGCGGACTCCTTAATATCCTTTGGAACTAAAAGGAGATTGCTTTTGTGCAGGGCAACAACAATGGTGTCGTGCCCAATCAGCGGAGCGGACGCGTGTCCAATGCGGGCATCAGCATCAAGGATGTGTTCAATGTGAATGGTGGACCAGGAGAGGTGAGTTGCTGAATCGGAAATTAATATCTGTTATCATACACGTTCGCGAAGTGTTTAGGGTATATTCGTTTTGGGCACTGTCTGAGTTAATTAAGAAATCTATCTTAGAGTTATAAATATAATTATAAGCTGTTCGTTAGTGGGGATATAAAATATTATTATAAAAAAAAACTTGCCAATTTTTAGAGAACAAACGAGTATTATACTGTCGGCCATATTATTATAAAAATTCGAACTAATACTATTTACATTCTTTGCAGCAAATTTATGGCTCGAATGGCGGGGGGACTATCAATCAGGGCTATGAGCATGTCATCGACGAGGATGGCGACGGCACCTCCTTGCGTCTGACTACCCGTAATCCCCATCAAGTGTCATGGGGTCAAAATGTCAATGGGAATAATACGGGACGTTTGTAAACTACATATCAGATGAATATGAAAACAATTTAGATTATTAGTTCTTAAGTTAGCAATTCTATGAACAAATGACTCGACTTTTCCGAATCTCACGCATCGAATTGGAGTTTTATAGTCAGAGACGTATTTTGTTTACCTGTATATCTCTAGATATATGTATGTATGTATGTATGTATGTATGTATGTATGTGGAAAGGACATGGCTGGAGCCTTGTTATATACACAACGAATATTATGCTAAGCTAATCACACTGCCAGTTGTTCTTATCGAATCGTGGACTGTATGCACACACACGCAATGCACAGTCCTCATATATATATATATATATATATTTATATATATATATGATATACTATATCATTTGTTAGGCTAGGCTTAAGAAATTGTGATGATGGCACCCAACAGAATTGGGCTTGCCTACTTAAACGCACAATACCAGTGAATGCTGACAGATAATACTCATTGTAAAGCTGGATTGGAAAACCTATTTATAATATATACATGAATCTTGCTATATAGTAGTTATTAAAATGAAATCAATTATTGTCAAATATATTCGAATGAAATGATATTATTGTTTGTTGTTTTAGTTGGCTTCTAGCCATATTTTATTACTGATTAAATTTTCTATTTGGTACCTTGGAAGCTGCTATGAGCTCTATATATGTGTATATGCATGTGGGACAACATTTAGAAACGACTTTGATAAGTTATTGTGGATTAACACTCAACAAATATGTCAAATACAGTAAACGCATACGTATATATAAATTGTTCATTATGGCTTGATTAGTGGAAGAGCATATTGCCCTTTTTGGCTGCAATTGGCAGACGATCTTCTGGTCCGACGTGCAGGAAAGGATTGGGCATGGCATCCATGCGCAGGCTAGTCAATTTGCCAGCCTTCTTGACCACACCATTGGCGCTGTCCAATACATTGTCGTTGCCAAACTGATGCAACAGGAATTTCTCCACAGCCGAATTCATGTCGCTACTGCCTGGTCCAGCGCCTGCGCCATTATCCTGATCAGCGCAGTCGAACATATGCTCGCTGTCGCAAGTGCAGTCCTGTGCAGCCTGGAATTCGCGACTGTAGATGGCCGTATTCTCGAAGTCGCTGATGCAATTGCCGCCCTGCTGCTCCATGTCGTAGCCCTCGGGACAGGGGTTGGGTGGATTGCAGTAGGCTGGTAGACTGGCGTCGGTCTTTACCATTGTATTGTAGCGATTGGGCATCTCGCTCATGCCCCCAGACACGTACTGATGTCCCCAGAGGGAGCTGTGCTGCAGGAACTCTTGGTCGCGCAACGACGGATTAGTGTTGGCTGACTGCAGCAGGCAATCGGTGCCGCCATTGCAAAGTCTGGCGTATTCGGAGCGTGACACCAGGTCCACATTGTCTTTGCCTACACCAGCTGCACCAGCAGCCACCCCTCCTAAGTCACCCTCATTGTCCACATCATAGTAACCCACCTGCATGTCATTATCCATGCGACTCAACAGCTCGGTCAACAGAACATCAGCAAAGATGCTGTCCTTGGAGTCAAAGGCGTGCACCTGGGTTCTGCCCATTAGCAAAACAAAGCAGCCAAGCAGCATGCCAAAAGCTGAAATTCGTTCATACATAATATATAAATATTCTTTAAGATATCGAAATATTTTCATCAAATACCTTTCGGCTGGGCCAGCATATTGCGTATTTGTCAAACTGTTATCTTTGCTTACGTACAAGTCTGAAAGTCTTATTGATTTTTCGACAGTACCAGCTGCATATGTTTTGTATAAACCTCAATTTCGCTGCTGTTGGCCGCTGATGTGCTGACAACCAGTTGAATACACGGAATACACACTAAATGCTTTTCTATTCCCCCATATATATGGTCATTTGAGCATATTGAAATTGGTCCACCTGGCGCAGGCGCAAGTTTTAGCTCTTCAAAGCTCTTGTATTTATGTTATGTTAGACAAAGCTTCTGTTAATGTCTGTTCGCACTCACAAGCATATGTTAATTTAACTTATATTTTACATTACTCTATAGACTATAGACTATATACTAATTAGTCCCCGTTTCATCTGGAATTTCGCCACACAGCAGATCAATCTCATCCTGCATTTGCCGCATAGTTCTTTTATGTGGATATGTATTTGAGTGTGCAACGAGATTCTTGCATGTTGTAAAGTCCATGTTGCATGGTTCGCATCTGCAAGGAGACGAGTGTATAGTATTCTAGTATATCCGTATAGTTCGTATAATAGTCTTACCTGAATTTCCTTAAATCATGACTTGCAGAATGGGCTCGTAACTCAAATACGCTTGAGAAGAGCTTGTCGCATTCTAGACATGGATACGGTCTCTCGTTGATATGCGCTCTGCCAGAGATTAAGCATTTATTAGGCAATGACTATACAGATCGAAAGACAACTAGTAAACACTTACTTTTCATGTCTCTGCTTGGCACTATGTTGCAAAAACGTTTCGCCACACGTTGAACATTCGAACAGCCGATCGCCGGAATGGAATTTTTGTCGATGGACTTTCAAAGCGATTTTAGTATTAAATGTTGCTGAACATTTGTAGCAAGGAAAGAAACGTTTGGATTGCTTGTGTTGCATATGTCCCTTAATATGCTCTTTGTAGTCATACTCATCATTGAAATACTCGCCGCAGTCCTCACATATAAAAAAGTTTCGCGTTCTTTTAGTAGTAGGGCGGGTGTCTTCGAGAAGCACCCAATGGCGTTTCTCTTTACGCGTGTGTTCCTCTGTCTCCTCTTCTTCAACGTCAGCTTCCTCCAAAAATCCTTCACCACTCATCTGTTCGGCAACATCGCCATTATCTTCTAGATCTTGCATTTCTTCTTCAAAGTACTCCAATTGTTCCTCATCGATCAAATCTTCGTAAAGCTCTTGATCCTCCGTTGCTTTTACAA
This sequence comes from Drosophila fulvimacula, assembly GCA_035045555.1. NCBI lineage: Eukaryota > Metazoa > Arthropoda > Insecta > Diptera > Drosophilidae > Drosophila > Drosophila fulvimacula. The sequence goes on along the minus strand of JAWNOX010000009.1, from coordinate 1,366,801 downwards.
TTTCGTTTTGTACCTTTTTTTTATGCATTTCGTTGAGATACTTTTGCGAAAAGATGCACCGCTCCCGAAACTTAATGGCCAAGTCCAGTTCATTGCTGCAGCGAACGCAAATATATTTTGGTAAGTTTCCATTGGGAGATAGCTGTAACAAATATTTATCTTTAATCATGGATAACACGTCAATTTCTCAGAATTACTTACTTCGACTCCAGTAATGAGTTTTAGATTATGAAGTAATTTGCCCCGCAGATAGTTGAATATATGTTGCTGGCGCTTCTTGTCCTTTATTTTATTGGCGCACACACGGCAAACATCGTGCAAGATATCCATTTTAGCACTAATGTCTAAATTGTTTTTTTTTCTGATTCCGCGTTTTGCAGGGCTAGTTCTATGTTAACTAACAGTTTGATAAATTTATGTTTACAGTGAATACAAACGATTTTTACAGGGAAATATTGTCGTTACTGCTGTTAACTTTTGCGAGAAATTCAAATTTCGATTAGGTTATCAAAACCATTAAGCGATAATTAGTATTAAAATAGGATATAGTTATTTTAAAACCAAAATGTATATATATTTGCCCAAAATAACTTCAACCAGATCCACAAGCAATACTCATGTTTTTTTTATTGCAGATTTAGAGATGGTTACAAAACGATAGATGACCGCAAACGTAAATAAAACTTATCGATAAAGTATCAATAATTCGACTGTTTCACAAAAATGCACCAAAACAACAACACAGTTATTTTGCGCGGGACTTCTGTTAATGTTGCTGATCAAATTATCTTAAGCTATAATCATGTCTGGCGATGGGATTTTAAGGTCCAAATGGACACGTCCCGATGATGTATTAAAAGCTGTTCGAAACACAAGGGCACAGCGTATTAAATATGTTATTTATTTTAGTTTATAAAACTGCAAAGGCTAAAACAAAAGAAGAAACAACTTGCGGCACGTGTGAACATCAACAACAATATTAAGCGGCATGAATTGGATGATAATGATAAACGCCAGTTACTGGAAGCCAAAATTGCACAAAAGCGCAATAATCCATTTGCCACGTACGTACATATTTCAATCAGCTGTTTGGCATCAAATATAATGGCATCTACAGATCCACAGGTGGCGCCAAAAGGCAAAAGATCGATGCACAACCACAAGATACAACTGCATCTGAAGTTAGGAACTCAACCCCAAATAATTTAATATGTTTGAAATCTACTCGACCGCCGGCAGCAAAATTAACTTTACAGAAATTCGATGCTCAGGCGTTTGCTAAACTCCTGCACCAAGCGAAGGCCACACAAGCCGATGAGGAAGATGATGCTGCACTGGCAGCTCGGCAAAAGCACACACCGCATCTGCCAATGGACTGGTGCCTTAAGACGCGTGTGCGGTTCTTCTGTCCAACTGATCTGCCCGCCACGCAACTTAAAACCTCACAGCTGGCCAGCGGGCTGACTAGCTTTGTGCGTTGCTTCGACAGCAACCAGACGGAAAGTACACTGGATATATCCGATGCAACGCGATTCAATCAATGTACCTACTATTGGCAGCATCCCCATTTGCCTTGGTTAACGCTTTTTCCACGCAGTGCTAAGGAGAATAACGGAATCACAATTGGCGAACGCGAACGCAAGGCACTGGCCGAAGAGTGGGACTATAGCTTTCGAGGACTATTTCAGTTGCTTCGTGCACGTCAGTGTCCGTACTTTTACTTGTGTGCCAATTCCTTTACGGTGCTCTTTCGAGCAGCCGGTACAGGTGGGCGACCAGAAACACATGCCTTGGTTACACCGTCTACGCGTGGCATGCGCAGCGCACTCCAGCAGGAGGGGATTGAGTATAGCATGCCACTGAAGCAACAGGATACAGGAAATGGAGGTGCTTCGAATAGCAGTTTTACTGAAGAGACTGAAGCAAATACCAGCGATAATGGAGCCAGTGTAGGTGATAGCCAAGCTAAAGATTTTGAACAGATTTCGGATGATGATGACGATGATGATGCTTGGCTGGAAAGTTTGGGCGTGGATGAACGGGAATTACGGCGCATACAAACTACGCACGCAAGGAAATTGCAGGCAGCCGAAATGACCGAGGATTTTAGTGATAATTCTCTGCTGCTGATCGAAGGTGTCGAGTGTCAAGGGTTTTTCAGTTATCTTCTCAATGCCAAAAGCACCATCACCAGCGTTGGTCGCCTGGCGGGAGTTCCACCCACACTTTTGGCCCCCGTTGCATTTCCCAAAGCTACGATGCAGCACTTGGTGCCCCGTTCCAAGAAAGTAAGACTTGATGGCGTTGATTACTACAGCATAGATATTAAGGGACTGCTGCTGCCCACATTCCTGCCAAGCGTTGCGATGCTGCTCTGCGAGACGCGCCACACATTTAGCGCCACGCTGGCTAGCAGCATTAATACCCTCTCCTTCAGCAAGGCAACGCAGAAACTACTCGAGACCACAGCTCCTGCCGAATCGAAGGAAGCTGTCGAGAGCGATGCCGGATGTTTGCAAGTTTTTGGAGAGCAAAATCTGTCAGACTGCGGTCTACTGCCTGCTGTAGTGAGTGCCATCTGCCGGACAGGTCAGAATGCCGTTGGGTTGCTGGAACGTGTCTGTTATCAGCAAGGGGAGGGGTATGCATGGAGCTGACCCAGCAGTTCAGTCTTTTAATTATACACAACATTTTCTTAGGCAGCTAATGCTAATTAATCTATATTTTCCGAAAATAAAATTTTAAAGGTATATACCAATTTTGTACGTCTGACCACGTTAGTTATCAACCATGATGAGTTCATCTATACTCCAATCCTCGTATGAATGATCTGGTAGAAAGCGCCTAATTATAATTGGAATTTTCTTCTGTTTAAGTTCTTTCATAGCAATTTGTAAAGGATCTGTTTCGCCATCCAATTCAACCATAATGGGAGCACACATTGCAATTTGTAGAGCCCGTGTGCCTAAAACACGGGCACGCTCATATTTCGTCATATACTTAGTGGTGATGCGTTTAGACTTGGGCACACCACCGCCAGCTGCGCCACCAGGCGCAATAATCTCAATATTGTCAGCTTCCTCTTCTTGGGCAATATCCTCATCTACATCTTCATCGACATCATCGAAATCATCACCGCCGACGCTGCAAATTAGTTTCCGTAAATAGGTAATTAATGAAAACATTTACATTTATATTTTTATACGTACTCATCGTTATCATATTCTCCATCATCCATTTTCCTTTTATATTGACCAGAACCTTAATTTACGAAACTTAATTTACCAAACACGCTGCGGCGTTCAGGTTTTCTGAATGTTTCGATTGTGGTGGTTAGTCGATAACCGATACCAATAGATGTGATAAGCAGTACTGCATGTTTTGGTATTTTTAGTTCGGGTACTAAAAAAAATAATTTTTAAATTTCATGGAGATAATCTATCTAAGGTTTGGGTGGCGACAACACCAGTCATGTTCGCTAGGTGGAGGATATCTATTTCGTTGTACTGGCATAAATTGGTTCTGTTGAGACCAATTACGTGGTGGCGGCTGACTTGAATACGGAGATTGTCCTGGCTCATAATCGTAATCGACGCATGTACGAATGCTGACATTTCTTCGACGCCCAGGACTCTCGGTCTGACCAATATTTTCGCGATCATATCTGTCTAAATCAAAGTTAGCCATCGGATCCACTCCTGCATTTGACATTTTGTAATTACGATCATAGATGTAATATGGATCAATTGGCTTGTCAATAGGCTCGTTTACACGCTGCAAGGCAGGAGCAAATTGACTGGGAGGACCTGGATAAGGTAAATCGGGCGTCGTTGTGATTCCCCGCTGCCTAGGCATTGGCTGTCGCATTGGATAACAACAATATGATGTTACAGGCTCCAGTGGCGGACAACAACAGGATTCGGATGTTGTGACAGGTGGTATTCGTCGACATGGTCGCCGCGGTATTAGTGTTGGCTGGAATTGCGAACTACAACAATCACAATCATTTATAACAGTCCGCCTTTTACGGCATGACTCTGGTCGAAGTTTGGCGATTGGTGGACTGCGAACGATAAAACAGTGCCGGCTGCGTCGTTTACAGATGTTTCTACAACTCCCTTCCAAAACGTAAGTGGGCAACTGGTATCTGACCCGACGGGGACAATTCACGAACTCCCGTCTTGCCGGGCCGTAGATTGCGTGGCTCCCTATTGAAAAAATCATTATTCTATAGTATGTAACAAAAATATCGATTAACTTGCCCATCATCAATCACATTTGGTTTACGATGGCGGCTATTCAATTTCAATCCGAAAATTGTAATTTACAATATAGATTGGTATTTCAATTGACAACTGAATTTATATCTTTATACATTTTGAATATAAAAAAAAAAAATACTATAAAAAATTTCAAATTAATAATTCAATTAAATTAATTGATTTCACTTACCCATCCAGGAATCAATTGGCTCAAGATGGATGGCTGGAAAACGGAAAATTTGTATAACAATGGATGCCGAAATTTTGAAACTGACCCCATTTAGATGCTTTTGTTTAATTTTTTTTTCCTTTTCATTTTTAACGCCTGCTATGCTGGGCTGGCCCCATGTTTATTTTGTTTTGTTCTTCGAGCTCTGCTCAATATTTGGCAGTTCCAATTATTGTATGCTGCATTTACGGTTCTTGTTTGGTCTCGGCGGTGGGTTGTCGCAACGATAATATGTATTTTCAGGCAGTTGGCAAACAGTTGCCGAGTTGCAGGGAATTCTTATGACCTCAGCCTGCGGTATGCATGGAGTACAAGATGGTGGTGGTGGACAGCAATCGCACTGCGGTCTGGGCAAATCTGTCCTGGGAAACTCTGTTTCGGGGTTTCCAGTTATCCCCGCAGGCTTGGTCATTGTGATTTTATTTTTGTGATGGGCGGAGAACAGCTTCAATTTTGATTTTTTTTTTCCCGAATATTTGATTGTTTTTCCAAACAGTATTGTTTGGAACTACTAAGATTTGTTCTCCACACGAATGGAATTTTCGAATGAAGTTTTAAAATAGAAATGCTAGAAATGCTGAAGTCATCCTTTAAAGCCAACTTTGATCGAATTTGACTTCAACAGTACGATTCTGGGATATAGCTATAATTACCTTATGTTTATTGAATACTGCAACATTTCTTCTTGCGTTTTCCCCTGCAATGATCGCACACTCTTTGGTTTGGTGGCCTCTCGTTGGTAGTCTGAGCTGGTCGTCCTCGTGCGCAACACGATGGATCATCTGCACGGCCACATGGTTGTGGCGCAGGTGGCATGGGGGTAATGTTTGGTGGGCAACAGCATCCCTGGGGGGGCTTCGGCTTCGCTGTGCAGGTTGGCACATTACAGGACATTTTCGTCTCTTGTTGTGGCACACCGACACCAAAACAATTTCGGGAAGGTGAATTTTGTTACTTTTTGAGAATTTTAACTAATAATGTAAATTGTTTCCAAATAGGGAGAGTATTCGAAAAATATTTGTATTGCTCATACGCCCGACAAACCCTGAGCAGCCTACTATGTTGTGCTCAATTGTTAATTTTTGCGCTTACTGTATGATGCACTTCTTCCTCTGTTTAGGCTGCGATTGACAATGACTACAGGGTTGGCGCGTCTGCTTTGTATGGTCAACTTGATATGGGTACACCACATCCTGCTCTGTCGGCCCCGTACAAGGGTTTATTGGTCGTCGAATGTTAGTTGGTGTGCCACAACTAATGTATGCATGCGTCGGGGGTATAATTGGCGCGCATTGCGTTGTCGGCTGGGGTAATTGGATCTGCACTGGTGGGGCACATTCACAAATGGCAGGAGCAGCCAATTGCTTGCATGTGCATATCGGCTGCTCAGGAGCGGGCTGTGGACGGGGCCGCAGACAGGTGTATGTATCAGCCAATGGTGCCTGCACGGATCCAGCCCGTCGGTCTCTATGGGGTACACAACGGCATTCAACTCTAGATCTCTTTAGAGTTTGAGCAGGCTCTTGTTGGTATCCACAACAACCTGATTGCTGTTTTTGTTGTGGCGGACAAGATGGCTGCTGCGGTGGTGGGCAAGCTGGCTGCTGCGGTGGTGGACAAGCTGGCTGCTGCGGTGGTGGGCAAGCTGGCTGCTGCGGTGGTGGACAAGCTGGCTGCTGCGGTGGTGGACAAGCTGGCTGCTGCGGTGGTGGACACACTAGCTTCTGCGGTGGTGGACACGCTGGCTGCTGCGGTGGTGGACACGCTGGCTGCTGCGGTGGTGGACACGCTGGCTGCTGCGGTGGTGGACACGCTGGCTGCTGCGGTGGTGGACACGCTGGCTGCTGCGGTGGTGGACACGCTGGCTGCTGCGGTGGTGGACACGCTGGCTGCTGCGGTGGTGGACAAGCTCTTGGTTGTTGTTGTTGAGCAGGACAGCCTGGTTGATGTTGTTGTTGAGGAGGACAGCCTGGTTGACGTTGTTGTTGAGCAGGACAGCCTGGTTGATGTTGTTGTTGAGCAGGACAACTTGGCTGGCCACAAGATTGCGGGGCCGGCGGAGATGATTGTCCAGAACATGGACACGCATTACACTTACCACAAGGAGAACCTGCCAAAATGGGTACCAAACTGAAGTGAACAAACGGACAGTTTTATAATTACAGAAGGTACTTACTCATTTTGTGACGCCAAAAATAAATCAGAAATTTGTTTCAACTTGTTTTATTGCATTAAAAATGGGAATATTTATGTATGAATCAAATACAAAAGTGTCTGAATTTTTCTGATGTTTTAAAATACATATATAAATTCTGGCAAAAGTAACTCAGTAATCGTGTTTTGCTAACGTTAACGGTTTTTGGTATTGCCAGACTGCAAATAATTCACAATAGTATAGTTGGTGTTAAATGGTTTTGTGAGAGATTTTCATTGTATTTTGTGGCTGTCTACCACTGGTCACACTGACACAAGTGTCGCTCTTGTTAGTATTTTGTTTGCTTTTTTCGAGTGGGTAGCACGTTCTGTGCTTTATAATTTTTAACGGCTTGTGTTTTCCTGTAGTGCGATAGTAGATTTACGTTGCCAGTGTTACATTTTCATTAGGTTAGTTGTACAAGTGAATGGAGTACAATATAAGGTGTACATATAATGCACTTGCATTTGAGAAACCACTTATCTAACTACCGTTAATACTGTGTAGTTTTGCTGTGTATTCATGTTTATGTGTGTGTGTTTGTAAAATTGCAATGCGTATCGAATTTTCTTGATTTCTCAACAAATAATCGCAAATAGCAAAACGAAACTGCTGTTCATGTAAATGCATCTATGATTGCATGGATATACGGACATTTCACATTTGTAAAAGGTAATTTGTTCAATTTAAAAGCTAACTAACTGCCGGCTTTCCCGCTGACAAAAGCAGCACCAGAATAAGTACAAATCAACTTTAACACTGAAAAGCACACACAACTACACATATATGTATGTGTATATACAAAGATACACGTACATGCATTCATTGTGTATTGAAATTGAAGCACACAATGCGTACGTAAAACGAGTTGAGAATATGTTTGTATGTACATGCATACATGTGCAATAACTATCTATATATACATACATACATATGTATATTCTACTCACTCACAGCTGTGCTCTGATAACGGTGCTTGGCGTAATGTGTATGTGTGCTTATTTGTTTAATATTATTGTTCTGTGCTCAGTTACGCGCTGCTTACAAGCTACATACGTATGTATGTACGTAATTTATAGCTATTTCCATCTCCCTTTCACATGTCTCTACTATGCACTGTAATTGCCTAATGCATTTCGTGGCAGCTAATTAGCCGAGGTCTAAGTATTTTTGTACTGCGTGTGCTATAAATATATTAGGCCAGTCAACTTGTGAGTTCAAATGGGGTTAAAGGTGTTTATTTACCGATTCAACTTCATTTTTTCCATTGTCTATAAACTATAATAAAATGTTTGTATATATTTTATACCCTATATTTAATATTATGATAATAATGTGATTCATACTTACGGGAAAACACATGTTTATCAAAATGGAAATTTCTTTTCCGTTACATTACCTACAAACATTATAAATTGATTAATAATAGGATCGACTTCTCCGTTTCAGTTCTTTATTAACTTTATTATCTTATCGGCCACATGAGACGGCCGGCGGACGGTGGCATTTTAGTTGATAAGTAAGCAAGTTTAGAACTTCTATGTTTTTGTTTAGGGGGGCAATATCATATCAAATAATATGCCTGCGTAGCTGTGCTAAAATACACATAAAACAGGTGAAAGAGGTTATTAAGGTGCTAAACTACAAATAAAAATGCCTCATTATTAATATTTATGTATATCATACAGACATCATATATGCGATTATAATATTTATAGCTCGTGGTTAGTCAAGATATTATCTCAGAAAATTGTTAGCGTGCGCTGTGGAAAACAATAGACATATTGAGATTTATCTAAACAAAACTCTCTCGTTTTTTTTTAAATCACAAATTACTTTGTTCACAATTGTTGAAAGTGCTAACGAAAACTTCGATAAGATAATAACGGTATTTCAGTTAATTGACAACTGTTCCAGTTCCATTTAGTTCACAAATTTAACTTTTGTGAGTGAACTATTTGCATTCAGTTCACAAATTGTACTGTTTCAATTGACTTTAATTGCTTTTTCGTATTTTATTTAATTTTATTTATTTTTACATTCACAAAGCTTTTCGCTTTTCATTAAAATTTTAATTAATTTTTGGCTCGCAATTAAAAGTGAAAATACAATTAACAATTCTCTTTTTGGCTTACTTAAGGTAAATAATGTGTAAAATGCCAGAGGTTAGGGAAAAGTTGAATAAAGAAAAATTAAATAAATGCGAGGGTGAAGTGTACTTAATCATAGAAATATACAAATATACATATGTACATATGTATGAATGTTTTTTTTTTGTTTTTTTTTTTAAATATATATTCAGTGTTTATTGCTATAGGCTGTACTTATAAAGCTTTCTCAATTACCAGGCGGAAATGCAAATATGTTTGTATTTAGAATTCAATTATAATTTGATTTTTTATTGCTATTATTTTCATGAACAAGACCAGATGCATATGCGGCTATAATTTAGAGTTAAGCGACCTTCAATTCAACCATTAGTAAGCTTATATATGTGTATGTGTGTGTTTGTACATATAAATATAAACACACGTACGTACATATATACGCGGTCAGGCCAGACGAGTTCAAAAATGACTATACAAAAAACTTGCTGCAATTCAAGGCGAAGGTCAAAAAGCTGCACACCCCGAGTGGAGAGTTGTGTTGAGTAAATCTAGAGTAGAGAATTGATGTGGATGGGGGGCGGGTAACGTAGAAGAGTTGTTGAGGTAAACTAGATCAGAGAAGAGTGGAGTAGAGCCGATACATGAGGAGAGAGGAGTGTAGAGTAGAGTAGTAGAGCAGAAGACGGGGGATTTCTGTAGATTAGTTGAGCAGAAGAGCACAGTTAAGCAGCGGAATGCATAACAGCAAATATTAGTCGTGAGCACAAAAGTGCTGAGTGGAGGAGACGCGAGGAGAGTAGAGTGAGACTATTGGAGAGAACAGCTTAGCTGTGTGGAGCAATAACTGGTTTTGGAACAACAATATTGCTGGCGTTGCTTCGCAGCTTCCTAAGTGATTCTACAGAACTAAAAAAATAAAAGAGTATTTCTGGTTGGTGCTGATAACCTTGAACGTTGCACATACGACGCGTGAAACGTGTTGCGATCGTGTGGGTCACCTATGTGAATTAAGAGTGGTTTTACATAAATATTTTTATGGCTGCCCCTTAAAATGTCACTAACTGTTCACGACAAATATATCCTTATATATACGTACATATATATATATATATATATATATATAACAAATGTATGTATGTTTGTGTTGAGACCTAAGGCGTGCTTTAGACTTTGAGTCGTTTACTTTGCCGCTGTAGAAGACAGCCAGACAGGTATACTAAAAGGTGTTTGTGTAGCTAATTAGCAACAACAAAGGTTAGTCATATGTATATATGAGTTACGTGTGTTTGTGTCCCAGTGTGAGTTATTTATCGCATTGAACACGTATCGATAGCTTAGATAATTTAGTTCTGCACAGTTCTAAAGGCCACGCAAATGGCTCGGTTAAAGCAATTATATCTACATTTCGCAACTCATTTTCTGAACAGTAATTTCGGACATTAGTATATAATTTATATTTATTGATCCGCTTCGCTGCTTATCAGCCGCAATGCTAAGAATATAAAAATTGTCTCGTGGCAAAAAAAAAACTAAAATAAACGGAGGGTTTAAATTTGTGTGTGGCACACTGAATATGATATCATTCGCTTTCCTAGTTATAATGGAAAATATGGGGCATACGAATATACAGTTATTTGTTGTTGGTTATAGAGAATGATGTGTTTATATACACATATTTCTTTATATGTAGAGTATCCAATTACACTGAACGAAAAATTAGCATAAACATGTTAAATATGAGATGTTGGCACTGACTGCGTAATGCTCGTTCAGATGTCAACGACGCTACAATTTGTTAAGGACTTTAATTTAAATGTTTGCAATACCCTTTTAAGGCATTAAGTCCTGATTCATATAGTAAGAGGTTCGGTCTATTATACTCCATCAATTGTGTTGCTAAGCTACTAAATTCAAATGGCATTAATTAAACAATTAAATAATTAAATTAAAATTTTAAAAAGCGGCTCTAAATTAGTTGGTTCCTTAGATATATATCTCTTCGTAATTAGTCAATTTGAACATAAAAGCCTTTTTAAATATATATATATTTACTGCTTGAGCTACAATGCTAATATGCCCCTTTTCTACGCTGGGAGCAAGCAAAAGTATTTGCAATTCTATTATGAAGCTTTGCCTAAAGGTCTTGAGCTCTTTTAATGTATGTACATATTTTTAGTATACATATATATATATATATATATATATGCAGTAACTTAAAATTACGAAAATTTGACTCATTAAAGAAGAGAAAATGAAAAAAAAAAGCAATGGAGTTGAGATTTATGATGCCGCAAAGCAGTCGCAAAGGCAGCCAGTTTCTTACTAGCTTATAATGAGTACGCCATTCTAATTTTTTATTTTTTTCGTCTTCTCATTGTATAGCAGAGACCGAGTGATCCGAAGATGACGCAGAGCGGCAGCACAGAATTTGCCAAGACGGCAACAGCTGGAGGAGCTGGAGATGTTTATGGTGCTGCCGCCGCTGCTGCCACCGCTGCCAGTGCCTGCTCTTCGGATGTGCTGCTAAACAACTTTCAGTTAAAGAAGAAGAGCTATCGCGTGCTGCTTCATGGCCAGCACTTGGTGTGGGAACGCATTCAGCGCCAAACTGCGAAGCCAACAACCGAGACGCAGAAAGTGCCGCTGCCGGAGCAACAGTTGACGGTAGGCGCTGAGAGTCGTGGCAGTAGCTATGGCACGAATAGCCATATTCTGCATATGGACGACATCATCAGCGTTTGTCCGGGCAACAGCAAGCATGACAGCCTGCAGCCTCCGTCCTCCAATCGGGATCAGCAGCAGGCGGATGGCGATACCAAGCCCACAGCGCAGTTTCTGACCATCAACTATGCGGAACGCTTGAGTAAATCCAAGACGGACTGCAATCGCTGGCAGTTGCGGCGCCTCACCTTCTACAATGCGGATGCGTACATTGTGCGTCAGTGGCAGCTCCAGCTGCAGGCACGCGTGGCATCCTCGCCAGCCGGCGGCCACCGTGTGCAGCGGCTGTTGGTATTCATCAATCCATTTGGCGGCCGCAAAGCTGGCGCCCAAACCTATGAACGTTTGGTGCGTCCGCTGTTCCAGCTGGCGGGCATCGATGCCACCTGCATAACGACGCAGCGTGCCAATCAAATCCGAGACATCTTGCTCACCCACGATCTGAGCTGTTATGATGCCGTCTGCTGTGTGGGAGGTGATGGCACCGTTGCAGAAGTCATCAACGGTCTGGTCTTTCGGCGCATGCGCGAGCTGGGCCTGGATGAACAGCGGCCAGCCTACATACCGCGCCCCAGCTTGCCTGTCGCTGTGATACCCGCTGGTAGCACAGACACCATTGTCTATAGCATGCACGGTACAGCGGATGTGCGCACTGCGGCCATTCATGTCTTGCTCGGTCAGAAGCGAGGTCTCGACGTCTGCAGCGTGAGCAATAATCGCACACTGCTGCGCTTCTGTGCCAGTGTCCTGAGCTATGGGTATCTGGGCGATGTGGCAGCTGAGAGTGAGCAATATCGCTGGATGGGTACGAGACGCTATGAGTACAGTGGGATCAAGGCCTTCTTTAGCAATCGAGGCTATGATGCAGAGTTGCAGCTGCTCGAGGAACCCACTGAGCCAGAGACGCCACAAAGTCCGGTCAGCATTCGCACTGAATCACCTCCCTCTGTGTGCTATGCCAATTGCCAGCGGTGCAGCATTGCCAGCTCATTGCAGGAGCAGCGTTCCACCTTTGTCGCCACGGATGCTGAAAGTCAAGAGGAGTTGCAACTCAAACATACAGAACAGCAGAAGAAGTTGGCGGAGCAGGAGCAGGCGCAGCCTCTAGCAAACGAAGATGCAACCGTTGCCTCCAGTTGTGAAGCTCAGCTGAATGAAATCGAAGCGGCTTTGTTCCGTCCACGGCTGATGCGACCGACTAGCTTACCCTTGGACCCCGGTAGCTCATACGGTTCCACTATGAGCCTGCCCACCGGCTTGCAGTGGAAGACCATCCGTGGCAATTTCTTTCTCATATGTGGCGCAAACATTACGTGCGCCTGCGCCCGGAGTCCCAATGGCATCTCGCGCTATAGCCATTTGGGCGACGGCTGCTTGGATCTGATTCTAGTACGCAAAACTTCGTTTCTCAATAACGTGAGGTTCCTGTTAAATACGGCAGGCCGAGCCGGCGATATTGTAAGTGATCACAATATATATATTTATACAAAAAAATAACTTACAAGCTTTTCATTTTTGAATTGCAGCGTAATTTACCTTTTGTTGAGGTCTACCGGACACGTAAGTTCATTTTCCGAACGTTCACAGCGCCCGCAACAGAGGAGAACTTAAGCATTGCGGGTTCTCGTCAACCAATTGCTCAAAATGGCAGTGATGCAGGCAGCTCGGAGTATTCCAGCTGGAATTGTGATGGAGAGGTTGTAACCGATCTAGATATAACAATGAGGCAAGTAGCTCAATTATGGATATATATAACGAATCAGTTTTCAACTCTTTTTACCTGCTTACAGTTCCCATTGTCAGCTCATAGATGTTTTCATGCGTGGTCCACATTCCTATAGTAAGCCACAAAAGGCTGGTGCTAGTGCGCCTACAACACCAGCCAGTTCAAGCGACAATATTTATTGTTGCTGCAAGGATTAGAACTTAATTGGGAAAGCTTTAATTTAGTAAGATATTGAACATTGGCCGTGACAGTAGATTGTAATGATGTAGACTATTTTTCTAATGAAAATTCAGAAAATTTATATATTATAAATATATTAATATATGTATATATATATATAATTATGTATATATATATATATATATATATATATATATATATATATATTATATATATATATTTCTATAATTAATATATTCATATGTATATAGGAATATATATATACATACATTATTTATATAATATATAAAAGGTTTTATAGTAGTTAGAAAACTATACTCTCTATTTGATATTCTATTCATATGTATTATGCGATCTGTAAGATGCAAACAAAATTAAGAAACATTCCCCTGAAAGGTGTGCATTAAATAAATAAATATATATATATAAATTTGTATCTACCATTGAAATATTCTAATAAAAAAGGCATTCATGTATTTTCAATCAAATTTATGTTTTAGTTAGCTACATACAGATTTGTAATTTAGATTTTCAAATTTTGCGCCCGGTTGTTGTGACAGAGTTGCCTGCCGCAGCAGCGTTGGGTCCCTGGTCACATGTATCGATAGATGCGTATATCGATATTGCACAAATACTGCTTGCAGTGCTGCAAAGCTAAATATTTTGTCGCTATCTAAAACTGTTCGGCATTTTATTTGTGCCTGTCATTCTGCGATTGCTTTTGCTGTTATTTCCATTTTGATTTCGAAGTACTATTATTACAGCAGCTACAATGATGAGCAATAGCTGTGCGCAGCCACTGTGGCTTAATGGACCTTCACCCGGTCAATTCTACAACTTCATGGGCGGCAATAACGCCCCAACACAGTTGCCCCGTGAACTTACAACCGCTGGGCCTTACGGAACCAAGCACAGCACGTATGTGAATGCAATGAAATTGTGATTTAATTAAATGCTAAACTGTTTTGTTTGTAGTGCTGCTATAACTACTGGCTCCTCAGTTTTGGGCATTCGATTCGACGGTGGAGTCTTGGTGGCTGCCGATACTCTTGTTTCGTATGGCTCGCTGGCTCGTTACCAGAACATCGAACGCGTCTTTCAGATCAACAATAAAATTTTGCTTGGTGGCGGCGGCGACTTTGCTGACATACAGTCAATTAAGCGTAGCATTGATCAAAAGATGATCGAGGATCAGTGCTGCAATGATGGCGTTGTCATGAAACCAGCTGAATTGTCCAGCTGGCTAACACGAGTTCTCTACAATCGTCGCTCTCGCATGAATCCTCTCTACATCGATGTGGTAGTAGCCGGTGTCGATCATGTCGGAAAACCCTTCCTGGGCAATGTGGATCTGCGCGGGCGAGCGTACGACGACTATGTTGTTGCAACCGGCTTTGCACGGCATTTGGCTCTGCCGCTTGTCCGTGAGCGCAAGCCAAAGGATCGCGAATTTACATTCGAGGAAGCAACTAATTTGGTAGGAGAACAGACTACATTAATTTGTAACATTTGCTAATCGAGTAATTATATTGTAGATTCGCGAGTCAATGAAGGTGCTGTACTACCGTGATACACGCAGCCTACCGCGATACACGGTGGGCATTTGCACTGCCACCGATTGCAGCATTAAAGGCCCTTTCAAAGTGGAAGAGAACTGGACCTTTGCTGAGGGCGTCACGGGCTACTAGTTTGCATTTTATCAAATCTAATGTAACATAAGATACTAAATACAATAAAGCCTGTAGCTCCTTTTCTAAAATATGTAATTGGGCAGATTGGTTATCAGCAAACCTAATTTATTATTCTAATTAAATTTGAGGTGTTTGTTTTTACATTTTCTAATCGTAATTGGGTATGTGATTTTATTTAATTTATATAAAATGTTGCTAAATAATATTTAAATTAATTTTGATCCAATGAGAGACAAATTCAAACAATTGTTAATTGCTGCCGGAATACAATGTGTCTTTAAATCGCCAACGACAAAGGCTTCTGTGTGGCTTTCAATTTAGCATGGTATGCCGATCGTAGATATGGCGCCTTTGCTCACGCACTTGACGTTTCCATTTGTCCTGCTGATGGCCAACGCGATTGAGAACATTGGCTCGAGCGCTCAGCTCTTGATTGTTGGCGCCAGCTGGCAGAGGAGGTGCTGGTTCGTCCTATCAGCCGCAGCAGCAGAAAAAGAAGGAAAATTTGAAGCGTATTAGTTAAGGCCGGTTAATGGGTTAATTAATAAACACAACAAAAAAGCTTGGGTTAGAGCGTGCGCAATGAAAAATAGTAAATAAAATAAAACAAAAAGATATATATATATAAATCGTTTGGCAAAGGGCATCAAACGTTATGTGCTTCTTTATTGCCAACTAGCTGCGTCTCATCGTCATCATCATGATCATGATAATGATGATGATCATCATCATCATCAGGAGCGGCAACTAGTTGGCTATATTTTATGCCTGCATATTTAGAATAATTGTTATGTACATCTTCATTGGTGTGCTCCTGATAGTTGTTCGCCTTGACGCGTTTGTTTAGCAGCGGATCCAAGCACATTAGGAAGAGCATATATATCACTAAAATGGATATTATCCAGATCACAATTATGACGACCACCTACAAAGAAACGGAAAAATTAAAACCAGACAGGACACAGACAAGCAATTGTTAAGATTCACACCTTTATCAGTGTGGAATTTCGTCCAACAGATGAGCATTTGCACTTGGCGCACGTGGGTAGCTCCTTGCCATTGGCATCCAATTGGGGCAACAATGCTCCGGCACAGGTACTAAACATATATAAATCATGTATTTGAAATTTCATATTTAAAAACGGCATACAAACCATTCGTGTGAATAGCTGCTTGTATTTGTGCTTGCTGTGCTGCTTATTGTTTTAAACGTTGCAATTGTTGGTGCTGGCGAAACTGCTGGCCCCTTCGTAGGTGAATTTGGCTGACTGACATTGGTGTTGCTGCTGTTGATACTGCTGCTGCTACTGGGCAGTGTTTGTGTTGCTGTCTCAGCCTTTGTGGACAAATAAAACAAACACAGTTGTCATTTAAGTTACGGCGTAGACTATTGATTTTACAATGCTTACCCATGTCACGCCAACTAAATAACATATCGCCAATATCACAGCGTAGATAAATAAGCGCTTATGTGCCATTAATCTCTGCTTAAATGAAATTTTTCTTATTTTCACAGAAAAAATAATGCAATATTTGCAGCGATACGAAATAAGTCTTATCGTCTATCGATAATTCCAACTCAATTGATAATGTTGTGTTCTTTTAGTAATTTTTAGTACCAGTTTATTAGGCGATCGTTTTCAGCTCTTTGCAGCATATATATAATACAGCTATTGTGTCAATGATGTTGCCCCTAAATCAAATTTATTATTTATATTCGCTTAACATTGTTCGATAGGCGCGACTGTCATTAGCATTTGGCCACAGCTGTTCTGTTATTAGGCTTTTGGAGCCAGTTCATTGAACACCCATTTATCGCTCATTCAGCAACACTAATACAATCTGTCAAAATCATTTGTTTGCGTGTGCTTATTTTCGCCGAAATCGGCATTTCCATCATTTTGATATTCTGAATAATAGCTTAAGTACTTAATTGTTAACGTAAGAAGAAAGACAGAATGCTACACACATTGCTCTTCGTTGCTCTAGTGCTGATCAGTTGCTTACCCAACCACAATGGTGCGTATATTTTGTTGCGTTTATGTGGGACGCTGTGATTGGCCACGAAGCCCTTTCCGCCCCCAATAAACGCACTTTTCTGATTTCTATCAATAAAATTACAAATACAACAACAAAACCAACAACGATTTCTTTTAGCTGCTCAGACCAACTATGTCACATGCGGCTCCATACTGAAATTGCTCAACTCGGATTATTCGTTTCGCTTGCACTCTCACGATGTTAAATACGGTTCTGGATCGGGACAGCAATCGGTGACGGGAGTAGAACAAAAAGAGGATGTTAACAGCCATTGGATGGTGAAGGCACAAACTAAGAAACTATGCGATCGTGGTGAGCCTATTGCTTGTGGAGCAACCATTCGATTGGAGCACTTGACCACCAAAAAAAATCTCCACTCGCATCATTTCTCATCCCCACTTTCTGGTGAACAAGAGGTTTCCGCCTATGGCGTCGATGGAGTTGGCGATACTGGCGATAACTGGGAAGTCATTTGCTCCAATGACAGTTGGATGCGTGATGCACACATTAGATTGCGCCACGTTGATACGGGCATGTATTTGGGTATGTCGGGACGGTCGTATGGTCGACCAATTTCTGGTCAAATGGAAATTGTGGGTCTGCACAGTCCACAACACGGCACACGCTGGACTACCTCTGAGGGCCTATACATCGTGCCCAAGGACAAGGATTCCGCACAGACAGAATATGCTCACACGGAGCTGTAGGCAGAGATCCAAGACAAAAATTGTACTATTAGTTGTATAACTTATAATTTAGCTGAATTTATGTGAAGCGAACCAGTTTGTTTGCATTAAAAAGAACAATTCAATTTGTGCAAAAACCTGAACGACTTTTATTTCGTTTCTTAACACTGTCGGAGCAGGCGTTGAGTACTTCAGTTCATTTTGTGGCTTCGTCGCGTCGAGCGCAAGCTGGGAGTCTTTCATCGTAGAAAGTGAAAATAAACCGATTCATATACATATTTATATTAAGTGTAAATATTTTAGTGTAATACGGTTACGCGACGGTTGTATGCAAGAGAGATCTACTAATTTACAATTGTGTATATTAAAATGTAAGTTTGCATTTGATTGCATACAAATACACACGCGCAGGCACATATGCAATGCTGCATATGTATATGTAATTGTTTTAGCGCGCGCTTTTCTACACAGACACGTAATATTACGGGTTTTGACAGCTGTAAGCCCTTAACTGTTATTTGTTTGCACATTTAACAAATTTGCTTTTTAATGATTAGCAGCCGTTTGCCTACTCACAGAGTAAACAATTATAATTATTTCTATGTCTATACATAATATATACATATATATATTTTATTTTTGGGTTTTATTATACGCTGTAGCGAACATTTCAATATCACAGTGAAGATTATGAAAATTGAAAATATAGGCATTACCTATAATTTTATATTTATTATTGATCAGACAGATTGGTTGTGAATAAACTAAGCTGAGTCTAAACTACGGATAACATTTAAAATATATATATGTATGTATAAACCTTATCATTTCTTTAATATCGATCAAAATGAACGTTAAAATTAGAGTTCCAAAATACGTAAAAGAAAATTATATAGTAGATACTTTATTTTTTTATTTTTACGCTCTGGAAAAATGAATAATCATATTACATGTAAAATAAAAATAAAATTAAAAACTTGTTTAATTAAATATTAAAATTTTTAATTAAAAACAGAAAAGAAATAAAAGTTCTGACCACTTATGTGGTTTATACCGAAGGTCGTTTTACATACTACTTATTATTGTTTAGCTTGAACTGAAATTACAACTGAGATTCATATATTTATATTTAGAATTTTTGTTTACTGTTGCATTGCTGTGCGTAACAATGAAGGTTACTTCGTTGTCTATAGATATGGAAATTCGTGCCTATTAGCTGGTTGGCTGGATTGCTGGCTGACTGGCTGGCTGGCTGCTGGTCTGTTGCTTTGTTTCTTTTGTTTAGAGCTTAGTCAAATGCTTTGTATGCACATCCCGTCAGTCAGCAGGCTTACTAAGGTCATATGCCAACAACAGCATCAGAAGCAGTTGCAGCAGCAGCAGCAGCAGCCTCTGGCTATAAACATATTCACAGATTTCGCATAATCGCATTGTCCTTGTAACCATTTAGACGTTAAATTGCTCTGCAACCAGCAAGAATTGCGTTATCTAAAGAACTGTAGCCCGTTCAAAAATAAAAGATAATAACTTAAGTCACAGCTTATCTTAGATATTCGCGGAATTAGTGATAATAAAGCTCTGCTTTAGGATTACCACACAGAGTGATGTCAAGCTTAATACCACAAAGTCCTTAGCGTATGCTTTTATACAATTAAATTGCAGTATAACAGAGATATTATAAAATATAAATTATAAATTAAAAAATATAAATTATAAATTATAAATTATTTGTTTATCTATTTTATAATAAAGTATATACAATGTTTAGATACCATCTCTCTAAAATTGGTAATTCTATATAAAAAATATCCCTAAAAGCAAAAGAAATAATGCATTCTCTGGAAAAAGAGTAAAGCGTATCTTCTAGAAGGAAAGTTTCGTCTGCCTTAGTTTTCATAAATAAATGATAAAGAATTTAGCTGCTTTAGCTGCAGATCATCTGCCAGTTAGTCATACCCGGCGAGAGCCTCGTGCTGTATATATAATTGATGTTGACATATTTGATTATGCTTCAGTTGCTATCAAACTAAACTCTTTTAATAGCATATATAAAATGCCTTGTTGGTCGTGTGTGTGTGTGTGTGTGTTTTGGCCAGAACATCTCGTTTGGCTTTATCGATTCTTGTTTATCAGCAGGTCCGGGCCAGCCTTCAAAGCCTTCGTCGCCGAATGACGACGCACAGTTAAAAATTCCGACTGAATTGACAAACTGACTGATTGACGTACGTTTTGTTCGTAATATGTTTTGGGCCATGGACAACAAAATATTATAATATTATGCACAAGTGTGGGCGTGACTAGCCATATATACATAGATTCCCCCATCTCGCGCTCTACCTCTCTTTCTGCACACACACACACACACATGCCCGCTTCACATACGCACGCCCGCATGACTGAGCAATAAAAAAAGTGTTGCCTCCTTTTGTGCGCTGGGCTGCTTGCTTCTTGTTTAAGGCAAATGTAAATAAAGGCAGCATGACATTAGAAACTTATTTAGAATAAACAATGCTTATGAGCGAGTTGCTTAAGCACTACATTTGGCAATATTATTTATAAAAATGAAGAGCTTCCACGAGAGTGCGACTCTCTAAAGCAAACTTCCAGAAATATCTGGTCGAAACGAACTCGAATACTTATAGATTTATATGTGTGAATATATATATATATATATATATATATATATATATATATATATATATATATATATATATATATCTATATATATATATATGTATATATATATATATATATATATATATATATATATATATATGGATAAGTAAGTGTATGATCTAAGGTCAATTTACTTTATTAACCTTGCCCAAGGCCAATGAGAATATCTGGCTGTTATTCCTGTTGACCAATACGAATACGATACTCATACAAATTGAAAGCTGCTCAATTCGGCAAATACAAATTTTAATTAACGCGGCCACGTGTCGAGACAACAACAGCAACAACAATTACAATAACAGTTATAGGCACATATAACTGTACATACAAACACGGCGACAAGGTCAAAGCGAGAAATTCTATCACAAAGAGCAACAAAACGGTTACAAAACAAACTCTCCAGCTCACACACACACACACACACACACACACACACACGAACTTTCACGCACAGGCACGCACACATGATGACAGACACACGCGCGGGTTAGCCTGTCCGTTGAACCTTCAGCTTCAGAGCCGAAATTGCAAGTAACAACAGAAATTGAAATAGAAACAAACGCACATTACATAAAGAGCGTTAACCCAATAAACCATTTCGTTGGGCTGAACAGTCCTTGGAATGCGTGATGGGGCAAATCAAATTCTTATGAATCAAAGGAATTATGTTTACAGTTAGTCTGACTCTTGTATTTGTTTATTTCTATATATCTTAATTGCCAAACTTAACCTAAGCTGCCACTAACTCGTTTAACCAATCAACACTTTTCACGCACAACTTTCAGCTGCGTGTGTGCGTGAAATTGTAATTGGCAGTAAATCAATTTTGGCCAATTTCGATGTACAAAATGTCGAGACATATGTATTCTATAATAAATAATTGCGATACGCTGATTGTGCGTGTGCGTGTGCGTCTGTGTGTGTGAGTGTGAGTGTCAGAGACTTCAGCGATTTAACAGCCAGCCATTTGCGTGGGAGTCGTCGTGGGCGTTTGGCCTTCCTATTGCCTTACCTCTATCCTTTTGGCTGTTGCCCGTTATAGCAGCTCTCTCATCGCACTTAACATTGAAAACCGAATACAAGCCCCTAAGTGGGCCAAAAAGGCCTGTCCATAACAACAACAGCAACACAAATAACAGCAACAATAGCAACAACAACAACAACAACAACAACTGATGATGCCGCTCTCAGGGAGAGTGCGCAGCAGTTTACAGCCGTACCCAAGCCAGAACTGAAATCCAGAGAATTGCACGCAAAAGAGACACATAGGGAGACAGAGCGTACACACATACATCGGCACTTGTCGATTGTTGATAGCGAAAGTTTTGCAATAGCAACAACTGCAAACAGTTTGTGGTTTTGAAGTTTACAGTCCACTGTGAATGTCAACGAAAGCAAAAGTTTGCAGTCATCAATGACAACAGAAGTTAGTGTTAATATGTTATACTGAAATGTATATGTATAAATCTATTTATTAAATTAAATTGTAATTTTAGTTAAAGTGCTTAATTTAAATATAATTTTAATTATACAAATTCGGCCTGGTTTCGAAAACGAATATTCAAATAAATATATTATTATCTAAAATTCTAATTTTGTTTATATTTATTAACAATAAAATTGTTAACAGTTTCAGAACACTGCACGAGCACCACTCTTGGCATTATCATAACAGAATCTGTTCCAGTTAACATTCAACAGAATAACATAACAACAGAATAAGTGAGAGCACATTTGCCCTTGCCAGTTAACCAATCCTTCTTCAGCACGCTCTTTTGTGTGCGTGCCTCTCTCTTTTGATTGGCAAGCAAATACCGTTAGCACAGTACTTCGTGAACCGTTGAGCGTGCAAGTTTAGGCAAACAGAAAACGTGCGCAGCAACTAAAAAAAAAACCGAGCAAAAACAAACTGAACAAACAAAAGAAAAATACAAATCTAAAAAAAAAAAAAAAATGGCTGACTCAAATATATAAAAATTATAATTTTTTTCTGTTAAACAAACGTTTCCAATTCAGTTTTTAAGCGATACTCAAAAACATATTGACTTGCCTAAGCATTGTGTTATATAAATCACTGTATATGAATGTATATGTCGGCGCGTGTGTATTAGTGTGTGCGTTTCGCGCGTGAC
This sequence comes from Drosophila fulvimacula, assembly GCA_035045555.1. Classification (NCBI taxonomy): domain Eukaryota; kingdom Metazoa; phylum Arthropoda; class Insecta; order Diptera; family Drosophilidae; genus Drosophila; species Drosophila fulvimacula. Next base: position 1,344,156 of record JAWNOX010000009.1, on the reverse strand, counting down.
TCTGTATATGTCTATGTGTGCGTGTGTTTTGCCGTGCACAAAGAGCGACCACAACTTTTAGATATTGTATCGGCCATTTGGTATTGTCAATTAAAGGCGAATAGGAATATTACGCATACTCCCAGTTGCCAGAGAGAGAGAGAGAGAGATCTTAAAGTAAACAAAAAAACAACAACAAAAGCAATGTAAGTTATAAATATTATAAAAAGTACAATAAAAATAAATCAAATTGAGCTTTTCTTGATTTCTTTAATTGCTTTTTACAATATTCATAATTTTTGTTTTTTAAATTATTATTTTTTGGTTCAAAGGGTTTTTCTTAACGTCAGCTGCTGCTTGAGTTACAATTTCCCAGTGTAATATTTTAAGAACATTTATTGATTATCGGGCCAACCGTACCAACCCATCGTATCTGCACTAACTGCCTATCCTAACCCAGTCGTTTGCTTGTTAAATTTAATAATTACACATTTGCGTTTCCTTTTGACCTGAATTTGTTAATTGTTGTTGTTTTTACTCTCCTACATATAGTGCAGTTAGCCTAAGAATTGCCTTCTACTAAATTATTTAACAAGTAGGCTAGCTGCCAGTCCTTCTCGCTTTGCTTCTTTTTGGCGCCATTGATTGTAGTCGGAAGTCTTTTATTTGAAATTATCCTTCTCTAAGGCTGTTGTTTCGTTTAGCTGCTTATTATTATTTTATTTTATTTGATTTATTTTTATTTTTTTTTTTACTTATTTTTGTCTAAAACATAATGCTTTCTCGTTGTTATCTCCGCTGTTCTGTTCCCCGACATATATCCTGCCTATGGCATGTCCTTCAGGTCTGCCTTTCCTGCTATATGTTGCTTTTTTTTTGTTAGCCAGGCCCATTGTTGCTGCGCGTATTGTTTGTTTGTTTGTCTCGTGGTGGTAAGTGTGTTTGTGCATTCGGCCAGGACATTTGCCTGGCTACCCCAACCAACTGCGCTGTCGCCATTTCATTTGTTGTGCCGTTTATTGCTTTTGGCTTGGCTTCCTTTTCATTTTCCTTTCCTTTTTTCTTTTTTTTTTTTGCTGCTTTAGAGGATGTCGACTTGAAGTATCTTAGCCATTTTCTGGTCAGTTAGCAAAAGGCGCAGCCTGAAAAGAGAAAGACAATGTAACGTTAACTTTCTTTTACTGTATCTATATAAAGTCGCTTAATTTAGTTGATTTGCCTTCACCTAAAGTATATGTAATATGCTGGGCCTTCGGGTCTGATAAAAGAGAAATGAGAATAATTTAAATATTGTTGATGGCCAAAATAAAAAATAAATAAAACATTCTTGTGTTGATATTTGCAAGTAAAGAAAAGTTCTCCTCTTGTCTTTTCGTCGTCCTGCAGGATACTGCAAATTCAATTATGTTGCACAAGTTTGTTTTTGTTCATGTTTGCTTTGCTAAGAAACCCAATTACCAATATTTCTTCGGTATGTTTACTTAGCTAACAGGGCATTCACATTGACGCAAGCAGCGCTGTCAACGTTAACAGCTTGCGCAGTGTTAGCAAACAAGAGAGTGAGAAAGAGAGCGCGATAACAGCAACAACTGTTAACTGGCTGCTCAGCTGATTTTAGCTGCGTTGCGTGCTTTGTCCTTGACAAGGTTTTGTTTTTTCTAGACTTTATTTCTTCTTTTTCTTTTTCACTGCTGTTGTAGTTCTCACATTTGTATTTGCTGCCTGCGTGAAAGAGAGCGCGCAACAGTGTAACGAGCGAAGAGGGAAGAGCGAAGAGCGAAGAGCGACCCGAGCGAGGCGTGCGAGAGACGCAGCTTGGCCATTTTATGCGCGGCATTCATTCAGCTAAAGAAAAAGCAAAAGCAAAAGTTTTTTTCCTGCCCAGGCGGAAACATTTTGCGTGGGTGTTGTGGCTGTATGTATATATATATATATATATATATATATATATGTGTGTGTATCTGTGTGAATGTCTTTTCTATTCGCGTGCCAATCGTGCATACATTTTGCGTTGGCCATCCCAATTCCTTGACAGTTTGTGAGACAGAACCCACAGAACTTTCACTTTTGGCCATTAATTGCGGCATTGTGGAGCGTACAAGCCCCGTTTATTGCCTTGGCGCGAACAAAGTGCACAGTGGGAATTTGAAATTGGATATCTTCAGCCGCAGATCGCAACTTTAATTGTCGCCATTTTATTGCTGGCAATTTTCATTTCAGCTACTTCTCACCAGACGTCGTACGATCCCCGCTCAGCGAGAGCTGCCTTCTATCCTATCATCATCATCGTCGTTTGTGTCCCTCTGGTATTTGTTTTAAGTGCCGCATGTGCGTATAAGTTAATTAAAACGTTGATTAATTGTTGTGTAAAACCGTGTGACAACCAATGTGTGTCTGTGTGTGTGTGTGCACGTTTGTCATGTCATTTGTGCAGTCGCAAAAAGCAGGAGTGCTGCGCCTGGTATTTAAATTACCTGTATTTGAAGCTATTAACTTGACTTAAAAGCTGCTATGATTTCTAATTATTCAAAACAATATTTCTAAGCTCAACCTGTTTATTAATTATATACGAGATCGCATTACCTCTATATATAGACAGATGTATATTTATTACTTTGTACTGATTGGTGATAGCCTCACTAATAAAATATTAAATAAAACAATAATATTAAATTTAGGTAATTTTAAAAACTTTACTGCATTAAATTAAATTAATTTTTTATTCAGAAATATAGAAAGAATATGCTAAATTCCTGAAATGAATTATATTTAACAATTAATTTAAGTTAAGCTAAGTACAATTTGCGACTCGTTGCACTGCCTTTAGGGTAAATGTTTGTGAAATGCGTATATGTACATAAGGTAGGGGGAGAGAAAGAGAGGGGGAAGGAAAGACCTTTAAGCCGCACTGTTAAATCTGTTCATGTAATTTGTTCGTGTTTAATCTGTATGCACATAGGCTTTTCTGCTTTCGACTGTGCACAAATTGCAATTTGAAATGCATGCGGCATAATTGAGAGAAGAAGCCACAAACACAAATGCAAATACGTATGCTAATTCCGCCTACAACTAAGAGAGAGAGGGAGAGGGAGAGGGAGAGGGAGAGCTTCACGTGAGACTACGTTCGCATTAATTTAAATTTGAAATAATCCTGGCAAGCTGTGCTGTCTTTATAGATGTTCCTCTTACATATTCTGAAAAATAATAATAATTCAATAAAATAAATGGTTAATAATAATGCAACAGACGGAGTAAACCTGCACCTCCATCAACTAAATGTGTGGCTCAGCATTAGACTCGGCTAGCCCGACTAGGTATAATTAGACATATCTATCATTCCATTTAGATTTATCATTTATCTTGCTGACTAAATATGTCGGCAACTAATATTTGCAGTACATAGTCTCTTTCATGTATCGATTAAACTCAAATTATATCACAAAAAAGGGTTGAAATTTCCATGAAATCGATAAATATCGATATCTAATTTCCTACCTATTTTGTAGGTTTTAAGAGCCGAAGTCAATTGGTTTTATATTCAGATTGGCATTAAACGCACTAGTTTTTTTTTTCATAATATCGATAAATATCGATATTAAAAGTATTTTTTTTTTAATTAAGTTTGAAAACTTTAGTTAATTGCGTGCTGCTCTTACTGCTTGTCTAGAAGATCGATACGCAGGATGGTATTCAGATATTCAGATCATATTCCGTAAGTCCTAAGAGCTAGAGTCTGTTAACTTAGCAATAAATGTCTTATATAGATATTTATTGATTTTATGCAAAAGTTTTCTAGCTAGACTCTCAGCATTCCACATAAACTTTCTCTAATTACCCACAAATAGAACCTATATTTTACATATAAATTGATTTTAGATAGCACCTCTTGCCTCTCCTAATAGAGCTCTCCCAAACAGAAGCTTTCAACTGCTGCAGCAGAATGGTTTTATTCAATATGTAGTTTAGTTCACTGAAGTGAAGCAACTGCCCGATCAGGCATATATGCACAGATTAAAGTTGATGTCCATATTTAATGTGCCATGGGCCGAAACAAAGGGCAATTCCATTGTGAAATTGACTCCATTTTATGCATAAATTACATCCACACAGGTCCCGTCGAGCGTGGTCCACATTTGCTTTGTGTGTGTGTGTGTGTGTGCGTGTGTGTGAGTGCTGATGCTGCGGGCTAGATTTTCAGATTTACAGATTTTTCGATTTTCTGCACTGCAAGCTGTATTACGTATACGTCCTGGATGCGCTCATACATTACGTATGGCCCTTTGGCCATTGTCAACGGATGTTGATGTGAAATATGTGCATGCAATTTGCATATGGCCAAGGCAGCAGGCACAGTGCACTAGACGGGGGCTAACTCAATGTAAACCCCAATGGTCAAATTGGGCGGCTAATGCATTGGCTACGCCCTCGCGCCCCAAACTCAATTAGGTTTTAATGAGTGGAAATTTATGCGAGCTGAGACTGCAGCAGCTTAAAGACTCTAATCCGCTTTGGCTTCGCCTCTGTCTGTGGCTTTTGGCTTTTGGCTTTTGGCTAAAAGTGCAGTTGCAGCTTCAATATTTTTTCACTGCCAACTCAAGGATATCCTTGATGTTTGCACATGCAAACAAACCGAGCGAAAGCGAGAAACTGAGAGAAAAAATGGAAAAATGCATCCGGCAATTATGAATGAAAAGGGTAAAAATGGCGACAGGCAACAAGCGAGGTGTCAGGAAACATTACAGAAGCACAGCGGAAACGGAAATTATGCACAACTCACACACACACACACACACACACAGAGAGTCACTGTATGTGTGTGGCCGTAGTATGACCAAAAATTAAATGCTGCGTCTCAAAAGGCTTAAAGTTTTGCAAACATTTTATGTAACACTTCCTGTCTCTCTCTCTCTCTCTCTCTCTCTCTCTCTCTCGCTCTTTGTCTTTCAGCATTTTACGACCTCGCTTAAGTGCATAGCCTTCAAAATTGTTGTGGGCGTAGACGCGTGTAAGGACATTGGATTCTCGCATTCAATGCTGTGGCAGGCGGCATTCATTACTCAACACTGCCGAGACATTAATACAAGCGCACATATTAAAAGCACACACACACACACTCATACACACACTCATACACATACACCCACACTTTTTCAAGTTCGTCGCACATGAGAACACATTTACTGCCACACAAACAGCCACTGCCACAGCCAATGCTACGGCTACAGTGGTTATGCCAGTGTTGGAAAGCAAAAATAAGGAAATATTTTCAAGTGAAATGAATTGCTGCACTAATTTCAATATATCATTATATATATATATATATATATATATATATAGCTTCTGGTAAACTATATTTAAAATATATTAAAAATTAGTTTCATTTAAGTCGAATCTGTACATGTTTTTTATACATAAAATGTATATAAAAATAATGCAATTCGTACCACTGTGCAGTCCCTAATGTAATGCGTAGCAAGTGCGAGCATTAAATGTGCTTCGGCCTGGCTGCCCGCCTATGCGCCCGCCTTTCGGCTTTTGCTGCTCATTTTGTAGTTTTCGTACAGCGAATGCAACGCCCGCGTCAACATTGTGGCCAACAAAATGCTGCACAAAGGCGAGTAGGAAGGACAAACTGTGAGGGATTTGTGATTGTTTGAGAGCAACAGACAACGCGTAAAAGGCGTGGCATTAACTACCACAATGACAACAACAACTGCTCGTAATAATAATAATGAGCCTTGCTCGACATCTACATACATATGGATGTATCGCTAGAGAGATATGATAGATAAAGCGTATACAATATATCTGTATAGGAATTGAACTATACGGATACGGATAAGTAAGAGCAGTAGAGAGTATGAGTGTGAGATAGAGAAAGAGAAAGAGAAAGAGAAAAGGAGCTATAGGGAGATAGCGAAAGAAGTAGAGGAGCGAAAAGGAAGAGAGAGGAAGAAAGTGAGAGAGAAATGAAGAGAGACGAAGATATAACCATAGAGAGAGAGAGAGAGAGAGAGAGAGAAAGACAAGGTAGGGAGATGAAGAGATTGATCAAAATGAGATAGAGGAAAAGAGGGAAAGAGATAAATCAAGAGAGATCAATAATAAAGTTGAAATAATAAAATAATAAAAATAATAATCATAAAATAATAATATAATATTCAGTATATTGATACCAATAATAACCAAACCCCGTAAAGGTCAACAGGCTAAACGCCTGCAGTCCACATGCTCGCACACAATATGTGCATGGCTTTGCCTTCTGGCTTTGGCTTAGCCAAATCTGTGTAAAGTACTCAAATGAATTAAACAGGATATGCATGGCACGCCTTTAGCACATTGTTGACAAACCTTGAAATGCGCCCGTTGCCGTTCGTGTGTTCGACACAAAGTCCAATGTCAAGATGCATTTAAATTGCCGCCCCCACCTCACAGCTCTCAAATAACCAAAGCCCCAAAATGAATTATTCATGTCGGAGAACAGTGTATATAATGGATCAGATGCGAAGAGCAAACATTACTACTATGTACATAGCACAGATTGGTATAAAAGCAGTTCGGTATAGTTACCCAACAGAAATTGGTACATTTGCAGCTAACATGCATTTAGGTACATTTGAGTACATTTTCCCCCATATGCCTAAAAGTATGCAATGAATTTCAGATTTCATGAATGAACTAACATTTATGCTATATATTTCTCTATTATCTGTATTCTTCTTTATTTTATTTAATGTCCAGCTAAAAGCTACTTTTATTATGTTATTATTATTCAAGCATATATGTATATATACAATATTATATAATTTAGAATATATATACAAAATACTCAAGTTTATATCTAGCTTCAAGCATTTCCATGTGCTTAACGTTCTTATTAATCATTATAATTAATTAATAATTAATAATTTCTTTTAATTTCTCTTTCTAGGTTCGTTGCCCACTAAATCTACTATCCAATCCACTTATTAATAATATATAATAAAGTTAATAAAACCAGTACACCAATACACAAACAGCAATAAACATAAGATAATGACATTTGCAGACAGAAATAAAACTACAACAACAACAACAACAACAACAATAGACGCACACACCATGAAGATTACCATATTCAATATCAAGAATATGCCTATCGCTAATTAAATTATGAATATACGCAAAACTAATTAAAACACAATGCTCGTATAACAGCTATGCCCATAGACACACCGACACAGACACAGACACAGATACACCTAGACGTATTATCCAGCTATACAAATAGATATCTGTATACCATAGCTAGACTAGATGTATGTCAATATTTGTGCAACAGTTAAGAGCAAAGGAACGACAAACAGAAGAACACGAAACATAAACTGAAATATCAATATCGAATATCAAATATCGAATATCGAATGTCTACAATTTATAGATTGTTTAACTCTCTCTTACAAATATCTGCCTAAATGTACACACAACTTGCTGTTTACTAAACGTTTTAATACTCGTAATATCCATAATAATATCGTTTCCTGTATATATATATATATATATATATACATCTATATATAGTACTTTTATGTGCCTTTAAATGTTATGAAACCAAAAAGAAATTCTAAACGCTGACTGATATCCCCCTCCCCAATCCGACTATCTATATATATATATATATATATATATATATATATATATATATATATGTATGTAATATACTATATATAGAGGCGCCTACCAACCCCGTAGAGATATATGCATATATGTAAATAGTTATATACGTCCGATTCGTATGATTTGCTATTTGAAATTTGGATACACCTAGGCTACGCCATTATGCTGGACTATGATAATGCGTGAGCAATAAACACGGGCTAACTATGTGCGTTTTACTTTGCTATCGATTACTACTACTACTCCAACCGCTTACTCTGCTTACGAAATAATTATTGCAATAATTAATCAATGCATGCTGCTTGAGAACGCCTGAAAACTACTTTAAGTCAGACTTTAATCACGTTCGTATTTATTTGTACTCTTCTAAGTAACTGTTAAATCTAGCTATAGCTATCCACATCTGTGCAGAACTCTTCAACTTCGATTTCCACATGCTCTTATGCTCTTATACTCATCTACTCTTATACTCTTATACACACGAAACGCACTCTTCAGAAACAAACTGAAACTGATCTAAAACTATTTTCTTGTGAACTTTCTACATATATATTTCGATTGGGAATAAGTTTTCTTTCTCTTCTTTTATTCCAACTAATTTTCTTTGGTCCATGCCTAATTCCTTCTTATAGCAAACTTTTACACAACATTTTTTTGGCTCTATGTGCAATTATAATAAATAAATTCACCACTTAAAAAAAAAAAAAACAACAAAAAGCAAGTTCTCGCTCGTTTTCTTCATCTATAAAAAAACCAAAGAAATTTAAAAAAAAAAAAAACTTGAAACCAAAGAAAACTTTCAATAATTGGAACTAATTATTTTATGCTTCTAATTATTTTATGCAAATTTCTGTTTAATAAAAACAAAACAAATTAAAACCAAAAAAAAAAACAAAAAACAAAACACAAAATGTCACGCGAAAACTCACCGCGTCACGGCTCGTTCCGACGCCATTTGAACAACAGAGATTCGCCATCGGGTTCACCGGGCTCGCCACATCCGCACTATCTTCATCAGCAGCAACCACCGATAATGGAGCATGCTGGCAGCGCCCCAATATCGACATCCGCATCGAATATCGTTACGGTATTGGAGGATGGCGAGCATACGATGTTGCCGCCACTCACCGGCTCCGGGCCGAGTCGCCAGCGTTCGCTGAGGGATCGACTCAAAGATGGCATCACCGGCAGCTTCTCCTGGCAGTAAGTTCATCCACCAAATCCTAATTTTTATGAAAAGCTTAAAAAAAAAAAACCAAATTTCTTCAACATTTCTTTTAGTTTCCTAATTTGTTTCAACTTGCAATTTTTTGCATTTTTACCGGTAGAATTTTTTCCATCGATTTTGAATTGAAACGTATCTGAGAGTTTTACTTATAGTTTATTTGTTTTCGTAAATTTTTGCAAAAATTAACTATATAAATTGATTCTGCAGCAGCACGTAGCATTTGTACTCTTATACAAAAGTCTTATACTACACAATATTGAGCTCCCAACATTTTTCGTAGTTGAGCTGCAGTTAAAGATCCACCTTGATGCTAACTCTAATCCAACTGTAAATTATGCACCTACCTAAATGCACAGCACTTCAAATATTTCAAATATTTAGGAATTAAAAGAAACAAATATAACAAAAAATAAATAAATAAAATAAAAAATATTATTGAACTAAATGCAATTTGCAATTTTCAAGTGGTAAGTGAAACATTCTTAGCGGTATATTGAAAAATGTTTGAAAAGTTTTTTAAGTGAAATTGAATCAGATTTAGCTGGGCCTAAGCTTCTCTTAAGTTAAGATTTACTTTAAGTAAATAAATGATTTTTTTAGATACGAACTAATCGTTCAGTATTCTTGGAATACTTAAGTATAATTATATATACATTAAAATTCCAATAAAATATATATATTAAAATTATTTAATATAAATTTAGAGCTCTTCTTTCCATACGTTAAGATAATTTGATTGAAGAAATTTTAAAAATCAAAGCGAAATCGAAATTGAAGACATAAAACTGCATCTTCAATTATCTGCAAGGTAAAAATTTTAACTTTATTTAAATAGAATTTAAAGACAATTTTTTTTAAATATTATAATCTATTTAAAAAAAAAAAAATTGGGCAAATTATATTAAAATATTTGTATATATTTTTAATATATATATATATATATATATATATATAAATAATGCAATTTGCTGGCTAAATCGAAATTGGGAACACGAAATGTCAGGCATTCAGGCATTGATTCAACTGGTCGTAAATCAATTTCAATTGACATTTTAATTTCGTACATCCTTCAGCACACACATAACACAGGAAAAGGACTTAATCAGGCTATATATGTATACTCGATTCCGAGTGTTGACTCCTTCACAAAGTATGTCAATATTGATTGGCATTAATGTTGAGCGCCTTCTTCACATGACGTATACGTGACATTTCGCTGTGTTTAACTTTCCCATTCGTGTTTGAGTTTGTGCATTGAACCACTTACATCTGTTATAGATGTAAATTGTAAATACCCTGTAAGTGTCGCCACCTTTGTTGCTCGCCGTTTCCCGCGCATTGCGTTGGGCTTTTGTTGCGAAACCTGTTTTCACACATTGGCGTCAGGACTTAATGCATCGCAAGAAAAGCAATCTGCAGCTGCGTCTTCAAGTTGGCGGCTTCCTGGCTACGACCAGGTAATTTATAACCTTGAATCCCTTAAAGTTGGCCTTGAAGGCCAGTTTGTGTACGCTCCTATACTCTTGCGCTTCGGGCATATGAGAACTGGCATTAAGCGTAGTTGAGTGAAAGTAAGGAAGTATTCATTTTTTTTTTAATAAAATTCAAGAAATATTTTTAATTATTATTTAGAATATTTTTAAAATATATGGTATAAGAGTTTTGTTTTTTTTTTTGAGTATTTAATTTTAATAATTTTAATTTGCAAAATCAAAAAAAAATCTGTTATTCAAACTGGTCGGGTCGACATGGATTCATCGAAAATTCAATTATATATAATATAAAATATAATATACTGAAGAAAACTAAAAATCTACAAATTAAATATATATATAATATATATTATATATGTTATATAATATATAATAAAACACCTACAAATTATATATGTATATATACATAATAAATATTATATATCTTAGAGTATTGCAACTTCGGTTAGCCGTTTTCTTTCTTCTTTGTTTGCTTCCTTTAGGCATTTTTTCCTTAACTGTCCGCTTGACTACCTTGGTGAAGCGCATCTTGCAATGAAGCCTTTCAACTGGTTTCGTCGCATTCTGTAATTCGATACATCTATATACATGTGTATATCTGGCGTGGCTACCGCTTGTCAGCTGTACCTGAAACCTTGCCCGATGTTGATCTCAGCTCAATCTTTGAACAGTAATTGTTTTTAAATAAACCTTTGCGCCTACACATCAATAATTATTTAAGCTGTCGAATTGCTAATTTGAAATGCGATGCGTTATAAACAAAACCATAAAAACCAGTCAAGAAATATCTGAAGGCAACAAACATCAAACAGATGAACCCTAGCCGAGGGGGACGACGGCTGGACGGCGAGGGGCGCCTGACCATAATATGATGTGCGAATGATTTTTTATTTAGCTGATAATTTAAAGATGGCCATAAAGATGCCGGGCACGTCTTGAATGCCATCTGCCACCGGGGCCATATTGATGAGATGCTAATGATATATAGATGGATTGACAGATGCGTGTGGGCGTCTGCTAATCCTTTGCTCGCTAACTGCGACTGCAAATAGCTGTTGACCCTGAGTCACACAACCTACTCTATCCGCGTGCGTGTGTGTGTGTGTGTGAGTGTGTCCTTTGCATGTTCGACTTTCATTTGCAGCTGCGATGAGCTCTACTGCGTCTGGCGATGTCACCAAAACCACGGCAATAAAAACACGTATAATACCCTATGATAATACTAAAATTGAGAGTATGAGTTGTCACAGAGTTAGTGTTCAGCTCGAAATCAATAACTGAAGAGACCAAGAACTCGACAACTTAACAGCTCAACAGCTCATTAATGATCTGTAAGCGATATCAAAGAGTTTTACTCACGATCAGCTGCAACTAGTTAATTTTGATGATTCCCGATTCGAAATCTAACTCATCTTACACACTCAGCAGCTTAAGCACGACTTGTCTTTAACTCTGCCGCCAGTCAGACGAATGCATCATACCCATTTGCGTTTCCTTTGTCTGCGAGGTATAGCAAGTGCAGCTATACGCCCTCGCCATTTGTTACTGCTCGGCTCCTGACATTGTTGCTTGTTTTTGGTGTAATTTGTATCGATTGCGTTGCGCACAGTGGTGCTAGCTTGCTCAACAAGGCAATGAAATGTTGTGAAATTTGTATAATAATTTTAAAAATTAAAAAAAACTTTTTGTAAAATTACTCAAAGCGGAGATTGATTATAACCTAAGCTAACTCGCTTGACTTGCCTGCAGTCTACCCACTGCGCTACTCGTAAAGCCTGAGCACCATAGTCAAAGAATGCGTATGACAATTAAGCAATATTTTATCATTATTTTAATTGAATTTAAGTATTTAAAAATATTTCACTTGCGTGGGCTTCGAACCTGCAACTTCTCACTTATTTTGCACAGCTTAGACACTCTCTCAACCCACTGTGCTGGGTGGACAGTGTTAGAGGGCGTGACTGTTGTCAATGTTGTGGTCACTGCTGTTGCCAGTTGCCAGTTGCCATTTGCCATTTGCAATTTGTCCATGTTGCGGTCAGTTCCAGAATTCGTGTAAAAACGCAACACAAATTGTGATTACTGTTCCTGTCAGAGGGCGGATGGGCCAAACGATTGTGAATGAAAGCTTTGCGTAATCACAATGTAAGTGCAGCTTAAGCGGAATATTGGCTTAACTCAACTCTATATGAATTAATTGCAGCAATTTAATAATATATAGCGCATGCAAATGCATTTATATTTAAGCTCTAAAGTTTTATTTTCATTTTTATTTCCGTTAATAAAACAAGGGAAGCTTGCCATTTATCCAAGCTCTCAAATGACATCATGCACTGCATAGGAATTCTAGAAATTCTAGAAATTCTTTATCAAATTTTGCGGCATATGAGCTAAGAGCTCCTATTGTCCGCCTGCCTGCCTGCCTGCCTGTCTGTCTGTCTGTCTGTCAGTCACTCTATAAATCAAACGATTCTATGGTTGACTAATGCCAACTGTTTGCCATAGCCATAATTCCCAAGTTAACGTGCCGCTCGTGGCATTTTAATCGCACTCATAAGCGTTAATCAGCGTACCCAAACAATCCGTATGATTGTGTTTCATGTTAATTTATGGTGTCCTACCTCACAGCTGTTTAACTTGCAGTTAATATTTAACATGCAGTTAGATTCGCAACACAATGTCAGCGACATTTTGCCAGACAAAATGCGACGCAATTTATTCGTTATATAAGCACAAAAGATTCAGCTATATATATATATATATATATATATATATAATATATATATATTACAAATATATTATTTATATATATATATATATATTGCTTTTGGTCTATGTGGCAACGAAATGCACTTAGCCAAGTTGTCGAAACTAATGCTGAAAATTAGTCGACGAAAAATTCATTTTAAATTTTTCATGCTCATTTCATATTAAAGAGGCTCAAAAATTCACACATAACATGAACTAAACATCTCTTGCTTCGGCTCTCTCCCTCTCTCTCTCTCCCTCTCTCTCTCTCTCTCTTTCTCTCTCTCTCTCTCTCTCTCTTTATCAAATTTAAACTATAATTGGATAGTGCCACAAAATTATACTTCCTCAATCAAAGTATTCCTTATAATATTTGTAACACTCTTTCCACCTCTGTCATTTGTACCTTTCTCTATCTAACGTCATTCGATTTATTTTCATGAAGGAATATTTATTGAATTGATAACTTAAAAAAAAATGAATTAAAAATTTCACTGTACCTATATCCATTTCTATCTTCTCCCTCTCATATATTTCTCTCTCTCACTATATTTCTATCTCTCTATCTCTCTCTCTCTATCTCACTATATTTCTACCTCTCACTATATTTCTCTCTCTCTCTCTCTCTCACTATATTTCTATATCTCTATCTCTCTCTCTGTCTCACTATATTTATATCTCCTACTCTTTCTCTTTCTCTCTCTATCCATCTCTCACACACTATATTTCTATCGGTCTCTCTCTCTCCCTCTCTCTCACTTTAATTTTTCTTTATCTCTTTCACACTATATTACTCTCTCTCTCTCTCTAATTATCTGTATATTCGAGGCAGCCTATGCAACTGTATTTCAAATTTATTATACGCCTTCTATATATTTCCATCTCTCTCCCTCTCTTTCGCTCAAAAGTCACTTTATAAATAGGCGATAAATGTAGCTTGCTAAATTAGCCACTTTATATCATTATAAAATATGCTTCACATGCACTTTTAAAATATATACAAACCGAAAAGAAAAGCATTTACAATCTATTCATATCGCGCTCTCCTTCCGGTACCTAGCTCTCTGCCTCCCTCTATGCCTTTCTCGGACTTTGGACTTTCACTCTAGACTCACTGAAAAAAAAAAACGAATCATAAATAATCGATTAAAATCGACATGCATAAATATCCCTATTTCCTTGAATTGAAACATTCAATGTCAAATGCTTGACATTCGCTTATAAACAATATAGTTGAGCAATCAGCTAGGCTAGTTATAGCTGGGTAATTATCTATCATTATTGTTTATTGGAGCAGGTCTAATAAATATGACCGTTAAATACGCATTAACTTATATTTGTTGTTGTCCTTGCGCACAGATCTACAATCGCGAATCGCGAATCTCGAATCTCGAATCGATCAGCGATTTGTTTTACAAATTTTGTTGTGCTTTACTTGCAACAAAAATAATGCAAGTTGTGTTTGAAACATGTTAAACAAGGATATGTCACACACTCGGGGAACTGTCATCGAGAAAATCTATAAATATATATATCACATATATTATGTGCATATCTCTCAGCTCAACTGTGACACGCTGAACTTTTGACAGTTCACCCTCGGCATTTTAGGCGCTTCAAATTAAAGGTCACAGCAGGTTTACAGCATTTTTTTATTGTTTATTGTTTATTTTTTATTTTTTAGTCAGATTATTCTCTGCAGTTCTGGCCCAGTCGGCATTTGGTCAAAAGCTTCGCTTATCTAAATGAATTTCGAATATAGTATTTTCAGCGCATTCTTATCAGAGACTACCTGATATTTGTTCTGAATATTATTTACTCACATCTTCAAGGCGTATTCAAATAATGCCGCCGATAAGACGCGACACCAGTCGACTCGACTAGCATACGAATATAATACAAGTAAGACTGCTCTAGTCGAGAGTGACTGACTCGAAGATACCCTACTTAAGAAGAATACAAGCTTTTATTTATAGAAATATATATATATATATATATATATATATATATATATATATATATATATATATATATATATATATATATATATATATATATTTACTAATATCATGATCCGTAAACATATATATAAAAATATATATATGTATATATGTCTTTTAGCATAGGCTAGAATTTCCATACACTTGAACAGATACTTTATGTCCAGCTGAATCAACTCTTAATGAATATCAAATACAGAAATCTAGAACACGCAAAAACCTAGACAAATAGTTGATATCGAAATTTTCCAAATACTTTAGAAAAATTTCATAAAATTTCCAGCTCAACTCAGTTGGCCTTAAGTCAACAAACAAGTCGGCAAATAGTTAAATATTGAATAGCAAACGGCGCAAAAAATAATATGATTAATATACCCTGTAAAATCAAGAGTGAGTTGTATGAGCTCACCGTGAAATTGCCCAAGTGAAACTTATAGCATTGCTCATTAAGGGCATCTCGTAGTCGACTATCTGTGTGTGGCTTGGTCTTTATTGTTTGTTGTCGTCGGCGAGCATATTGATAGGTTTCTTGCTCTTTGTTGTGCTTCAGTAGCTGTCATCAGTCACGTTTTCCCATAATTCTGAATGGAATTTTATGCTTGATTCTTCGTGATTTGAGGAAAAATTCGAAAATATGATAAAGATGTAAATAATTATTTTAATTAATGATATAATTACTGGGAAGGAATGCCTGCCCCAAACTATTAGCGAAATTATAATTTATCAACTGAGTTGTAAAAATAAATTTTACCTCGGGCAGTATAATTGAGTGGCTTTCTACAACCTGTAGGCGATATATCTTTTAAGGCTTGCGATTCGATGATGGGGCCATTATGATTAATATATATAACTCGATTGCATCTAACCATAATTGATATACCCACAGACAGTTGTCTAAATAAAAACTGAGTAAATAAAAAAATACTAAGAATAATTATAAAACTGACATTGACCTCATTTAGTTTTCACTCGAAGCTTTTTGTTAACTAAGTGCGCAAAACGTTGAAATAGGCTTAAGAAAAAGATAAACGATAAAATTTAATTTTATATATTTATAAATATACACATATATATTATTTTTGGTAATATTGAAGTCTAACTGGCTAATATGTTTTGTTTAAATGTAGGGTTTTGGGCATAAGACAGCGTGGCTATTACCAAATCAGCACTATGAGCTGAGTCAATATAGTACCCATATAGTACCGATGCCTAGAAGTACGCATGAACAGGGGGCTAACTGACATATGAAGGTATTGTAAGAAGATAGCCAAGTGTGCGATCAGTTCAGGGTATCTGCAAGTCGGATACTACCCTCTACACCGGTGGAATAAATATATCGTTTTATGTGCGTTTTTTTTCTAATATTTATGAATATTCCAATTGAGTTTGTAAATTGCAATATTTCCATAAATATATATATATATATATATATATATATATATATATATATATATATATATATATATATATATATATATATATATATATGTATATATATTTTTATAGTGCATGTCGAATATTTAAGACCCTCAACTGTCAATAATTTGTCAATTTAGAGCTTTAGCTGTGCATATACACCTTCATAAACATCCACTGTACAGTTTGACAGAGAAACGTTTCCCATACGAATGCAATTTATATTCATGATCCAATCAGATGTAACAGCCTTTACAGTGGGTTACTGGAGATGGCGAATACCCTCGTTACGTAGGAGTTTTTTATTTCGATTTTCGCTGGGGTATTTTGGCTGTCCATTTGTCAGTTTGCCAGTCCAAATAGGGTTCATAACAAGGCCCAAACACGTCTAAATTGTTGTGGATAAAAAAGTGAACAATGAAACAACGGAAAATCCAATCAGACCAAATAGAGATGGGATTAAAGTAATGCGACTTTCACATACCCTGGAAGAGCCGGAAAAACAAACTTTTACAGCTTGACTGATGGACTGAATAACTGATTTACTGACCTTACTGATTGACAGACTTTTCAAAAAAGTATTGCCAGACTTTAAGGCTGATTAATTGATTGAATGAATGAGCTGGTTGATTGATTGATTGCTTGACTCACTGATTGATCGACTCTCTTATATTGATTGACTAGATTTAAGACTGGTTGACTGGCTCCCTGATTGACTGACTGATCAGCTGACTGTTTGAATGATGGACAGGTGCTGTGGCTCACTGATTGATTGAGATTGACTTCTGACTGATTGATTGAGTTTGTGACTTGAGTCATTACATATAAATCTCAATGGATCCTAATTTTAGATAAAAATATATTTCCGCAGCGGAATCATGATACCCATGTTAGTCGCTATTACACAGGGTATCTGACAACGAAAATGCTTTGTACGGATTAACAGACAGCCGTACAGCCAGGCAGCCAGCGGGTGTCGCTGGCGGCAGAGTCAGCATCAGACTCGACGTCAACGTTGAGCTGCAAAAATGTTATGCATTTTTTCCTTATTCAAACGAAAATTGTGTTTTCCTGTCAAGCCGGTTTTTCTTTTTCATTATTGGACCACACCAGCGATGTCGACGTCGTTGTCGTCGTCGTCGTCGTCGTCGTCGACGTCTTCGCTCCGAGCATAAAAGCAAAACCAAACAACTTGCAATCAACGCTGACGTTGTTGTTGTTGTCGTTGTTGTTGTTGTTGTTGTTGCTTTGCTATTTTTAGTTTGTTGCAAAAATAAAATGAAGGAAAAAAGTTGTCGAAACTTTGCCGAGAGACTCGTGGCCTCTTCCGTTATACGACAACGACAACAACAACAACAAAAAGAGTATTTATATACATATATATTTTTATCTATATAAAAATAATGTTTTTGAGCTATTGCATTTTAAAAGCAGCTTAACTATACGCTGCAGCCATGGCCCTAAGCCAGGACCTGTCTGAGTATTTCATCAGCTGAACTCCAAAAACAAACAATTTCATCGCTTGACATTTTAATGAAACTGATTCTCAACTAGTGTGTCAAAAGCACAAGAGCAGCAGGAGACAAACTTTGAGTTGAATGCTTCAGACACCTGCCTTTGGCTCGAAGTCTTATGACAGCAAGTTGAGAAATCTATATATATATATATAGAGCAAGAGAGGGAGATAGAGAATAAATGCGCACGTTTGGACCACAATTATTACAAAATATAAATAAACATTTTAGGCGAAACACAGAAAACGGTGAAGAAGAAGACAAGTAAAAATATTGCCGTCGCGCCAAGTGCTTGACTGCGCAATGCTCGCTCATGGCTTAAATACAAATTTCAGAAAAGTTCAGTTTAAACTAGAATTGGTAATAAATAAGTCTAGAGTGTAGATACTGTCATACTTGCCCACAAATTAGTTAAGGCTCAGAACTAGATGCGCTCTAAGCTGCAACAGAAAAACTAAATGAAAAAAAAAAATTTTATATATATATTTGATATTTCAAGTTTTATATGCCAAAACCAATATTCCTCTTTTTCACTTCTCTCCGATTATAAACATATATAAATATACATATTCAAAACAGCATTCAACATTTTAGATATTTAAATGCATATAGAAAAATTTACTTGAGAGAACCACAAAAAAAAAAAAAACAAGTAAGAAGGCTCTAGTCGAGTGTGCCCGACTAGGAGATCCCCTGAACCCATCGAAAAGTTGATATTCCAACACTAGCTTAATTTACATACATATTGCAACCGAAGAATATTCCGGCGATTTCCCTGTTTTTAATGGGTTCTTTGTATAATAAAATTATTATTAAGACATTCTCGTCAAAAGAAACATTAACAACTAATACAATTTTACCTAAGATACCTACTATATTACTAACATATTACTCTGGCAACGGTAGAGAGTCGGGCAGCGGTAGAGACTTGGGCAGCAGAAGAGAGACAGGCAGTTAAGAGGCGGGCAGCAGTAGCGAGTCGGTTAACGTTAGAGTGTTTGAGAGTCGGGCAGCAGTAGAGAGTCGGACAACGGTAGAGTATTTGAGAGTCGGTTAACGGTAGAGTGTTTGAGAGTCGGTTAACGGTAGAATGTTTGAGAGTCGGGCAGCAGTAGAGAGTCGGGCAACGCTAGAGTATTTGAGAGTCGGTTAACGGTAGAGTGTTTGAGAGTCGGGCAGCAGTAGAGAGGCGGGCAGCAGTAGAGAGTCGGACAACGGTAGAGTATTTGAGAGTCGGTTAACGGTAGAGTGGTTGAGAGTCGATTAACGGTAGAATGTTTGAGAGTCGGGCAGCAGTAGAGAGGCGGGCAGATAGAGAGTCCAATCCAGATAGAGGTTCCAGTAGCAGGAAAGAGTCCAGCAGAGGTAGAGAGTGCAGCAGACGTAGAGAGTCCAGCAGCGAGAGAGAGGGCAGCAGGAGAGAATCGAGCAAAAAAAAAAAATATTAGTAAAACATTTGCTTAAAAAACAGTTATAACTAATACAATTTTGCTTAATATACTTAATACTAAAATTATTAACTAAATACTTACCAAATCTAGAAGAAGAGGAGGAGGAGCAGCAGGAGGAGAAGACACTACACTACACTACACTACACTGGACTGCACTGCACAGCACGACTGACCATCAGGGGGTCAGGAAACCAACTGAAGAACTGGGCAGACGGCTTGCCCTTATATAGGGCAAAAATCGCGCCAAAAATTGTGCTCAGCTCTTTCGAGCTCGGCTCGGTCGAGGTCATGACTCGATTCTTACAGTCGATCATTGAGTGGGAAAGAAGAGCGCTACCTGTTTAGTTCGGTAGAGTCGGGCAGCATAATGATCATTAGCATAACAGTCATTATCTAGTAGTTAGATAATGATTGTTATGCTAATGATCATTATTATTCTACTTAATTCACAAACAATAAGTAAGGAAACTCTAGTCGGAGGTGCCTGACTAGGAAATAGCCTAAACCCCGCGTAATTATATCATTCATATGTGTGTATGTGCAAAAGCATAAGTCTCCAGTATTAATTTTGGCGAAGGGGGCGTGGCATCTATAAAAAAAATTCAAGTCTCTAGCTATTATAGGTTCTGAGATCGTCGCGTTCAAACATACGGACAGACGGACAGGGCTCAATCGACTCGGCTTGTCGTCCTGATCAAGAATATATATATACTTTATGCGGTCTGCCACGCCTCCTTCTGCCTGTTTGGGCTGCAACAAAACCATTATACCCTGATAACCCATTTTTAATGGGTTCAGAGTATACAAATAACAAATTATTCACATTAAAAGTTGTCTAAACGTTAAGTGTACTTATTTAGGATCAATCAATTTAAATTGAATTATAAATTGCAAATTCTTAAGATTTTTATTGGCTGCTCTCGCAGCTGCTAATTAGCATTTAAATCAAACAGCAATTATGGCATTGTCGTAAAGGAAGTAAATACGCATTGAGCTGAACAGATACGAGTCATAAAGTCGATGTAGTAATATAGTATAGACGGCAGCAAGGTCTACCTATGTGTTTATCTATTAATACAAACAAACGAACCAGTTACCAAAAGATAACTGTGATTTGGGTATAAAATGCAACTCGAAAGCAATTTGTAGCCCAAAAACAGCTAAAAGTAGCTTTAAAATTGCTAGAATTGAGCTCAAGTGAAATTGATTTCAACTAGAACAATAAATAAATAAATTTAAATTCAAATTTTATGTGTAGCAAGATAAGAGTTAAAAGATAAAAAAAAAGAAAATAGCTAAAAATAATAGCGTTGACTGAAAATAGCTAAAACTGAGCTTAGCAGAGAGCGCAAAAATCAGCTAAAATATAAAGAAATTCTAAGCAAACAGAATGCTTAAAGCTTATATATATAAAATATATATTATATTTATAATACAATTAAATAATCGAAATAAAAAAGCCAACAAATAATAAGATAAACCAAGAGCTGCATTTACTGGATATACATACAGAAATCGAGTTTCTGTATCAAACCCGGTTTGCATCCAGTGCAAATAAAACAGATGAAACTTTAAAGAAACATTTTCTGATTTAAAATAATATATTTAAACATTTCATAATAACTCAACAAACGGCTTAATAACTCTCAAGGTTGTCGGTTCAAAAATAAAAAATAAATAAATATTTCGAGAATGCCTGCCATGGCATGATGTTGCAGGTTTCTGTTGGGCGGCTCAGTGGAGTGGCAGAGGAAGAGAAAGAAATCGAAATAATTGCAGGCATTTTGCATTAAAATTGCATAATTGCCAATTAACGTCGAGTCAGCGTTTTCAACTGCTGCAAAAAGAAATTCTCAATCGAAGGCTGAAGGTTGAGCGCGTGTGAATTATGCATATACATATAGAATAGTATAAATACATAGATAAATGCTGCTTGAAGGACTTTTCCCAGGCTAGGTAAACGCCTTGGATGGGGGCGTGGCATTTTTACTTTCACCCCTCAGCAATGACCCATATTGGTTGCTAAGGCCGGAAATGCTTAGCTACGTGAGTGCAACACACACTTGAGCTGGCTGCCCGTGCGTATGAGTAATTTGAATGAAATTACAAAGTCAGCGCGTTGCAGCGCAGCGCAGCGCAGCGCGTAGCCTCCAAAAAAAAGTCTAACACGCAAAGTAAATAAGCATTGGCAAAAAACAATCGAATACAGTAGTCAGTTGTTTCATACATGTATACACATACATACATATGTTTGTCTGTTCCGATTTGAAACTAGTTTTGCTGCACATGTGCTTTAGAAGCGACATGCAGTAAACAATGAAAAACCCATTTAAAAAACCCGCTAAAAAAAACTTTGTCAGCAACACAGCTGAATGTCAGCATCATGGCTTGGCAACATTTGATGCCGCAACATTGCGTTGTGCTTATCCAAATAGAATGCAAGGCACGGCTTGTAATCGATAAAAATGATTTATAAGCAACATTACAAAAAATTTAGCTAACACCATTTAGTTAAACTGCGTGCAATATGTTTATTTGTATGTTTAATTGCATATCAACTCAACTGCAAAATATATAAACAATGTGTAAGCTGCTCTCAAACCAGCAAACAAAACAAGTTTATTGAAGCACATGGCGACGCGCCCAGAGAGCGTCATAGGCAGCGAGAGTGTGAGACGAAAAAGAGAGAGAGTGGAAGAATGAGCGCAAAGTATGAGCGCGCTGAACGCTGCCCTACAAACAAACACACGGCGCACAGTGAGTCACCTGCGGTAATTCAATATGCTTCGTATGAGAAAACGCCTATGATCTATAGTAAATAAAATTTATAAGAGCTCTTAGAACGGTTCCAATGAGCTAAGTTGCATTGAGACAAGAGTTGATTAGCTGTTTGCTACATTTTAAATTTTAACATAAGTTATCAGCACTCTCGCGTTCCACTGTGCGGCGACAATAAATAGCATAATTTACACAAGAGCGTCGACGTCGACGTCGACGCCGATGTTAACGCAGTCGTCGCCGTTGCCGTCACCGTCGACGTCGACATCAACCAAAGATCGTATTCGTATTCGTTGGCGTTCGGATATTTTGTTGCTGTTTATTTATTTTTTTTCTTTCCTGAGGTTTGTCGCTGCTGCTTTCTGAGACACATGCACGTTCGCTTCACGGTAGAAATTTTCGATCAGTTTAAGTTTTTCATTTGCAACGAACGCAAGCAAGTCGCTCCGAAGCGCGCGCCAAAAACAACGAAACAGAAAAGTGTCAGCAAACTCTTAATTTGTGGATACCAATCAAGCGAAAAACGCGCGCGCGCGATTTTAGAAATAAAGTAAAATAAAAACACAGGAAAATCACACACACACAATAAACCACATTACCGTAAAGCTGGACTACGTGCTAAATAAAATAAAACTAAATTTAAAAAAAAATTGAAATTGAATTAAATACGGGTTTAAATGTGCAGCGACAGCGACATATATTGTAAATTGTTTAAAACAATACAAAAAGTTAAATACCCCCAGCACACATTCCCATGTTTTATTAAATTGTTTAATTAGCTGGTTGCCTGTTAGTGTATGTGAGTGCATGTGGCTGTGTGTGAGTGCCAAAGAGAGTGTGGTTTTGAACAACCGTAATAATGTTGCAGTTGTTGCTGTTGCTGCTGTTGTTGTAACTGTCTGATATTTTGTCTGTGCTCATTTTGTGGTTAGTGTTTCGTTTGATTGGAAATGATCGCTGATGAAAAATCGAAATGCAGCTTGCCTCCATTTTAGCTTGCACTTACCGTTAGATCAAATGAGCAAAAAGAAGAAAAGAATTCAAATTTAAATTGAATTTACATTAATTGCTACACAATAATAATTGGGTTGTGTGAGTGTGACTCTGACTGTGTTTTAATTTTAATGTAAAAAATTTCAAATCATAATTTCTCAAATAATTGAATTTTGCAGAGTGCTCAAACTTGAAACCCCCAAAGAGCAGCAAGAAACGCATTAACACAAAACTAAAATAAATTAAAAATAAAAATAAAAAATAAATAAAATTTAATTTATATTAGACGCGTGCGTGTTTGTGCATACATTATAATCGTTTTTTAATGTTTTAACGCGAGTGGCATACAAAAGTGAAATGAATACCAGTTAGAAATGTGACTAAAACCAATTAACGAAAAAGTAAAGAAAAGAAAAGAAAAGAAAGAATTAAAAAGGAAAACGCAAAGGAATCGTACGTAAAGGAAACCAACTACAGCTCAAGGCGAACAGCAACAGCGATCGAGCTAAAAATCAGGTGTGTGTCTGAGTGTGTGTCCGAGTGATGTAAGAAACATAAAACAGAGGCAAAAATAGGAAGCAAAATTGACAGTGTGCAATCTGTGCATAGAAATGGGCAAAGAAACGCCGCTTGCCAAGTCGAGAGGCAGGTTTGCATTGCCTGCCTCTCACACTCCCTCTCTTCATATCTTACACACAAACCCTCTCTCTCGCTGTCTCTCTCAGTGTCTCTCATTTAATATTTTGCACTCTCGCTGTGCTAGGCGTCAGGCAGCTCTTGGTTGTCTAAAATTCTGTTCATATTCGTTTTTCTTTTGTGGTGTCTCAACGGTTTTCCATATGTTCATTGCCCTTTCAGACTGTCGCTCTCTCTCTCTCTCTCTCTCCCTATCTAACACATAGAAAAGCAAAAGTCTATAACTGGAATTGTTATTGTCCTCTCATTTTTGGCATTTACTGCATTACATTCACTTTTATATGTATTCGCATTGGGCATTCTGCTAATCCAAACTAACCAACAAAATTATTGCCATTATTCTCGGCTTTTGCCGCGGGTCAAGGCATTTGGAACGCGGTTGTATGTCTTCGTTGTTGTTATTTCTTATGAGCGTGTAACTTATTATTTTTTTTTTCTTCTGTTTTGGCTTGTTATTTATTACAACTTGAGGCCAAAGCGCAGCACAAAACAGCTGACCAAAAACATAAAAAAAAAAAACCAAAGCAAACCAAACTTAGCCAACAGCAATTTATTCGAAGAAAAAAATGAAGACCTACGCCTAATTTAAGGTCATCAGCACAATAAAATAAAACAACCCCAGTAACATAAGCGAAATAAAAACAATAAAAAAGTTCAGCACGTAAGTTTCACTGTCTTCTGCTGGTCGCTTCTGAATTTGTCTAAAGGCCCTGTGATGCCATTTTTGTAGAGAAACAAATGGCAACGGTATTTCAAAGTAATGAACTAACACACACACACACACACACATACGCAAGTGTAATTGTATACATGAGTATACATATGTATATGTCTGCTAGCATATAAATAAGCATTTACTTTTCATTGTATTAAATACCGTTGCTTTCTGATTTTGTTTTGCGGTCTGTGCTAGTTAGAGTAGGAAAAAATCTGTTATGCTTCAGAGGGCTAAACGTAAATTGCAATTGGACTTCTAATTTTTGTTGTGGTTGTTGTTGTTGTTGGCTGTTGGCTGTCTACAATTTTGCGATTTTGTAGACTAGCTGGCGACTGATGCTGTCTGGGTCCCTTTCACTCTCTCTCTCTCTCTCGCTCTCTCTGGCTCCGCAGCTCTCTTTGCGTTGGTCGATTTTAGATCGTCGCTGTAAGAACCGTTACGTTAATACTTTAATGCAGACTCAATCGATCAATTAGATAGTCTTATGGGTTTTTAAATCATTTAAATATTCTAAAGAAAATAAATTTTAATTTTATTCTAATTAATATTGTACTCAAGGGAACTCGCTATCTAGCTGTCAATTTTTTGTTAGTTGATAAGATTTGTTTTTAATATGTTTAATCATGAGACATACATATAGATATTATATATTAAATATATATATATATATATATATATATATATATATATATATTGTATACAATTTAAACCCAATTTTCATTCTCGGACTGTTGATATATTTATCGCCGCGAACTCCAAAGTCTACCGATCCCATGCAGGCAGATAATAAAAAATAAAAAAGTTAAAAAAAAACTATTTATTTCTGTCTAGATAAATTTAGTGCCAGGCTAGACAGGCGGAAGCATATTACATTTATTTTTTCCTTTCCTTTTCATAATAATAAATCGACGCACATGGGCGGCGTGTGGGCGTGTCTAGATATGCAAATTAATTACAAGCTCGCAAGCAACTGTAAATGAAAAAAATTAAATGCGCTTCATAATTGCGAAATCCAACGCGGAAGAGGACAAAAAAAAATAAGATGCGTCGCGTAGATACTTTTGCATCTTTTTTATATATTTTTTATTTATTTAATTTTTATTGATTTTGAGTGACAATCGAGTCGCTTAAATTGTATTCCATGCTACGTATAAAGCTTGTTTTACATAAGGAAGCAACAGCAACAGCCCAATATGGAATGGAGACTGAACGTTATCTACATTCCTCTGTCTGTCTTTGTTGTAGCTATAAAGTCTTGTTTTTTGAATGCAGCCCAAAAGCTGTATATTATATATATATATATATACATACATATGTATATCTATAATAGCTAGCAGAAAAAAGGCTTGTCCTGGGCACAGAGAATTTAATATATATATATATATATTTTTTTTTTTTTCATATTTGTTCACTTAATTTATTTATACGTTTTATTTTCTTATATTTTTAATACAGACAAAGACGCTTATTGTAATGTTTTTATTTTTGATTTTGAGTTATTTGTGTGCTTAACATGGCGTGAAAAAAATGCCATAATTACACAAATAAATACATGAGTTCAGACAGATGCCAAAAATACAGAAAAAACTGTCGATTGTCTCTCTGACAAAAGCACTTCATATGCTCCTCAAGTGGCCGAAGTATCTTACGGCTTTTGTATCTGCACAGAGAGCTCTTTAACCCGTGTGTCTGTGTGTGTGTGTGTGTGTGTGTGTGGGTGTGGGTGTGGGTGTGTCTGAGAGCTTGATTGACGGTGTCGATGATTTAATAAGCGCTTTCTTATTATAAAGGTGACAAACAGCTGTTAGTGGCAAGCTATCTAACTTATAGAACAGGTATATGGCCATAGCCAAAGTACAGTAAAAGGTGGCAAAATTATGGCCTGTTCAGAAATCATAGCATATATTTGCCATAAATATTAGAAATATTACGTTTACGCCTAAATATATTATATACTTCCATTCCATACGAATTGATATTTGTTTTTGCCTTTAAAATTTGTCCGATAATTGAAATGCGCATTACAAAATCCACAACGAAATTACGAAATCGTGAATTTTGTCGAATCGTATATTATATATATACATATATATATATATATATATATATATATATATATATATATATATATATATATATAGCTTTTAAAGCGCTTAAGCTCTCTATTAAAATGTTTATTTTTGAACATTTTACAGAAAGTTAATGTTGCATAGAAAGTGGGAAAAACTAATTAAAATAAATCCTATAGCCGACTCGATGTGGTTTATAGGAAGTATTTCCGATTTGCATATTAATTTTGAGTGCCTAAAGCCAAACGCTGTGGGCCGCATAAGTGTTAAGCGTTCTATTTGGTTCCGTCTTGTGGCTCGTTGTTGTTGTTGCTGTTGTCACTTGTAAGCAAAATAGTTGATTGTTTTGCGGAACAGAAACTTGACGATTGATTGAGTTTGATTAAGCAAGCACACATATACGTCTACAAGTCGAGCTACAGATACATAGGTTATGAAAGTAACAAAATGTTCGAACTGGTTTGATTTATTTTTTGTTTTTTATTTTTATTTATTTTTTTTTTATGATTTTTGCAAACAAAAGGCGTTTGCTTCCGCCTTAGTAAAGAGTTTTAGTTTTTTTTTTGTTTTTGGCTTTTGTTTAATGCTTACAAAATCGAAACGCAGTTGATTGAACGCTTGCAAATAGAATTAATTATTATTGACAACAATGGCAATTAGCTGCGAGTCAAAGCTACAGATACACAGATATAGGTATAGATACAGATACATTGACAGCTACAAATAGTGACCCGATCGGCATTCTTGCGGCCTGCTCAGGTTCACACACAAAATCGGCTCAAGTGTCACGGTTGCGGATTATGTCATTTTAACGCCACAACAAACAGCCACAAACTATGCCCCCCCCCCCCCCCCCTTTCCACTGCTCCTCCCCCTCGCCCCTTGGCCCCTCGCTCAGTTCCTGTTAACGCTCGTCATCGTCGCTCGTCAGCTTTGCTGGCTGTCATGTGCTTTGAATTTGATTCTAATGCGGATTTGTTTTGCAGTTTTGTGTCTGCTGGTGCTAGAATATATAATAACATTCATTCGACTTCTGAGTACTGTAAATGTATCGTATATCAATATATTCTATAATAACAGCAATTTGTAAACATAAATAAATTCTGTAGTTTATCAATTCGAGTTTATTTCGTGTAACTCGAAGCTCAAGTGTTTTAATTTTAGTTAAGCAAAATAAAATGGAAAATAGCAGTGGATCGATTCATTTCTTTATTCTAAGAATAGAAAGTTGTCTTATGCAATAGGTACACCTTGAACTGTTTTGCAAGCGACATGATTTACGTTTTCTTACCCTAATCCAATAATAAATAGTTAACTTGTTATATTACTACCGGGCATATTATGTTATGGCTATTAGCCGCACCTCCACTCGATAGGCCCAACCCAGCAGCTGTTGTGGGAAACTATTCCGTTTATAATTGCGCCGACATTCTAATGAAAACAGGCGACAAAAAAGACTTTGAAAGTGAATTCCTTAACTTGAATGAGGAACAATATACATATATATATATATATATATTTCATGTGTTAGAGACATTTGAATCTCAGTTCAATGACTCGAAAGCGATTAGCTTTTGCAGTTATGTCATTTGTTATCAACATCTAAACATCTATATCAATTGATCGAAATAAGCTGAAAAATGCACGCAAATTCCTTAAGAGTTTATTTCGTTGTCTGTCGGTGTGAATATTTGACAACTTGTGTCTCATATGGCAAAATTATGAATATAAGTCTCTTATTAGTGAATTGTTTGTGCAACCGGTTTTCGCATTACTTTGGCAAACAAACGGGGGAACAGGCCCGCATTACCAGCTGCTTACGGAGATATATATAAATATGTATATATATATATAATATATATTTATATAAATTATTTGAAGAGAGATTGGCGAGACAAGCAAATACAAGTGCATAACATAACCCTAAATAAAATAGCATTTTGGGCTGGTTTCTTACAAAAGTAATTACTTTTGTGCCTAATCACTTAATGCTGGTAATTAGCGCATTTTCTACGAAATAATTAATAGCAAAGGTTAACTGTAATTCTCAACTTGTTCTAGTAACTAGTGCAAATTTAGCAAATTTAGCAAATTTATTATGCAAAATTTTAAAAAAATTTGGATACTTTTTGAAACTTGAGAATCTTTATAAAGCGCCGAATTATCACTTCAAATTCAGCTATAGTATTGACTATAAATATATTAGCTAAGTAGACTATAAATCTTAAGATTTTATTTGCATTTTCCTTTTCTGTTTCCACTAAATCAAAAATGAAAATATAATGTATTTTTACTATTTTTAGGCATATTATATATGATACCATCTGTTGCAAAGGTACAAAGTCTATATATTTGCATCTTTTCTTAAGATCATTCTTAAACATATATTTGATATATATATATATATATATATATATATATATATATATATATATATATATACTCAACAGCAAAGATTTCGAAATTGTTTATTAATCCTTATGTCGAAGCAACCTTTTACACCTTTTCACCCGCTAGCTACTGCTAATTACTCTGAAATAAAAACGAAATAAAAATATCTCAGACACAATATATATTTGTATATTTGTATATATATATGTATATGTTTTTTTTGGGCACGCGATGTTTATACTAGCTGTCGCCTAGGCCCAGATACATTAATATCTATCAGTTGTGTGCGCTAAAAATCTCTGTGACGTATGTGTTGGTGATTTTGTTTATGATTTGTTGTCATACGCTCTGGTCTGCTTAATTGTGGGGTGTTTCTATACTATATATGCAATGTGTACCAGAAAGCTTCAATGTGTATCTATAAACTATTTACAGGGTGTCCGCTAGTCGAGCATTAGAGCTTAATCGTGAATTCTTTATTTTGCGTTTCATTTCATTTGGCCGCAAAATGTGCGTCGCACGCTACTGCCCCGCCGTCCACGCCTTAGACAGGTGTCTGCGTTTGTATCTTTGAGATACATTTGCTATATGTATTATATACAATTGTTATTTGTATTCTTTCGAGCATTTGCAAAAGCGAAAGTGCATTCCCAAGCACCAGTAAAAGTATACGAATGTATATATATATATATATATATATAGCTGATTCTGGCAAAGTCAAATTCTCTTATCAGCTAACTCTAGCTGCCAGACTAGTGGTCAATAACGGTGTAGTTCAGCTGTTCGATTTTGGGTAATTCCCATTGGCTACGTGTACTTAGAACTTTGTTTTATTTATTGATGTTCGAAAGTCTTGTTTGCGTTCTCAGGTTTCCCACTCTGATGTTTTTAATCGCTGTTTATTCAGTCTGCCGCACATCTGTAAAATACATTTGTGTAACTCGATGCCGCCGCCGCCTCTATGGAGTTTAGACGATGACGCATTCTACGAATCTAAGCTGGATTTATCATTGCTTAATAGAGTGTTTTATGCTTAAGTTTCTTAAAAAGGCGGAATATCGATCGATGTGCTCCTTGATCGCTTCAAGAGAATCACGATTTGATGTTTTAGTTTCTTATGCTCATGATCCTATAATTATCCTTAGTATATATACTAAATATGAGTGTTTTCTGCCTTAAAGGCTAGCTATAATCAGCCAAAATCAAGACTTTTAGACCTTGTCATAAACCTTGTTGGAATTCTGCCAGTCGGCAACTGGATTTGTTTTATCTGTCAGGCGCATAACCCCGTAGTCTAACGCCTTGAATCTTCCGCCTTCAGTCTCATCGTGCATCGTTCATCGTTCATCGTTCATCGTTCATCGCACTGCGGTCTTCTGTCTGTCAACGCATTTTACGGTCACTTTGTTTGCTGCATTGCCATTTGAGTGTGGAGAGCAGAAATGCGAAATCGTAATCATATTGTAAAAGATGATGCATTCTCGATCATGCGTTGTCCAAATATATGTATATATAAACGTATTCTATATAAAACTGAACCCCAGCTGGCCTTATCGCAGGCGACTCTTATCACGTGCTGTAGTTTTCCACTTGTTTTTCCTTGCTGTGGAAAATTTTGTTTGTCACAGATTATGGTACATGCAACACGAGTTTTGTAGATTAGACCGGGCGTGGGAGCGGCTGCAAAGCGGGCAGAAAGGGGTGCAGAGTCTGTCGACAAGTTAATTATTTTTTTTGTTTTTTTTTTCGGTTGGCTGGCCGTGACATTGACACAGTAAGATTTCGTTGATCGAAATTGATTTCTATTCATTTATGCGCATTGCACAATTGATGCGTTGACTCCTCATCGGCCGATATAGTAAATATATATGTTTATTATAAAAGAAATCAGGCGCAAAGCGAATGTCTCACCTTCATGGCCCGATGCAATTTGACAAAAAATGCCCTAGACCCAGACCCAGACCCAGACCCACAGCCACAGCCAGACCCACAGCCAGAGCCAGACAGAAACCCATTGAGAGATATGAGACGTGCTCGTAGCTCCCCTGGTTTCTCAAGCGTGAACTTCACTTCAGCTTAGTTCACTTCACTTCACTTCTCTCAGTCTCTCGGCAATGTAAGCGCCTTGAGACTGACCGGTTGTGGTCAGTTTCAGTTGCGCACTGAACGCACACAAGGTTAAATTCGTATATTTATACGTGTATATACATGAGGGTTATGCGGGTCTTTATTCAAATTGCTCATTTCCTATAGAGGAATCTGTTTGGCGAGAAATGGCTAAATAGAAGAAGTGGACACTTCAGTAGCGCTTACAACTCTAAAGCTACTCGAAGAATTCGCAAACACAAAACACTCTAAATTTGTATAGCTCTATAAATGCATAGCTAATGTATTGTCGTAACACACTTGAGTGTGTGCAATATTAATTCTATATAATCTTTGCTTAAGCACTGTTATCAAACAAACGTTTAAGTAACTGATCATTCAATATTACCTTACCTAACTACAGCACTTACCGTTTATCTTTTACCACCTGTCTGTCTTACAACACCAAAAAAGTTATTTATAGAGGTTTTCATTTAGTAGTTGCTGGTATTAGAGAGAAGTTGGCATTTAAGTAAAAAATACAAGATTTTTAATCAGTGTTTTCTGTTAGGGAATCTCTTAAAGTCTTCGAGTTAGGCTAAAAAAAAAAAACAAGTTGCAAAATTCAATATTTATCGATATTTGAGTGAAAAAGGAAGGAAAAGAAATGCGTAGAAGAAAACTTGTTTTGCATAGCTTAACCTACTTATCAAGTATATATATATATATACTGAAAGGGTTCAAGGTATAAATAGATTTCTCAGCTCTGTTATGATTGACCTACTTATTGCGGCGGCAGCAGCAGCAGCAGCAGCAGCAGCAGCACAAACTGCCCATCATTCAGAGTAAACTAGAAGCAATTATAGCCCTGTTGTGATCTACTATTAAATGTGAATTGATGTGAGAATCGTAAACATAGACAGACACAGGCACGCACACAGCCAGATACTCACTCACACCTTTGCCCAAGTCAACCAGGCGTTAAACTATAGCAGAGCAGACAGTTTACGGTTTACAGGCCCCAGTTGTAGTAGATGAATGCAATTAGAGAGCTTGATAATTGCATTCAAGCTGCGCCCATAGTCGCATAGTTATTCCATATATTCCATTGTTCTAGCGATAGCTACCTACACCTGTAACGGGGCACTTTCGATTTCACTGAGGCGTGGCACATGGTCCGCCCATTAACTTGTCCAAATCGGCGTCGTCATCGCGTCGCCTTCTCATTAATGTCGATTATAAATATAATTTTTTGTATTATTTGGTTTCGTTCTGTGTATGCTGTGCTGTGTTGTTGTCGTAGGTTGGCCTATTGTTCTGATGTCATAAATTTGTCAGCTAATTTGCATTATTAGCAGTTGCTTTTCCACTTAGTGCCTTGGGTATGTGTATTTTGTAGAGCAGATGATTTGATATTGCGGCCACAACTGAAGAGCCCAATCTGCTTCTGTTTGCCTTGATTTTGATGGCTTTGTGCTTCTATTGAGGAATTATGCTAAACCAAATATTTTTGAAGTGCCTCAACAGCTTCGTGAAACTTGAATTTAAAATGTTAATTCGAGTTTGGCGGTTAATATATTCACAGCTGATCGATGAGCACAGATATTGGTAGTGGAATGATCAGCTCAGCTTATTACATTCTGAATGGAATATTTAGTGTTTAATCTCAGATGTTCTCAAATCTCTGGACATATTTATCTATTTTGGAAAACTTTGCAATATAATCGAGTCATTAGCATAAGTTGTATATTAGCATATATTTATAGATATATATATATATATAGAAAAGTCTTATTGCAGCTGATCAACTGAATCGTTATAGCCGATTGCTGTGGCTTTTCTTTAGCACTTTTACAACTCATTCTCGTAGCAAACACGCCCTATTCATAACATGCGATGTTGCCGCTGGCTGCCCTAACTCGATAATTGTCGTGCATTGCATGTGCTTAGATATATTTATATTCATATATATCTATATATATATATATATATATATATATATATATATAAATATATATACATACTCAAGCAGCGATAGCATCGTTGAGTTGTCGCTGACGTTGCAGGCGGCCGACAATAGCCTGCTAATTACCGCGCTAATGCCGGTTCAATGGAGTTCATTGAAAGTAAAAGTTTAACTAGCAATAGAGAGAGAGAGACAGACAGACAGAGAGAGAATTGTGTGTGTGGGAAACAGAGTTAGACTGATGGAGCGATAGAATAGAGTAGTTTGGCCAGCTGCCACGCCTCGTTGGCATTTAATGCTTATTGGCACAATCGATTAATGAACGTAATATTTGCAGTGCTTAACGGTTAACTGAGTTGAAGGATCGGTTAGCAACAAGATGAGCGTGATCGATAACGGTAAATATCGCCTGCGCAAAGATTGGGCCAGCGCCTCCATACCATCATTGGTCAACATCGATGAGCACGTGGATGTCGGCGATGGCGGTGGAGGTGAGGCAGCTGATAATACCATGAATATAACAGCTCCGTTGCCACCACAAAAACCACCACGTCGCAGCTCCTTGGCTTTGGGCCTTTTCTCCAGCAAGTCGGACAAGAGTCAAAAGCGACGCAGCTCCATAGCCGTCTCGTTTCTGCGACGTGATAGCAATAAGGTAAGAGCAAAGGCTAACGCTAACACTAACACTCTACGGCTTGGTTCATAACTAAACTTGTCTTACAGAACTCTACCAAAGACTCCTATGAATCGGCTGTGCGCAGCGAGAAATCTGATGGCTCTGCCACGCCCACCAACAGTCCCGAGATCGTTTATAGCTCGGAGGAGAATATACGTGCCAGCTCACCAAACGAGCCTGGTAAATTGACCTATTTTGAGGATGGAACACAATCACGTGCCATTGTACAGGGCATGAATCAATATGATACGCCCAATGATCGACAACGCCGACGTCGCAGCTCGCTGCAGACGAAACTAGATCGGCACAGACGCAAAAAGATGGACTTCATGAATCAACGGAGCTTGGACTCCAATATGACATACAGTGAATCGCAAAGCGATCTGACCAATGATAGTATGGCGGCCAACAGGACCAATGCCAGCGATATGACCGGCTATCGGAATGATGATAATGATGATGAGGACGACATTGTCGATCCCAATCATGTTGAGTATTTTCCGCGCGAGAAACGACACTCCTGGTGGAACATATTTGTGCCCGATAACTTCAAGAACAGGTTCGCTATATAATTATGCATATATCATAACTCCATCATCTGATTGCTCTCTAACCAAAAATGTATGTTTAACAAACGCCTTGCAAGTGACTAAAATGCATTGTTCAGTTAGTGCCCTAAAAAGATTCCCGTCTCCCGACTTCCAAGTGACTAATCTAAGCGTATACCCTGTAATTAATAGCTCTGCGACAGGTATTTATTTGCTCGACTCTCGCTCAGCAAACCAAATGTCGCAACTCAATTTTCGATTTTCGATTAACTATCGAGTTTTCACAACAACCATTCATTCTGTACATGTGAGTATTAATGTATGTATATACTCATTTATGACAACAAATTTGAGAGAGCAAATGCTTTTTAATTAACGCTCTACTGTGCGATTCTCATGAATTCACGTAAGTCTTCAAAGCATTGATGGTGCAATTAAAAGTCTTGAAGAAGTTCCTTTTGACACTCTATGTTTTATGGTATACAAAATTTATTTACCGCTTTTCTATGCGATTCTCATGGAAGCAAACAAGCCCTTTAGGCTCGTATGCTATAATTGATAGCCATATTGAATTGCTTTTCACAATCCTATGTTCATTATTTACTTTGGTGCTTTTTCTACATCTGAATGTATATGTTATACATCTATTTATTCACACTATGAGCTTCCACTTGTTGATGAGTTTTATTGTTGCGTCACTTTTATTGCGAATTCTTGAGTGTCAAACACCTTGGGTTTCGCTTTGTAAGCCGTTGTCTTTCAGGGTTAGTTAACGCATTAGAAATAATAATTGTACAGAAATGTTTCGTTTGATTGAAAAAGAGATGAGAAGTCATTAGTGTAGCGCTCCCATTGACTGGCCATGACCTAGCCAAAAGCTATGAACTCCGATAACCCACCTAAGCTACAAAAACTGAACCGAGCTGAACCCATAAATTAGGTATTGTTTTGTTTTTTTTTTAACGTTTTTTTTTCCTAATCTTTGAAAGCTCATTATGATAATTATTTGTTGGGGGGAAAAGCCTTGCCCGCAGGCATATCCATTAGCTATCCATACACATTATTAAAAGAGGCATGTTATCTCTTATCTGTTATTTTTAATTATGTATTTCTGCTCTGCTTTATATAAATATTTTTAATTTTCATGGGAATTTTTTGTTTGGTTTTAAATGCGATTTTTGCGCTTCCTTGAAATCAGTTTGGTTTTTGTTTGCTTATTTTGAATGCATTTATTTTTATGCACATTTCATTTTCTTGAGTCGTTTTCATTGCTTATCGTTACTCTTTTGATGCCCTTGCAGGGAGTGCTATATACATTTCTTTTAGAAGCAGATACCTCTGGTAAAGTATAAGTTTTGAGTATTAAATGCTGGTGGATATAGCAAAGAATCGCAAAACTCATGCTCTCTTCTGGTAATAATGTAGGTATAAGTCAGCTTAGTTAGCAATAAATGAATGCAAATGAATTCTACATCAAAATTGTAGCCACATTGAAGTACTGTAGTTTCTGGTTTTTCCTTATCTCTCTGAACTATATCTATACAAAATTTGAGAGCTTAAAGATTAATCTCTATAATCTCTAAAGTGTGTTTAATTTTCGACGTGTCTTAATTTTCAGCTTTTGTTTTTCTGATTGGGCGATATATATATATATATATATATATATATATATATATATATATATATATATATAAATATATATATACATATTGTATTCGATTTTTAATTACTGCACAACCGTTGATTATGTCTTATTGTGATTTTATTCATCGGAGCCAGCAGCGTCAGCCTCGAAACGGGAATTGTCATCAATTTTTCTTGAACCTGGAAATTTGAGCGGTATTGTTGTTGTTCTTGTTCTCTTTTGTACTAATTGAGGCAACCATCAAAAGGAAAGCACTGCCAATTGCGATTGCAATTTTCTAAGATAATAAAGCTGTACAACGAACTCACCCACACACACTACCTGTCTCTTTCTCTCTCTCTCTGTGCTTCTGTCTCTTGCTGTATGAAGGTCAATTTTTGTAATTTTGCCATGCAAATTAGAGACTGTTGTCTGGCTCATGGAGCATATAGTATTCACATATACATATATCTTAATCAATCGCAAGTGCGGCAATTCCCTTTTAATGTGCTCCCCGACTATAGAACCTGAGGCAGCAATCAACTGCGAAGCGAACAATTCAATGAAACTTGTAAAAAGAATTAATAAAGCTAACCAATTGGCGAATGAAATGTAAACAGTTGGCCATTTCAATATGATATAACTGACCGACTTTTGCCGTAGTTCGTATCTAGCTGCGAGGCAGCACGTTTAATGGCACGCGATTGTTAAAACGGGAGTTCGATAAATGATTTTCAATTAAAATACTCATAGATATAGTAAAGCGATAGTGCAACTTGTGTTGATATATCTTCTTTTTTTTTTAATTAATTAAAGTTAAGCCGTAAACTGAAAGCAATTAAACGTGATTGAAGGAAGAGGTAAAAAAAGTTGATATATTATATATATATATATATACTGTATTATATATATATATATTTTATAGACTCAGTAAGAAGTTGTTTTATAACATTTACAGGGTATCATTTTGCTGACTACTACTTTAACTACTTTAAAAATGCCTGCTACACACACTTACTCTATTCCAGTTTATACTCTACCAATCGATCTTAAATATTAAGTCTTGAGATTATAATATATACTATGCACAAAACCTATGTACCCCTTTGACACACAATCAAAGCCTACAGGGTATATCCACGAGCATAACCAACTAGTTCATTAAAAGAATACTGTATTGAATGCCCCGACAAATTGTGTGCCCCATTGACGCTTCGATTACGCTACACACACACACACACACACACACACACCCATGGAGAATTTACAAGTACAATTGCCATACAAACTCTCTCCCTTCGCTCTCGCCCCGCTTCCACTTGAAGTTCTTAATTAAACGTTGGCCACACTGTCAAACAGCCTCCAGAGCGTAATCTCACGTGCCTAAATATTTGCACAGTTTGACGGGCTGGCTCAACGACTATAGCCTTTGGGGGCCTCTCTTGTCGTCAACAGTTCGGATGTCCGTATGCGTACACATTTGTACATAGATTTGTCTATGCGCATTCCCATTCTCCAATAAGAATGTTTCCACATACGTATGTAAATAAATTGAGTGAGGTCTGAGCACACTCTTGTCGGCTAATGTCCATTGCAGTAGTTAGTTAAATACAGCAACTATTTTGGCAAATATTTAGCAAACGTAAATACCAGACGCGTAGTCAGCCACTTGGCTGGCAACTGGCAACGAGTCTAACTGCGGCATCAAGGTGACGCCCAAACACTTGAGTACACTGTACAACAAGGCAATGCAATATGTGTGTTTGCCTCTATGAAGGATTGCAAACGCAGCTGCAATTCGCAAATGTCAATTGCAAGTGGCTGCCGTTTAGATCATTTAATATTGTTCAAGCAAACATATATGTGGCAATCAACTTAACCTAAGCCTAAAAGCCCAGTTAGAGGTTGTGAATGTGAACTGCATGTGTTTGCAATTTGATTATTTGTAATATTGTTAATTAAGCAACAGTTGAGTTAAGATGAGGTACATATGAATGGCAATTGGCTTCAATTAATCAGTATAATATATTAAATGCTGCAAATTAAAATTAAACTTAACTAAAAATTAAACTCAAAAGCATGGAAATAGGAGACAATATTTGCATCGGCTTTTATTTAGCTCGAATCCACTCAAAGAGAAAATATACTGGAATGAAATGTGATAATCAAAATTAAATATTAGGCATTATTATATAACATATATATTATATATATATAAGACGGGAATGAAATGTGATAATAAAAATTAAATATTGGGCATTAACTAAGATAAAGGTTTAAATTTGCAGGTCTTTAGGATTTTTCATACGTTTTCTGGGGGTGAGAGTGGAGGAATTATAAAAACAATATATAAAAAAGAAAAAAAAATATATATATAATAATAAATTAATTTAATATCTCTTGTTCATAGAGTATACAAACTAAATTAATTTATCAGTTATTATTCATAATAGGATAATAATATAAAAGAAATTAGCTTGCACTGAACACATTTCAAATGAAATATAAATCTGAAGTGCATTCCGCAAGACTTTTGTAATATGCTTGGACAATAATTGTAACTGCTGAAACTATTTCGCAATGAAGTACCTGATTGGTTGTACAAAGCGCTTAATTATCTGGCTACAAACCAATTCGTATGTTTTACAATTGTTTAATCGAAAGGTGAAAGATATTCGCTTTGCAATCGCCCTCGCACCGTGCGATGTAGCTTTATCACATATATGATTCATTTTCCATTTAGGGAGCACTTTAGGTGGCTTCTATCAGAACAATGTGCAGTATTTCTAGCTGTCAGCGTGCACTTGAGAATGTCCAAATAATAAATATATATATTGTATATACGTATATATAGACATCGAGTATGATATATGTGCATATGTATATATACATATATATATATATATATATATGCATGTATAGGTACATTTTTGCGTAACTGAATACTTATCGAAGAAGCAAAAATACAAACCTAAAGTGGCATTGGGCTTAGATAATGCGCAAACTTTTAGGCATACGATTTTGCTGTTGCTTACAAATTATATATATATATATATATATATATATATATATATATATATATATATAAATATATCTGTAAAAGCTTCTAATCATGCGATTTATGGTTCCATAATAAATGCTTGTGCCCGCCTTCGATTGGCTTCAATTGCTTGAGCTTTTATATACAACATTTGGCTAAATTGGGGCGCACGACTCACAGCTCTTTATGGTCAGCTATTTGGGCTATATTTCATATTTGCTGACAATCACCAATAGCATTTCAGACTTGAATATATGTAGTCCCACTTTATTATATATATATTGATATTTGCATAGTTTCCATAGGCAGCTTAACGAGTTTTGCTATAAATGTTAATCATCAATCATTGCTTGAATCAATTTATTTTTAATGTGATGAATTTATAAGTAAAATATATATTACATCTGAGACAATCCATCAAATGACTTGTTTATATTAAAACCAGGACGCAAACACAATAAAAATATTTAGTTCATAATTTCTGTAAAGCCTCCTGTCCATTTGCCGCTTACGTGCGTGCGTGCACAAAGTCCAACATGACCTTTAACTCGATTGATATATGTATAAGTATAATTCACATAAATGATCTCGGGCAGCAAGGCCCAGCACATGAGCGCGCTCTCAGTTGTATACATATGTACATATATATTATGTGGGTGTATCCAGCAGTTATGATAACACATCATCCCAATCTCTCATCAAGAGTAACGAGCGAGCAAGCGAGCGAGCGACCGACCGACATTGCTCTCGTATACTGCCCCCACGATTAAACCGGGAGCATTTCAGTTGGAGACTGAACACGGGTAGCGACATTTGGAAACCGCAGTCCAAGTTGAGCCGACAACAAAAATTATGAAAATAATAACAAAAAAACAACGATAATTCGAAAGAAGCAAAAACAAAAGTCGAGAAATTGTTTTTTTATGCAAATGCAAAGTGCAAAACATTCAAACTGGATTCTGTGTAATACACGCGTGTGTGTGTGTGTGTGCGTGTGTGATAATATTAATAATTTCTATTTTATTTGCTGAGCAAATTGTTAAAATATTAATTGCATTAAGTGTGAGCTTTTCACATAAATCACAAATGCTCAGATCACATTTCTTTCTTCATTCAATACAAATTATACAGATTTCCGAATTAGCAGGTGCTGATAAGCTTTGCTTATCTTCAATTTAATTCTCTCAAAATTAAATACATAAATCATTTGTTTATATCTTGTTTGGCCATTAAAGGGGCTCGTCTGGCATACAACAAAAAAAAGTGCGAAATTTGTTGCCTGGCAACTAACGAAATGAATTTATCAAACTAGGCGCTAATCAGTCAAGTTGACAGCTTTCGCACCCTCGGCCCAACTCAGCTGTAAAGAGAAGAAGAAGCAAAAACTTAGTTATGCTAAATGTTTTACACAAAAGCCTTCAACTAATTTTTTATGTAAATTTAATTTGGGACCAAGCAAATACAAATTTGATTTAATATTTATACCATTGAATATGGGTAGAAAGAGGGTATGCCGGCTCAGTGAATATTCTTGATCAAACAGATCAAGCTATATATATATATATATATATATATAGAATCTGTATTTTGTACATTAAAATCGTTTTTCATGGATAATTCAAGAACTTGAAAAGTATAAGTTAACACACATATGATATAGCTTGCCTTATTAAATGCATTTTTCATTATAATAGTTATTCAGGGTATTTAACAGTCGTACATACCCAATCGCCTTCACTGTATCTCTCCCTCTCTCTTGTTACTTTTGGTTATTTTGTGCTTGAGCCGGTTTTTTTGGCGGCTTCACATAAACAAATTTCTCAAAAATTTCGCACAGCAAAAAATAAATATTACAGAAATCTTTTAATAAACAAATTCAATTATATATCAATATAAAAAGCTATAATTTTTCTTTTTAACACTTTTTGCGCATAATAACTAAGCAGCTGGCAGTTAAAAATATTTACTAAAGGCCTAAATTCCCATTGCGGAAAACAAAGGCAACGATAAAAGTAAAGCAAGTAAGAACGTTAGCATGGGGAGTAACTGACTGCAAAATGCTCGTTCTTCGCTAAATTTAAATCTAAATCGAAGCTTTCAATCGAATCATATATATATATATATATTTCATACAAGGAAATGTATAATGACAGCCTCCAGTGTATCCCAATTCTAAGACGGTGGAACACTTACTTCCATTTTCAGCTCACTATTCAAATCTATATTTCAAATTTTACTTCACTATCATAAAGCAAATACCTATTAAGCAAATCCAAATATACTCTATTAAATTCGTAGTATCAAAAAAGAAAAAAGGAAAAGATAACGGTAGCGTATTTGCTTTCTTTGCAAACAAAAAAAAAAAACAAAAAACAAAAATAAAATAAAACAACAAGAAACAATAAAAGAAAACAAAAATGTTGAAACTTTAGCCTTAACCTAAATTTTTTTGTTATTCTTATTGGTGTTGTTGTTGTCAGGAGATTACTTTCAAGTGCAAGTTGATTTATGATAAATTTAAAGAGAAAACCTAAAGAGAGACAGAGAGAGAGAGAGAGAGAGAAATCAAGACTTGACCTTGTAAGGCTTTTGCGCAAATGTGAGAGGCATAATTGGGTATGCGGAAACATCATTAATAAAATGTGAATATCTATGATGTAATACGAGCTGGGTATTCTATTAAAAACGTAGCATCTATAAAGGGGCTGCCAGAACTCATCATTAGCTGTTTGTTGTCCCTAATTCTCTCTAAGCAATTTAGCTACATTTTTTTTTTCGAAAGGTGACACTCTGAGTCGCACATTTAATTAACCCTTTCGACTAATAATAATACAGGTTGGCAACAACAATGGCGCCTCTCTAAAAACAACAAACAGATAAGACTGCGGCATTTAGAAAATTTCTAATTATAAAAAAAAAATTAAACAAAAAAATTAAAAAGGGGAAAAAGAGGAAAGAAATATGAGACATGAGAAATTTACAAACTTTTTACCGTAATCAAAAATATAAAACATAGTGAAGCCGAACTTCATATACACTCATAGAAGGGATTATACATGAAAGCTAGCATTCAAACTATAACTAAATATATATACTTAGAAATATAGTAAAAATAAATAATAAATAATAATAATGTGGATTTTCATTGGAATGGAATGCCGGCATGCAAATGATCTTAACAGATGAACTATCTGGTTTTTATTACGCTAGACTATCTGTATAAAACATAGTATTTTTTCTATCAATGATGATTAAGTGTTGACTTAAGTAAATTTAAATTAAATCTAGTCTTAGTTCAGATTGACAAATGCTGATTTTACAGCCTATTTCAAAATGCTTCTTAATTTACTTAAGTCCTTTCTTGATATACTCGCTCTACATTATCCTTCATGGTAGATCATCCAACAAAATAAAAACCGAATACAGTTCTGATAGCAGCTGTGCTAACTGCTAACTAACAGTTGTCTGTTAAGTCGTACTGCTAACGTCTTCAGCTGCTCAGTTCATCTGCAGTCGGTGGCTACCAGCGCTGACTCCTTCTGTTGACTTCCACTGCTGAGCTCTAAGCTGTTAATGCTTATGCTGACTGCTGACTGCTGACTGCTGCCTTCTGTTATCCTGATTGTTAACTACTGTCTTCAACTAGCAACTTTTTCTGTTGACTTTAGCTGCTAACTTCGTCTGCTGACTTCATCTGCTGGCTGCTGTATGCTGAAAGCTGTTTGCTCACTGCTGGTGCTATCAGTGTTTGCAATGTAGCACGTGCTTTGCTTTCGCTGGGAAAGCTGCTGCAGTTGTCAATTGATAAGAGGCGCTGGCGCTCAGCGTCTGTGGTTGTGATTGTGATTGTAAGGCTGGTTATTAATTGGTTATTCGCTCGTTTCGTGCACATTTGACAAGCTAATTAATTTCGTAATCAATATTGACGCATACAAAACACTGACAGCAAAATTGACTCATTAAAGTCACCAAAATGTCCCAGAATTTGTTGTACAATGTTTTGGTATTTTACGGCTCGTTTTTACAATTTATCTGTCGACATCTGCCTTAGCTGATGCTGCTGCTGCTGCTGCAGCTTCTAAGCTGGCTGACAGTGCGTATGATTGATGGCCAGAATAATATTTTATAATAAATATATTCCCAAAGTTTGACTGTAAACAAAACATGCAAGAATTTTCGTTTAAAATTGAATGGCAGCTTGAGAATAAATGTTTTTTTTTTTAGTTTTTTTTTAGTGTATTTGAAAAATGGTTAAGCAATATTGGCTTAGAATTATTTATTAAATTAAATTAAATGAGAAAATGCAACACGTAATGATTACAGCACAACAATACTGGTAAGACTAATGATTAAAATGAGCTTAGCTTAAGCTGTATATATACATAAATATCCATTAAGAAAGATTCAGCTGAGTCTGTGCATGTCTGCCTGGGCGAGTCTGCTGTTCTTGAGACACAAATAACTGCTTCCTCTTTGGCTTCTTTGTCAGATCTTATATGTATATATATGACACAAAGGCTTAATAAAGCATCGCCTCAGCTTCTTGAGCGCATGCCCTGAGACACGTACGCAGCATATTTGATCGAGCAGCGGACAAGCCTACTTGCCCTCTCTTTCCCACTGCAGAATCATGCGTTGCTTGTTCCATTAAAGGTCAGTTCTGCGTATCTGTCGCTCTCGCTCTCTCTCATTCTGTTGTTCTCTTCTCTGATTCATTTGTTGATTTTATTTCCTTTGCTGGAGAGTGTTAAATATCAATTGTATCCATAAAAAAAAAAAATACTTTCAAGACTTACTGTCATTTAGTCCAGATGTTAAATATATA
The DNA here is from genome assembly GCA_035045555.1 of Drosophila fulvimacula. Lineage (NCBI taxonomy): Eukaryota > Metazoa > Arthropoda > Insecta > Diptera > Drosophilidae > Drosophila > Drosophila fulvimacula. The sequence goes on along the minus strand of JAWNOX010000009.1, from coordinate 1,300,262 downwards.
TATATAATATTTATATATGGCTATATATTTTTGGAAACTGGGAAAAGTGCTCGCGCTAATTGATTATAAAATGTGTTAATCAATTGCAAATTTAAATTTATGACTACCCATATAAAGAAATAAAAAAAACAATTCATTTAGGTCTTGAAAATAAAATTTATTGACTTGTCTGGCTTTTATTCATGTTTCGACATACGCGTTTCTAGAGTTCTTCGTTGTTTTATTTTAAGCAATGTAGTATAGTATACGATTCGTTTCGATTGAATCGATTTGATATAACCAAAAAACATCTCAAACTATATTTTGATTACTTTCGTTTATAAGGTATTATTAAGATAAGCGTAGCTTTATCTTGCATTCCGAGTGGTTCAGTTTGATCAAATTATTGGAGGCGTATGATTTATTATTAAACGTGCTCTAATCGAATAATTCTGCTTAGCCTTGACCACTCGAATTTTACAATTTATGAATATGTGGAATATTTTAACTCAACTCAAGTTTAATTGGAAAAACCATTATTATTAAAAATAGATCTAGAAGGAATATATATATATATATATAATGGAATGAAAAGAGAAGAGTGTACAGTAAATATAGGACAGAAGAGAAAACAGATTAGAAAAGAGTGGACAAAATTATGAGATGAAATGAAATAAGAAATAAGAAAATGAAACATGAAAAGAAAGTGATGAGAATACATTAGAATATGAATAAATAGAAAAGAAAGGAATGGACAAAAGTAGAAGAAAGGGAGAAATGAAATAGGAATGACAGAAAAAAGTGAGAAGAGAAGAGAATAACTAAGTGAAAAGCGAAAGCAAGGAAATACTAATAAGAAATGGCAAAAAGCAGAACAGATTGTCACTCAAAATGAAGAAATTACCCCTAAAATATGTGAACTGAAAAATGCATACATGTATATCGTACCGAACTGAATAGTGCTGTTGCCATATAGATCCTACTCCAGAACGTGACAATTGTAGAGTAATAAAGCCGCAGTAGAGCGCGTGCTTTCATTATCGCCACGTGCTCCGCGATGCATAATGTGAGCAGCTATAAATATCAATATCAGACAATGATCGGGAGTAGTTAGGGTTAGTAGTTAGGGCGTTACGTGTGTATTTCGGAATTGGCGTTTGTTAAACAAAATACATTTTAAGCGAACAGATTTCTAGCGCATACTTAGTATATACATATAAAGAGTTGTGAATATATTTGAATATTTCAACAGCATTTTTATTTTCCCATTGTTTTACCTTCCGTTTCGTTTGTGTATTGATTTTGTTTATGATTTTCTCGTTTAATTTTTGGCACCATTTCGTTTGCTCCTTAATAAATTATAATAAACAAACGTGCCAGGTCACGTAGGGCTAGTCAAGATGTTTCCAGTTTGTCGCGCAGCGTTGACAATTTGGCGATACCCGTGCGCAGGTAAGTTCATCTAATTATTGCTAACACAAACTGCAACTCACTTATATCACTTATATCACTCTCACATTCGCACATTCGCACAGCTACAAGAGCATCGTGTACAAATAGCTAACACCTGTCTCATTTTAATGGCATGTTTAGCATGTTGCATGCTATATATATATATATATATATATCTGCATGCACGTATATAATTAGTGAAGGCATGCATATGCAAAACGATTTGCCCCATATATATCATTACTATATACCACATATATATCCTTTCTATTTAAATGACATTTTTTCCAGCTAAAATTGTGCTCATAACCAGATCGTAAAATTAATTTATAACAATTTACAGAATACATCAATAATAGAATCCAAGAAGCAATACTGAAAATCCGATTCGATTTATGATTATTTATAGTTTATGAAATAATCTCAATAGACCTTGTCTCCCACATCACCAAAATTTTGTGTTTATTATTTATAAGAGTCACGAAGTTTGTTAAGCCCCTCATAACAATACGATTAAAAGTATACAAAATAAATTTGTTGTTAAATAAACAATAGGAAACCTTTTGTTTTCTGGACAGATTAGCTAAGATTAGATTAAATATCAGGCAAATAGCTTGATAGGGTCCTCAACCAAGTGCGTCATATCAATCAAAACTGTCTCGCGTTTCTCTTCTTGTTTTGCATACAAATATATGTATACATATATAATGGTATATATATGTATGTTCAATATTTACAAATTTTTGGGACTGTTTTTTAAACAATTTTTATCAGTGCTTAGCTGAAGAGGCATTTGACTTATTTTCAGATAAATGTTATATGATGAGATGTGATTTAAAGTTTGTTTGCAGCAAGAAGAAGGAAATGTTGGAATTCGAAAGAGAATAATAATAATAAATTGCTATATATATTTAAAGATATGTACAATATTGCCTGATCACTGATCTATTAAATTCAAATAGCAGGAAATTGCATTTTACGCCTCTTATATATGAAAATATTTAAATCTAGCTATCTTCAGTAGAATTGAAACTCAATTATAGATAAGGAATACAGTTCGAAAGAAATATATAAGAATAAATGTGAAATGAATCGAAGACAAAAGTCATTTAGATACTCGACATTTCGGGCTCGGGGCCCTGAGTCTGAGTGTAGATTGGCAATAAAAAATAATACATAAATCTGAAACGTTGGAGTTTTTCTGAACACGGAATGAAACACTCTTGAACTTTCAGCAAATCAATGGCACGATGATAACTCGATTATCATTTTTATCATATCACATTATATGTATAGTATAATATATATATATATATTTATTATTTGTACATGGCTTAAACAAGAATAAAGCTGTCGGTTTGAAGTGTTGCTGACAGTTGCTGACATATGTCAGCTGTCCGCGGTAGCTGTTCGCCAGATCGATGGCTAAGTGGTTGGGGTGGTTCGCACTGCTCGTCGAATGGTGTCAGTGTGGCAACAACTGCATTCAACCTTCCTTGGCACTTGTCATTATCAAAGTCAAAACGCTTTTTTTTTTTTTTTTGTTGTGCACAGGTTAAAAATATCACAAGCAAACACTGATAAGATACAACTGAGAATATTCTCAAGGCATGAAACATATTCTAGACATATATAAGCCCATTTCTAAAGCAAACATGTTATGATATTATTTTCCAATTTCGAATAAAAAAAGTATATCCCGCTGTACATGTTGACTGTACTCACTCAAAAGTTTATTTAATACGAAATAATAAAGAACAAAATTAAAGGTATTTAACCATGTGATCGCATTGAAACAACTGTGCAAATGAAATTCCTAGCTCGCCTCTCAACTTTAGAATTAATAAGAATACGAAAAAAAAACTCGAAAGAAAACACAAACCAACAAAGCCTCAAGTAGCCCACAATTAGGTTGGTCTTTACGAATTTTTAAATGAACTAGATATAATAATTTTTTTGATATTATCTCTTATCTCTACGATGGTATCTCAAGCAGAGAAGGAGTTAAAACATTTTAAAAGAATCTTTAGAGTCAGAGGTAATATTAAAAAAAAATAACCTTTTTATTTACTTAAAATGATCTTTTTGGAATTTAAAAATACAATATTTCGGTATAAGGTTATTCGGATGACTTCAGACTCGAATATAATAAAGCTAAAAAAAAAAAAAAACTTGGGAAAAAGTTTACTCCAACACTAGGTTACTGAACGCTGTTGACCTGTGTAATTTATATCGCAAGTTACAAATCAAACACAGTTCTATATATTTATATATACGCATGTGTGTGGAGATACAGTTAAACTGTATGGGCGCAGTTTATTTGATTTGTGAAATATTTCAGCTGCGCAATTTAATTAAAAACTGAAACATGCAAAATAGCAGAAATTGCGATAAATAATGAGAATAATACATAAAATAAATAAGAAATTTCTGTTTATCTCTTAGCTGCCTTTACGCATATAAATGCTAGAATTGTATAGATGTATTTACGCACATATATCCACATATATAGATATATATTTATCATTGATATTCAACTACGTTTATCGCAGATTGCGGAGACATGCGCAAATTAATTTCCATTTGGCTTTATTTTTAATCAATTCAACAAAGGAAAGAGAACAAAAACATATACTGAAAGAAGAAAAAAAAAACAGTTTTTAAATGTGCTCAATATGGAGAGATATCCATCTATATATGTGTATATACAGCTTATTGACAGTTCTTCTGCCTGTCAATCAGCGATTCAATTTCTTGTGTCGAAAATCAAATGAAAATCGGCTTTTCCTTAACGGATGACAGTGCGCACTGGCGGAAATTACATTTCTTATACCCTGTAAACATCGTGAGGCTTACAAGGGGCTATATTGCCAATGTGGACATGTGTGGAACAAGGAAAGCAGCGCAGGAAGAATTTTAGATTATATATATAGATACAATTTTACAATTTTATAAATATAGGCTTAGAATTAAAATTTGAATTCCTATAAATTGAATTTTTCTCTATATATTTCCATTTGCTAAGTATAAGTTAAGAGGCATTTCTAAGCTTACATTAAAGTTTAAGATATCTCTAAGCCAAACACTTCAAAATATAGCTAGAAACAATCAATTCAGGGTATTTCTTAGTCAGTCACTCCTCGCCAAGAGCACACTCACTTCCTTTCCAATCAAGCAGTGACAGAAAACTGTCAAAATTGAGCCGCTCAAAGATAAATAGTTTGAAATATAGATAACTCTTACAAATGATATCATAATATATAGTAGGTTTATATATATAAACATATATATATATATATATACATATATGTAGAACCTATTAAAAATCGAGGCGGCAGTCCAAAGTTAGCCACATGCTGGCTTTATATGGCGAACTACAAACATGGCGCTAGGAAGCGCACACGCACACGCACGCAGCTACAATATAACATATCTACGGCGTCATCGAAAAAAAAAAGTTAAGAATATTCTAAATAAATAAAAAAGCTCGCGATGCACGGCAAATGAATTTTAATGAAATTGAATGTGTTTGCAATCGTGTTTGAATTCAATTTCGAGGCATTTGCCTGATGCCTACGCTGGCCCCCTACAACGACAAGAAACAAAAACTGATTTTCAACATTTATATGCGCTGTTCGTGCCGCCTATAGATCGATGATGCCGCGCGGGTTTTCTAAGCCGGCATCGAGCTGCCCTGTAAATAAAAAAATCAAAAATTGTAAATTGTAAATGGAATGCATTTGATAAAGCTCGCCTCGTTGGGATCCGCATAGAAGGTGGAAAACTGCTGCTGCTGCTGTTGCTGCTGACGCATTTGACGTTCATTATAATGCTGCATGCGATCCAGCACCGATATCTGGCGATAGTTATCGGCTGTGTAGTGCGACATGGCAATGCCAGCGCCCTCGATCAGAGCCAACAGCACCCCGCCCACAACGGCGCTGCTTAGCATGGCCGTAATGCCTGAAAATAGGCATTTGTTATTTATATATATAATATATATATATATATATATATATAACTGGACTTACCGCCACGCGCTGCTAAAACGCCGCCAGTTACGGCGCCGCTTATTATGGAATTCCATGGATCCTCCTTGCCACGCGTATAGACCAAGCTGCAATCGATGGCGCTGAAAGTGCCGCCCCATACGGCGAAACTGCCACCCACCTGGGCCGAACGGGAACGCATTGCGGCCATGCCGCCAGCGAGGCGACGTGGCAGTCCGCAGGGCGCATTGCGGAATCCTTTGATGGCCTGAAATACGGCGCCGCCCACAGCGCCCATGGTAAAGGCGCCGCCGCAATCCTCAACGATGCGAAAGGGGCACGGCTCACGTGTATATTCCTCCATAACTATTCAGACGATATCAAACAGCTCTCAAATGTTTGTCTGCCTCCGTTTGAGCTTAGTCCAGACACCAAACATCCATAGACAGGGCCTGCTAAGCTCTACGATTTATATTTTGTTTATCATATTTAAATGGAATTCCATTTTGAACCCTGAAGTCGCATTTAAAGGTTACACAAAAACAACAACAGCAAAAACATTTACGAAAACAATTTTAAATGCGTCGTTGTCCAATTTTGGTCAGTTCCCACTTTTTTTGATTGTCAGATTAAATAAAAAACAATAACAAAATAGAAAAAAATAACATTACATATAAAAATATAAAAAATAAAAACAAAACAAGTAAACACATAAATAAATTGTTATTAGCTGGTTATGGCCACAATTTAAGCTGGAAAAATTTGTAAGTGATAAAGATCGCAGCGAACAAGTTGCTATCGCTTTATATTGTTGCCAATTAATTTAACAATCGATTTGTGCTTTGTCGCGTGTTTTTTTTTTTTTTTTTCTTTCTTCTATTTCCATTACAGGAGCAAATCGCGCAGTGTGGATCATGGCCTTGCAGCGCCTTTTGATTTGGATTCGTTGCGTTCAAAAGTTGAGCAGCGCTTCGAGAGCGTCGACAAACTTTCAAGTGAGTATCTGTATATATATTGTATCTGTATATAAATTGCTCATAAAGTAATATATAATATTTAATATAATATATATATATGTATATTACTTTATGAGCAATTTCGAAAAACGCGCGCCGCACTCACTAGCGCCATCTATGTGGTTTGTGCGCAAAGTAAACGCGAAGTTGGCTGCACTTTGATAAAAGTTTTATGTTAGCTAACAGCGCGCAAAAGTGTTAGCAAAGCTGGCAAGAGAATCAAATGAATGAAAATGAATGGATAGCGGTTTTACCCTGTTATTGTTGTGCACTCAAAATGGTCCATTTATGTATGAAGCTCTTTCTGTACAACTTATTCTGTGATGTCTTCTATCTCATATATTTTTATTCTCCGCTCTCTTCTCTCTCAAATATATATATATGCAAAATTGATATTTGCTCGCTGAGGTTCCTTTTGTGCTCTTGCGAGAATAGAGTATACCAAACTGTTCAAACGGTTTGTCATGCTCATGCAAAATGTTCACACTGTCGTTATTAATATACGCAAAAGGGTATGCAAGTGTGAGGCACATAAATAATATTATTTCACGACGAGCATGCACACACACTTGCAGTACTTACCGTTACACTTGCTCACATGTATAAGGATTTGTGTCTTTGCATAAGAAACTGGACGTTTGCATACTCTTTTCGCGTATAATACACTGATTTTGCTATGTACATATGTATGTGTTGGTAAAAGTAAACTAAAAAAAAAAAACAATAGCAGATTGATCACTTGTTTTGTTACTCAAACTGAAACAAACTCAAACTCAAACTATTAACGGTATCTATCAGCAATTACTGAGTCACACAGAACTGGAAAGCCACAGCACATCGATAACCAAAGGCGCTCAAATAAAATCATTATCAAAAGTACACACAATAATAATCATATTTATGTGCTACCACATACATATACGTAGCACATTTGTTGGCTTCACGCCGAAGGCGTTGGTATTACATTTCGTCTTAGCCTTTGCTAAGCGAAGAAAATTGCTGATTTCAGCAAAGAGTTTTGACGTCCGCGTCTGCTGTCAGCAAAGATGTCGTCGCTGCTGCTACTGTTGTTGTCATTGCCGTCAACTGCAGCTCAGGCGAAAAAGTAACGAAAACGAAAGCAGCAAAGGACGCGCAAGAAACGCTTATGCAAAGCGGTACGGCGTAAATCAAATACGTGAAGAAACGATAGTTAATGAAAATTGAAAAACAATCAAAACAATGTTGGAGTTCGTTCAAATCTACTGGCGTTCCAATATAAATGTGAACTCAACTCAGCCAATTGCCGCCAACGAGTTTGCTGTGATCTATTTGTGCCGTCGGCTCTCACAGTTGGCTCAGGATGGCATCGAAACGGGCGCTATTTTCTCGCGCCTGTGTCCGGATGATGAGGAATTTGTGGTATTTGATCAGCTACCAAAGCAGCTAAAACTGCCTCCAAGTAAAAATCCGATCCGCCGAAAAATGATTTACATACATACATACATACATATGTGTTTATTGTTTTCGTCTATTCATGTTAATTAACAGAAGCTGTTTTCTTTTTCACAGGGCAAAAGTCTTCATTGCCCACCATACCCACCATTTCCTACACTGTGGGAAATCGCGATACACTGACCTCGGTGGCGGCACGTTTCGATACGACACCATCGGAGCTAACACACTTGAATCGGTTGAACAGCTCGTTTATATATCCCGGCCAGCAGCTGCTGGTGCCCGATAAGACAGCCAAAGATGATGCCTCCACCAGTTCCACGGGCACTATTGAGGGCGCCGGCGGTGGCAGTGTCTCCGGTAAATCGAGTCCAATTGAGCGCAAATTGTCGAGCGATGAGAGCAAACAGGAGAAAGGTAAGCGACGCTGCTGGAAATGGTGCAATTGGTGTGATGATGAAGCTAATTTTTGCGAGTTATTCTAATTTTGCTTATTTCATAAATCATGCTTAATATTATGTATTTCATTTCGCTTAACTGCAATTCGCATGTCAACAAAACAAGAAGGAAAATAACGTTAATTTCAAAATTTGTAAATGGGCTGGCAATGCTGTGCCTGATAACAGCATTTAACAACACTTACAACTTACCGTATGCAGCCCTGGCCCAACAGCTGCTGAAGCTGTGCAGCCCTAGCTGAGCCGTGTGTTCGTGACAGTTTGCGCTATTGTATTTGTTTTGTGTGGCCCAAACGACAGGCGGATACGATAAAATAAAAGCCAAAAAGAATTTCTTACCACTTGGGCCACGCACGTTCACCCAATTGGATAGCAAGTGTTGTATAGTGCACCCCTCGCAGAGTAGACGTCATCTACACATACATACATCAGCATGCACACGGCTGTCTTTTGGCGAAACGGAGGTTATTGACGGATTCTCATACATATTTGTATTTGGGCCTTTGTGTGATCTTTTGTTATGTACATGGATGTGCTAATTATTAATGGAAGGCGTTTGTCAAATGCAAAATTTGCAGCGCATTTCATTGTTGCGCTTCAGTCTGCTGAACGTCACATGTCGCGCATTTATTGAGATTTATATTTAAACTAAATAACACATAAATCAATGTGGCCCCGTTTCGGCTTCACTCACTTATCTTATCAGCCAGATAAAAATCACAGCTACCCAACGGGCAATTGCGTGTTTTGCAATAGCTTCTGGTCTAACATTTGCTATATTATTATTATTATTTGCACTAAATCGCGAATTCTATTTTGCAGACATACTTGAGGGCCTGCGTCCAGGCTCCCCTAAGCCGGGACACATTGAGCGCATTGTGGGCAACAGCGGCAATAGCCAGGCGGAGGAGAATGCTGATAAGAGCGATGATCCGGTGATTACTCAACGTTTTCTTAAGATCAATGTACGTCATATTACCGATGGCCAAGGCGTTGTCGGTGGCGTGCTCTTGGTCACACGCAATGCTGTTATGTTCGATCCGAATGTCAGCGATCCGCTGGTCATTGAGCATGGCCCCGAAAGCTATGGCGTTATTGCACCCATGGATCTGGTCGTCAATGCAGCCATCTTTCATGATATTGCGCATATGCGTGTGGCCGGTGGAGCCGGTCCAAGTGTGGCTGCAGCAAATGCTACCTCTGCCAGCGAGGCCGAGAAGCCCGAAATTTATTATCCCAAACCAGTATTAGTTGAGGAAGATTCCAAGGAATTGTCCGAGCAGCAGGATCTTGAGGCCAACAAGCAGCGCTTAGAGGGTGAGCTCTAACATACATTCAGCATATTTGTATTGAAACTAATCAGTATCTTTTATATTTACAGCTGAAATTGGTTCGCTGGAGATCACCGATGATCAGGAATCACTTTGTTCCAGCACTGGACGCGAAGGTGATGCCTTTCCCAAGGCCTTTGACCGCGAACGTGTTGAGGTGACCCACTCAAAAAGCTAGATATATAATCATGCAATTGCTTATACTCTTGTAACTCTTTAGGATACATCAACGGATGCCAAAGATAGCGCTAAGACTGACGCTCAGGTCGATGAGGATAAGAAAACGTTGGGCCTGACAAATACACGCAGCACGCTTGAGGAGCGACGCAAAAGTCTATTAGATCATCACTGGGCCATTCCCAGCAAAGATCGGTATGTATTTAACCAGCTGCACTTCATACGAAGTTTCTAACTATTTTGTTTGCTAACCCACAACCTAGTTTAATCAAAATGAAATACAAAAGTATTGTATGTTAATAATTTGTTGTACAACGTTCTTTTTGTGTTTTTATTTTCATATTTTTAAACTGCAACGTTCCCTCAATATAAAATACATATACCCATATCATTTGTGCTTCGTAAACAAACATATGCACACACACACATACCATCACAACTGCACACACATACACTCTCGCACACTCACGCGTGTATATGTACCTGTACCTGTACCTGTTACTTGTTAATACACCAATACGCCAAATACTCAGCTATTATTTGTCTAATTCCCGAAGATCATCGGATGACGAGGCCGAGAACGAGTCCAACATAACGGTAGACAGCGGCGCTAGGGTCCAGGACCCACAGTCATCAGTCAGTTCTAGCAAGGGAGCAGGTGCTGCTGCTGGTGCTACTGCAGCTGCCGTTGCAGCTCCGGCCGCTGCTGTATTGCCCGGCATTGATTTGGAGCATCTGGAGCAGCTGTCGAAGCAGTCCTGCTACGACTCGGGCATCGACATACGCGAGCCCATACCCACAATACAGCCGATACCAAAGAAAACAGTATACAGCGATGCTGACATTGTGCTCAGCTCTGACTGGGTGCCGCCAAAGAACATTGTGCCCACACATTTCAGCGAGTCGCCGCCGCGCAGCACCATTTTTGGCCAAAGCCTCGACACTGGTGTCGGTGCACGCAAGAAGACCTCCAGCGTCAGCTTCAGCGTGGACGACGAGGCGGCACAGCAGGCACAGGCAGTCGCAACGGCAGCTGCCTTGACCGGAGACAAGCAGACAGATAAAAAGAATAAGGTAAAGCAGAGCAATAATTATAGACAGAAAATAGATGCGAATAAATATTTTGTTAACTTTACAGATGCTCAAGCGTCTATCATATCCCTTAACCTGGGTGGAGGGCCTCACTGGCGAGGGCGGTCCATCGCCAGCACCTGGCGGCAGCCTGAACAAGTCGGCGGATACCGAATCGGCCCCCAATACGGGTGACTCCAACCAGAGCGTATTTTCGAAAGTATTCTCAAGGTGTGCAATCGAGAAATCAGCTAACTTATTAACTTCTATATATATACATATATATATATATATATAATTGGTGCCACAAATTTTGTTTATTTCCTAAAAAAAAAAACAAAACATAAATATGCTTACCTTCGGTTAATGCGGATCGGCTGCTTTTGCAAACATACATTTTTAACTTATGCTTTTCACACACACATACACACACACATACACACCTACACACATACATACACACGCACACGACTTACGTACACACTTGGTATACATATATATCTTTATACGTAACCAAAATCAAATTAGCTCGCCCATCACTCTGGTCTCAGAGCTGGGCGGCAATCTATTTTCGAAAACACCGTCCGAAGAATCTGGTGGATCACCAGTGCCGCCATTGACACCGCACTCGACACATTCCGAGGGTCATATGACCTATGGGTAAGGACGGATTGGCAACTGTGCACTGTGTTGTTTCTTGTTGTTGTTGCTATTGATGTTGTAGATGTTGTTGTGTATATCTCATCCCAGCGAATAAGTACATCATTTTCAGTTCCCACTTTTGCTCATCAGCTAATTTCAATTTTCCAAGCTTCATATTCGACTCTAGTCCTGATCATCACTTCACATTTCAAGTCTTCAAATTCTATGCTAATAATCGAATTGTATTGGTTTCACAGGCGCTCCTCCATTGGCACCTTCATACGGCCGCACTCGTCGGAGGGCACAGCGTCCAGCACAAAGTTGAAGGAGCCTAAGCAGCTGCCGCCCAAGCTGGACTATCGCTCCATGGTCTCAATGGATGACAAGCCGGAATTGTTTATCAGCGTGGATAGTAAGCGCAGTTGATAATAAAGTACGTTCACAATTTATGGCTATATTTTTAACTACGTTTGCAGAGCTAATACCGCGTCCAGCACGCGCCTGTTCTGACCCACCTTTGTATTTCCGCCTGCGCATGGGCAAGCCCATTGGCAAGGCAATACCGCAGGGCACCACGGTCATGTCCTATGGCAAAAACAAGCTGCGCGCCGAATATTGGTTCAGTGTGCCCAAAAATCGGTAAGTCGAGCGTGCAATCGTTGTGATGGGCCGGCATCTTAATTGTCATCTTTCATTTGTAGCGTTGATGAGCTTTATCGTTTCATAAACACCTGGGTGAAACACCTGTACGGTGAACTTGACGAAGAGCAAATAAAGGCGCGCGGCTTTGAGCTAATCCAGGAGGATACCGAATGGACAAAGAGTGGAACCACCAAAGCTGGCGGCTATGGCGGCAGCCAGGATGGCGAGGAAATAAGCGATCTCACCCGCGAATCCTGGGAGGTGAGTGCCATATTTATCCAATTGATTGATCCCTACTCCATATATCTACAGAGTCTTCTCACATGCTCTAAAAATATATCATTTTTAACCTCCTGCTCTGAGTTTTTCTCTCGAATTTTTCTACTATTAATTCAAAAGAAAAAAGTTTCTCAACATTTTGCAATCCAAAACAAAATATAAACAATAAAAAAAAAAAAAAAAAGTAAATCGAAATCTTTTTAGGTTATGCCTCAAAAATCTGTTGAAAAGTATTTTAATATATATACATATATATATATATAACTCTTGTATACATTTTTGTTCTTACATTTTTACATTGTCCACGCGATTCAACAACTTGTTTCTGTTCTCCTTCTCTCTATTTATATTACGTTACAATTTGCATTTATATTTTTTACGTACCAACACACGAATCAATTCGCCAATGATATATGTATCGCAATGATATGGGCGAAACAAAAAACAAACTGATAAATCTCTATACGACAGCTTATAAAGGCGCCCTTCGCCAAGACCTACAAGATCATTAAAACGGCTTCGCATGCCGCATCGCATGATTTGGAATTGTTGGGCGGCGAGGTTAGGAATAAAAAACCATTTAATACCAATTCTTCCACCTAAACTAAACTGTGTTCAAACAAATACAAAAGCACACACAAAAAAACTTAAATTAAAAGAAAAAAAAAAAACCATTTACAATTAACAATTTACAATTCACCTTTGAAACTTGTGTGAAAATTATGTGCATTTTCTTTGTGTATTTCCTTATTCCAATTAAGAGCAATTGATTTTTCTGTTTATTTTCGTTTTTGTTGTTTTTTTTTTCCATTTTGGCTCGCTCGATTCTGTTTGTTTTTTCCGTAGTCGTACAATATGCCAGTTACACTTTATGCATCATATTTTTCCGTTTTGAAAAATATTTTCTTTTTCTTGGCACATTTTCCAGCACCTTTCTATGTGTGTAAGTGTGTGTGGTACACGAATTCTACCAATTTAGTTTCTATATGTTTGGCACATTGTTGCATTAGTTCATTTGTTCATTGGTTCATTGGTTCATTGATTCACTGGTTCATTTCGCAATTGGCTCCGCGAGCAAGAAAAATTGATATTTCTCCTATATTTCGTTCACACATTTTTCGAATGCAAATTTTTCATATTTGGCAAATTTTCATTCAAATTTTATGAATTGAAAAACAAAAGAAATAAACTCAACTTATTTCTAAATAAATTATATAGTGATTTGTGTATGTCTTTTATGAGTTTAAGGCAAGTTTTGCACTTGTTAACGCATTATTGATGACATAAGTTTATTAGTCCAACACTTTTCGGGCTTCTGCTGTTAGCCAAGTTGAGGTTTGCTTTTGTTGCAATATCTCATTACAATTATAACGAATTATAACATATGGGTTAATCAACTTAGCATACGGAAATTTATGTCGGTTAACGTATATACATTTAATTGACAATTCTTTAAACTATTATAAACTGAATCTTATGTATATATATATATATATATATATATATATATATATGTATTTTGTTCGCGATTGAAAGAATTATAATTATCCTACAAGTAATCATAAGTATATAAATATAATATATCAAAGCCTGCAGACAACATTGGTCGTTTAAGATTGATCATTTATTAATTAACGTCTGCGTCGGGTTAATCGAAAAATACTCTGAATATTTGAATAGACTTTATTCATTCAATAATTAGCGCATTTTATTTGTACTATAACAAAATTTCACAACATGCTGCTGCACACGTTTTTCTCACCCAATAAGCGTGCGTCTCACAGCTAGACGTAGCTAGATGATGTATATATATCTATATATCTATGTTCATATACACGTTTCGCACGTCGTATGAGTAATATTTTGTCTGGCGTACAATAAATTATGAAACTTATCAAACGCTGCTTTCTTTTCATAAAACAAACAAACGAAAATATAATAATAATCTGTTAATCAGCCTTGTCTCGGGCTGATGTCTGTTATCTGTACGCCAAGCATTTCCCGCATCGGTTGTAAATAGATTTATATATATATATATATATATATATATATATATATTTATAGCGGAATCATAACAAATTGTTTCCTCATTAGCGAATATAGTATAAACTGTGTATAGAGTTCTAGATAAGCCATGTAGAATAGACTGGGGAGAATTCCAAAAAACAAAAGTATCCCAGCTCAAGGGGTTATCGGTCTGACATGTACTACTTATATGGACCTGCATTGATTGTTTCAGAGATAATGTTTCTTCAATCTTTCCAAATTTGAGCTTTTCAATTTTAATTGGGTTTCGCGAATGACACAGATTAACTTCAACTCGCGCTAAGTACTTGCGTAATTTGGGCTTATCTTTGATTGCTTTCAAAAATATACTATACAAATATATACAGTTATAAAATTTATATATAGTATTTGCAACATGTTTGAGCTGGAATCAAGTAAATAAAATAATAAATTTATAATGTATCATATGCTTTCTGAAAGAAATAATTGCTACTTGGCGATAAGAAATATGACCAGAAATAGCTAATGAGACAAATGTTGAAATGTATAGGTCGATCTATATTTATAGCTATACGTATATACACATTATATGTAAATTAGTTTTAAGCAAGTTTCTTTAAAGCCAAACGCATTTGACAAATAAGCAGGTCACCGAAGTGGGCTGATCAAAAAGAGAATATCTTACAAATATATGCTGATATATCTATATGGAGTGTATGTAGTTGTACACATATATGCATATGCATATTATACTATAGCTTATTGTTATTGTTTATAAATGGACAAGTTTCTGCTCGCATCGCAGCATCATCAACCGGTTATATATATTATATATGTTATAGTTATTGTTGTTATTGTCGCTCAATAACTGGCAAATCGAGCGTGTGCCTCACAACATAACCAAATGCTAAACTCATTCAGCAAATGGAAATTTGCATATAAAGAACAAATGAGCGAATGAGCCAGAAACAAAGGCAGCTGGCAGATTCATTAAAATTGAACTTGCTAAAATACTAAATATATACCTATATGTCTCTCCTCTATATAGTACATATCTGTCTATATTATGCAGATCCATTCATTTCGAAATTCAGCATATGCACAAAGTAAACAATTAATTATTTGTCTAAACCAATTACGTTTTATTCAATTTCATTGTACAGCGCTAGCCATTTAGTTGTTGTTGTTGTTGTTGTTGTTGCTTCTGCAATATTCTGAATATCTATTTTGTTATGTCCCATCCGGTTTTTTGTACATTTGGCAATTTCATTTGTTTTGTCAGGTCAAGTCACGCCCACACCCACGCATTTCAATGCAATAATTGTCAAGTATCTACATTGAACAGATATATATATATATATATATATATATATATATATATATATATATATATATATATATATATATATATATATATATATATATATATATATATATATATATATTTATATTCGTTTGTGTATACCTCTCTCCTATATAAGGCACTTGTTTGATCAATTAGTTTCAATGAATTTTTACGGCGTCCCAACAAGAGGCAGCCATCCACATCTTGAGGCAATTGAGTAAAGTGCGATGCCCAGTTAAAAGTCATCTTTATTTTAAGTATCGCATTTGCATATTTCGTAATTTTAGATATACGACTAACTAAAAGTTTTAATGGCACTTCTCCCTTAATGAAGTAATTAAAAAAAAAAAAAATATATATATATATATATATATATATATATATATTTATTTATAAGTACATCACTTAAGTCAGAGTTCGAACGACTTTTGAGTTGGTCGCAAGGTGTGCGAAAGGTGCGGCTTAGTCTTTAAAAAGCTGTAAACATGGTCAAAACGTTTTGGCGATCGTCTCCTTACGTTTATTTATTTTTAGCACACATTTGCACAGTTAAAGACGCAAATGTGCAGAGTAATATGATAGCTAATGTTGTTAACATATCAAATAACTTAAATATTTGCTATATCGATCATTTCAATTATAACTTTTAATAGTTCCATATGCCCATTAGTTCATCTGAAGCACACAAAAAGTGCTGCCCATTTTGTTTAATTGTGCAAAGGTGCAGCCCGTATGCAGCATATCAAGCCAATTCCAAAAAGTGCTGCCCATTTTGCTAGCACATTCCGTAGATATGAATAGATAATGCATTCCACAGCCAATTTCAGCGCTGCCTTCTGCATTGCCTCTTGCTGTCTCTTTCTGGTTGTCAATGCGTTGCAGGTCTTAAATCAACTGTAATTGAAATGCAGAGCACAAATATTTAAGTTCTTTATGTGTGCGTGTGTGTAGCAAAACAGCAAAATAAACAAAAGCTCTGGCAGTCAGCTAAGTTGCACAGCGTATGGCTGTGTGTGTCAGTGGGTGTGTGTGTGTGTGTATGTTTAAAAGAAAAAAGAAACGCACTCGGCTTAGGCTACAGTGCTGTCCGAAATGTGGTGCCACATTGCATGTGACGACTGCCGCTGCCGCTGCCGGTGACGCTAGACAAGTTATCAGCAGAGCATCGCGACGCGGCTGTTGAGCCACGTTTGTTGTTGCTGCCGTTGGCGCTCGACAGCTTGACGGCAACGGCAACGGCAACGGCGACGGCGACGTCGACGGCTTCGAGCATTGGGCTTGCTTGTGGGCTGTTTCTGTGTTAGTTTTCGCAACACATTCAAGCCGCACAGTCGCAAACGCGGGAAGCGCCGCCGTCGTCGTCGTCGTTGTTATCGTCGCTTCTTTTGTGTGCATAACAATTTTGTACATTTGTCGAAAAGTGTTAAATTCTGGCAGATGTCGCCTAGTCGAGCTTGAAATGTGACTGCATTTTGTCGCGCTATTGTGAATGCTGTTCATCTGCAGCCCAATCAAATACACACACACACATATGTTTGACATATTTATATATTTAAAATCTCAGCATATGTGCTCAGTTGCCTTGGATATAACGCTCTCTTGGCCCGATTACCGTGCTGCCAATCAAAGAGCGTATCCAAAATTAGCAACGCCTTCGCAACCAGCAGAAAAAGAAGAAGCCAAGAAACGAACAGCCGCAGCAGCCGCAGCAGCCACAGCAGCCGCAGCAGCAACAAAAAAGAAAAGCAGAAAAATTAGAGAAACAGAAACGAAAACACGTCGCCAAAATGAGCGTCAAGCCGATCAAGTTATCAAAAATAGCCAAATATATTAGGAAAAAGGTAAATAGCTGAAAGACAATCATTTTTTCTTTTTTGTTTTGTTTTTAATTTAGATTTGTATTATATTCAATTAATTTCTTTGTTTCGAGTGAAAGTTGGACTAAAAATTAAACACGAAAACCAAAACAAAAAATTTTGCATTTAAACAAATGAAAATATTTTGTAAACGAAGCGCGTGCGGTTAGGCAAAAATAATAAGAAACCAAAAAAAAAAAAAAAAAACAGAAATATTTGTATATATTCAATGCCTTGGCCATAAAAAGACGAAACAAGTGTCCATATTGAGTAGTAGGGTTAAAAAAACCAGGTAATACCATCGATAAGGCAGATGCAAATACATTTGCTACAATAATAATAATAATAATAATAATAATGATGATGATAATATAAATGATATTTATATGTAAATGCTGTAGATTTGCATTGCCAAACAAGATAGGCTATAATTAGTGATCGAAGATGGGGCAATGGGTCGCCATTAGTCTTATAAGTCGCAGTGCATTCAGTGCATTCGAATTGCTTTCAATTGACTCTCGAGTGCTGTAATATTTAAGACCAGGGTCTCTCTGTCAGCGGAATGCATACAGAGTCTAAAGCACAGTCGGCTTTGTGGCTGTAGCTAGGCGAGTCGGGTCTTCAGAGTGGATTTTATTGTTATTTTAATTTTCTTAAGTTTTTCGAATCATTGACAAGGCTCTTGACAAAAGAAAAGGCATCGACTTGCGTTCGCTATTGTTTGCTCGTTGTTATTAGCCTTGACAATAGCGGTTACAATATCAGTTCTTGAATCAGGCAGGTCCCCTGCACTGTAGCTCACTCTCCACTTGTTCAACATTTCATTATCTTTGTTATCATCAACGAAATCGTCGAAGCAGAGAGAAAGACCCAACGCGAATTTAATATAAAATTCAACTCAGGTGAAATTTGCTTTCAAATCAGCTGAAAATAGCTGTTTCGATGCGTGGGGTATGCACGACTACACTGCTCAGCGCCACTTCGCAACTGATGTGCTCTTGACTGAGGAGGACTGAAGAGGTCTTAGAACTTGTTTAAATACAGACCCATTGAGTTCTATTATAAGCCGAGTCTCTTCTTTGGATCTTTCACATGCTTAGTCTATATATAGCCGAAGAACAGGTCTATACTTATTTTGATCTACCTGCATATCTCCATAACTTAACGCATTTTATAACCCCCTCTCTGTCTCTGTCTCTATCTCTCTGTCTCTCTCTCGCTCACATAATTAAGATCTGGATTTGAGCAGCTGGTTCTAACTTTTTTGTTTGTCTACATTGAGTTTTTAATGAAATATTAAGTATACGTGGGCACATTTGACATTTCTTTCTCCTTTAGCCAGACTCGAATACAATTCAATTGCGCTTCCATTGAAATTTGACTGCAATTAAAAATCTAAAACTAAATCTAACGTAAACTTGTTTTTTTTTTTGCTTTTCTTTTTTTTTTTTCAAAGGAAACAAAGGTTTATTTAGTTACGCTATACCCCTAACTAATGAAATTAGATACGCCTTCTTTTCCAGTTTCTGTTTTAGACTGTGCATAAATGCAGCCATTTGTAAAGAAGGCAATATAATATATATACATATGTGTATTTAAGCCACGTTTTTAGCCAGGTGTATATATATATATATATATATATATATATAATTTGTTTTTATATATATATATTTTTGTATTTTATGTATTTGACTTAGATTTCAAATGCTTTTCACTCATATATATATATATATATATAGGAAGGTGTGGCAAATGACGACATTTGTTATTGTTGCCTTTTGCAATTATTGCTGTTGTTGTTGCTAGGTGAAAACATCGCCCGTTGATTATACACTTTAAAATCATTTGCAAACCCTTACTCAAATAGACTTTGTCGTATTTTATCTAATAAAAGGTATGTATATGTATATATAAACATTTCTGTTTATGCCAAGTGTTTTCTTAGTTAGCTGTAAATTGCAGAGTAATCAAATCCTGTTTAAAACAATATTTGAAGATTACAATACTTGGTTTCTATAGAAAACCTCTGATATTTTATTAAACTGTAAAATATATTTAGAGCAAACAATTCTAGAGCTACGTAAAGCTAAGCAAATATCATTTCCAGCACTTAAATGAGAACTTTAAAGTTAAAGTTTAAATGAAATTTTAATTTTAAAAAATTTTATTTAGTATACAAAATTTTAAAGAATAAATTCTATTTGTAGATCAAATTTAATTTGATATATTTAATTTTATAATATATATATTTTGAAGAATATATCAATACAAATCAGCTATTGCTTGCATTGAATATTCTTGAATATATATATATATTTATGAGATAAAGCAGCAAAACCTCTGCACGACCTAAAATCCATTAATTGGCGAACGGAACTACAGAACATGAATCGAACATAATAATAATAAATAAAAAGTTTCATATTTCCATTTGATATATTAACAATAGAATGAAGCAAATAACCGGATAGGTTGATCTCGTGATTTCTAAATAAACATTTTCGATGATTATTGCGCTGACAAAATGTGTCAAAAATAATTGTGATTTTCTTGATAATTGAGTGTTAATTGGACTAGGGGTCAAGCCAGTTGTTAGCAGGGGTCAGGCCCGCAGCCGTGTTTGAGAAGAGATTTACAAGTGATTGGCTAAACATATAGACAAATATACAAGGGATATGTGTATGTTTGTTCGCCAAATGTCCGTTATTTGATAAAAAAAAAAAAAAAAAAACATTAATTTAAGCAATGATACCAAAAATATAAAAAGAAACCTGTTTCAGCCAGCACTTAAAACAATCAAGTTAACCCACAAATTCACAACAACAACAACAACAACCTTGGCCCAGCAACAACAATATTCAAGTATTCATTTTATTTTGGTTTGTTTTTGGGCCAAAGCACATGATGCGCTGTGTAGCAAAGCGTAATGTGTATACAAAAAATTCAATTAATTTGCCGCCAACTCATGATGCCCCAATTGTTGAGGAGCTAATTGGCAGCCTCTTAAGGGCGGCAGCTGCCCGGCAATAAACCCACAATTTGCACTATTCGATAAAATAAAAAAAAAAAAACACACACACACACACACACATAATCGTTGCGTATACGTATTGTTGGCAACATGTTGCTAGCAACATTACACACTCGAAACATAATAAACGGTAGCACGCTCTAAATCAAATTCACAACAAACTTGTGCTAAGAGAACGACGCCATTAGCTAAGAGAGCATTAGCCCACGCTCTCAGCGTTTAGTCGCGCTCATTCTATTGCGCTGTGGCTTGCTCTCTTATTGAACTTCTTTTGGGCCACTGTGTGCGCCTGTTCGTTCTTTTATTTTGTTTCATCATGTACGCCAGTCGGCGCTCATTCCGTCAGTCAGCAACTTGTTTTTCAAACACGCACACAGTTTTATTTGCCGCTGGCGAATAACGCTTAGCTCGAACAATATTTGTATATAATATATCGATATACATATGTATGAGAATATATATGTACATATATACGTAATATTAGTCAAAGTTAATGTGTTGTGCTGTGGCAAATGTAAACAGCATTAACATTTTGCTGTTAACGTGTAAGACAATATTGGAAAAACAATTGAAAGGCATAGAGAGTGATAAAAGCTGTGGCAACAACACAGAAGCACAAACAACAAAACGTACACGAGCAAAAGAAGAAAGAAGATAAAAATAAAGCTGTAGTCTCGTGGGTCACAAGACCAAAGCAAACCAGCTGAGCGAGAGAGCGCGCGACCAAGAGAGCCACAAACGGGAGCGTACCGCATGCAATGTGTCTGAGTTTGATAAAGCTTTCAAGCACACTGCCGTCCAAAAATAT
This sequence comes from Drosophila fulvimacula, assembly GCA_035045555.1. Classification (NCBI taxonomy): domain Eukaryota; kingdom Metazoa; phylum Arthropoda; class Insecta; order Diptera; family Drosophilidae; genus Drosophila; species Drosophila fulvimacula. Next base: position 1,278,745 of record JAWNOX010000009.1, on the reverse strand, counting down.
TGTGAAACGTGAGCTTTAACTGCAAACAGAGTCTCGAATTTTGTTATTGTTTCGAACCATGTGGTTTGTTGTGGCACTCTTTGCAATTGCCGCCGTGTGCGGCGTTGCCGGTCGCAAATGGGGCCGTTACCTGTACCTGCACTATGGCCGGCATTTGCTGCCACGCTCCATGCTGGCAGCCAAGAATCGCTCGCCCACACCGCCGCTCTCGCCCACCAAAGACGATCAGAGCTTGGAGGCGTTGCTCGACGAAAGCGGCGAAATGCACGAAACGGTGAGTGGCTAGAGCTCAAGTAACAAGCTCAAGAAAACAAAAGACAAACAAAGGCCGATTAGAACCAATTTGCACTAATATATGTATGAAAGTGCTTGCATTGTAGTCAAATGGGCAGCGCTTGCAATCAAGTTATAAATAAGAAATCTGGCTTGACTGCCTCGTATTAACTTATCCAAGCTAATTGCCAATCTACAATTATGGCATCATCATTAAATTGTAAACATATTACACGTGTACTCGTGTGCACCATCGACACAAATGTGAACTCGACTTGTCCAGCCTTGTCAAATGGCAAGCGCATTCGTTGGCTTGAGTGAATGCAATGGGTGCAATGGACACAAATCATACATATGAACATATGTATATAATATCTTAAACAATAAAAGCTAATTGAATATTGGGTCTAGCTGGGAAAACGGTTAACGCTAAACAAAAAAAAAATAAACCCAAATGGGACATGTGGCAAAAAAGTATTAAATTAAGTTTCATTCCCGCATTGTGAATTGAAGCGAAGCAAACGAAGAAGCAACGGCGATAAGTGGAGGAATGAGCATAACATGAGGAAATTGTATGTCGATTAGAAATTGGGAGCACAGCGAATGAATAGGCGAGATAGCCGGACGAGGTTAGAGTATTTTACATATGCAGTTGAGGGAAGCCTTTGCACTTTGCCCAGCTCTATAAATGGTATCGCATGGCTTTTCTTCATGTTATGTTCCGCTTTGCTGCTTGGAGGTAGGGTATCGCATTACTTGAAAGACCCGGCTCAACATACTCGTTTGGCCAGCCGGTTTGGCATTATTTTTTTTTTTTCCGTATCGCTACGTATTGCCGGTTCTAGGGTTGAGTTCTACTTTTTACTTTTCGTTTTCGCACACGTTTTGCTTTTCAGTCTCTTCTGGCTTTTTGGCCCCAGACTTTTGGCTCGCGACTCACTGAGGTAAACCAGTTGATGCACAGCCGTTGTGCAACATGTTTGCCGCGACGCCCAAAGCCAACCGCCAGGTACAACAACAAAATGCAATTCATTCCCTTACCTGCGCCAAAAAGTTCTCCCAAATTCTGTGTCAAATTGTGCTTGCAGTAAATCGAAAAGGAAATTTGGATTATAGTCAAAGAGCTTTTATTATAAACAAGGCCAAGATGATTCTTTCATACTCGAATCACTCGAAAATCTCAACAAATTCCAGCTGACTCAAGTTTAAGTAAGACCAGGGACTAGGCTCTACGAGTTATGCATAATGAGTCCGTATAGCATGAAACTAGATTGTAATATATATGCACTTAAACTTGCCTGATGTCATTCTATCTAGACTTTGCTTTAGCTAAAACGAAGCAACATTTTTTTATTGCTCGCAATAAAACTTTTAAGTGGCATTTAAGCTAAGAGCTCAGCTCGAGCTGAGCGATAGATCATTAGGAACTTTATAGAGCTAACGGATGTCTTATTGCCTCATCAAAAACGAATGCACATATGCCCTGTTTTGTGTACAGGGTATTGACGTGCACACAAAGAGCGTTTACACAAAGAGCAATTTTCTTAATTAATTTTATATGTCAATTATTTTGGTTTGTTTTAACTCAACTGAAATCAACGCGACTTGACTCGTCGCTGCTCAACTCAAAACAAACTCAAACTTGAAAGTTCCGCTCACGAAAAAAGACAAAATAAAATAAATAAATAAAATAAAAATAATAATAATAATTTGTTAGGCTTTTGTGTTAATTGAGAGACGTCGTCGTCGACCAATAAAAGGCCCGATCCAAAGCCAGTTGGCAGTTGGCAGTTGGCATTTGAACGCGTTGCGCTCCAGACGGCAATTGTATCGCGCTTTATTTATACATATATATATATATATATATGTGTGTGTATATTGTTGAAATAGTTAAATAGAAAAATTCTTAAATGTACCACGTGCCGGGGTGGACGAAATTTAACAGAATTTATCGCCCATTTAAGCAAAGCAGATGAAAATGTGCGAATTGATTGTCAATCATGAGCGAATGCTCAATCGTCAGGTATATCATACAGTCATATGAATCATATAAAAATGTGTATGTGTGTGTGTGTGTGTGTGTAGTGTACTACGTATCAAGAATTGCAAACAAAAACTGGTTAAGATGGATCAGACTGAGAGTCACATTTGTATGGCAAAAACTGTCATTGACGCTTGACTTCCAGATGCTCGTTTATGTGTGTAACAAAACATCTTGAATTGTCGTTAAATTTTACACATGTGTATCATATTTATAAATTTATAAATATATAAATATATATACATATGTATATGTATGTTAGCCTGCCACTGACTGTCACGCTTCAATTCTGATGACTGTCCCAAATAATTGCGATCTCTTGACAAATAAATGAGTATTTCGTATTTAGCCCTAATTGGTCTGTGGTCCAATTTAAATTGTGAAATAATGAAAAACAAAAAAGTGACCGTAATCCGAAACCCTTCAGAGATGTTTCAATTGCATGGAATACGAACTAAATGGATCATCGATTAAATATAATATATTTGGGTTTGCATTTGTTGTTCAATAAAAACCCTTTTAAAAGAAAATTCAATTTTCCCACTCTCGATTCTACGAAACAGCTTTTACATTTAAGACTTTTCCCAGCTGTCAAAATTCACTGAAAATCAAAATTTCTCAATTTTCAGTATGCATAAATAAAAACAGCTCGAAGAAGTAGTGTTTATATTTTTTTAATATTTTTAAGTATAATATTTAAGTAATTAAAATATTAAATTTAATTGTTTTTATATATTTTTAAGTATAATATTTAAGTAATTTAAATTTTAAAATGGTATATTTTTAAAATATTAAGTATAATATTTAAGCAATAAAAATATTAAATTTTAATAGCTTTTATATATTTTTAAGTATAATATTTAAGTAATTTAAATTTTAAAATTTAATTTTTAGTTTGTGTTTTGGGTTTGGGTTTTTTTCTATCACATTTTCGAAAGAAAAAAAAAAAACCAATTTTGATTTAAACAATTAACATATTTAGAGTGCTCATAAGCTCTCACCTTCAGTTGAGTCAATGATTCATGCATGTTTTAACTGAGATATATATGTATCTAAAGAAATATGTATATATGGTTGTAGCCAGGTCTTGAGCCGTTTTAAAGGTCGATTGCATAAGTTTATGCAATTCAGGTATTACAGTCGAGAGAACTAACTGAAGCACAATTGATTTATTGCCTAAGCTTCAACTCGTGGAGTCAAGGATCAATATGATTCGCATCGAATCAGTGTCAGGTGCCACAATTGACCCTCCGAGCTCATCGGAAAAAAAGAAATCAACGAAAGATCTTGCAGTGATCCCAGACCCAGCCAGACAGTCGGTATGAGTTGGCGGCTTGAGGCACGTTCAGCTTCAGTTTTAATAACTTGGAAATCGCAAAAAGTCCATTGCGACATGTCTTGAAGCGAATTGTTCAAGTTGTAAACAAACTGTCGAGTCTGGTTTTACGCTATGCAAAAAACCGGTATAATTAACACTTGACATCATCAGATCTAATGAACATATTTTGTTTACTTATAGCTTTGGGGGGTTTGTCTTAGAGTTAAATATCTTGAACTTTACATATATATATATATATATATATATATATATATATATATATATATATATATATATATATATATATATATATATATATATATATATATATATATATTTAACACGCATTTTATTTAATTAATATAAAATACGCCAATCATTTAGCCTGAATTGACGTCATTTTACTGCGCTGAGCTGGGCAGCAGAGAGCGAGAGAGAGAGAGGGAGTCTATTGACTTTTTGCAGCAGTTAGCAGGGTTGCAGAGGGAGAGAGAGAGAGAGAGAGCAAACTTAAGGATCGCTAGGCAAGTAGGCGAGCTTTGAAGTATTTAGAACAGAATTATTTGGCAGCCAGTGTAACAGTTTTATAGTTAGCTACATAGAACACAGTTCTTGAAAAACTTTTATTTTTTTTTCCGTTTCATGTGTAATTTGTTGTTTGTGCGTCTACCCCAAGACAGTTTAGTAGTTGTTCTGAAAGTAGCTGTCTAAATTAAACGTATTTGAAGACAGGCACATTCCTCGAAATTCTTATCTCTGAACAGGAAAAGCAAATTACCAGAATACATTCTCCCTATCAGAAAACTCTTTAACGCTGAACAACGCATACAGCCAACCAGCCACCAAGTTCATCTCGCCAGCAATATGAGCGGCTTGAAGAAGTTGAGATTGAGCCAGATGGCGTTGCAGTGCGGCTGCGCGCGCAATGCGCTCCGGTCAGTGCGTAAGCTCTATATAAATTCGTATCCAAAAAATGCGGTGGTGCAGAGCGGCTCCTCAATGGAGTCGCGGCCCATCGCGCCAACTCATAAGGCTGGTCGTCCCTTCCACTTGAGCAAGGTGATTGGCTTGAAGAAGACGCTGGTCAACCAGATGCAGGGCATGATGCAAAAGATGAGACCGCACGACAGGACGCAAAGCAGCCTGCTGTCGCGAAAGAACAACTGCTCCCGGTACAAAATCTATGGCCAGACGCGTCTCTTCTCCTCGATGAGCAGCGTGGACTGCAACAGCACTGTGTTCCAGTCAACCATGAAGCAGCTACAGCAGATGCAGGGTCGTCGCTTGTCCCAGAGCAGTCACCAGTTGACGACGGTGGCGCGTGGCTCTGCGGTGCAGCAGCGCTACAGTCAGTTGGGTGGTATGCAGAACCGACACAAGTGTGAGATGGCCAAGGACATAAGTCGAGCCATACAGGCGGAGCTGATGGAAATCGATCAGAATACGAAGCGTCTCATCAGCTGCTCGCGTAACAAAGCAGATTTGCTACCCAGCGGCGGTCCGTATGACGATAAGAAGCAGATGCAAAATCGTCAACTGCAGATGCAGCAGCAGCAAATGCAGCTGAAGCTGCATCATCAAAACTCTCAGCAGCAGCATCCGTTGCGCTACAATCCGCTCGAGGGCTGGAACCATCCACGCTCCATCAAGCCGATTGAGGACTGCGATGACGAAGACTCGGAATATGAAATGCACAAGTCGAAGCGACGCAGTCGCAATGATTCACCACAGCAGCAGGAGGAGCAGGAGCAGCCGGAGGGCAGCCGGAAAAATCGCAAGCAGAATGCCAAACTGAACAAACTCTACTCTAGTTTCAGCAGGAGGCAGTACGTCGACAAGGACAACAGCTCGGTGGCCTCGGACTCCGCAGCGCAGTCGGAAGGTGAGATTGAGGAGGCGCCTTACTATAAGCTAGTGGAAGACAACCGCAACATTATCGACAGCGAACGCGAAATTCGACGTAAGCGCGAAGACACTGAGGTACTTGGGTCTGCTAGAAGCATCCGAATGGATGATGTGCACTACAAGACGAATATGGCGACTAATTTGATGAGCGCCTCGCAGCGCGTCTTCACCAAGCGATTCGACGTTAGCCGTGCTAAGGACGAAGCACGCAACCAGCAACCGCGTCAGGTAGCCAAGAATACTGTGAAGCTTACGTCGCTAATGTCGCGGAAAAAAACAAAGGTTGAGTCAAAGGCGCCACAGTCCCAATCCAAGGGCCAAATCAAGACCATGGGACGGCCGTTGTCGGCCAGATCGATGCCACCGTCGAAAGAGGAGCCAGCGAAATTGAAACTTGCACCCAAGGCGAGGGCACAGCAGAAGCTGCTTAAGAAGCTCCGACTAACTACGTCCGAAAGCAGCAAAGCCAAAGCGAGCCACAGGCTCGAGCATAAGAATCCATTGAAGCTAAAGAAACATAAGGCAGGCAGTGCCAGCTACGGGGAGCGTTTGCGAGAAATCTGCGGGATGCCAGGTGGCCGCAATATGCGAAAGGGCGAGATGCGCGAACCCCAGAAACCAGAGGAAAATTACACTAGCGACAGCTTGCAGAATGATGTTCAGATGCCAACAGAGTACACCAAGGAGTCGGCTGTGCGGCGCCTTGGCAACGCGCTCGATTGGCGGGCCGGTCGCGTCTATTTTTCAGAGCAACGCATGCACATATAACGGGATTCGGGCGAGGTCAGTTCGTTCCTCTCCCAGCTCAGAATGCAACTGAACACAATAATGCCAATAACAGAAACAACTTCTAGCAAGAGCAGTCGTGTGTTTCTCAAAAAGTGATCTAAATTCTATAAATTCAATAAATTCAATAAATTCACAAAATTCACTGCGCAGAGTCCAAACATAAAAGTGGCTCACACATATGATGCCTGTCTCAAAATTGTCCCCAAATTGTTTATTGCATCAAATTGATATCTGTTCTATTAAATAAAATTAAATATTCCAAATTACACGTAATGTTCACCAAATTTCACTCCATGAAGCTTATATGATTTCAAATGAAAAGTTGTAATTCGGGCTGTTGCCAAATTTCAAATTATCGTATTAAATAAAATTCTCGTATTCAACTAAAGTAAATTGCAAATGTTTATTCAGCATTGTGAAACTTTAGAAACTCGTGTGCGCTGTTGCCAAACTTCACTCGTAGGAAATCTGAAATACTAATGTTACTTAAATAAGAAACTTTTTTGCATTGTTGCCAAACTTAATCATTGAGCATATATTCAGATGTTGCCAAACTTCACTAATAGGAAATCTGAAATACTAATGTTACTTAAATAAGAAACTTTTTTGCATTGTTGCCAAACTTAATCATTGAGCATATATTCAGATGTTGCCAAACTTCACTAATAGGAAATCTGAAATACTAATGTTACTTAAATAAGAAACTGTTGTGCATTGTTGCCAAACTTAATCATCAAGCATTTATTCAGATGTTGCCAAACTTCATCATCAAGCATATGTTGCCAAACTTCACTCATAGGAAATCTGAAATACTAATGTTACTTAAATAATAAAGTTTTGTGCGCTGTTGCCAAACTTAACCATCAATCATATATTCAGATGTTGCCAAACTTAATCAGAAACCATACATTCATATGTTGCCAAACTTCACTCATAGGAAATCTGAAATATAAATTTCTATTACTACATTAAGAGAAAGTAAATGAGGAATTTGTATGTGCTGTTGCCGAACTGTATCAAAAATCATACGCTCAGCTATAGCCAAATGTCATCTGTACAATAAACATATATCACACGTATATAATTTTCTTAAAGTTTTTCTATTTTTGCATTTTGGTTTGTAGTTTCGAAATATTGAAAATTAGAACACAACAACAAATACCAAACTGAGTTTTAATGATAAACCCACATATTTAGCATATTCTACGAAAGATATATCAATATATACATCTATAACAAACTCTGATCCAATCAACGAACCACTGACAACAATAAAACAATTTCTTAATTATGTTAGTTACTGCACCAGAATTTTCAAGTTATGCTACACCCTATCCATTTATCCAATTACAAAAAAAAAAAAAACAAAAAAAAAAAGAAACTATAAATATGTAATTATATTTGGAAAATCAGCCCGGCTTTTGGGCTGTTTTAGTCTTGGTTTTTACTGATTTAAATGTACTTTGATTTTGTATTAGTTTCATTTATAAATGTCCCTTGAGACGAACCCTGTGCTAATCTCTCTCTATTCGATCGCTCTTCAGGTGCTGTCTATGAGCACAGATGAATATCGCAAGACCTCACTCTTTGCAACAAGTTCCTTTGACCTGGACTTCCCTATACCAGATCTGATTGGCAAGACAGAGATCCTCACCGAGGAGCATCGGTAAGTGTGAAGAGATTAATATTCAATTATTAAATTGATTTATTAATTTATTTTTCACTTTAGTGAGAAACTGTGCGCCCATTTGCCGGCGCGCGCCGAGGGCTATTCCTGGTCCCTGATCTTTAGCACATCCCAACATGGTTTCGCCCTCAACTCGCTGTACCGCAAGATGGCGCGACTGGAGAGTCCTGTTTTGATTGTCATCGAGGATACGGAGCACAATGTGAGTAACTGTTAACCTGGCACTCAACTAATTTCATATAGTACTAAACATTGATATTGCTTTAAAGGTGTTTGGTGCTCTGACCTCTTGCTCGCTGCATGTGTCCGATCATTTCTATGGCACCGGCGAATCCCTGCTTTACAAATTTAATCCCAGCTTCAAAGTATTCCATTGGACTGGCGAGAATATGTACTTCATCAAGGGCAACATGGAGAGCCTATCAATTGGCGCTGGCGAGTAAGTACACATAAACATCATATACAAGCAAAGCAGAGACAAGAGAGAGAGAGACATTACAAAGTGTGACGTCAACAACAACAAATCACAACTGCAAGAGCGCAAACCAGTCTAAATAGTATAGTTCGCTCTGTCTCTCTCTCTCTCTCTGGCTTAATCTCGGCTTGCAACGTTCCGTTATATGCAGATTGCTTAGGAAAGAGAACATATTTAGAGCAGCAGCAGCAGCAAGCGGCACTTCGGCCTTTGCTCGTGTGTCGCTGAGGACGCTCGGCTTACACACACTCTTTAAAGTTTATATTCTCTTTGCACTCACACATTGAATTATGCTACTGTTTACTGATTATGCCCTTCTCTCTCTCTCTCTAACTTGCAGTGGACGCTTTGGGCTCTGGCTGGACGGAGATCTGAACCAGGGCCGATCACAGCATTGCAGCACATACGGCAATGAGCCATTGGCGCCACAAGAAGACTTTGTTATCAAAACACTCGAATGCTGGGCATTTGTTTAAGTGAATTTGTGTTGAGAACGCGTTCTCTATGGGGAGCGAAGCCTACCTATTTAATTAAATAATAATATAAAATATATATATATATGTATGTGTACTGCTACTACTACTATAACAAACAACCTGAGAATGATATCAAAATCTAACGTGTGTCTAAACAAATAATAAATGTAAACAACAAAAAACAAAAGCAAAACGATAAATCATATAATCGCATAGAAACACAAAGACGAGAAAAATACACATAAAGAGCCTGTCCTTAACTCCAGAAACCAAACCCTAAAAAAAAAAAAAAAAAAAAAAAAACACAAAAAAAAATGTCTGTGAGCAAGAGGGAAAATTGCTATATGCGTTGAAACGTATTAATTATTTAGTTTTTATATTATATATTATTAAACAAGAGGTAACTAAATTATGTAGTAGATGTAAACAGTGAGAAAAACGGAAAACCGGAAATTCGGAAAACCTGACAAACAAAACAACAATTGAAAAATGGCAAATGACGCCTACTCCTCCCACTAAATAAACATTTGGGCATAAGCATCACCCACACACCACACCCACCCACACACACCACACACACCACATCCACACCACATCCACACCCACACACACGCATATGTAGACTTAAGCTCTATTATCAAACAAAAAGAAAAATGAAAAGGAATTAAACTAAATTGAATGTTCGTCAACCAAAATACGACACAAACAAATTTACAATAAAATTTTGATTTGATTTATTAGTTTTTGTATTTTGGTTACAGTTAAATAATTTAACTTTGATTCGTGCCTTTGCTTTTGTCTGTGGACACATGAAAGAAATGTCGATATAAATTAAACGAAAAAAAAAAACAAACAAACAATTTTTAAATGAAAATATTTTTTAAAGATTTTTAATTTTAAAGAACGAGGGATGAGTTGGAGAAAGCGAGGGAGAGAGAAAGAGTTAAAAGAAAGGCAATTATTTCGTTTAGTTCTACAATTATATAAACATATATTTAATTATGCTAATTATGTTGATTTTATTGCAATTATACTAAAAGGAAACAACACAAGATTGATGAAATACACAAAACAAATATATATTACAACAATTACAACAAATGCAGAATTTTAATTTACACAAAATAAGGAGAAAAAGAAGATGTTTATAAATTGACTTTTAGACTTGTGGAGAGTCTGTTGAATGGTTCTTCCAGAAGCTGCATATATCTTATATATACATTTGCGTTTTCCGTTTTTTAGCTACACACACACACATACTCACACACATACATACACATATTTCGACATCGACAGCGCCTAAAAAAAAAAACAATTTGTTGGAGCTGTGGATGCAAAGGTTTTGAAAACTTAAATGGCTTTATATCCCTTTTGAGATACAATTGAGTATAACTATATATATATATATATATCTATATAGGTGTGAACATTATATACATATATACGATGTATGAATGAGTATTAAGTGTGTCATTTTTGTAGTGTATTTGCGCAGTCGTCGCGACCTATTGTTATGAATGTTATAAAATTACCCTAACCGAAAAAAAAATTAACAAATTCTAAATATTTGAGCTGGCAAAACGAAGAGAGCTGACAGAGGCAGAGGCGAGAGAAGGCAAATGAATTGCTGATATTTTACACAGAACACAGTTCGAAAAAACTATAGTTTCCAGAATTTTTCAATAAATAATGGCTGAATATGACATATTTAACGCAAATCTTAGATCCTAAAGTAAAATGTAGCATGCAACAATTTAGAGAAATTTAGCTGAAACTTTTTTGCACCCCAAAACCCCACATAAGGCAAAGTATATTAACGGTACTTTTAAATACGATATGATGTATGAATATGGATATATGTATGTAAATATATCCATGAGTACTCATGCCAAACTGTTTTTAGATGTTATTTAAAACAAAACAAAAAAAAAAAAAAAACAATTTTTGTAGCTGTGTCTAAGATATATGCATACCTATCTTTCCCATATACGATATATGATATTGATAGATCCTACATACATATTCCTTGAATGAGTTTTGTGAGCTTTAAACACACAACAACAACTGCATAATGAGTAAACAATGAAGATTCTAATCTAAAAGCCCTCAAGATAATGTTAACTTGTTTACAGAGCAGATCAGACAGAACAGGAAGAGGAAGGAAACCCAAGCTTAACCCTGTAAAATTCATATATCAAATCTTGAGACCAAAAATGCGTTTACTAAAAATATAAAATCAAATCTGTATGTATATATGCATATATATAAATATATAACTTGATAATTAAATGGCATACATTATTAAGAATATATAGATTGTGGCTCGTTTGTCTTCTGATTTGTGCGTCAATTGTATCCTACACACACACACACACACACATGCTTAAAGAGTATATACATACAAATTGTAAAAACAAATATATATATATATATATATATATATATACATACATATATATATTATCAATTTTTGGTAGTCCTATGAATGTTCGTTGTGCGATCAAAGAAAAGAATATTTTTGAATTGTAACTTCTGTCAATTAATATGTAGACTGTAGATTGCATATATATATATATATATATATAGTAAAAACTAAACAACAAGCAAACGCATATTTCAAAAATAAATTCTATATATATATATATTATATGAAAATTATATATATATTTATAATTATATATGCGTTCCTTTATCACATTAAACTATGTATGTATTGTTGCGCCTGAAATATATACATACATATATATATATATATATATATATATATATATATATATATATATATATATATATATATATATATATATATATATATATATATATATATATATATATATATATATATGTAACGCTTCATATTTGTGTTAGCTATGTGTGTGTCGGTGTCTGCTTTGAACTAGTAAATGTGAAAATACCAAAAACCAGTGTTGAGTAGTTACGAAAAAGTTTTTGTAGTTGTGCACCAAACCAAACCAATGTAAACCCAACCCAACCCAACCCAACCAAACCAAACCAAACGAAACCAAACCTATTGCACAAGAGTTATAAAACGGTTCAAGTTATCATATAAATATTATAAAATTTGTAATTCTTATTGGCATTTCCATTACCTCAAAGAAATCGATAAAGTTTGTAGCAGAAAATAAGGAAGGAGAGATTAGCTTTTCAATTGAAATACAAAATATATTGAATAGGTGGGCAGAGGCAACTCAACTTGTATAACAGTATGACAGTAGCAGAGCAAACTAACAGTACATAGTAAAACAGTGATACACAGATAGGGAAAGTGAGAGAAAAATATGAATAAAAAGATCAAGCAGAAAAGTTTTATTTTTCCACCGACAAATTACAGGCAAATGAATATAGACATAAACATATACATACATTATAATGGAAATTAGATCGCTCGTGTACAGAATACAGAAATATTTTTGAAAAAAAAAGATAGAAAAAGCGCAAATAGACAAAAGAAAATATGTACATAGAGTGCAAGCAAAGCAGTTTCAAAGGAAAATGGGAAAAAGGACATTGGAAATATTTAAGGCAATTTTCAATTAAAACAATTTATCAATTAAATTCGTTTGGTTGTTCGTTCGTCAAACGCATAGTTGTTTTTCTGTTGGCATATAATATAATTATAGTTAAAGCGAAATTAAAAATCATGTGTGCTTGTTGCGTATCAGAGCGCAGAGCGAAAAATGAAATGTGCTTACCCAGTACATATATATGCATATACTATATATAATTGTAAAGTCATTACAAAGATGAACAACTTTTCTGAAAAATAAACTGTATATTCAAATATCAAACACACGCACTTTTATTTTACATCTAATTATTTTAAAAATTTAACAGCCTTCCGAATGCATACTTAACCAACAGAGGGTGTCAAACTCGTACTGCCCTCAGCTACAGATATCCATCAACAGAGGGCGCAAATCAAGGTACTTTCCGTATATTTTGTAAAGCATACTTTTGTGCGCAGAATTTAATAATTTGCAATAAATTAAATTTGCTGGGCTGACAGACCTAAGCCAACTCGCTGATCAAATAATGCAAATATCCATCATATCAATTCGTTTCTAAATCAATTTTATAACATCACTTACCAAACTTGTTTACGAGAAAAAATTTGAATACATTTTGTGCATTTGCTCAGTTTTTCATTTAATAAAAAAAAATAGATATATGTATTAATATACATAATTGATTTCTTGTGCTGTTTATGTGAAAATTATTAACAGAGATTTACATATGCAAATGGATTCTAGGACTCGACTGGTAGGTTCATGTGCATGACAGTCCGAGATTTGACTGACATCCGAAATAAATAATTGATTTTTTTGTTTACAATTTTTTGAGATGGTGAAATTATTATAAAAATTGGTTCTTCAGATGCTACAGTTTAGCTTTAATACTTGGCAAACTATGCACATTTTGATAGTTTTTACAGAGCGAATATAATGATTAAAAGATACAATATAAAAACGATCAACATGTCGCTGATAAGGCAGTTAGCTAAAGATTAATGCGAAAAGAACTAAGGATACGACTTAATGGCTAAAACTAAATTTTAAATGACTAAAGGAGCTTTGATTCACATTTATGTAGGTAAGACTGGTACAGTTTAGTTTCCCTAACTGCACTTCTCATATCGATAAGATTACGTACTTAAGAACTATATATAAATAGGTATTAACTAGCTTTTTACAATATGTATTGGTTGATACAATATACACTCTTAAGTTACCCATTATCGCTGAGCCATTGGTCACCACAAGATATGGCCTAGATATAGTTATAGTTATATATACAGGATTTCAGCGATGGCGGCTAGCTACGTGCAAATCTCATTGCTAGCCGGGCAAGAGCTGCTCGCAACATTCGCGTTCAGCGACCCTGTTCCGGTCGTCATGCTGGCGGGCGTAAGTGACTTGTTCACTGATAACACTGTAGCTGGTGTGGAGTTGGAACTGGAAGTGGAGCTGGCTTCAGCTGCTGTAACTGAAGATGACGCGGGTGTGGTTGTTGAATCAGGTTCCGTCAGCTGCGCAACAGCATTTGCATTGTTCGTCTTGCTGTTCTCCAGCTTGGCGCGATGCAGTGCTTCCTCGCGCTCCTTTTTATCAAAGTACCAGACGGTGATGGCATAGCGGGTACGATGCGCCGGCTGCACTTCATGCGGATTACGTATATCCGACCAGAAGAATATCAGGCGATCAAACTTTGGCTCAATGTCGGCTACAGTTGTACCTGGCGTCGGCCGGATTCTGTTCATCAAAGCAAATTACTTAGCAAATGCTTCTAAAACAATTGTTAATCAACTTACCGCAATATGCCGCCACTCTCACTGGCATCCCAGTTTATATTCAGGTAGTATATGGCTGTAATAACGCGTCCATCCTTGTTGGGATTGTCCACATGCATAACGTAGTGTGTGCCAGAGCCTGGATAGCAAGCCACCATAGCCTGTAAAAGAAAGGTAAATCGATTGAAAAATTTGTATTGTAAATAATTATTGCAAAAGTTATAGCAGTACTCACTCTCGTTCGCTCCCTGATATGGTAATTGCCCAGGATACCATTGTCCTTCATTGTGTTTACACGATACACCACAGAGTCAATCTAGATTAGAGGGAAAAACGCAAAAAAGTGAGTTTGCATGTTTGTGGAATGTAGAGCACTTGATGACTGCTCACCTGATTGGTCAGATACCACACATTGCTGCAGCCGGGCTCATTGCCACCGACCCATTTGATTTTATCACCTCGAATCTTATCACCGCGCACCGTGGTGGACTGAGCATCGGTACGCATATTGTTCACCAGTTGGCCATCATGGAAGGCGCCCGCACTGTACATGCTGCGCACTTCGTTCAGGATCTTCAGACCCTTATCCGGTCCCAGGAAGTCATCGACCACTGACAGTCCATACTGATTCATATCATTGATAATATTACGGCAAAGATCTTCATAGCGACGCTCACTGCCAATGACAAAGAATAAAGAAAATCAAATAAATTAATTTGTATAATCCCTTGGCAATCTGAACCTCAACTCAAATCTCATTCCTTTCGGCTCTACTAGGGTCACCTTCAATTAATGATGCGACGTATTTGTATTCCCCAGAAAATCAAAATAGAAATGTAAATACTACAACAATTTACTTTCGTATAATTATTATAAATTTGCATGTTTTACGACATTTTTATGATTTGCAACCCATAAAATTGTTGCTATTTATTGGACATGTTTCAGTCACGTAGTCCAAAAGACACACACACATAGCCGCCTAAAGAAAAGAGAAAGAGAATAGCGAAGAGAGAGGAGAGAGGCGAGAGAAGGCGGAAAGCCGCTAAATTCTGGATAAACAAAACAAATAAAAAAAAAGGTTGTAAGAAACGTAAAAACATCAAAATGTTAACTGCATGGGAAAATGAGCGCTCACAGTATAAAAAAAAATAAAAATAAAATAAAAACCGTCAACAAATTATAGCCAAGTTTGTGAGAAATCGAGTTTAACTTTAAAGCTATCGAAAAAAGTTGCAAATTAATGAGCGCAGAATTGAAACGGTGATGTTGAACTTCGAAACCGGAACCGGTTTCAATTTCAAAAACGATTTATCGATATTTAATACTAAATAGTAATCAAATCGAATTACCGTTTATCCAAGGCTTCGCGAAAATACTGTTCGGCATTGGCAGGATGAGCCGAATGCTTGAAGAAATTACTGTAATCCGCTGGTGTGAACGTAATCATTTTGTGTTTATGATTTATCAGTTTTTTAATACTTATATTAAATATCTTAGCATATAATAATTAGTTAATCTTTATAGTCACTTCACTTTGTTCTTGTAGAAATAATTTTGTTCTTCAGCTGTCGCATTGGCTTCAATTCGGAAGCGACTCCGGAAACAATTCACACACAACTAATGCAAGTTTCAAATTGCCTGCCGCTTTTATGTGCGCTATTAAGAACAGTTAGGCAGAAGTGCACAGAGAGAGCGAGAGTACCGGTTGTTGTATATCGTCCATCGCTATCAGTGCTGCCGTCTTGGTTAGCAGTGAGCAAATGCACAAACACACACAGATAACCAGCTGTATTTCAATGTTATCCAATTGTTGTAATAGTAATCGCAGCTGTTCACTTTTGTCCGTCTTTGCACATTTGTTGTCTATTGCTTTTGCTTGTATTTTCACGCAGTTGTAATATTTCTGGGCAATTGCAACGAGGAACGAACCGTTCACGTCGAGGACGCGCTCACTACTGAACTGCTGACACCAACAGCCACAACGACTCACCGGCTCGATCGCCACTGAGAGACTATTGCATATGTATGTGTTGGTGGCGCATATACTCATTTCTGACTGTGTGATGTGAGTGTTGCGTTAAAGGCCGGGCAGTGGGTAGTGTTTGCTGTTATAACGCTACTTTTGCGGATTTTCATATGTATTAATGTTTTTCTTTTTGCTGGGAGTAATTGTAGACGAGACCGGCTATCAGATAGTGTTTTTATTCCTCATAATTGTAGACCATTTAGGGCTTTTCTTTTGTTTTCTTTATCAAACTTCATTGGCTTTAGCTGGTTTCCGCTTGCCCTTCAACTTGCGTGCAACTCTCCTCAAACAAACACCAATACAAACAACCCAGAAGGCAAACGCGGAGTGGCTGACACAATAAACGAGCTAGCGCTCACGTAGCCCAGCGCACAGTACAAACACAAAACACATGCGTGAAAATCAAAGCGAGCGTTTAAAAGAGAGTGAGAGAGGAAGAGAGAGAAGCGTGAACGAAGACATTTGAATTGGTTTGAGAAAGCAAATGAGCAAAAAACAAAAACGAGAAACTATGGTAACAGCTGTAAATACCTACATATGTACTATATACATGTATTTACCATTTATATTATGTATGTACATACATACATGTATTTATATGTATATTTACGAACATAAATATGTATATACCGATGAGCGCTGGTCGCGTACTCCAATTATTTGGGTCAACGGCCCAGTTCAAAGTCGCCAACTTAAATAATACTTTAAAGGGCCCCAACAGAACGAATCGCACACATATGTACATATGTATGTATATAAGTAAATAGTATATGCATGTATTTGTGCTCTTAAATGAATTATGTGTGTGTGCCCAATGATCGATTGTAGCCCTTTGTCTTTGATATGTTACGTGCGAAGTCTGCTAGCATGGCACGTGCACCACGCATCAGAGATGACACAAAGAAATCATTTGCAGTCACTACTCATAGATGCAGTGATAGCTGTCACGGATTGCGATTTAAAACAATTAAAATTGTATAGTTCTTTGGATAAAAATTGCCATTTAGGGGTGTAATAAAAAATCAATTTTAATTTAAATAAAATAAAGACATAGTAAAAACACAAATGATCCTACAAATACACTGCCCAATGAGTGTGCAAGTCTCAGTGGAACCGAAGTGAATGTTTCACTCATCACTGATTTGCGGTCGATGCTGACGAGGGCGGCGCTCACGCACATGCACACGCACTCAGTCCGACCTTCTGACGTGCACGGCCAATCGTAGTTAAAACTCCACATATGTATGCAAGTGTGTGTGTATATATATAAATATGCATGTGTGTGTGAAAGGCAACAAATGGGGTTGAAAATTGAGAACCACCTGCAGCAGCTTGTTGCTGGAAAACAGCTGTAACATGTTTTTGCAACGTCGATTGACAGCAGTGTCGATGGCTATACTTTTCTCATTTAAAATACATTTGAAGGGGCAGAAAGCTGCTTGACAAGTGCCGCTAGACTGACAAAAATGACACATAAATAAATGACATATATGAATATATTAATATTGCTATATTTGTCGGCAGAAATTAGCGAGCTGAGATCATCCGACAGGCCATTGCTAATTGCTTGATAAAGAATAACAGAGTCAATCCAATCTTAAGAG
Source organism: Drosophila fulvimacula (assembly GCA_035045555.1). Lineage (NCBI taxonomy): Eukaryota > Metazoa > Arthropoda > Insecta > Diptera > Drosophilidae > Drosophila > Drosophila fulvimacula. The sequence goes on along the minus strand of JAWNOX010000009.1, from coordinate 1,260,840 downwards.
GCGTAGTAGTAGTAGCAGCAGCTACGACAGATTGAAAACGCTTTGCAAGACTAGCCCATAAGATAAGAAACAAAGCAAAAAAAAAAAACGTAAGCATTTGCGTACCCGCGGCACGTACGCAAAACAATTGAGGCAAACAGTTAAAGAGCGTGCGACACAGAGGGATAGGTAGATAAAGAGTACTAGAGCGCGAGAGAGAGAGAGAGCGAGGCCACCCAAGTTGAAACGGAACGGGGACCACCCACCATAAATCGAAAGCAAAACAAAAGAAATTCGCAAACTTATCGATGATTTAGCGAAAATAGCACTGAAGTCATAGCGAATTGAATTGTGCAACTGTTGGCATTTACGGGCTCTAGCGTGTATTTAATCTCTGAAAGCAGCATGGGAAAATAAATGAAAATAATATAAAAGCAATGCCGTAGGTGGAACTGCGCAACAGAATAATTACAGTCAGCGGCGCCATTCAGAAAATTCCGACTGCACTTCACAAGAGGTGTTAACAAATCAAACAATGTGTTCTGCTGTGTACGTGCACCGTTTCGGCAATGGGCATCGTGACACTTCGGCAAACTTCGTGCGCTGCTCGGCCAGCGACTGCATTGCATTACGCTGCGCGTAACGGCGAAAAAGGTAAACATTCCAGACAACGAAACTGCACCCAATCTAATCGCAGGGCACATATTTGCTTGTAGCAAAAAAATAGAGAACATCGTAAATTAGCGAACTGGCGACAACGAATTGGCGAACTGGTCTCCACTCAGCAGCGCCAAAGATGCGAGCGCACGTAAAGCTTATCGCTAATTGCCGCCTTGTATCCGTATCTACATATGTATATACATATGTATGTATGTATGTGTGCATATATATGTAGCTTAAATATACATACATACGCGTATTTCCCGGGGCGTTGGCTTTAGCAAGTCATTAAAAATAAATATTAAAAATTAAATCTGTATTTAGATAAAAGGTTCCAATTATAGTAAACATACCAAAAATTAGACCTTCAAAATTTATGTACTTTATGAATTGTATTTTTGGCCAGTAGATCTATTGTCAGGAATATAGTTTGCTTTGATCCATACTTTTCAAATATTTCTAAATATATATGTTATAATTGTATGAAATGTTCGTTCAAAAGTTTGTTTCAAAAACACACGTTTTCTATAGAATACTAAAATTTTTGCCCGAAGATCGAGCATTAACAACGATCCACACATATACACATACACCCACACCCACACCCACACACATACACACCCACACGCACATACATAATCTATTGGATTGGATAGCACGAAATTTAAACAGCGAAAGGAAGAATTTGATCAGCTCTTGAACTCTGGACCACAATGGTTGAATATACTCGTCAACCTTGTCCAATACGAATTGTTGAGGATTGCGGATGCGCCTTTCTGATGGGCTGCATTGGCGGCTCTATGTTTCAGTATATGAGGGGATTTAGGAATTCGCCAACGGGTTTTATCCGTAGCCTTTACGGCGGACTGGACTCCGTTAAAATGAAGACACCGGCCATAGCAGGCAGTTTTGCCGTTTGGGGCGCCACCTTCAGCACGGTGGACTGCACCATGGTCTACTACAGGCAGCGGGAGGACTCATTAAATTCGATTGTTAGTGGCGCTGCCACGGGTGGGATTCTTGCTGCTCGCAACGGCATCAAGGCAATGGGGAATGGTGCCCTGGTCGGTGGCTTAGTGCTGGCCATGATAGAGGGAGCTGGCGCAGCAGTGGCCACCATCTACGCAGCCCATCCATCAGGCAGCACAGAGAACGCCTATCCCCAAAGGCCCCAATGGGAGCCAGTATCTAACAGCGAGCAGCAGAGCAACAGCAACAAGAACAATGATGCCTTGGCAGAGATTGAACGTGTACTGGACAAATGCAACACATATCAAAATCCGACGAGAAGCTCACGGTGCAGACAGAAGCCACAATACATGGACACCGAAGAGCCACACAAGCCGCTCTCTCTTCTCGAGCTGGTGAGACAAGCGAACATTTTTATTAGATCGTGACTTTATATTTGTGGAGTCCCACGTTTCGGCCATCTTACTCATAAGCCAAATTGATCCTATGTGTAATAAAGAATCAAATTGTGATTTTGGTTGCCACTCACCTGCCGCTGCCCATGAAGCTGGCATCAGCTAGGCCTATCTGATAGCTCGAGCTCTTCTCGCCATGATGATGGGGATGGGGATGATGGTGGTGGTGCTGGTGCTGGTCATGCTGCAGATTCAGTTCATCCGGCTGAGCTGATTGCGTAGCCAGCGTTGGCTCTCCAAAGTAATTGAATAGTTCATCCAATTCGGTGGGCCAGCTTTGGGCCTGTGCGGCGGTTGTCATCATTTGAGCAGTGGAGCAATTGGCGCCACTCACATCCAGCGTTGTGGCTGCCACCGCCTGCTGCAGCTGTTGTATCTTGTTGGTATTGTTGTTGTTCTGCTTCTGGCGCGCCAGTAGACGGCAATCATGTCGGTGGGCGGGCCAATCCAAGTGCTGATGCGCAATGGAACAGTAGTAAATGCTTTTGCACTTGGCGCAGCGGAGCAGCTGCTGAACGGTGCCGCAGATGGCGCAACGTGCTGGCAACGACGATGACTGTGGCTTTTGCATGTCCTTGCCGCGTCCCCTGCTGCTTACACCATATTGGCAACGCCAGTGCTTAACCTTGAACGTCTGACAGCGCAAATTGTTGTAGGTGTGCGTCGATTTATTGACACTCGCAATATAACAAATCTTTAAAGATTCGGCAATAACACAAGAGCGACGTCTTCAGCAGGCGTGTGTGTGGTCCACTTTAGTTTCAAGGCATTTCACCAGAACAGCTTCAGCCATTGGACTCTGACTATACTGTAAGCATTTTAATCACGTAGGCCCAGCCAAAATAACGAAAAATAGCAACAAAACGATGCTATATAGATGTTGTTGTTGTTATTGTTGTTGTTGTTCCCGACAGCTGCGTCCGCCTTCACTTTTACGGTTGCTCTCTCTAGCGTTAATCGCTTTGCAGTTGTTGTACTTTATTTGAAGCGTCGTCCAAACGTGGCATTTACTTGGGTTTTAACAATTCAGCGTATTTTAGTAATGCAAAAGTGCTTACAAATGCAAATTAATAAAATATTATAGCGCTATTCACTTTCACGATGATAGAAATAGTTCCCAACTGAACTAGTACTATCGATATGCAATATTAATCGATATGCGGTTACACAGAACTCGGCTACAGTGCTGGGAAATATGAATATGCTCAGCGCGAATTTTGAATTTCTCGTTCTCTACAGTGAGGCCCAATTGTGGAATCAATTTTGAAATTGTGGGAGTCGGGAAATATTATTTTATTACAAATGTATTCTTTGCGGTGCAACTTCTAATTTAAGGAAAATTATCATCTCTGCATATATTAAAATTGGTTATATTCCTTTCCCGGTTTATGTGCAATTTTTCAGATTTGTTTTTTGCTTTCCTCCGCGTTAAAAACAGCTTTTTTCTAATTAAAGATTGGCAACACTGTTTTTAGAAGCTGTCTTAGTAGACCTATCATCTTTTTGAGAGCTATCGATATTTTCTAGACAGGTCGACTGGCTGGCAGGCAGGCAGTTGATAAAACAAATTCAACCTTTCGAACAAAAACAAATCCTAAATTTTATTGAAAAAAAGTCCACATGGAATTAACAAATTTAAGCGCCAAAGTGGTGCTAGTTGATATTGAGGGCACCACAACATCAATTACCTTCGTCCATGATGTACTTTTTCCATATGCCAAAGCGAATGCCGAACAGTATCTATTGGAAACATGGGAAACGGATGACACAAAGCTAATTGTCGAAGAACTACAGCAGCTGCCGCAGTACACAGAATATGCTTCAACTCTAGAAACCCGACCAGAAATAGATGCTGCGCATATTGCTAACTTTTCGCGTTATCTTATCGAAAAAGATGCGAAGGTTACTCCACTAAAAACCTTGCAAGGTCACATCTGGGCCAAGGGCTATGCTAACGGAGAGCTAAAGGGGCAGTAAGTGGAGCTGGTAATGCTGAATAGAACTGCTTTTAATTGAATCTCTTTTGAATCTCTCTTGACAGTGTCTATGAGGATGTGGCTGTGGCCTTCCAGACCTGGCAAGAGGCTGGCCTTCGCATTGCCGTCTACTCGAGTGGCAGCGTGGCTGCCCAGAAGTTGATATTCCAGCACAGCATAGCTGGTGATCTGCTGCCACATCTGAGCGCCCACTTCGACACGCACGTGGGCCAGAAACAGCAAACGGAATCATACACAAAGATTGCCGAGGCGCTGCAGGAGGCACCGCATAATATCCTATTCCTTACAGATGTGCCAGAGGGTGCGTTAACAATATAATATATATTCTTCTTGTACACATTTTGCTATAATATATTTTCGACTTTACAGAGGCTTCTGCTGCTCGTGATGCAGGCATGCAAACCGTTCTGCTCGCTCGCCCTGGCAATGCGCCGCTCACCGAGGAAAATCGGACTGCGTTTCCCGTGGTCGCCAACTTTGTGGCGCTGCAATCGCTGAAGCAACCCTGAATAAAGCTTTTGGATCCTTGAGTTGACAAATATGGGGTTGTAGATTTATTGTGCATTGTACATTTGCTTTACAGAAACGCGCGATCCACGCTGCACAGGTCATCGCCGCTGTCGTGTGGCTCGGGCGTCTGCTCCACCTGTCGGTGACGTGAGGTGGAGCGCTGCGATTGCCGTGAACTGGGCTTGAGCTGCGCTCCATAGATCTTGCGCAGCTGCTGTACCTTGATCTCCGCCTCGTTAATCCTAGCCGGGCAGCGGCTGCTGTTGCACTTCTTCTTGGGCTGCTTGCTGCGGCGCTGTTGGTTGCTCTCGCAGCCATGGCGCAGGCCCTCGCTGCGGCAGCTGTGACTGAGCTTGCCCACCTCAGGTCCCCAATAGGTTTGGCCCTCGAGCAATAGGGGCGCGGATTTGACACGCTGTTGCATCATTTGCATGTGCAGCTCGTACTGGTTCTCCTGCAGCGCTTGCTCCGCCTTGCGCGTCGCCAGACGTATGGAGAGCAGCGCCTTGTGCGGCTCACTGGAATAATTAAATATAAATATCTATGGGGGATTTGGACGCTGGTTTCTCTTACTTGAGGGAAAGCGATTTCCAGGCGGGCGTCTTGCGTACCTCCCAATCAAATTGGGGCCTGGGGTCATGGAAGGTGCAATTGTTTTTGAGCTCCTTCACCCTTTTGCGCGAGACCTCGGCACGTAGAGTGGCCGCCAGGTTGGGCCGTGCCACTGGATGTTGCGGAGAAACGCTCGATGTGCGCTTTCCTGGCAGCGGCTCCAGTCCGAAAATACTCAACAGCTCCGGCTGCTTCGGCTCCACAGCGGCCACTTTCACCTTGCGTGTGCGTCGCCTGCGCACACGACTTGAGCCAGGAGCGGAGCTGTTGCTGCTCAGCTTGGAAGACACTGACGGGGACTCAATTTGCAGCTTGGGAACATCTTTGCATGGAAAGTACTTGCTGAGAGTTAACAGCTCTAGCTTGGGCGCAGCTGTTCCGCTCGCACTCAAGTCGTTGACGCTGTAGGATTTTCTCAGCATTTCGCTGCGAACTTTGGCGCGCTCTGCTGTGTGCATGGCCGGCTCCTTGGCTACGGCTACGGCCGTGGGTTTGTGGGTTTGAGTGCCACTGCTGGTGGATTTAGGCCGGTCAGCTTGGCGTTTGAATTCCTGCTCGAACGCCTTCAGCGATTGCTTAAAGTCCGCCACTTCGACGGCAAACTCCTGCTTGAAGTTGGCCAAGCGACTTAAGTCGCGAATGCACTTCTCATATTCCTCGCTCAGGCAGCTCGTACTCGGCGTGACATCGGGCGTGGGCGTGTCCTGCTCTGGCAGGATCAACGGCGGTATGCTCGGTGATTTCTTTTTCAGCTTCTTGTATTTGGTATTGTGTTGCTTGACCCTACAGGAGACGCTCTCCTTCACTTGCTGCTCTGGCGTCGCGGGCTGGGCGCGCAACTCTCGGCTAGTGGTGCGCAGACTTTCGAGAGTTGAATAAAAGTCAGCGTTGTGCAGATGCTTTACTTCGCAATAGTCTGCAAAGCAATGGTTTTAGTTCGATTTAAATTAGTATTTGTTAAACTGATTACCTGGAATGCTGTCGTAGAACTTGGCCAGCGATCGTATGCCCGTTTGGCTGGTCCAGTTGGACGTCGCAGTGGCATCTTGTGGCTGGCAAGTGGTCGCCTTTGTCTTCACCTTTTTGCCCATGCAAAGTCTGGGACGATTGTAAACGGGCGCCGGACAATTATTGCACGGATCTATAGGCACTTTGACGCAGGAATTTAGATAAGCTCGACCCATATGTGTGCTCATATTTCAGGAATTGAATACATTGCGTTTTATCAATATTTTGAATCCAGTATGTTCTGGGGTAACTGTTGCCAGCGGTAACCGAGCATTGAACATTTGTTTGGGCCTTGTTTTTGGTCCGTTTCGTTTTGGTCTACCTATTCACACGGTTACGCACCATGTCCTGGTTTCGGACTATGGTATTCCAGCACAATGGGATTTCTTTTTATTTACCATTTTGTTTTAACGCAGCTAACAACTGTTTTCATATTCTCAAAAGATATTTTATAGCTCGCTATATTTATTGAGATAGGTAAGTTTTCGTTGGAACTCTACGGTCACACTATACAGCTGACGATAACGATTGCTGTTATAAATTAGTTTGCAACTGTTAAGCCGAAGTTTAAAATAATTTATTTCTATTATTATTAATATTTTGCATGACCTACAAAATTATATATGCATTTAATAAGACTATGTAACATTAAGCATTGAATTGCCTTAATAAAGTATTAAACTTTGGAATATTTAAAATAAATTAAATCGAAATCATTTTTACAGAATAAAATTGGCGCCTACTGTAAATAAACATAAGGAAATGTTAACTTAACAGCTGAGCTCCAATCGTGTGACAGTACGAGTTCGTCAGCGAGCGGCGGCAGTTGATACAGTGTTTAATTTGTGTGTGCGTATGTGTAAAAAATAAACTTTTATTGAAAGCGACGTAAAGTGCGACTAAAAACACGGTTTGTTTCGGCTGTGTGAAATTGCGCAAATCATATACGATCAGATTGCCGACATTTAAAGCACCCAAAAACTTGTCACAATGAAGTTGTACGCTGCAGCAACAGTTGCGCTCTTTCTGTTGGTCGTAATCCAAACGACGCCAACAGCTGCCGAGGGACAGGAGGTAAGTTGTGGTTTATAATTTGTTTGTTTATGATTCGCAATGTTGTGGACAACAATTTAACGCTTTTGAGTGAAAACGCGGCTGTGGCAGAAATTACAATTTACAGGAATTGCGTTATATTTGCTCGCTTGCTGTTTTTAACAATGCCGACACTCGCACACATACACACACATGCAGACATGAACACAAACAAACAAAGCCATACTATACACACACGCATGCATGCTTGCGTACGCCATACTTACTTACATATATATTTACTTGTTGTTTGTCCCTCCGTCTACACATTAACTTTGATTAGTCAGCAAAAGAAAATCGTATGCATAAATAAAAGGCTGTAATGGCAAAATACATAAATATAAGAAAATACATGCCTTACATATGCATATGCACATATATTTATGGTGCAAACTTTTTTTTTTGCCCTTATCAATTTTGCAATTATACCTTTTGTTGTTGTTTTGCTTTGTCCCGCTTTCTTTGTTGCGTCGCCATTTCAGCTCGACAATCAGCTGTTATACGTACATACATATGCATTTATGTATATATCAGTTTGACCGCTAGAACGGATCCCTGATCTATCTGCTCGCTGTTCGCCGCAATTGCGTCTTAGTTTCGGCCTAACTGCACTTTTGTTTTCAATTCCAATGGGAATTATACGAATTTTGAATCATTTATGCGACTATTTAAATTTGTATTTATCACTTTGTTTAATTGAATCATATTTAATTGTATGGATATAATATTTACGATTATGAACGATTTCCATAGTAAAAATGTTTTCACATTTAATTTGAATTTAAAAATTGCTTTTTGTTTATTCAATGTTTGTTCAAGCTTTACTGCGACAGCAGCCAGATTACGAATTATTTTAATAGCAAAAACGTTTCGCAGCACATTTAGTCATTTAAATATAATATATATGTACACATGTATGTATGTATGTACCTGGCCAGCGCTGACACTTCTGCACTCGCCCACCTGGGTACACAAATCTGTTTTCATTTCCAATTAAAAGTTCGAGTTGCAATGAATCAGAAATATATTATAATTCGTAACTAAAACAATAGCCGACTCTTGCCTTTTGTTCAAATTCACTCCTTCTATAAGCTCTTTTTCCACACAGAAAATCAGATTAATGACCAGCGAACTGTCTGTGGCAGAGGCTGAGATTGGACACGGCCAGCTCCCCCAGCCCACGAAGTGTGGCCGAGGGCGCATCATCAATATCAATTAAAACCATTTCATTTGCCAGGCAAAGAAAAAAAAAAGGCAGAAAAAAAAAACGCGCTGCGTATATCGTATATAAATCATAAATAAATCAAGAAAAAATAAAAAATATAATCATTTCATATTTACATATGAAATATTATTTTTCTGAAAGGCAAATTAAATTATGAATTAAATTGAAGTTGAATTTCACTAAAAGTAAAATGCGGACAAATTAAATTATGAAAATATTTTCAAATTGTAAATGGCCAACACTTTTTATGGCATTATATAAGGCGGTATTCTTAAAAAAGTATAAAATGGAGAAGAATAAAATAGAACCGGCAGCTATTTCCATATGCTAACAAACACAAAGCGAACAATGCATAAACATATTTACATAAATGAATAAAATGCGGAACTGTGTGAACAAATGTGAGAATAAATTTATATAAACATATAAACATGGATATGTACAGATGTATATAGATATAGCAAGAGACATCCACGTCATACATCCATATTCATAGCTCCCTAGTTGCAAACTAAAGCAAAATAAAACTTAAGCATAGAGCTCAAGTTGAGGAGAATGACAGCGAGCGAGAGAGAGAGAGAGAGAGTAAAAGAGAAGCAGAGAATCATTGCTGGAGGCAATTTTATATAGTCGGTTCGTTCGACTGTTTTTGTCATTTAGGAAATCACATGCGGATGATTCACATATACGAACGGCATCCGTTTCTCTGAGCTTCAACTGCGATGCTATTGCTTTTGCTTTGATGCAAATTGGATTCTCTCATTCTCAATCTATCTCTCTATATCTTCCTCTCTGCGGGGCCAATTTCAAACCCATTGAGTCATTTTGCAATTTCGATCATGACGCTGTCGCCAATGCTGCAAATGCCAATGAAAATTACGTTATTGAATCACTAAAAGGCCCCACACACACACAATGACAGCAGAGACACACGCACACACACACACACACACACACACACACACACACACAAAATTCTCAAATTAGCACCCAGGGGAGCATTGAAACCAAAGTTTATAATGAGCTTGACATAGAACCCAAAACCAATCTCCAACCCAAACCCAAACCCAAACACTGGTTGGAAATTTGTCCGCTGTGGGTGTTTGCAAAATTTTGCAGCATGCTCAAGTTGCATGGGAGTCACTCAATGGACACTCTAAGTACATATATATTTTCACCTGAATTGGGAGAGGGTGAAATACACTCAGAGAAATTGTCTGTATTTTATCTACTTCGCGCCGTTAATAGCCGTCAGCAGATGCATAGACTTCACATCTTTGCTCTACCTGTAGCATATAGTCTATAGTATATAGTCTCAACCTTCATCATATATAGTACACGAATTTGCTTTCAATAACTCAGTCAAATTGCCTAAAGAGATAAATCTCTTTGAGAACGAGTCAACGAATTTGTATATAATATATTCGCATATTATTTTTGATATATTCTCGAGTTAGCGCTCTCCAAACTGTTATTTGTTTGCACATTAACTGGTTTTTGTATTTCTTAGTGCACACATTGCTAGGCTCTTCCTCTCAGTGTATTATTTATGTATAGGTGTCAGCAATGTATAGAGAGAGCGAGAGGGAGAGTAATTATCCAGCTGGGGGCGCTGAGTGCAGCTGACGGTCGAACAATGTCGAAGCTAATTTCCACACACATTAATTAAACGCATAAAGAGCGTTTGTAAATTTTCGGCTTAAATGCCATTAATCGGTGGGCAAAACATCAATTTAAGCCGATGAATAGAAATAATTGAATTTCGTGGTTCTCTTTCCCGCCGCTCTGCCAATACAAACTCACGCAATTTATACATTGTTCGTGACGTGTGAAGCGAGTATATTGGTTTTGTATACGGATTATTGATTATAAAATTGAAATATGGGATTCAAATAGTAGTAGTAGTAGTAACAGTAGTAGTAGTAGTAGTAGTAGTACTAGTAGTAGTAAAATAAAGTAGTAGATATATATGTTTATCATGGCGTTACCACTTTCATACCTACTCATTAATATTTCTGATTAAGTTTGGGTGAAGATCATGGCAAAGTTACATCTTCAAAGCCACTCCCTGTCTTACTATCAACTCTTAGCTTTTTTATGTCATGAACAGTGTATTTCGCAGTCAGCTACCACATTTTCAGTTGTTCAACTTGAGGGTTGCTAGCCAAGAAGCCTCATTGCAGATGGCTCAAATAAAGCGCTTTGGCCAAGGCAAATGTGGTCATTAAAAAAGCACCTAAATATATATATATATATATATATATATATATATATATATATATATATATATATATATATATATATATATATATATATATATATATATAGACACGCGCCCATTCCACGCATAAAGCTGACTGACCTTGAATAAAATATTAAAAAAGAAACAATAAAGAATGTTTTGAATTGAGCAAACCAAAGACTTACATACCCTAAAGAATCTTACCCTTAAATAATATATTGATGAAATAGGAAAACAAAATTATACACAAATTATATCAGAAAAAATGTATAGAGTAGAGAACTGAACTGTTCAATTGAACGAGTGAATAACTGTTTCGACTATCGTTCACTAACTACAGATAGTAGTTCACTTGTTCAGTTCATATCCTACTAGTTCTTATTTATTCTTTTTAACAAGTTTCTTTCCATAATCAGAATACACTTTGCTAGAGTATATAAAGCCGTTTTCCCCAATACTAATGATGCTCTCGGTTGCTGGATCGATATACATATATGTATATATGTATGTAAATATGATTATATATCAACAAGCAGATATTGTATTTGCTGTTGTAAAAAGCAAAACGGGTTTTTTTGGTTCTGTTTCGAAAATGATAATAAGCCGTAGTCTCGTCGGCTTCTGGACAACTTTATTTGGCTGCTTTAATTAAGCCTTAATGAAAATAAACAGTTTTACAGTTTTTACAATTTTGCCGTTTGACAGCAAATTGGCAATTTACAGTTTGCAGTTTGCAGTTTGCAATTTTCGCTCAGAGGCTTCGGCCGGATTTTATTTTGATGTATTTATTTTTATTTACGTCAATTCAATTAAAGTTTTTTTCAACATTGCATCAGTTAATACCCCAGTGCATCTCTTGTATGCATCACAGATCCAACAAACAGCCTCTCGACCACCCCCAGTCTCCGAACCCTTGCAATATTTATGCGGCAAAAGCCTGTTAACACTGAGCCGCAGCACGTTGCAGCAGCATTAACAGCACCACCAACACCAACTTTTCCAGCAAGTGTCTGGATGCGAAAACTTTTCGACATAAGCCAGGCCCAGTGTGAACCGAAAAATAAATGAGAATAAAAACTGCATTCAGTAGGTGCAAATGCGAAAAGCTTGGATGAGTTAAAGAAGATTCTATAGATATGCTTGTGCTTTTTGATCTGATAATTGGATTATCGGCTGCCAATTTGTATTTTCAATTTTCAATTTTAACTCTGATTCAATAAATCGAAAGCCTAGATATATAAATATGAATAGGTAGATAAAAATAATTGCTTAGTTGGTAATAGATGAATACATTATGGTTTGTGGAAAAGATATAGATAAAGCTAAAAAGATAAGTATAACTATCGATAAATATTATATTATTATGTATGGAGCAAAAGTCTTAGATGTAAAGGTAGTTATTGAATATAATGCGTAAGATGAGAGGTGAAAGATTGTAGACCTGTGAAAAACTATCACCCAGAATAGACAGATATTCGCTTTATATTTAATATAAGATTGCAATAATGGATATTGCAATTTATTAATCAATCCAAAGCTGATTAGCGCCAAGCCATGTGCATTAAATATTTAACAAGAATTTAAGTTCTGCTGTGGCATTAATTTAGTAAGGCATTAAGTTGCCAGGACAACCAATCTTAGCCAGCCGCCTTCATAACATGGCCAACTGGCAATATACGGAGACCAACAGTGTGCTTATATACCCTGTAAAGCAGAGCAGCAGAGGCAGATATGCTGGAAGCTATCATATAAATATCATTTTACATTATCACATCCAATGTCCTTATAGATCGAGAAATCAAATTTAAAATATAACTTTTCGCTATAGATTGCTGAACCAAAAACGATAAATATCGATTTTCAGTTTTTCTTTTTTTGCATTTATATATTTAACTATTTAACTTAACATTTATAAAAGTTCTTTAGTAGTAACGGAAACCTAGAATATTTCATTTTAATCATAGTTGGGGAAATTGAGAACAACTTATGCATGCTTCCATCATCTATTTATGTATTAATAAATTACTAAATAAATAACAGCATAGACCATTCTATGCTTGAATACAGGATATCTGCAAGTCAAGCAAGCGTGTTGCTGTTGTTGTTCTATACCAACTTTGGGGTGTTGCTTAAAGTGCCGTAAAGTTTAATTGAAAAACAAGCTGCAAACAAGCTGCAGCGGCAGTGGCAGCGGCAACAGAAGCAAACTGCGTCAACAATGCCAAGACCGAATCAACTTGGCCAAGCATCAGGCAACCATCCAGCACTCACCCACACAGCAGCTCCGCCCGCGTAGAGCATAATCAGCTCAAACGTCGTCAGCCAAGGCATCAACCTAGTTGATGCTGGCGCTCACTGCGCTGACTGCGCTGCCGCTGCCGCTGCCGCTGTTGCTGCTGGGGTTGACTGCTTTAGTGACGCAATCGCCGTCAAAAAAGTTTTTTTTTTTATGCATTTTTCGGCTTTTTGTCATGCTGCAGACACAAAACGTCAGCGGCAATGAGGATGAACGACCGAAACGTCAACAAGCTGTCTGCTATGCAATCTCGGCTTGTTCTCTCTCTCCCTCTCTCTCACTCTCTCGCGGTTAGTTGCATTTGTTGACTTCGATTTTCTTTTTATGCTTTAAGTTCGTAAATTATTCAACATCGACTTTGCCCGGCTACCATCTGCCGTCTGTCGTCTGTCGTCTGTTTGCTGCATTTTGTGGCTCATCATTTATCGATGAATTTTGTTGTTGCAATCGCCTAACCAGTTTTCGATGCTGTGTGGTAAGTGGGTAACGTGTGAAAGAGTGAGAGCGATGCGGTCACAGTTTGCATCGGTGGTTAATTAGTTTTTGTGAGCTGCCACACGCTCAGCGAAGCGTTGCTCCACTGATTGACTTGATTGGCCAAAATATCTCCTCTGCAGAGCACACACTTCACGCTGCTCACTCCGCATCGCCCGCACTCCCAATCACGCCTCACTCAGCCCCCTTTTGCCGCAATATAATTGCAATTATGCTGAGTTCATTAGGCCGCCCAGCAGAGAGGGAGAGCCGCGCCGAGCCGAGCCGAATGGCTGCCCAGCTGCAGGCCTTGGTTGACACATCATTAAAGCAGTTGCCAGTTTTAAAATAATTTCTTAATTATCTCCCTATCGATTTACGGATTTGAATTTCATTAGGCTGTACTCGCCTGAGTGCCTTAATCATTTTATATATCACTTGCATAAATATATATATATATATATATATATTATAATTTGTCTGCCACTTGCTGGGCATTAATTATGTAAATAGCTTTAGCATTCAATAGGAATTTGTCGAGATAGCAAACTAAATATTTAGTCAGCTTACGTCTGCTGAGCACCTCAAACTATACAATTAATTAAGTAATATATATATATATAGAGAATTTATACCAATAAATTATCAAGTCTCTACTTATTGACTCAAGCAGATCATATGTTCAAGAAAACCTACATATATATTCTGCGTGTCCAATTTCAGCTTTGTAGCTTTAGGCTAATCATCAATTAATTAATCAGCTTATTTAACACGCCGACTGCCATAACTCAGCTAATATTAATGATTATATCTAAATGATTTCTACTCTATGTACACCAAAGCACTTAATTTAATCACTTGCTCCAGCTACTATTTCATGGTTTTGGCACACACACACACACACACGCACATTTCACGGTTGGCACATGGCTTCTTGTTATATTCACATAAAGGATAATGCTTCACGCTCCAGCATTTATGTGCTTTCACTCAATCCCTCTCTCTCTCTATCTCTTTGTGTGTGTATATTCCTTAAACAATTTTGTGTTTTGCTTTCTGTTTTTGTCTTTGCCACACACACACACGTACACAAACAAACACCTACACACACACACACACACACAGAGTACGGATGAGGCGATCAGCGAGCCGCCCATCAAATTGGTCCATGTGCTGAATCCCGGAGAGCGGGAATATCTCTCGCCCAATTTGATTGGCGTGCAGAATATAGCGATGTCCTTCCTTCCGCTCTCGATGAACTTTGTGAATATCGTCGATGCCTTTCGCGAAATTGTCAATGGTGTGCGGTACGAGATACTGTTGAATGCCGTTGACACCAAGGCCAAGGATGCGGATACGATCTGCCGCCTGGTGATACTGGAGAAGCCCTGGCTAACCACCCAGTGGGGCGACAAGCACCGCGAGCTGGTCAACACCAACTGCAGCGATGTGGCCGACAATGCCCTGGCCGCCGATCCCGAGGAGCGGGCCAAGGCGCTCAACGACAAATATGTGAGTAACACAATCTTCAATGGCGGGCGCCGGAACGAGTTGAGCGACAGCGAAATGGCTCATCTGGAAGCCCAAATATTGAGAACAGAGAACAAGCGACGGGTTAGCAGCTCAATAAGCACCACCAGCACCACCACCACCACTCCAGCTTCGCCCCCACAAGCGGTGCCCACTAATGAGCCCGCAACGTCAATTAACGTTAACGAGCCAGCAGCAGCCACGGCTGATGCTGAGAGCGACACTGAGGATACCAACATTCCCACGCCCACGCCCACGCCCACGACCCCGCCAATTGCCATGACTACGCCCACTGCGGAACTCAATGAAAATGAGAAGCGTTGGCTGGACGATATTCTATCAGTGGGTGCGTTTAACTTTGAGAAAACTATCGAAGAGCAGCGCTCGGAGTTGAAGCAGCAACAGCAACAGCAGCAGCAGCAGCAGAGAGAGCAGACGACACAAGTGGTGGAGCAGCAGCAGGACCCAGTTGAGGAGCAGCAGCAGAAGCAGGCACAGCAGCAGCTGGAGCAGGATGCGGAGCAGTCTTCATTATCTTAACCATCATGAGATATGGATATTATTATCATACACACACACACACACCCATACACACACACGCAATCACCCAGTTACACCCGCCCTCTTCTATATACTCCCATATCTACAGATACTCGTAAAGTAAATGCAAATAATAAAAAGAAAATGTTATTTAATTAAATTTATTTAAGCTGCTCGTTTTTCTCACCTGCACCACAAACAGACACCCACACCCACACACACACACACACACACACACAACACGCACACACCTGTGCGCTGTTGGCATAGTCCAACCAAGCGAGAAACCCTCTCTAGAACTGCCCCGCCCCCAGCAGCTGTGCCCTCGCACTTATTTCAGCTTAATAATCAAATGAGTTTTCGCTTTCAAATTACGGCCGCAATCTGTTTAACCCGGCCCGTGTCGCATTTGCCCCGCCCACAGCTGTCTATATAAATATGTATGTGTGTATGTGTGTGTGTGTGTGTACATATCTTAGAGAGCTCACCTCAAGTGCCGCACTCTCTGTGTATGCGCCCCTTGGCAGCATACACTGCTGTGTAAAAGTGCTCTCATTATCCTTGATGCTCTACTTTTAACACCCAACTGACGCAGCGGCCATTGCACAGTGTCTGCGTCAAATGGAAGAAGGAATTCAAATAGCACCGAGTGCGAATTTCTCTTAATGCCAAAAGTCGAATATTATATGCACTTGCTGACATATACAGAATTGCCTTTACCTTACTCCTTTTATGATCCTTTCCTGTAGATTACGTTTCCTTTTTGTTAAGATTACTGAAACAGAGAATAGTCAACTGGAAGATATTCCAACATCAATTTGTATTAATTATATTGCATAGTAATATACCTCTAAAGTCGATTACTTTAATCTATAATTCTATATTCATTTTGGGTTAATTTATCCCAAATCAAAGATCTGAAATATTTCTTATAATTATACTGAGCATAAAAGATATTTTAAAATATCCTTAAAGGGAATACATGAACTGAGGGACCACAAGGATGCTATGGGTATGCAATTATAGTTATCTGTATAATAGATATATTTGCTATCAGAGTATGTTGAAGCATAGCGTACGCATCATTAGACTCAGACTCTAGACTCGAGTTCTGCCTAAATAAACTTCCCAGTAACCTGCTTAACCCACTTTTCGATGAGTGCAGTGAATCATCATCGATGCAGTATAGTATATAGTATATGTTTGAATGAGTCAAATAAATCACGCAAGTGAACGAGCCAGGAAACTCTGAAAGCTGAACCGAATTTGACATTTAATCTGCGGGATTAGCGAATTCAATCGAGTATCGAGCACTCGGCTGTCCACATATTCGGAATGCATTTCACGGTCCATTTAGCGCACATACAAAAATTGTCGAGTGGCTGGGGCATAATTTACGTTTTAATAGTTATTGAACAACAGAATGCGACAAGGACCATGGGACTGCACTGGCGGGGCTCTATGGAAGTGGGGCGCTGACCTGAAACATGGATGAATGTTGCAATCCATAGCTGACTGACTGCATAATACCTGTACAAAGCCAACTTGATTAGTAAATCAATTTATTTGATCATTTTGAATATATGTAGTTTACTATCAGTAAACTAATATACCCTTTAGCACTTCTTAAGCGAGCATAAAAACCTATAAACTCTTTAGTCCACACGAGTCCAAAAATATTAATTTCACTTTCAGATCAGACTTTCTGAGCAGGTATTAAATATAAATATACTCAAGTATAACAGACCCAATATGTGCTTCAAACTCTGCCTTTCGCTGCTCAAACGAATGTGGACAAAATCAATATACTCCTTAGCATGCCGTGGGCGAGTATAAAGCAGGCAACTTAATGAATTCATGTCGCGACAGGTCAAACGGAAACAGAAGCAGGCGTTGCTGCTGCCTTTGCCTTTGCCGTTGCTGTTGCTGTTGCCACAGCTACCGCCACCGCCACCGTCACCGCCACCGCCACAGTTCGAACCCCGATTGGGCCTGGCAATCTTTTTAATTATACACACGTCGTTGCCATTACATTTCATTTCGCATTGTTGTCATTGCATTCACCAACTAGCT
Source organism: Drosophila fulvimacula (assembly GCA_035045555.1). Taxonomy (NCBI): domain Eukaryota; kingdom Metazoa; phylum Arthropoda; class Insecta; order Diptera; family Drosophilidae; genus Drosophila; species Drosophila fulvimacula. The sequence goes on along the minus strand of JAWNOX010000009.1, from coordinate 1,243,178 downwards.
GCTCCGCACCTGCAATGGCTGTTGCTCCTGCTGCTGCTCCTGCTCCTCCTGCTACATCAATTACACACACCCACACACAGATACACACAGACTTACGGATAGTCAGCGTTTGGTAGGCATCTCTCGACATCTCCTCCTGCTTTCTCTTTCAACAATAATCTAGCCATGCCAGCAGGCAACGAATTTCCAGCCAAAAATGTTTGGTTTAATTGGTTTTGCGTTTGCCATTGAATGCTTTATATGCCACATGTGTCTCTACAAGCTCCTAAAGGGTGGTATGCCACCTCGTCCAACGTTATTGTTGTTATTCGCATCCGAGCTGGCTAAGTGGTTTGCTTCCGTCTGGCCGCCCGCCTCTGCTATCATTGAGAGATTAGTGAGGCAATCGATTCATTCAGTTTACTTTTTGGACTTTTTTTCCAAATTTTTATAGCTCTCAGCAAGCGCAGCACTAATCCATATTGAGGTTCATAATTTTTTTTTAAGTTTGTTCAGTTGAACAACAAAAGCTTACACTACCAAAAAAAAAACACACACATAGTGTTAAACAATATTTTATATTTGTATTCAAATTGTTTTTATAGGTGATTCCCAAAGGGTCGTCAAAGATTCCTTTAAAATTTTATAGTAGAGACAGACGGGAGAATAAACCGTATATAGTGTGATTGAGGGAGAGTAAGGAAGGATAGAGACAAGAGATGAAGTCGACTTCGCTGATGTTGCGCCTGCGCAGCATTTGGATCATGTCCAGCTGGCTGCGTCACGAAGGACTCGCTGCGGCTGCGATGGTCGTGAGTCGTCGGGAGCAGAATCAAGAGCGCCTCGAATACGAACAAAAGTTGGAATCCCAAGCGGGTCAAGTGGGCGTCGACTCCAAGGGCCAGTTGCGTCGCGTCCGCGTTATGGACGACTATATCGTGCCAGCCGAGTGTGGACTCTAACTATCCATAGTACCAGCGAACTAAGCAAATTGAAATTCTAAATTTTCGTCCTAGCGTAATAGGAATCATTAACGGGACACCTAAACAATAACAATAAATATGTCGTGAATTTTCCATTTGTGATCGTCTTGTTTAAGTTCTCCCTCCGCTTTCCTTAGAGATCTAGCACTGTAGAGATTCCCTTGCTTTGTTTCGCTTTTGCAGCTCTCGCGCGACAAGCGTGGCCTGAACGATGTGCCCGTGGGTGACAGCAAACCCTTCGATGAGAAGCAGGCGGAGGAGCAGCTGCAGCAAACCCTTGACAAGCTAACCGCTGGCGAAGGACCGCACTACAAGTAAATATCTGAAATTGTCCATACGCAGTCTTTACGTTTACGTTTCCTCCTTTGGCAGAATTGCGAGGGTCTACTCGGCTTCGCGCCAGCTTGTCTCTGGCACTGTGACTCGCATCGATGCGGATCTGATTGATAGCAATGAGGAGCAGCGGCGCTGCGTGGTTGAGATCTGGGCACAGCCGTGGCTGGATCAAGGCCATCAGATTACGTTCAAGTGCCACAATCAGAAGGCGGTGTATGCCCGGCATAGTCGCTCCGTGGAATGGGCCGAGAAGAAGACCCACAAGAAGCACAGTTATCGTTCGCTACACAAGGTGGATCATCTGTTCCACGTGTTCCAGATGAAATACAAGCGTCACTACGCCAACAGTGTGGAGCACCAAATGCGTCTGCGCATCTTCCGCCAGAACCTGAGAACCATCCAGGAGTTGAACGACAATGAGCAGGGTAGCGCCAAGTATGGCATCACAGAGTTCGCCGACATGACCAGCACGGAGTATACACAGCGCGCGGGCCTCTGGCAGCGCAGCGAAGATAAACCAACAGGCGGAGCAGCGGCTGTGGTGCCTCCCTATCCGTCAGCCGAGCTGCCCAAGGAGTTTGACTGGAGGCAAAAGAATGCCGTGACGCAAGTTAAGAACCAAGGCTCGTGCGGCTCCTGCTGGGCATTCAGTGTCACCGGCAACATTGAAGGCTTGTACGCCATTAAAACAGGTGAGCTGCAGGAGTTCTCCGAACAGGAGCTGCTCGACTGTGACTCGACAGATAGCGCCTGCAACGGTGGCCTAATGGACAACGCCTACAAGTATGGAATCGATGCTAAGTGATGTATATTTCGCCAGAGCTAATATCGAATCCTTTACAATAGAGCCATCAAGGACATCGGCGGCCTAGAGTATGAGTCCGAGTATCCCTATCTGGCAAAGAAGAAGCAATGCCACTTCAACAAGACGCTGTCCCATGTGCAAGTCGCTGGATTCGTAGATCTGCCCAAGGGCAATGAGACTGCCATGCAGGAGTGGCTCCTGGCCAATGGACCCATATCAATTGGTGCGTAGTTGTTAGCGGAGATCTATTTGCCTCAGAATTGACCGACTGATTACTCTTTGTTTTTTTTTTTTCAGGCCTCAATGCCAATGCCATGCAGTTCTACCGTGGCGGTGTCTCGCATCCCTGGGCGCCGCTCTGCAGCAAAAAAAATCTTGATCATGGCGTTCTGATTGTAGGCTATGGCGTGTCGGACTACCCCAACTTCCACAAGACGCTGCCCTATTGGATCGTTAAGAACTCGTGGGGTCCTCGCTGGGGCGAGCAGGGCTACTATCGCGTCTATCGTGGCGACAACACTTGCGGCGTCAGCGAGATGGCCACCTCGGCGGTGCTCGCTTAAACGCGGCAGGCCATCTATATTTCGCTATACATATATATATATATATATATATATATATATATATATATATATATAATACTTTCATGTTTGAGCTACAGCACAAAATCCTTTTGGCTTGCAGTTTGAAGTTTGCATTTTACGTTCCGAAAACACGCGACAGTTTTTCATTTCGCTACATAATCTCTCAATCACTTGTAATCCACTTGTAATCCATTAACAACCATCATATACAATGTTCTTAAACAGCGCAGCTTATATCGAAATAAATTTAAATTACTTATTGTAAAGAAAAGCAGCATCCAGTCAAGTACTCTGGGAGTTGAGGTGGGAAAGCGAGGGGAAACGAAATTGAGCGGCAAAGGACTTAACTTTTATTAATGAAATAAAATATGTATATATATATATATATATATATATATATATATATATATATATTCGAATTGATATAATCTCAATGATTTTCGTACTCGCTCAGCTTGACCAACAGCAGTCTCAGTTTTCGCGCCTCTAGGCCTATGGTCAGTGGCTCGCTGGGCGCCTGCTCCGCGGCCGTATAGATGTTGGCTGGCGTGAACAAGCCGTAAGCTTCGCACGACTTTAGAAAGTTGAGCACCTCTTGCACGGCTGGATAGGGCAGGATGATGTTCTGCTTGGCCATGCCGGTAAGCAGGCCGAGTATGCAGCGCTTCACATGCAGCCAGGTGTCCGCATAGAGACGTGCACCCGACCCGCCCTCTAAGGCGTGGGCGATGCGTGAGAGCCCGAACTCATAGTTGGACTTGGCGCAGTACAAGGTGCCCACGACCAGGTTAACAATGCACAGATGATGGTACTGCTTGCCCTGATTGCCTTTCAGCTCCTCGGCGTTCTCCACTTTGCGCATCAGCTCCTCGGCCTCCTCGTTCTGGAACGTCATGATGTAGGACACACAGAGATTGGCCAGCACCGCAGCTGACACGGACATAATCTGCAAAGAGGGAAAAACCGCTTGAGAGCAGCTCTTGGTGCAGTGAGAGAAGGAGCTAGTTTACATCATCCGAGCTCTGCCGTACAATGGGCTCATAGAAGGCAGCCGCCTCCTTGTACTTGTCCTGCATGAAGAGCACATGACCAGCATTGAGCCGCCAGACCGAGCAGATGGCATTTTCGGAGCAGAACTCGGCGCTGGAGCGAAACTCACGCTCTGCGCCCAGGAAATCATCTTCTCGCCAAGAGATCCAGGCGCGAGCCATAACCACGGGCAAATACCTAGAGTAGGATAAAGGACATCAGGGACATTAAATAGCCAGGCATCAGGTTGGACCACCTACAGTTCCAGGGCCTGCTCGTAATCCTTGAGTGAGTCGCGTAGCGCCTGCTGCTCACTGGTTGCCCTCACCTCCTGCACCCGGGCGGCCAGGCTGCGCAGCTTGCCCGACAAGCTGGAGGCGAGGGTGCCCAGCTTCTTCTCGGCCTGCTCGCCGCTGGTCTGGGCCGTAATCAGCGCGTCCAGCAGCTCGTAGAGATACTGCGACAGATACTTGTAGGTGAGATCTGCGTGCTCGGCCAGAATGTCAGCGGCGGTGTCGTAGAGCTCGTGCTTGCAGCAAGTCAGCAAAATGTTGGCAAAGGTCTCCTTCGGGCAGGCAGGCGCGCCCAGCTGCAGCAGGAAGGCCAGCTTGCGGAGACCAGCAACAGGTCCTTGGGCATCGGTCAATGCCATATTGTGCAGCGTAACTGGATCCAGTTCGCTTTCCGCGCGCGGTGGCAGATCGAGCAGCGCATCCCGTGCCGCCTCCACATTGCCATCCTGATACTCCAAGGCGGCCTTCAGATTGAGCGCCTGCGTAATGCCCGATATGGCCATGGTGATTGGATTGCCCACGCTGCGCGCACTGCCATCGGTGTCCACCTGGGCGCCAATGCCCAGCTCGGGATGGTTCCGCATGCCGCGCTCCACAATCTCCGCTGTGTAGTCCAGCGCCTGGGCGCGTTGCTTGCGCTGAAAGTGTGTGAGGGCTATGTTGTAGGCCACCAGGGGATTGAAGCCGCCCACCTGGAGGGCCGATTGGAAACGCTGCACCGCCACCTCATGCTGTTCCGCCTGATAGAGCAGACAGCCCTCGTCGTTTAGCGTTTCGGCTGTGCCGCCAGCGCGCTGATTGAGCAAAGTCTGAGCCCCAGCATAATCCTCGCTGGAGTAGAGGATGGCGCTCTGCAGCTGCAGGCATTGCTCGCGCAACTCCTGATCCTTGTCACTGATCTGCTTCAGCACGCGCAAGGCGTCCGCAAAGATGCCCGCTTGATAGAGCGACTGGGCGTAGTAGAATCTGTGCAGGAGTTGTCCATATATATATGGTTATGATGATATTCATCTCCAGCTACTCACCTGTACTTGGCCTCCTTGGGCACCAGCTGGCAGAGCTGCTCGTAGCAGGTGGCCGCCTCCTCGTACTTCTGCGCATGATAGTAGCAGTGGCCCAGCGTGGAGAGTCCCGCCCGCGTATTTGCCGCCTCGCCACAATTCGCAATGCATTCGATCACATCATCATAGCGCTTATCCCTGATCTAACCAAAAGGCGATTCGGATTAGATGAGGCGCAGTTTTTCGGATTACATTGACAAGACTCACCAGGCTGTAGATGGTGCGCGTGACATGTCCCTCGCGCAGGATTATGCCCTGATGCAGCATTTCGTGGACACTGTGAAAATTTCTAGCTGGGATTTGTTGTGGCTCTGCCTGGGGTAGTCATGGCTACCCTTAATGCTAACCAATTGCCTGTCTGCTTACAGCCTTGGCAACGCCAGCCAAGCTGCTTGACAACAGTTGGTCGAAGTCGCGAAGGCACTGCGGCAAAATAAATGAAAATCCGATTTGAGCTGAATTTATTTAAGTAGCCCAAGGGGATGACTATGATGATGATGATGTCTAATATTAATTAATTTACAAGATTCTCTCATTACGCTCGTCACAAATAAATAAATATGAATATGTAATAAGCAGAAGAATATGTACAAACATATGTAGGATTTATCTTATATGAATGAGGCAAGGCAAGCCTATATAGAGTTATAAGGCAATAGCCGTATATACATATACAGACTTATTGGACTGGATGTTTTTTTCTTGGATGTAAGCTCGTTTTTTAGTCGATCTTTTTTTCAGTTTGAATATAATAATTTAATTAATTTTATTTAAAATGTCTGCATATATCTATAAGGCAGATCATTCGGTGTTCAGGGTCTTAGTCGGGCACAACAACTAGGCTTTTCTTAATAGTAATTTTTTTTCCAATATCTCCTTCAATTTCCTTAATAACAGTAAAAATCGATTTTGGATATTGATCATAATTTGAAAAATATTTAAAATCGATTTACAATATTTATCAAGAAGACTCTTCTCATATATGCACAGATATATCAAATATAATTTTTTTAAATAGGTAGGTAGGTAGATAAATTTGGGAATTTTAAATATATACACTTAAGCTATATATTAGTGAAAAGTCTCTACATTTTCACATTATTGTAAAGTAAATCAATTTTAGCCTTTGGTTTATAGCAAATATCAAGTAGGATATGAAAGCTGTGTGAAGACATGTCCTAAATATTCTACATAATTAAGAATAAATTAGTTTTATTAAATGGGGCAACCTGAGAATAGCAGCATAGAATCTGCTTTATAAATGGACTTCCAGTCAAGCACTTTCACTCCCTTTCTCTCTCTTAACCACTGTGCGGTGGCTCAATATGCTAATTAGATTTGGACCGGGGCCGCTGCATTGAAGCCACAGAAAGCTTGCCTCATTTGCGTAGACGACACGGTTAGTGCAAGCTCAGTAGCTGCTTGCGACGCATCGTGTGCAGTGGCCAAGCAGCCAGAGAGATGGCCATGGACGACTATGACGATGACAGTAAGTGGACTAAAGCCTCGAAATTGGTTCATTTATCAGGCTTAATGCGATACCCCTTACAGTGAGCAGCGTGGGCGTAACCACAGCACGCATCGAGAACCAGCAGCAGCAGCAGCAGCAGCACTACCATCCACAGGGCCCGAGTCAGAGCAGTGGAGGCGCAGTCAAGGTTGGGGGCTGGCGGTACGAGGACGCCAGTCGTTACATAGGCGAGTGGAACCAACGTGGACAGAAGCATGGCATAGGCCATCTGCAGTTTGCTGATGGCACACGCTACGATGGACAGTTTCAGGAGGGCCTCAGCCAGGGCCTGGGCTGTCTTTGGTTTCCCGATGGCGCCAAGTGAGTATCTATGCAGCGAGACTAAAGAGAGAGAGAGAGAGACTATGCTCAATTTCAATTGCAATTGCATGGAACAGATACGAGGGGGAGTTCCATCAGGGCTGGTTTCATGGCAACGGCATATTCTGGCGCTCGGACGGCATGAAATACGAGGGCGAGTTTCGCGGCGGCAAGATCTGGGGCTGGGGTCTGCTCACCTTTCAGGACTTCACGCACGGATTTCCGCGCAACGAGGGCTTCTTCCAGGACTGCCGCTTCATGAGGAAGCGTCGCTGCCCCGACGTCGTGCAGCGAGCACAGAAATGTGCGCTAATGGCGCGCTCACAATGCGAACACCCATACTAAACAATCACAATAAAAAACTTAGGTAGACATAATATTTAACAATTGTGCGTGATTTAGTTTCGTTGTCAGTTGAATCAAAATGTTAACAGCAATTTGTTTGTCATCCTGTTGCTAATCGCCGCTGGGTGCGCCCACCAAGAACCACGCATTACGTGCCTTCACAGCAGCATTTCGCACCAGACGCTTGGAGTCGTCCACAGCAACAGCCAGAGCCAATGTGACGTCGACCTTGTGGGGCAGCAGTACAAAAGTCGGATACTTGGTAATATCATAGAGCAGCTGCAATGCTACAATGCGCACTTGCTATAATAGGGAATGAAGAATCAATTAATGTCTGGCATATCGAGCATCATGGCGTAAATAACAAACCATGTTTTTCTGTGACTTCTGCTTGGACAGCTGGAGGCAGCTGGTTATTATGTGGCCCAAGTGGGTCTGGAAGTACGCATCCTGCTGCTCCACAAAGTTCTTGCATATGCTCAACGCAATGCAAAGGAATTGGGCATCAGTTTGCACGTCCAGGGTCTTGAAGAGCAGCGGACCCAACTGCTTAATGTTTAGCCTAATCACCGAATGAGGCGTTGCCTTTAGCACATAGATGAATGCCTTCATGTGGTGTTCGCAGTAGTTGGAGAGCTTGCCGCCTAGCTTGTTCATGATGGTGTGGAAGAACTTCTGTTTGTACAAGAATTTGACAACAGGCAAGTCCAATTCGGGGAACTCGGCAGCAATGACGTCAAAGGCCAAGGCAGCGGCGCTGCTCAAGGTAGGATGCTCCAACAGTTCCGTTAGCTGGCAAGAGAGATAAAGAGTTAAAAATCAAGTAACTTTTTATACTTCACTTATACTCACATCGGTTACAATTTCGGCTGCCTCATCGAAGCCGGCTACAACTAGACCCTTGGCCAGCCACGCCAGCAGGTGAACGGCTCGCTGGTCACCTGATTTGATAGCCGTTTTTAGCTGGCTTATGACGCGTTTCACTTGGTTGCGATTCTCTTCAGTGTTATCCATTTTGTTGACCAGACTGCAGACCAAGTGATGCGCAATGGCGCGCAGCTGTTCGTTATCCGAGCTCATAGACAGTTTTGTAAGATCGTCGAGCAGACGCTCGAAGTGATCGTCGAGACAAATGTCCTTGTGTAGATAGCCCAACAGACCCTTAGCCACGTACAGATGTGCCGCCTGCTGTAGGTCCAGCGTCGGCAGATACTCACTGACAATCGCACTCTGCTCGGACAAGGGCAGCTGTTGCATAATGCGACTTAATGCGGCGGCAATCAGCTCCAACGAATCCAGCGGCAGCGTTGGAGTATTTTTCGCCAGCTCTATGAGTTTGTGCAACAGATTTGACTGTTGCTGCAGTTCCACAATGAAGCGCTGCTCCTCCTGATTGAGCAGTGTAGAGAGCGCTTCCAATGCCAAAAGACGTCCCGGTTCCGCGACATTAGCCCCGAACACTTCCTTCATAACCAGGTCAAGGATGCGCTGCGTAAAGGCAATCTGAGGCAGCAGTGGCAACAGATTTGCATAGATTTTTCGTTTGATGAACTCCGAGAATATGTCAAAGTTACGGACGCAGATGTCTATAAAGGACGACTGCAGCTCGACGGGCTGCAAGGCGCCCAGGTTAACAGTCAACAGCTTAAAGTTCAGGTCGATGTACGGATCGCTAATTAGCTGTACGAGTGCCTTGTAGACCAGCGCACGCTGTGCTTCGCTCAGCACGGGAACACATTCGCAGAGCACTGACAAAGCAGCGCACTGCAGCTCCGAGTCCTCCTTCTTGGCATCAAAATCTTCGCGCTCGCATAGACGCAGCGCCTGGATGACATCATCCTGCAAAGGCAACAGTATGCTCTTGTCCAGCTGTGCCAGTGCATCTCGCAGAGAGGCCAGCTTGTAGACCTGACTGATAATGTGATACAATTTGATGCGCTCCTCGCTGTTCGCCAGACTCAACTCAATTGTCTGCAGCTTAAGCAGAAAAGTATTTAGAATTTTATCGGCTGCATAGGGCGCATCACCCGAGACGCACATCAGAGATATTGCAGTGGCTGGATGAAAGAGGCGGTGGTGCACATCGCTCAAGTGGGGCAGCACAACGCCCAGCACATTGCTCTGATAGTTGTGGCTGATGGTCGGCACCTTGGCGGCGCTCTTCAACAATTCGGCAAGCGCTTTGAGTGCGCATCTCAGCACATCGGCGTTATCAGAGCCAGGGAAAGTTTCGGCCTTCAATGCCTGCCAGATTTGAGCGAAATATGGCTCCAGGGCGGCTGGGCCGAACTTGAGAGCAGCTTGGTGCTGCCACAAAAAGACAATGAAATAGGTAAACAATCATGAGAAACAGGCATTCGCTTACCAGCAGCTCTATGGAATCCAACTTAGCCACAACAAGCTCGCTGTCCAGTTTCTCTACGGCCAGCGACACAGTCCATTCGGCAAACTGTTCGCTGGCCACCAAACAGTGGGTTAACTTCTCGGCGAGAGCGTCGCGTGTTATGGCCTCCGGATCCTCTTTGCTGGGGTTGAAATCGATAGGAAAATAACAGGCAAAGATTTCAAACATCTCCTCGGCTAAATGCAGTAGTGGATATTGTGATATAAACTCGGGCATAAAACTAAAAATGATATCCAAATTGCGTGGATCCCGTTCTCCATCAATCGAATTGATCAGACCAAACAAAAAGTCGCCAGACATTTTTACAAGCTCTGCGAGAAAGAAAAGTCCCATTACTTCAGGCCGCGGATAATATTAAATATTCAATTCAATCGCACCTGGCTGGAAATGCAGTGTTACGAACTTAAACATGTTGAATATCTTGGTGCGATCGCCGCGTGTTTGCGACTGACAGGTTGTACATTGGAAGAATGCTTGCAGCATGAACGGCACACTTTCAGATGGCAGATGCTTCATGTGCACCAAGGCATCTAGGCCCACAATTATGGCTGGCATCACATTGTGATGATCTCGCAGGCGATCCGTGTAGAAGGTTGTTAAGAACTCCAACTGCTTGGAGGTCAAGACATCGACGGGCAGAGCATCCAGGACAGCGGACAACAGATTTGTACCGGCAACGCGTTCCTCGGTGTCCGCTGAGGTCAAGGCAAAGCCAAGCTGCTCAGCCAGTTCGGCTATGGTGTATTTTCCGCCAGTTAGATCTTTTACAAAAAAAAGGAAAAAAAATACATTTAATTAAATTGGTCCACAGCTGATTTGTGAGATTCGCTTACCATTTGCAATTTGTGTAGCCGCTGTTTGAAGCTTGGCATCGCTTTTGAGAGCCTTCTCTAATGTTCCACGCGTGGGCGTAGTCATGCTTCAACATGCGCTAACGTAAGCGCTAAATTTAACACACAAATACCTCTCTTAAGCAATCTTAAGCCAAAAATAATTAAGACTTCAAATGGTATGCTTCCTTCTTTTGTTATCTATGGGGGGCTCTGGCACGGTCAAGCTGTTGGTCATTCATATGTGGTGGTCGGTGATATATTGAGTTGGCTGTTGTACATACCGTGCGGATTCTCTGAATTGGCATAAAGCCTGTTATTTCCTTAATTGATTTACATAAATTATCACCCACACAGACATCAAATTGTCATCAAGCAGTTGCGCCGTGCTTTGTCCAATTTTTCTGTTAGAGCTGGCACTGACCTTACTGCATGGGCCACTGTGTATATATCGATTAGTTTCTACAATCGACGATAATGGCAGCTTGTTTGAACAGTAAAAACATAAACAATTTCTTGTTGTTATTGTATTTTCTTCAAAGTTTATTTTTGAAAATTTACAGTTGTATTTATCAAAAGTCAAAATTTTCAGTGTATAATTCATTGAATGCTTTGACAACAAGCATTAATAGCAAAGTTGCCACAGTGCTGAATAAAGCCCTACGATAATGAAAAAAAATTATTTTTAGTAACTTAAACAATATAGTATATTTCCTCAATACATTTTAGATTCTAATATACGGATTTTAAGTTAAAATGATTTATGCATCTAGTGTTTTAATTGAGAGGTATGATATCTATATAGATATCGGCATACCAGTATATCGACATATCGTGGATCATTCGATATTTGAAGCCATCACTGTCATTGCGTTAGTATTAAGCAACAACAATCGCCGCAGTTGTCGCAGCACCCGTTTATTTTAGCTAATGCATTGCCTTTAAATTTAAACAAATACAATTTTTCAATCAGTTTAAGCTCGTAACGCCGTGTAACAAAGCCAGTGTACTAATGTCCATAACCGTAAGTAAGCTGGCTAACGAAAACTATGAATAAAAACTGTACGAGTTTGTCTACGCTTACGCCCCCACGTAGCGCATACGAGATTTAAATTCTTAAAAAATGCAAGTGAAAATGCATACAGAATTACAAGTAACTAATTAACGTAATTCTATATAAAAATTGTATTTTATGTGCATTGTAGGCTTACAACAACAAGCGGCTATATGTCTGCATATAATAAGTATATGTCTGTGTGTGTGTGTGTGTGTGTTTGACGAAACTTAAACGCCGCGGAAATTTGAGCTCTGTTTTTTCTTTGCTCATTCTGGCCTGTGTGTGTGTGTGCGCGCGATTGTATGAGAGTGCGCGCGTGTGTTAGTTTTTTTTTTTTTTTTTTGCAAAGTTTTAACGTCGCTGACTTGAAAGAATTATTCAAAAGCCTCAACGACGACGACTCAACAAGGTCAAGCGCCTTATTTGTCAACAGCAAGGTTCATAACTTTTTTATAACATTTCGCCAAACGGATTCCGATTCAGTTTTTGGGCTAACAACTCGAAAATGGGAGCGCGGCGCAGTTGCACGTTCATGGTTTAAATTTGGTGACAAACAGCAACGACAACGGCAACAGCAGGAACAGTGGCAACGGGTCGAACAATTGTGCTTATAATTAGCGCAGCACTTGTCGCCAGTGCGTGTACATTTATACATACATGTGTATGTATATTTGTGTCTGTATGTGTGCTAGTACAATTTGTAGTTGTCTTCGGTCGTTGCCATTGCTATCTTCTTTTATTATTTTCGGTTATTTTCAGAGGCCAATACTTACTTTCCATTTTTACCTGCTAGTGTGTGTGCGTGTTCGATTGTCTCCGCCAATGTGTGGCGTGTGTGTGTTGGTGTGAGTGAGTGACAAAGCCGCTGCGTTGCTTCCGTTCTATTGTCTGAGAGCAAATACAAAGACAGTTGGAGAGAAGAGAGAGCGAGCGAGCAGCTTACGCACTTAAGCAGCAGCTACAACCGCAACAACAACAACAACAACAATGCTCATGACTTTAATTGGGACTAATCTTTGTTTCGTTTTTGGTTACAACGACAACAACCTGTTCTGATTTTTTGAACAGTTACTGCGAGGTGGCAAGCAAAAGACAACCACTTGCGTAGGAATGACCGTAATGGCCAAAACTACAATTGAAGAAATATGCGAGAATACCAAATTAGCCAGAGACATGGCCCTGACAGGCAACTACGACTCGGCCTGCATATACTACGAGGGATTGCAGGTAAGCCAAACCACAGCATACAGCCAACAAATACCTTAGACAAACAACGCATATCGGATTTATTTTAAAATTAACTATATATGATATGATGAGAGACATGTTTTTTGTACTCAAAAGTTTAGCTCACAAGTTTATTACACAACAGTTGTATTATATACATATCATTTCTACTATAGAAAGGCAAGGCAATATATGTATGTTAAGGTTCATCAATATAGCTTAAAGGCTAAGACATAACGGACAGCTGTTCAGACTGATTAGAAATGCCTCATAAAAACATTTAAGTTTTGCGTTCTGCAAGGGTACAACAAAAATGTTGCGTGCAGATTAATATCTATTTTTGATTGTAGGGCATGCTGGCGCGCCTGCTTAAGGGTACCGTGGATCCCATGCGCAAGGGCAAGTGGAGCATGGTAAGTGAAGCACTGCTTAGCTATTTGCTATAACATTAAAAATGATCTTGTGTTTGCTTTGCAGATCAATCAGCAAATCAGTCAGGAGCATGCTAAAGTCAAGGCCATACAACGCACATTGCAGGATATTTCATTGGATTTGCAAAATACGAAATTTGCCCATAAGCTGCGGTCACAGTTGAGTGACGACAGTAATGTGAACAAAGATCCCGCTGCTTGGTTTAAACCCGATCCGGATATATGGACGCCGCCGCCGAAAGATCCAGATGTCTGGGGACCACCGAAGCCACCGCCGCCCGTCCAGCAGGTGGGTCGACGTGCAACCACAACGAACAGCCGTCGAACGGCAGGCGGAGCACCAAACAGCGGTCGACCCAGCACAATCCCACAGAGCACTGCCCGCAACGGTCCAAGCACGGCGCGTAACAGTCGAGGATCGGCCTCCACGTCGAACAGTGCGCGCGGCGCCGCCAATGGACGCGTTGCCGGTCGCAAATTGTCCACCTCAAATAGCATCAGCAACAACAACAACAACGATGGCAAAGATGATGATGCGACCGCTGTGACCAATGGCTCCACAGCAGATGGCGATGCGAGCGAACAGCAGGCCACTGAGGAGGAGCGTAAATTTCAGCCCAACAATCACATCGAAGCAGAGCTCGTGGACATATTGGGTGAGTTGATATACATGCATTCATATTCCACCTCATATAAGTAACACGTTGGTCATTTGCAGAGCGTGATATACTACAAAAGGATCCGAAGGTGCGATGGAGCGATATTGCCGATCTGCACGATGCCAAGCGTTTGCTGGAGGAGGCCGTTGTGCTGCCCATGTTGATGCCAGACTACTTTAAGGTGCGTCACCAAGTCACCTGCGTAGGCTGAATCATCAGCTGTTATATTTGCCGTATACCCTGTAATTATTAAAAATGTGTAAACAAAGGGTAATCACACTCGCGAAAGCTTATGTCGAAGTCAGAAGTAAGAAAGTAAATGTGCATGACTAAGACTAGGTAAATTGTATGTACAGCAAGATTATTTACGTTTTGAATGCTTATCTGTTTCTATGCATGTTATATATGATATATGAATATCAAGATCCCACATAGTTGGTAGCGGGGTATCTCGTAGTCTGTGACTCTCGCGAAGAGCAGTTTCTTTTGTTAAAAACAAGCTTTAATCATTATGAACTCCTGATAGGAACACTTAGGGTATTGTCTGATAAGTTAAGGCTGTCGGCATTTATCATCAATTTTGTAGCTATAAACTCGTATTTATACCACTGTGAAGTGCTTATCAATTATACGGTAATGAGTTTGTTGTATTTTACAGGGCATAAGACGCCCGTGGAAAGGCGTCCTCATGGTTGGCCCACCTGGCACAGGCAAAACCATGCTAGCCAAGGCGGTGGCCACGGAGTGCGGCACCACATTCTTCAATGTCAGCTCCGCTACGCTCACATCCAAATACCGCGGGGAGTCGGAGAAGATGGTACGTCTGCTCTTCGAGATGGCACGCTTCTATGCGCCGAGCACCATTTTCATTGATGAGATCGATTCGCTCTGCTCACGACGTGGCTCCGAATCGGAGCACGAAGCATCGCGGCGAGTCAAGTCGGAGCTGCTGGTGCAAATGGATGGCGTGGGCGGTGGAGAGGAGCAGGCTAAAGTTGTGATGGTGCTGGCAGCCACCAACTTTCCATGGGACATTGATGAGGCGTTGCGCAGGCGTCTAGAGAAGCGCATCTATATACCACTGCCCACGGATGAGGGACGTGAGGCTCTGCTCAAGATCAACTTGCGCGAAGTGAAGGTGGACGACAGCGTTGATCTGAACTATGTAGCCAATCAGCTGGAGGGCTACTCCGGCGCTGACATCACCAATGTGTGCAGGTGCGTGTAGAATCTCATCTTTTGTATTGCTCTTCAATTTGAATTGGAATTGCTTTTGCTTCAGGGAGGCCAGCATGATGTCGATGCGACGCAAGATAGCGGGCCTAACGCCAGAACAAATACGACAGCTGGCCACCGAGGAGGTGGATCTGCCCGTGTCCAATAAGGACTTCAACGAAGCCATCAGTCGCTGCAACAAGAGCGTGTCCCGGGCGGATCTGGACAAGTATGAGAAGTGGATGAGGGAATTCGGTTCGTCATGATGGCGTTACACACAACACACGATTTCCATCGAGTCTAGGCATCTATTTATATATATACACCTATTTTTTGATAACAACAACAACAACAACCACAACCACACACGGATAGTTTTAATGAGAAACCTTTTAAAGTGTTAAACCGGCCGGAGAGATAATGTTGAACATATTTTATATATAACATTTTGCAAATGTATATGTATATATATGATATATGCATATATGAACGAAGCGTTGGAATTCAAAAGACTAACAGTAAATTAACGAGGGAAGCTAAAAGATAACAACAAAAACAAAAAGAAATAAAAGAAAAGTAAAGTAAAAAGCAATCAGATATATTTTATATATTAAGCATGTGCACAATCCTTCCTACCAATCCTTTCCATTCTACCCTAAGCCTCTAATCCACATGCCTCCTAGCCCTTGGCTTCATTTAAACTAAGCTCTAAAATTATTGATAAAAGCAATTGTTACTCGCCTTATAAATGATCAATCAATCAAATCATTTCCTTTTCTATTCCGTATAATTTCATGTAATTAATTTGGCTTGATTAATTTATACTTAATATAATATATATCATAGTCTTTATTAGTTTAATCAGTGAAAGAGCGAAATTTGTGAAGCAGCTGAATGTACTTAAAAATGTAATTTTTGATAGAATTGTAAACAATAAAAACAAACCCATGAAGGACTTTTAACTCGAAGAGGTCATCGCTTTATTCAAACTTAGCTTAGCTTCTGTTCCACGTTCTTCATATATAAATTTAACACGTAATCTGTAAACAACGCAGTCGGATGAGTCATCCGCGGCTGTGATGGCAGCAGAATGGCAGCATCTTCGGATTGCCTACGTTTCTTTTGTGAATTAATAACTAAGTATTGGATTCTCTCGCTCAATAGGGTCTGGGTGGGGGCGGCATGGGCATCATTGGGCCCATCATGGGATACGGCACGCCCGTTTGTGCTGGCGGATAGAAGTTGCCCGGCAAATTGCCGTAGGCCGGCACGCCACCTGCTGCTGCGCCTGCTGTGCTGTGACGTTGTGTTTGTTTGCGTATGAGCTCCTGCATCTTCTCGGCCTTTAGTTTGCGCAGATGCATGGTGCGACGACTGCTGAGGAACTCCTCGAGAAAGGCATCTACATTGAGCTCGCTATTGGTGAATTGCTTGACAAACTCCTCCGTTTGCTCCTCGCTCTCGGAAGCCGCTGTCTGCAGCAACGCCAGCGCCGTGTCCTGGCTGACGCCGCTGGATTTCTCCTTTAGCTGTGTGAGCAGCTCCTGTACGGCGTTGCAGGTGCTGCTTCCCTCCTCTGCGAGCTCCGCCAGCTTGCTGCGCAGCTCAATGACTTTTGGCTCCTTCTCGATGTTCTTTTCGGCGCGGTGGCGATTCTCCTCGAAGAAGCGAACCTTCTGTGTTCTGAGCGATTCAAGCACCTCATCGACTTTTTCGTCCAGTTTGTCATCGTTGTGGAGCAGGTCCTTCAGTTCCTCGGAACTCATGGGAAACAACGATGAATTTAGTTGATTTAGATATTCCTGATACATTTTTCTTTGTTTTGTTTGTGGTATTCTAACTTCCTGTGGTTTTAGCTTAAATGTATTTTGTTTTGCTAGAAAATTGTTTTATTCACATTTGACAACACTGGTCTTAGTACAAAATGAACAGAGAGTGTAATATTAACATTTACTTTACTGCTATTAACAGCATACACAATTAGTCATATTATATTATCTATAAGTTGCTGCCATATAGTTTTGCATTGTTCGAATCGAGGCGAGTAATTCATCTCTTTTGTAAATATTAATGTAAAACTATTTGCTGTAACAGTGTGTAAACTAACATCTGCTGTATTGTTATTAGCAGTGTGAATAACTGTTAAATTACAGTGTAACGTTGCCACACTGTTTTTGTTTAAACGAATTACGCGCGCAATTTATTTAAATTTATTTACTATTTATTGCATCAAATTTACGTAAAATTATTTAATCAAGAGATTATACGTTTGATTCGGCGCATAGATCTGCAGTGGATTTGCTGCATAGATGGTTATAGGTAAATTCCAGACCATCGTTTCAACGGGCATTTCAGCTGGCGCGTTTAGCTCACCAGACTCTGGATTCGGAACGCCAAAGTTCATCATGGTGCTGGTCACAAACTCGAAATGCAGACGCCATTTTACGTCAACCAGATCTGTATGAAATGTGGGCGTAACATGCAGTGGAATGGGTACAACCACCTGCGTCTGCAGCGTAGCATAGCAAACCTGCAAGCAATGGACACGAAAGGATTAGCATGAGAAATAGAGAGATTTAGCCAGTGATCAACCTGATGGGATGTGGATATGGTGGTTAGCTTTCCCATGGGCTTGAGCTCCTCCTTGTTTCGTGCACTGCCGGATGTCTCAGATTTGTGTAGACTATCCACAGCTATGCCACTGGCTATGCTTGCCATATCCAACGAGCTCAGCGAGGCGACATCATCGCCAGCGTTTGGTGGCACCTGCTCCGGCTGCGGCCGCAATGGTAGCTCCTGTTGCTGCAGCTTCACAGAGAACTGGACACAACGCACCTGACAGTTGTCAAAGTCCAGGCTGCCCACAATATCCTCACCCAACTTATAAGACGGCTTGAACAAACAGAAGCGGCCAACGAATCCCCGCTTATTCGATATCCGGTAGAACTTTGGAGCACGACGAGCCGTAACATTCTAAAAGGGAGTGAAGCAGGAGGAGTTAGAATCAATAATGATAGCTGGAGGAGACCATACTTTCAAGTGATGCCACGATATTTCCAGTTCGCTTATTTCGCGTTTCTCCAGAAAGGGATTTGTTGGCGTTAGCTCCTCGTTGGTCTCCACTGTGACAGGCAGCTCATCCGGACGAGCTATCAAAGGAATGGGCAGCACCCGTATGGGCACAGTTAGCGTTTGCACCTTCGATTTGACCCGCTGTGTGGCGATTGTGATCTTATAGAAGTAGCGAATGCCATGGCCACGATAAGTGGGCGGCCCGTCCCGCGGCACAAAGTCATTGAAGAAGTCTGCAAGAGAGTGGAGTCTTAAATGGAGACACTTGGACTTATCGACTTGACTGCCACTTACAAATCTTCGTCTCGCCTGGCTGCAGCTTGAGATCGCAGAAGAGAATCTTCGGCTTGGTTGCAACAATCACTTCGCCCGGCGTTTGAGTAACTGAGTCCAAAGCAGTGCGTCCTATGAGCTCGGTCAGCTCAGCTGTCTTGTCTACTGACTGTGTGCTGTAGCTGGTCTTTCTGTAGCAGTGCAGCTGCACCGAGGCCCATGCCAGATTCTCTGCACTATGTAAAATCAAATTTCAATTTAATTTTTTCCATTATTTATTACATTTTCTTACGTCGGTGGTTTGTCATTTCGTTGCTGCTCCTCGCTAAACAGCTTGTGCGTGAATTCAATTAGACACTCGACGGACTCGCCTGTTGCATATATTGCTGAATCTGCACGCACCAATTTCGCTTTAATTTCAATCATTTTAAAGCATAATTAATGATTTTATTGTTGTTTATTTGTGTTGGCTTCTGTTGAATAGCTAACTTATCTCTTTGCTGTGCAACAATGAATTGCAGGAATATTATTCTAAAATAACTGAATTATTTCATATAATTCTTTAATTTCTTTTATTTAATTAAGTTTATGTTTTCAGTGTTTAGTTTCTGTGATATCGACTATTGTTTCTTGGATTTACTTCAATTATATCGATAGATACGTTAACGTTACGTTAACGTTAAAACGTAACGGGCTTTTTTCTTGTACTAAGTATATATACATTTTTGTAATATTAAAAAAAAACAATATTAATTAATTTGTTTGTTTTGCAAATATTAAAACCGACCTTTAGCATATAGTTTTTCATTAAGATGTTTCAAGCTTATCGTAACAGCACGCAACAGTTGCGCGCCCGATAAGTATCGATAAGTGTTCATTTCGCTTTGTGTTTTGATTCGCACCGCTAGCATTGCGTTTCGCTTTGTCGTTCGCGCTGAGTTCCAATTCAGACGTCGTCGCTTTCAAACGTGTTACGCGCGTGCTTCGCGCTTTGTTCGTTTGACAAATTCGTTGAATTTCCAAGAAAAGAAAAAATTGCACCACGATTAACGCAACAAGTGTAAAAGTGTACATATGCGTAAATTGCATGAAACCATCAAAAAATTGTGAAAAGAGAAGTGATTGTTATTTTTTTTTAATATTGCATTAGGTGCTTTAAAAGCCATTCTTTGGCTTGGCCTTCGATCTTCTTGATCTGTGCTTCAAAATGTGCAGCAGCAAAGTTAAAATTTACTCGATTGCTGCGTTAATTTAATTAAGCGTGGCAATAAAATTGTTGCTAATTTGTTAGTGTTACTGGTCTAAAAATTGTGTTCATTTATGCCTGGGATTAGCTGGACGTGTTCTAATTTGGATTTAAATAACGCGGCGAAACGTCACAAAAGGTAAGTCGTCAGTTTTTGCGCAATTTCCAGCTTTTAATTATTGGCAATTGAGCGCTAAGTGCATTGCCTATTGTTAGCGTACCCCTATCAAGAGCAAACAACAATTGCCATGTCCGGCTTAGCAGCAGCAAAAACAACAACAACAACAACGATGACGACGACGACGCATTCCAACGGCGTCGGCATTTTGCCTAGATATTTAGCTTTTTTAGTTGTGGAGAATGTCGGACGCCACCCGCTATACTCTACATTCTTATTTTCTCACACACTTGCATTCGTTGTTGTTGTTGTTGTTGCTGCTGTTGCTGTTGCTTCCATCTGCATAGGTATAAGAGACTACGTTAATTCGGATGTGGTTTTGCGCTTCGAAAATCTACACAAGCAACAACAACAAAACAATAAGAAAAGGGTGCGTCGACATTCAATGTTGTTGTTTCGCCTTCTTTACTGTGTTTTGCTGCTTTACTTTTTTGCTGTTTCACCTTCGTACGTTTCGTACGGTTATCACATCGTGCATTTTGCTCTGCTGTTTCGTTGAAGATGTTGCTGGTTAGTTGGCTCCCAGCTCTTAAAAGTCTCCACTCACACACGCTCTCTCGCTCGCCCTCACACATACCAATCCGAACAGTTATACCTGTTTTTATGATTTGAGCGCAGCCGCCGCGCTCGCGAGCGTTGCGCGCACGGAACTCACTCCATTGGAGCCGAGCGCCGGCGCGACGACAACAACGACTGGAAGATCGGAATTTTTAGTGCAGCTTTACAGCAGCAAACAGCAACTCGTTGTTGTTGTTGCTGTTTATTCTTTTTTTGTTGCTGTTGCTATTTTCTTTGACAACAGGTTTATAAATAAGTACACAAACACGCACACACACATTCGCCTTAGTATATTAGTTGTTGTAGTAGTAGGTTTCACATGCTACTCAAGTCTACTACGTTTTTCACGCTACGCTGCGGTGGGTGTTATGCAGACTACCTTTTCGGCATGGCGCATTTGCTTTTAGCTACTACTTTCGGTCATTGTACTGTTGCTGTTGTTGTCCTGCAAGAACAACAATTGCGTGTTGCAGTGCTGCAAAAAAATATATATATGAAAAAAACTTGAATAGGATAAGTGTAGTAGAGTTTACGAATATATAGCTTTTTGTTTTTGGCGGTTTTGAGCAGTAAACTTTGTTGCGCTGTCTTTGTCTGAAATATATGTTTGGCTGTATTTTTTTTTCATGCAATTTAGCCGTAATTACGGCTATGCACGTTTTGGCGCCTTGAATTGAGTGGTTTTTTGTCGGCTTGCGTTTTTGCCCATTGCCCGTTTTGTAAACTGAACTTTGGACTGTGGCTCGGTGCATGAGTCATTTGGCTGACAATAAATTTTGCTTTTGCAGCAGGCAATCAATACTGGAATTTTAGAATGACAAAAGGTGTAATTATAGACCTGATCAACGTATATAGTACGTATATACATATATAGTATTTCATATCTAGACTTTGTGCTCATTTCTCTGTAATCTTAGCCTTATCAAGACTGGTTCGTGTCCCAAAAAAAAGAAGATAAGCCAAATATGCATTGGCCCATAAAAGTAATATAAACAGCAACAACAACAACAAGAGGAACATGGAATATTACAAACAATGCAATTGCATTTAGAGCAAACAGATAAGAATGCTCAACAACAAAAAAAGTGGGTAAATAAAGTCGAAATAATTCCAAGAAAATGTGCAAAACAAATATGAAAAGTCAAACTAAATAAAGGCAAAAGCAAAACACAAACCAAAACAAGTGAAACAACAAAACTGGGCCAAGCAGACAAAAAGTGTGCGTGAGAGAGAGAGAGAGAGAGAGAAACTAGCACACGTGCGAGTGTGTGTGTGTAGTTACAGGTGCCAGCTAATCTAATTACGACATAGACTCGCTATCAAATATTTGCCCATTGATAAACAATACATCAAAAGCATATTAGTGAAATGTATTCGTGTGTGTCTGAGGTAAATAATTGGGGCGTACTTTCGAGTACTCCGCACTTATATATAGTGACACACATAGAGTGAGAGAGAGAGACCAATAAGCTTAACTACTTTACAATAACTAAGGAACCAAAGCATCACAATAGAAGTCGATCAAGCTTAATATTTAGCATAACGGTGCAGTCTTCCAGCTTCCAACTTGACTTGAAAAATTAATAATATATATGTACATATGTATACGTCTGAAAAAGTGTCAAGATTTTCCCAATACGCCCACTAGGGGCGTTTGTATTACACTACGCGTAAAAGTGCTCGATAATTCGAACTCAGATTGTATGCTTGCATTGCTAACCCAGGATCACAAATATATGGCGGATATATCTACCATTTTCTGTTCCTCGAGTATATAGCAATTGAGGGCGTGGCATTTTTGTAAGTCTTTCGCCTCTCTTTTGCCTCTATTTCCCAATTCGTAATTGGAGTCTCGCAGAATGTTTATTTTTGGGCATATGCATGCAGCGGGGTTTTCTTTTGCCGTTGCCGTTTGCCGTTTGCCGTTTGCCTTTTGCTTTGTTTACTTTTGCTTTCGTTTTCGGTATCAGAATTGGAATTGGAATTGGAATCGGAATCGGCATCGCTGACGGCTTATTGTTTTTTGCACAAATTATGGTTTATTATGCTTTGGCCTTAGCTGGAAATACGAGCTTTTCGGCGGCGCAGCTGCTGTTGCCTTTTGCTTTTTGCTGTTCTATAAACAAATTGGAATTTCAAATTGCGTTCAATTCGTGCGAAATCGAAATTATTAAGTAGGCAAAAAAAAAAAAAAAGTAGTAGAAGAACAAATAAACGTACGGAAGGGAGAAAGGCTGAAACGGGCTTATCGTAAGGAACGATCTAGTTGAAACTTAATTTTAGAGAATTGCTAGAGAATATTAAAGAACAAAATTATTCATAAAAATATACATGTATATATGTCTGCATATATATTTTCAAAGAATTGTTCCTTTAATAGCGAAATACGATATATAAATTTGATTCCTATATCAGTTTGAAAAGCAAATGCAAACAAAATATATGAAAAAGGAAAGGAAAAGGAAAAGGAAAAGGAGCGCCAAATGGATTAGGCATTTGCGTTGATTTAGTGCGGCCAATGCCACGCCCAGTGCCGCCCCTCTCGACTGGAAGCTGGAAACCCGTTTCGCAAATCGTATGCGCCAACAGCGAAACTTGTTTTTCTTTACATTGTTGTTGTTGTTGTTTGTCTGACCGTGATTTTGAGCTGAATGTTTGTCCATGAGCTATTGTCCGAGTCCCGATCTGTTGTGAGATATATATATATATATATATATACATATGTATATCCGTATATATATGTATGTACATAAAGTTCCACTTTATTTGCATTTTGTGTGCGGTTTCATGCATTTTGAAAGATCTACGACAGCTTGTGCCTGCCTGCCTGCCTCCATCTCGTCTCGCGACTCGATTTGCCTCGTCTTTGGCGTGTGAGAAAGTTGTTGACCAAGCAAACAACGACAGCGATTTCGTGTTGGGAGAGCGGGGGGAGTGAAACACCGCAATTGCACAAACAACGCCCTCATCCGAGCGACTGCCCAGCATAGCCAAGTGCTGCATGCGATTCATGAAATTCATTTCCAGTTCCCACTGTACTATAGACTCTTCTATCTCGCTCACTCTCTCTCGCTGGCCACTGCGGTCGAGTCTCTTCCCGCACATTCCACACACATAGACTCACAGAGCTCGCATTACCTACAACAACAACGCAACAACGACAGCCCCGAGAACTCCCAGGTTCCATCTGAGCAGGCAAGACAAACTGGGATTATTGGCATATGCAACAAAAAATTAGCTCCAAGAATTGAAAAATTTCTATGCATAGGAAATATGTTGACTATTTAGTATAGCAGAAGGGGAAGTATAGCAGATGTGGATGGTATGCTATTGTTAACTTTGAATAGAAAAGATATCTGATTATATCCAGTTAAAGTTAAATTTCTCTAATATATATAATGCATTAAGATGATAATTGTGGAGAAAAGTAATGCTAACTCTGATAATATCTGATTGGAGATATAACATGCAATCTGAATACTTTACAAATGGCGATTCTCCTTCTCATATAAAATTAAAATATTTATTATATAAACCCTCGAAATATATAAACTTTAAATAAAATAAAAATCCGAATTTGTTGTTATTTTTATCGTGATAATTTCTATATTTAGGAATGAAATTTGTTTGACAGCCATTAGCAATCAGTTCACAGCTAACCAAATGGAAATCTTTTACAGAAATCTGTATAAATTTTATTGGCCTGGCTGTCTAGCTGGAAGGGGCATCAAATGGGGGATGGGGGTTCTTTCTGTGGTATGTTGAGTCAGGCACTCAAAACTCATAATCGAGACATTTGATTCGCTGACTTTTCATATGCATCTCTCGTGCATGATTGATTGACGGATTGATTGATGGCCAGAAGTGTGCGAGAAAAAGGTGCGACAATGGCCAAGACCGAGTAATAACACTATGCAACAGGCAACAGGGTGCGTTTGCTTGAGCATCTTCTTGAATGACTGTACTTTTATTTCATATCTGCCCAGGAATGTTGCCCTCAAATTGTCAATTGGTATAATTCATAAAACAGAAACTGAGCGGCTTTTCCAACACACACACACACACACTCACCACGTTCTGCGCCAGTGCACCGACCCTGCTTACCTTGTCTCTATTGCCATCCCATTTTCACTCTGTGGCTCTCTCACTCTCACTCTCGCCCGCTGTGCCTCCTTTGTGATATTCGCTCCTTGTTTGTGGCCTAGCTACCTGCCTGTGTGGATGATCTTGATTTTGCTGGCCTGTTTAGTTTTTATACCTGGTCTGTGTCTGTTGCCAGCTCAACCTTATGGAGGGTTCGGTACCCACCCCTAACGTCAACAGCAACTTGACAGTTACCGGGCAAAACATTCCGTTTTTTTTTTTTTTGTCCAAAGGTATCTTCATAGCTAACTGCTGTTGGCAACGTAATATACTGTAATAACTAAGGTACTACTTAAACTACAGTTGTGGAGTTGTATGTATATTCCAATTATTGGTGGATTAAATTAAAAATATAATATATAATAATAATGAATAATAATAATATATAATAATAATAAATAATAATTATATATAATAACAATAAATAATAATAATATATAATAATAATAAATAATAATAATAAATAATAATAATACAAATTAGGTTAAATAATAGAATTTCTTAGTCTACATATTATTTGTTGTGGAAAAGAGCTTTATCTATTTATTATGTGTGTATATATACTTTTCTATCTACCAATATCCCTATTTCCATTTACCTATATTTATATTTGTATCAATTCATAAATAAATACCCTTCTATACATATGTATTATTTTCTCAGTAATATTCTACCTATACATATATATCTGCTGAAAAAAAAAAGAAATAAAAATTCAAATCTCTCTTATATTCGATTTTGATTGTCTTTGCCATGCTCTTTTTGAAGCAGAAGAGATTATACGCCCGTCCGTCTGTCTGCTTGAGTGGTTTGTCTCAGCTCTCAAATGTATGCATAATGTACTCTTAATGCGCGTCTGTCTGTCTGTATGTCTGCCCGTCTGTCTGTCTCTGTCTTTATGATTATGTCTTTTTTTTTGTCGGGTTCTCAAGTGCCGCCTGCTGCTCTTCATTTTGACTAATTATTTCTTTGGTCGTCAGCTGATTACCTTTTGGCTATTTGCTTTTTGGTTTGCGCTTCACAAAAGTAGGTTGTTTGCACAAGATGTTTTGCACCTCTTACGACTTCAGTAGATGCTGCTGTTGTTGCCTAGTTGGCCTTAAATCCCGTTTGTAACAGCTGCAAATTTCACGCTTGGCATCTCTTTGGCGGCTGCTGCTGCTGCTGCTGTTCATCTGCGCAGTTTGTTTTTTATCCATTGCTGGATTTTGTGGGTCAACAACATTGCAAGCTAAACAGCTGCTGTTGCAAACAAATTACTTGTTTTTCTGTCTTTTTTTTTTCATTTTGTATAACAAAAATTGAGATTTTACTTTGAGATATATTTAAATAATTTTATGAAAAATATACACACCATATTAACACAAAACTAATTTAGGGACTCAGTCAGATAAACAAAAAAAAAAAAAAAGAAAATTACAATTATAGAAGAAAATCGAATTCCTAATATATATAATATAATAATGAAAACCTTTACAGTAGTGATTTTTACATAAAAAAAAAAAAACAAAACAAAAATTTGATTAAAATCGCGTTGGCTTCATTTAACTTAAAAAAAAAAAAATACAAATGATAAAAAAATTGTATTTACAAATATAATCATCTGTAAAATGGGTTCGAACTTGCGTCTCCAGTTTGCAAAGAGAGAAAACTTGTTTAACATTAGCTGAAATGTAAAACTTCTCCAACATTGCCATTAACATCGAACTGCAATTTCAAACTTCATAAAAATGATGAAATATTGCTTATCCTAATGTGAATTATATATGTAATATATATAATATGGATCTCAATTAAAATCGGTTAAGGCAAAAATGCATTTTAAATTCAGCTAGAGCTGTTAAGTTTTAACAGCGCGAACTTTCACGTTAAACCGCAATCATTCTATCATATTGGCCTCGGCCTATGGCCCTATTGAATTACGTAAAAGCGAAAGTTACAAGCCAGACTCGCAGATAAAGCGAAAGTAAACGGGGTCGAGCGTTCGACGGAGATTACAAGCAAATCGAACATCTATTCTGTGGAGCCAGCATGAAAAATGCAACCTTGACCCGAGGTCAAAGTGAACAAAACATAGAAATAGCAACATTAAATGTTAATTGTTGTAAAGCATAATGAAGCATTTTAATCTGTCCACTGATGTTAAGAGGAAGAGTGAAACAACGAGGAGCAAGACGAGGAGGGTATACACGATACTATTGGTCAATGTGTCGGACAGTTGACAGTTGCGACTGCGCAATGCACATGAAGGCAGTGCAGTTGCATATGAATTAAACATGCACATGCACATGCACATCTGTGGCATGCACAGATGCGGCAGCCAAGCGTTGCACATTCCACACACACAGCTCTATTGTAAACCGGTTACGATTTGATAGATGTGTATAGCATTATGATTCGCATTGGATGGAGTGAGTGACAAT
Organism: Drosophila fulvimacula; assembly: GCA_035045555.1. Lineage (NCBI taxonomy): Eukaryota > Metazoa > Arthropoda > Insecta > Diptera > Drosophilidae > Drosophila > Drosophila fulvimacula. Next base: position 1,216,216 of record JAWNOX010000009.1, on the reverse strand, counting down.
CCAACAGCGGGCGTCTGTCTGATTGCCATTTGCCAAACGAACAACACGACAAATTGGTTTTGGCAGTGGGGGGGAATATCCCCAAAGCCCCCACTCCCCCACTGCCCCACCAACAAGTCAATAAAAATGTTGTGGCCACGCTAAATACCCTCGACTGCATTCATAGAAGGCCAATTTAATTATAAAATATCGCGTATATCTTGAGCTACGCAAATAAAATACCCTTGTCCAAGGGTAGTGTAAATTTGTCATGATTTAACATGTAGTATATATGTATATGTAACTGCTGTTGTAGCATAACGTTATAATACCGAATTTATAAATTATAAAATTTGAAATTATGTAACTGCCTTTACGATTATATAGATGCTGGAATGAAATATAGAAAAAGTGAACTATAGTAATATAGTTTAGTATAATATATTACAGTAAAGTAAACTGTATACTATATATATATATATATATATATATATATATATTATATAGTACAGTATAGTATATTTATATTTATATATATATATATATATATATATATATATATATATATATATATATATATATAGATAAGATTACAATCGCTTATCCTCAAACTGCATTCAGCTTTCTATAGCTCAATGTTCGTTCTGGTTTTCTCTACTTGATTTTCACTTGAACGTTTCAATTTTTTTGTCTTTATTTAATTTTCTCAAGCATTTGACATTTTCACGTTAATTGAAATTTTATTGCCGATTGTCAATTGTCGCATTGTCCCCGTCCGTCTTTTAATGTCGATTGGCTGTGCTTGAATCTGCTTGCTTTGCTGGGTCTTTTTATGGGCGTTGTTTGGCGTAGTGAAAGTTGCGCATTTCCAAGAAGTGTGAGTGGGTGGGTGGGGAGGCATGTGGAGCGAAGATGGGCTCACTTTCATACTGGTATTATCTTATGTGGATATATGTATGCCTATATATTTTGCCATTAGGTTATAAGTGCCTGGCCATTTGACTGCTGGCGGGTAATCAACATCAAAAGCGGGTTCCGGATAGTTAACAGACTTTATGAATTTTCCCACATTAAATATGCACCCAGTCAACGTTTCTAATAGCTGGGGGCACTGTCTCCTATATATGGTCTCTATTTTTATAAGCAACTACCTACATATTGTTTCAAGTGTATTAAGCCAAGCACCGCCAGTGCTTAAATTGCTTCCTGGCCTAATTAGACTGCAGCAGCAGCAGCAGCAGCAGTAATGGAAAATTGCAACAACAACAACAACGAAAACAACATTTAGAGACGAGTTTTAAACGCTTTTGACCAGCATAAGTTGTTGTTGTTGTTAGTTTTTATGGCAACAAAAAATGTTTATAAAAAAAAAAAAAACAGTTCGCACTTTTAATTAAACAAATACAAAAATTTCTCTTTGTTCAGGTTGAAATAAAAATAAAGCTCTGTAAAATTATTATGTGAATGAATAATGCTGTAGCTGCGATAAATATTGCATAAGCCAATGAGAGCAATAGAGACAGAGCGAGAAAGAGAGAGGCAATAGCATTTGTCTCGATTCAGTTGCGTTTCGCTATGACATCAAGTTTCTGCGAATTGTGCAATTTGTTTTAGAGAGCAAACATTGAAATACTTTGCATAGAAGAGTTTTGCTATTGTGACAGAAGCGAAACCTGTTGTTAGCTCAACAATGGAAACTTTTGTCACTAAAAATAGAAATACCAAACAAATTCCATAACTATAAAAAAAAAAAAAACTGAAAACTAAAAACTTTGATGCCTATTGACAGATAAGATTGCAAATTATCATTTTTAAAGCTTTTATGTAGATAGATAACTAAGAAGAAAGAACAACAGCATTTAAATGACAAATTAAACGGAGATAAAATCAAGTTTTCATTGCGTTTCGTTTCGTTTCGTTTCGTTTCGTTTATGGCGCCTGTGTAATCAGACATATATAATCAGCTGAGCCAATCAAGACGCAATCAAGATAATGGCATGCAGATAGAGCCATGGGCATAATCAGTCAATAACCTGTTGACTCTGTTAAGCGATGAGCAACAAATTAACGACAAATGAAACACGCATCAAACTATAAACAGACATTGAACTTTTCATATTAATAAGCCTGGCCCAAATAAGGCCAAACAAAAACTGGGCTGTGTGATTTGAAATTGGAAATTTGAGAAAAAAAAGACAAACAAGTGAAAGTTGATTAATAGTTTCCGTTTATGGATTGACTGGCTTCATTAAATGTTTATTTATACTCCGATTCCATTGAGAAATTGTTAGTGGGGTATAATGTTTGTATTAGTGAGTATGCAACAGGCAGGTGAATGGGTAATACTATATATATGTATATAAATTCTTGAACTTGAAAGTTGAGAGAAATGATAACTTTTTTCATAAAAATTATTAGAAATCGATATCAAGCATAAACATTTACATGAAATCTATTCATAACTCAGTCTGATTGCTTGATCTTGTCTTCTTTTAATTTGATTTTTGGATTAGCTTAAACGTAAATATAAATTTAAAAAAAATCCATTGTAGGGTATCTACTGTTCGAATACTGCCGACTTGTTTTACTTGCTTTTTATTATGCTCCTTGTCCATATAATTATTTATATTTCATTGAAGCATTCAAATTCGTTGCACGCAAAACAAAAATGAAACGAAAAATAACAAGCGGCGTATGAGCAATGCGTCTCATTGCTAGGTATGCAAATGATATACCTCTCTCTCTCTCTCTCTCTCTCTCTGTCTGTCTGTCTTACTCTGTAACTCTTTTTCATATTTGCATGTGCGTTTTATTAATTTTGATTTGCGGATCATAGGCCGGGTATATCTGAGTATACATATGGATATGGCTATATATCTATATATGAATATTTACCATTTTCTATGCATATTCTCACACAGAAATCTAGCTAATTATGTATGCATAGGAGCAGCAGCAGCAGCAGCAGCAGCAGCATTTATGTGAGGTGCGGCCATCTCTATAAGGCTGTAGACACGAACCGTTCGATGTTGCAGTTGAAGTGAGGCATGCATAATTACGTTTTACATCTTTTTTTTTTGTAGCTGTGGCACGGCCCAAAAGGTGTTAACATTTTTTTTTTGTAATTGGGTTAAATTGCAGTTCCTCAAATTAAATACAACAATTAAACACAAAATGGTGTGTGTGTGGGTGAATTTAATGATAAACAAATAAAAAAAATGTGGATAAAAAATAAAAAATGTTTTATTTAATATAAATATATTTTAGAATTTAACAAAATTGATTTTAAGAAGTTATTTACTTATTTACTCTACAGTTCAAAGTCTTTTCCAGTTTAAATATTGTTTAAATATTATTTGTATTTTTCAATATAATAAAATGTTTCTATATGGCTTCAATTTACGGAATTCTTCTACCAGATTTGATTTTCTTCATATAATTTTAGGACATACTACTTAAATAAAGGTCTCGTTGCTTAAGCTTATCTCTTTATCTCTTTTAGACAAACAAATTCCACTTTCCATCTTGTCGTCTCTCGCTCTTTCAATAAACAAAGACAAAGAAAGAACACAAACTTCTATTTATTTTTCATAAATTCCAATTGTGAAATCAAGTATGATTCATGCTCAATTAAAGATTCTTGAAGAACAAAATTTATGCAAAATGTCAAGTCAAATCCGTACCAAGAGTTCTCACACAAATTGTAAATGGGTCTGTCGTTTGAACTCTTGTACATTGGATGTTGCCGTGCTTTGATTTTATGAAGGTGCGAGCACGAGAGATCGTGACAAATGTTAATTACAGATACATTGAACCCCATTCGTAATGGCTCTTCTTATTCTAGCACAATTTGACAATTTGCAGGAAACCATGTCGATTTGTACGTATTAGTCACGATCATTAACATGTTGGTTCCTTCCTGTTTGGGCATCCTCTATTTAAATTCGAATCTAACTTGGTTTGCCCTGTTGATTCATGCCAACCACACATTGCGGCTCATTAAAATGCTCAACCCAATTCCAGTTACCAATTAAGCAGCAAAAGAAACTGAAACAGAAGCGTAGAGAAAACTTGACTCATATTTTATAGCTGAGCGCAAAAAAACAAAAAGAAAACAACAAAAAACAAGCAAATAACTCACCTGTGTTTGGTGCCAGATAAAAAAAGTGCTGGGCATGTAACCAAAGTAAAAAGCACAAAGCAAACATGCGTGCTAGAAACGCAAGTGAACGACTAGCAGATACGCTGTAACTACAAAATTATCTTAGCGTGAGTTCGACTGATTAAATTATTTAATTTGGTTTAGTTTATGGTATAGTTGGTAGTTGATAAGATATTATAACAAATATTCAATTAAATATATATATATTTATATATATATATTTATATTTAAATTAAATATCAATATATTTATTCCTCAGCTCTACATTCAGATTATTGCAAATACCATTTGAGATTTTTCGATGTTTTTCTTGAGATTTTCACAGCTCAAAATGTTTGTATTTTAGCCTGGAACATGAGTTTCAATCATGCTCAAAAACCTCCATACTTGCCACCTTCCTTGCCCCACACATGCCTATCTATATCACTTTCGGCAACTACAGGGTATTTACAAAAAAAAAAAGAGTCAACAACCACTTTGGTATGCCATTTGATGCCGGTTCGCATTCGCCGGCTGAGTGTGTGTGTGTGTGTGTTTTTTTTAAGTTGTCTGTTTCTCACATATGAATATGAAAAGAAAGAGAAAAAAAGGAAAAGAAAAGGCTTGTGTTTATATTTATTTTGGCCAGTGCAACAACAAAAGCACCGCTAAGACAACCTAAAAGCGCCAACAACAGTTACACTCGGCTAAATAGCAAATAACAAGAAAATAAGATACTCTCACAGATATATACACACACATATATATATTTGTATATATATATATATATATATATATATATATATATATATATATATATATATACTCTACTATACTCTTTTACACTTTTCATAAAAAAAATGTCGCCAGCAATATTTTTTCAAACGTCAACCGGCAAATGACGTCGTTTAAATTGGATTATAAAGCAAAAATACTCTAGCAACGTAGGGTATCATTAGTTAAGAGACTTGGTTTGTTAACCCGCAATTATGAAGTAAGGAACCCTATTTCCCTTCGTTTCATTCCACTCGTCTCGGTTTCTCTCTCCTTGTCTGGCTCCCTCTCCACCAGCAGTTCTCTTCGCTCTTGCTTGATATATTGAATCTCACTAGTTCTTTCTCTCAATCTGTCCCTCTCCCTTGCTCTTGCATTCTATATCTCTTTCACCTAATCCATTTTACTATCTTCTTTTCTCTATCGCTCTCATTTTTCTCCCTACCTATTTTCTCATTTTGTGTTTTCTCAGTGTTTTCCTTCTCTGTTGTTCTCTCCCATTTTCTGTTTCTATCTCTTTTAAATCTTTGCTTTGCCATATACATATAATTTCAATTTATAAGTCTCCATATGAGTTTATTTATATGTAGAGTATCTGCTAGTCGATCACCTGGCTATGTTTACGTTTTTCTGCTGACTCTTGTTGCCCGGCTAAGTGCAAACGTATCACAGGCTAGTTTTTAAGCCTTGGCCGCACAGTGGAAGAGGAAGCCAAAGAAAAACACATCAAAGCGTTGGAGAAAGGGAAGAGCCGAGAGGTTTGTGTCATGGCTAAAACTGCTGTTGCTGTTGTTGATGCTATAGTTGTTGTTGTCACCCAATCACATTTAGCGGTACTTGGCTCAGAGTCTCAGCTGATGGAGGCAAGGCAAGCAAGGCAGATGTGCCTTGCTGCTGCTATTATTATTGTTGTTGTTGTTGTTGTTGTACTTGACTTACTGTGATGTTCTTATTGACTTTTAATTAGGCGCCACTCACAGGTGACTAACTCAATTAGTTGTTTGATTGTGGAACCAAAATAGACGGCAAAATGAGGCTGATATTGAGGGTATTTAATGTAGGCTAAAGATGATATATGCTATATATTATATATAGTAGATATATATAGATATTTTATAACTTCCTTTAACTCACCTCAGATATAGATACATAGCAAAGCTTTTGTCGCACCCAAATGGACAGGGAACTTGGGTACATTCACCTCATTCAACGAGGCCTTTGTTTCAAGTTTTGCGGTACTTTTTATTTTATATACATGTATATATATATATCCATGTGTATATATATATATATATATATATATATATATATATATATATATATATATATATATATATATATATATATATATATATATATATATATATATATATATATATATATATATATATATATATATATTATATATCTGTTTGTCTGCCCATTTATCTGGCGACAGTTTTTCTTTAGCTTCTTTCCGCTCTTTTGCCTTGTTTTGTTATTGTTGCCTTTGCGGTTTTCCGACTTACTTACAGTTTTATCAATTCTCGCAATCTTCAGGCTGAGTGCACAAGCAACAATAACAAACAACAAGTTGTTGTTGGCGGACTCTGCTTCGTGTTAAATGACACTTTTATGTCTTTTTAATAATGTTGTAAACCTGTCTAAATAATTACAAAATAGCACTTTGCCTTTTTAGGACAATTGCACTGTAATTTTTAAGATAATTGTGCTTAACTATCAAATATCATTGGAATTTCTTAAAAAAATAAATAAATAAAATAGAAATCGTAAAATATTTCTAAATGAACTGCATAAATTTTGATGGAAGTTGCAACCCCTAAGCAACCCCTAGGAAGTGCTCGGCAACCGCCTGTGCGACTAGCCAAACAACAGGCATTGAAATGTAGTCGAAAAAGCCAAACTAAATAAAATACCAAAACACGAAAACAAAGACATGTCCAGTTGCTCGACTCGCATATACCCTCTAGCATGTGCAACTCCATCTATTCTTTATTTATTTCGAATGAAAAATTGCGTTTCTGCTAATAAAGAACTTTCATGTTGGTTGTACTCGACTAGAGTACACCCTGAATATAACCGAATGTAGCTGCAGATTATCTTAAATTTGTATATATACTTAACATTTTGCTTTTCAATAACTTTTATTCTGCTTCTTTGATCGATATTCCATAATTTCGATCAATCGATAATTTAAAACACATTTCGATAACATTAATATGAAATCATACACAATTTCTTTACATCTCTATCACCTCTGGTCAACTGTTAATTGAGTATAGGGTATTAAAACCTTTGGTGGTTACGCACGAATGCAGTTCCTTCGCCCTGCTAGGGCAGCAACAGGATCAGGGATAGGGATAGGGACAGGGACAGAGGACAGGTTACTGCAAGTCAGTTGCTGGGCAACAACACTACAAAAATTTCGGAACAATTGCAGCAGACAATACGCCATCGCCCTCGCCCTCGCCCTCGCCCTCGCTCTCGCTCTCGGTTTTGTCTGGCACAAAAATTGCTTTACTTCAAAGTTTTCTTACTGTTCTATGTGGTTTCATTTATTTATTTTATTTTTTTCCGTTACCTTTTACCCCCTTAACTCTTTGTAGTGCGCAGCGAACGACGAATTCTGCGAAGCGTAACCGTTGACGGTTATTAAACTATATAGAACTTCTACAACAAGAAGAGGAAGAAGTGGTAGGGATAGCGGCAGAGAAAGAATAGAGTCCAACGACAGCAACAGATATCAAGACATAAAGCAGTTATACGTGTTGAAGGCGAGGGGTGTCGTTGAATTGCCTCAGGCATAGTTCCGCTTCTTTTTTTTTTTGTCTTCGTTCTTATTTTTCGTAGCATCTGAACTTTGAACGGTACGGCCACGCCCTGTAAACAATATGAGGTTATTTGTACTTTTATAATAGACGCAAAGCATTTTCTGCACCGATGAAGTTGCTTCACGTCTAGGGTCAGCGGTCAAGAGAGGAGAAACCTAATTGGCAACAGAAACTAAAGAACATGCGTCATGTAAAACATCTATGTATATGCCTAATAAGTCATATAATAACTATATTTAATCTCAAATAATGCCAGCTGTTCTAGTTAGTGTATCAAAGGGTGGGCTATATGCTAGTATATGTAACGGCATTTCAGGTAGAGCTTATCAAATATATATTTTTATGAAGATTTTTACAAGCTCGAGTATTACTTAGGCTTAAGTAGTAACTCGAACACTATAATACCTAGAGCCTCAGTATATATATTATACAGATTCTCAAGAGATATACACAGCTAACGAATACTCTACTGTTTGCATACCTTTCCAAAATACCTTTAGATATTGTTCATCTCTTTGAATTGCTAGAGTACCTATCTAGTCGTCGATTGCCCATGAGAGCACCCCTCAGTTTTAGTGCAGAGGAAACGCAACATTTGTTGTGCAATGCATCTGCGAATGCAAGTTGCATTTTACGACGCCTCGTGGAAGTTGTAAACCCAGAATCTATTTTTAACCCAATTTTTGTTGTTTGCTCTCCTATTTTACAGTTAGCTGACGGAACACTGGAACCGATAAACGACGTCACACTGGAGTCACAAATACGATAAACATTCCACAAATTCCACATTACCTCCCTCCAACTCTCTCTCTTTCTTCTGTCTCTCTGTCTGGCTCTGTCCATCTCTCTCGCTGAGCACTCCCCGCCCTCTCTCGGCATGTCACATGATAAGAAAATGTTGGATCGCGAGGCAGTACGTTCAGTTATACAGCAATGGAATGCCAATCGATTGGATCTCTTTGCGCTCTCCGAACCGGATGAGGTGAGTAGAATATATGCAGGAATATATATCGATCTATGTATGTAACTGAATAATATTTGCTCTTTCAGAATCTGCTTTTCCATGGCGTAATGCGCTTCTATTTCCAAGATGCCGGCCAAAAGGTGGCCACCAAATGCATCCGCGTTGCCAGCGATGCGACAGTCACAGATGTCATAGGTCAGTTGCCGATGATCAGCTGCAATTATTTTTATACTAATTTCGGAATTCTTTTGCAGACACATTAATTGAGAAATTTCGTCCGGATATGCGAATGCTATCAGTGCCCAATTACGCCCTCTACGAGGTGCATGCAAATGGCGAGGAGCGTCGCCTGAATCCGGATGAGAAGCCGCTGCTCGTCCAGCTCAATTGGCACATTGACGATCGCGAGGGACGCTTCCTGCTCAAGAATATCGATCAGAAGACAACGGTGTGTGGTGCTTAGAATACGAATGAGAGATAGCTTATAATTATAGTGTAAGAACAGGGTATACGCAGGTGCTAGAGAGTGGAAAACCACACAGGGAAATAGAGCTAAAGACTTTTTATCTATTTTTTAGAATAGAAGTTTTGTATAAGCAAAGTAATCGATAACTTGAAGTCTTGCAGTAGTCTAAATTGTATAAACAGGGTATATTGAGCCAAATTATCGATAATCTACTCGAAAATTCTTTAATAGAATATGAGATTTAAAGTGAGAGAGAGATCTCAGAGAGTCTCAGATGAGAGGAAAATCCATTAAGGGCAATTAATATGAATAGGTATCTCTGTACAGGGTATATCCCAGACTTTCTCAACTATCCCTTGCCTTTATTTAATAGTCACTTTTTTCCTTTTGCAGCCCATCGAGCAGTCGGAATTGAATTTCAAGCGGAAGCTATCTAAGCGTGAGAAAAAGGAGCAAAAGAAGAAGGAGAAACTGGCCAAGCTCAGCTCGGACGTGGCGCTCTCCAATGGCAGCCAGCTGGGTGCCATGGGCAACGGCGTTGGCAGCATGGGTGGCTCAGCGGCACACATGAACGGCAATGCAGGCGGCGGCGCAGGCAATGGCGAAGCTGGGGATGCCGTAGCCGGCAAGCTGTATACAGAGCTGCCGGAGACGTCGTTCACACGCTCGATCTCAAACCCGGAGGCGGTGATGCGACGCCGACGACAGCAGAAGCTGGAGAAGAAGCTGCAACAGTTTCGGTCACGTGACGGCGGACCCGACACGGGCGGCACGCTGAAAATCTATGGCGAGAGCCTCTGTCAGGACGTGCCCTACAAGACGCTGTTGCTCTCGATACGCGACTGCGCCCAGGCGGTGGTCAGGGAGATGCTCAGCAAATATGGCCTGGAAAAGGCCGATCCCTTGCACTATTGCCTCGTGCAGGTAGGCTGAGATTTGCTAAGCTCAACGTAACTTGATTTAAACTATTCCCTTGTCCTCTTCTAGGTTAACAGCGATGGCACGGAGTACATACTTGACGACGACGAGTGTCCCTTATCAATACTCATGAATCATCCGACGTCGCGCGGTGAGTCCCTTCGCCTGTTTGTGGGCCATTTCAAATCACTTACTGTGTCAGTTGGAAGGCGTAACAACTCTCATTCATAAATATTGAATTTGTTTTATCAATAACTATGCTCGCTGGCTGGCTGACTGACAGTCACAACAACAATTTAAGTTTTGTTGTTATTTTGTTATTTTCTTAGTTTCATGTTTTGATATTTCATGGAAGTTTGCAACTTGTTTCAGTCCTTCGCTGGCATTTCAGAGTGTTGCGACCAAGCGCGGGTTTATTGGCATACAAATAGAAATACAAAAAAAATTAAAATTAAATTGAATTTATATAAAATAAAAAATTAATTAAAATGAAAGATGAGCTGTGTGAGAAGCTGCGTAAGTGCTGTCACAAAATTCAAAAATCTATTTGACAAAATTTTAATTTATTTTTTGATAATTTGTAATTTGATTATATAGAAAGTTGTAAACAAAAAATATATTTTTAAATCACATATATACTTCAGTATGTACGAAAATCAAATTAAAATACTTTCTAAAGTTTCTAAATTTCAAATTCCATAAGTGAAAAATATACAAAAACAAATATTATATTATAGCATATGTACTAAAGTTTACCAATATCAACTATACAAAATGAACTTAGCCAATATACAAACCCAGCAAAGCACTTCAAGTCAGACAAAAGCTCAATGCTACAAGCTTTTAGTACATGTAGGCTAAACACTTTTTTGAACGTGACCGTTACGAAAGCTACAGTGAAATATTGTACTAAAAACTTTTGGGGAAACATAAAACAGCAAACTAAATTTATGTTATTTATGCTGCTTATGTTAAAAATTTTGTTAATTACAAGAACTATGCTTTGAACAGCGCAAGGCCGTGTCAAGTAAAATGTGCCCTACCAAAAGTGGGCAACAAAACATTACCTCGGTTAACAGTGGGTGAATAGGCGACAAAGCGTGCGTGGGCGATAGGCTTCCTTGGACACATATACAGACGTGCAGGCATATATTTACACATACATACACATTTACATAAATGACAAACTTTCTACACAATAAGGCCACTGGGAATTCAATGTCGGGCAACAACAACAATGCGAGCAACAATAAAGTAAAACGACAAACATAACTGACATTTAAATAAGGGCAGCAGAAAAAAAAAAACATTTTTTTGGCCGGAAATGTCGGCCTCATCCACACACACACACACACACCCAGAGCAACAAATAAGGAGTTTTGAAACTGGCAGAGCAGCCACTTGACAATCAGATGTAGCCGCCAGCGCCAGCGGCAACGGCTGCTGCTGCTGCTGCCTCTGCTCTACGTATACACACAGACACACGCATACAGACATACACTCACGCACTAACACTCATTGCCTACGTCCCTCTCACTCTTGGGCTGTGTGGGCCGCGCGTGCAATTCAAAGGTGTAAAATGTAAATGCGACCACATTTGTGTAAATATTTGATGAGCACCGTCTCTGTCTGGCTCACGTACGGTGCCTGTGTCCCTGGAGCTGTCTCTGTTTGATACAGTGTCTTAATTGCGTGGCCCAGTCTAATAAATTTCACTTAAACGTCACAATTTCCTTAAAGATTTTTATGGGTTTTTTTCTTCTTCTTCTGTTTGTCGTTCATGGAAATAATTTGAGTCGAGTTTAATTGCTCAAAGGACTTGAAGCAAACAATTTAACTACCGTTCATTAGTAAGGTATTTACTGTAATAATTTACAATGCGACAAGCCAAACCTAACTAAACACTTGCTAAACCACAATAAGAACTGTAATTGATCACAATTGCATAAATGCATAATTCGAATTTATTTAGTATTTAAATTCCATTTACCGTTTACCGTCGTCGTGTTGCGTTGTCTGCGTGCTTCACTTTTCTGTCTTTGTCCGCCTGCCTGCTGCTTGTCTAGTTGTCTGAATACTTCAATGATTTCAGCATTTCAATGTCATTGCTATTCGGCTTTTATTGTTGTTGTTGTGTATAGCCGCTCTCTCTCTCTCTCTCTCTCTGTCTCTCTTAGTGCTGAACTCTCTTAATGCCCATTAAGTAATGAGTGAGAGTGAGAGCGCTATTCAAGTCATTGGAGTGCCTAAGCTAATTCTATTCTCTTTTCTTTGCCTACATTTGGGTCGTCGTCCTATTTACTGTTGTGCACAGTGGGATCAGTGTGAGAGTTTAATGCGCTCTTAAGTTGCAAGCAGAGATTATACTAAGCCTTAGTTATGGCAATGCTACAATAAGTTTATTTTAATGAATTTTAAGACGATTATTTAACAAGCTTAAACTTGTTTAGATTTTGCTGCTGTTGCCACTGTGCAGATTTACTTAATTACTCGCTTCGTTCTTTATATAATTCGCCCCACTTTGGCTCTCTCGCTTCCTTTGTTTGTGACTATGTTGTATCTGGCGAGCACCTTTTAGGATAATGTTATTTTTATGGCTAAATTTTCGATTGCGAACGCTGCCACCTGTTCGCCAGCAGCAACAACAAAGACAGTCTTAGCACTGTGGTCACTTGAACTTTTTCGAACACGACGCTCCACTTGTTGTTGCTGTTGTCGTTGTCAACGTCCTCGTCAATGCCGTGGCACCCGATTCGGGTGCTCGACTGCCGAAGCATCGATGCTTGCCTAGTCGTGTTTCTCTCTGTCTCTCTCTCGTACATGCTCTTACATTCTCTCCACCCGCTTACAGCTCCGACTGTTATCTGCACCATGCACATTCGGCACCGTCACAGTCACACTTCTCTGTCGCAGTCGCAGTCGCTGTCGGCGCCAGCGTCAGCCGCGCATTGTGTCTGTGTGCTTGGGTTCAGTTTTTCGGCTTGGGTTTTCGGTTTCAGTCATGAAGTAAGCGCTGCTCGGGCCAGCAGCATAGCCCGGGAAAATTAAGAAACCAACTCGAAATTTGAAATAGCTTTCGGATTTTGGCATCGCTGTTGGCAGCGCGAGGAGCGCCCTAGCGGCGGCAACAGTTCCTGTGTTGTTGTCGTTGTTGTTGTTGTTGTTGCTGTGGCGGTGACTGTGCCGTGTTGCTGCCATCTTTACGTGCGTCCTGGCGTCTCCTTGAGGCATACATAAAATTGTCAAAATTAGAAACGGTTCAATTCAATTTGTTCGTGTGCTCCAAAGTGTTTTTTTGATATTTGGTGTAAGCTATGTAGTCATTCAAACGCGTCCGACTGCTGCTTAGTCGCAGCCGGTTTTCATGTCCGCCTCGTCTTGGCGCTAATGTTGGCCATTTGGCGTCTCGTTGCAGCCGAACAACAACAACAACAAAAACCACTAGAGCAGCAGCGCCTGCCATTTAATATTCAACAATTACAACAACAACAACAGCAGCACCAAAGGCAACAAAATGATGGATTGGGGCATAAGACGTAAGTGGAAAGTAGAAAGAACGCAATTTGCAATGCTTGTTCAGCAGTCAGCTAATCAGACTTGGCTAACTTTTCCATTCACTTTTGTCTGCTTCGTGCTAATGAAATGAAATGTTCGAGCACCAAAAAAGTATGCTACGAATCGTGAAGTGCCAAACCTTTTTGCAGACTTAATTATTCGTTGCATTTCTGACTGGATTTCTGACCGAATCCAATTGAATTTGTGTGTCTCTTCAGAGGACCTGCTGCATAATTGATGGCTTCGCCAGTGCCATATCAATAGTGAAAAAAAGCAAAAAAAAGAAAACTTTTGAAAAGTTCACATTTGACTTTTATTGAATTTAATTGATATATGATATAATAGAATTAAGGCCAGCAATTATGTATTTATATTGAATGTCAATTGACATGACGCAAATTGATCAAATGTTATTTAATAATAATCTTGATTAAATTATTACAATTGAAAGAATTTAACCTAATGTCCTTGCACAAAGCCAAACAAAGAGGCGAGCCGATAAGCCAGTTCCACTGGCCATCGCCGACGACCAAATGACGTGTGTTCACGAGGACACTTCATCTATTATTCAGGTCTGCTGACCGTGACGCTTCTAAATATCCTGCTGACATTTCGATTTGGACGAATGAAAACATTTACTCGACAATAAACACAAATCGCTGCAAATAATGGAAATCAAACACTGTGGAAAATTGATAAGGTCTAATGAAGCTCTGAAGACTTGGCACCCTAATTGGAATGCCTCGTCAGCCCGAAGGCTAGGAAACGTGGCTGCTCATAAGTATGCTGCCACGCCCACTTGCTCTGGTCATATTTTGCCGTAGGGCTTGCAAAAATGCACGCGCATAATTTTAATAGCTTGTGGGCGACAGAGCAAGCGGCTCAAGTCAATAGCTCATAAGCCTCGCTCGCTCCCTCTCGTTCTCTGTTTATCTCTCCCTCTCTATTGTTGTCTCGTTCAGTGCAGTTCATTGTGAAGGTCGTGCTACAGACTGAGCTGCTATTCCTCTCTCCTCTCAGTCCGCTTAGGAATTTGATAGCGCTGCGCCGCCAGAAGACAGCAAATTGGGTTAGAAACTTGTTCTCCTTTTTTCTCTCCCCCTATTCTTTGTACAGATTGGGTTTGTTCTTGTTGTCCTCGCTAGGGCTTTTAAGCTGTAAGAGCAGCGGCATAAATGCCATTAGAAATTTGTAAAAGACGCTTGGCTTTTAAACAGTAATTGGATTGGAAAGATGGGCAGCTTAAGACATTTCCCGAGTTGAAACTATTATTTTGTATATACTTAAAGTAAAAGGGGGTGGTAAGAGAACGAACATTTTACATTTTACATTATAGAAAATTGATCGGCCATAAATGTCACTGAATAAATTGATAAACTGAATCAAGTCAATTGAATCACGAGCGCATGAATAGAGTTATTCACTTTTATTCACTTTCGATGCAAGCGAACAAGTCGCAATAGTTGGCTTAACGTTATCTCCCATTGAGTTAGCATTGATGTATTTGATTTAGAAATGGAATAAGCGCTAAACTTAATAATTCACTTTAAACTATATTTGAGTTTCGACTGAAGCGAAGCTTCTGGCTGGCTACCAACTTGAAATGCTTAGAGCAGAATTCAGAGTTTAGATTCATTATTCATTTAGTTCATTTGCAATTACTGTTTAGACTCGAAATAGGAGTTGCTCCAGCATAAACAATATTTGAATGTCCATAAGGTCCATTCATCTTTACTTAACTAAACTTTATATGTTATGTGATATATTAACAACTATAACGAAGTCTTCAAGTTCTCTAGTGAAAATGTCTGCGCTATCAGTAACCAAGTTTTACTGTCAGCAATTCTCATCAAAATTGTGCTGATGCTTGTGCTCAAAAGCTGTTTAAATTTCAGTCGTCTGTCACTTGTCAGCTAGAGTTGATTGTTGATGAAAGTGAGCCCGACACGTGAGATGGAACTGGTCCAACAGTAACAGAAAACTGTCAAAAATAGCCCACCCAGCCACCCCCTACACATGCATACACACACACTCACTCACACAAATTTGCAGTAGAATCAGAGCTAACAACATGCAAATTGTGCGCCTCTTGGCCCATTGCCAAAAGCCCATAGACAGGCAAAGGCACAAGCAACTAAGCAAGATATTCATACATATATATATATATATATATATATATATAATTTTTTTTTTATTTATTTATTTTGCTAGGAAATTGGCTATTTGCTTACGAGCTGTGCGTGGCTGAAATGATGTCTATTAATTCAAATGTGTTGTAGATGTAGATGATCTATAGAGATAACGAGCTCGTAGCATAGGGGTTGTTTTGGCTGGAACCTACCCTGCAAGCGAAAAACAAGCTTTTCTTAACTGTTGCACCCAAAGCAGTGTGGAAACCGGTTATAGTGATCTTTTATAATGCAATTTTTCGATCGTTGCTCAGATCATATTTGACGCTGCGAAATATGCAACAATTTGCGCTCGAATTTGCGTGCTTTTTTGCGCTTACAATTCTCAAATGGTTTTCACTGCCAGCGCTTGAGGTCTGTGTCGTTTGCCAACAGTCGTCCTTCCTTGTCTTGGGGAGCAGAAATGTTCAATGAACGTCTAGTGAGGACATTGCTGCTGACACCAATGATATAACATTAGCCCCCGTTCGCTGATCTCGACGATTAGCGTTCGGAATTTTTGGAAAAGACTCCCTTACTTTATAGGGAGTCGTCTATAGAATGCATTTACATTTACCCTTCTCGACTATCAGCTATATGATAGCTAATGATGATGTTGATGATGAAGATGATGACAATCAAATGGCATGGCTTTTCAAGTTTATGGCCCGACTGAATTTATTGCACACTTTTAATACCCAGCGAACCAAAAACAAAACGAATTCAGCTTTCAAGTGCAAGTTGGCCAACAATAAAGACGTTAACTGAGCGATGCTCGTTAGCCCAAAAGTAGCTTCAAGTATACATATCTCAACTTTTGTGTGTGCACACACACAAACACACAGACAAGGTATATATGTACATGTGTGTGTGTGTGTATGTATGTATGTATGTGTACGCTACAAGCAAACATCTCTATTCATGTTGGCTTCGTTTTGTTCTTTCGACCTGCTCTTGTAGCGTTGGGCATATCGATTGTTTGAGAGAGCGTCAAATTATGATGTTGATATGCACTGTTTGATTTATGTGCTGGAATGATGAGCTGTCAATGTGTGTGTGTTCGAGTGTGGACTTTCAAGTGGATAGCCAAACACTTGTAATTTATGTAGTCTGAAATTTATCGGCAGTTTAATGGGACTGCATTGAAAATGCTTGACAAACTTGCAACAATTTATTGCCGGTTTAATGGAATCTCATAAGTAAAGCTGTAAATACCTTAAATTTAAATTAATCGTACACTGCATGTATCGATAACTTTTACGATATTTGTAGAATTATCAGTGAGTGAAAATTTTTTGAATTTAAATGTTGAAAATTTATAGAGAATTTAATATTTAATAAATATTTCTCTAAGGAAGAGGTAATAATGTTAACTTGTCAAATATTAAATTCATCGATCTATAATATTATCGACAACTTATAGCTTATAGTTTCTTATAATTTCCAAAACTGTTCTCTAGTCGTAGAGACTTTAATTAGCTGCTCTGGTTGCATGCTTTTGGGTCAGCTGCGTGTTTATGTGTCTGTGTATATGTATATATATTTATATATGTGTGTGTATGTGTGTTCTGTAACACGCATACATAAGTAACTTTGTGGCGAACGCACTTAAGCACATACACGAAGCAGCGCAAAGATAACCCACAACAAATACAGCTACACCCACAACACACATACACACAACAAGCACACCCATTGAATGCAGTGTAAACTAAATGTTATTGTACACACACAGACAGAGAAGGACCCACACACACACATACACACACACATACACACACACACACACACACGTACGCATACGCACAGACATCAACATATTCTCTACTTTGCTGGCTTTATACGCTGTTTATTTTGATACCCTGTAGCCACAAAGCAAAGCGTGTTAGGGGTGGATATTTATCTAGACTAAGTAGAATTTATATAGTCTGTCATGGAATAAAGAAAATTCAATAGAATTTCAGTTGGATTCCGATAATAAACTTTCTGTATTTCTAGTGGTCAAAACTAAACTTTCTATCTTAGAAATTGATTAGCCTTTATAAAAAAAAAATTAAAATGTTACACTACATACTTATTCGTAAATTGTCGTAATTGTCGGTAAATATATTCAATACTATCGAAGAACAAAAATAAAATTAAATTAATTATTAGTCAAAAAGAACAACTTTAGGGCATCGCTAGTTGGTCATACTCAATGTTGCTTCTTTCGTTATTTCATTCATGCGTTCACTGAGTAAGTCGCTTTCACTGTCATTTGTTAAGTGAGTCAGTCAGTCAGTCAGCTAGTCAGTAAGTGACTCAGTCAGCCAACGGTCGCGTTTGGTGGCATTGCTCATACGCGCTGTTGGCTGGGAGTGCTCCGTGCTGACTGCTTTGTGCTCGGTGTTCGCTGTTGGCTGTTCGGTTGTTCCTTCTCAGTTATCCTTGTGCCTTGTCAACGTATTGTTGTGGCCAACCGGCGTCTAGCAGCAACAGCAACGGCAACAGCGACAGCGGCTTAGCCCGGCTTTAGTGTCCAACATTCGGTTAGTCCCTCGAACCACTGCTAAAGGAAATAGTTATTAACAAAAAATATGTATATATATATACATGTATATGTATATATATTTAAACAAAATATTATTTAATTTTCTCGCGTACTTGTGAAAAGTGCTGTGGAGTGTCCGCCAACTTTTTCCGCACTCGATTAAATTGAAATTCACGTTTTTATACGCCAACAGCTTTATTTTGATTTAAATTTAAATTCCATTCCGACAGTTGAGTATTTTTTGTTTACCTTTTTTGTGAGTGCATTCCTTTAAGCGCAAATTGAATTTTCGCGTGGATTACATTTATTTATTTATTACTTTTTTATTGTATTATTATTTTTTATACATTACTTCATGTCATGGCTCATAGCGCTGAGTGTTAAAAAAAATAAAATAAAAGGGCAACAGGGGAGCAAAGGCCGAGCCATTAATTTCAAAAGCTATATAGAAGGAAAAAAGGGAAGTAATATAAAATGTAATTCTTTACAAATAGCGCCATATATGGATATGTTTTGGGAGTTGGTTTGGCGTAAGCCCGTCTATGGCCCGGCCAAAACAAACAGACAACACAAAAATCAATAAGTTTCGTAAGTTAGGACAACAGCTAAAGCACTCGAAATGTTTCGTTTTTTTGTCGACCAAAGGCCACCACCACCACCATCTGCTTTAGCCATACAAAGTCATCAATTTCGTTCGGGGCTGTCAAGTCATTTCCAAAATCCACCGAAATTCAATTTGTTTATTCTGACAAAAATTGCAGCCACAAAATGAAATCATATTTCGCTTTCCTCCTTTCCACTTAGTCTGTGGCATTTGTTGCCTTTGGGCCGACTCTGAGTGTGGCAATTATATTTTGATTGTCTCTGCTGCCCTTGTTGCGCCAGCTGCCAAATTGTCTAGCAAAATTGTTGTTCGCCACCTTGGGCGGCACTTGGCCAAATGGCCCAGCACGAAAGTGCGTTCAAATGAGGCCAGAATGTCGCCCAATTCAGCTGGCTGACTGGCTGATGGGAGTTTCAAAAGGTCATGCCCGATGAGTGTGTAATTTGATTTTGTATCTTCCGTTTTTATTGGTTTGCTCAACCAGTGCTTTCAGCTTTAATAATTTTTTAAAGCAAATGCAAATGCAAATGCCTGAAGAACAAGGCCAATCATGATATTGAAAGATGAGACCTCAATATTGGATAAAATACTTTAGTGGATAAATCTGTTCTTTACACATTTTTAAAGCAAACTCACGACTCTAAATGTGATTATTACTCCCTTTCAGGTATATGACCTATATATCCATATAAATATATTCTCTGTCTATATATATTCTCTCTCTATATATATTCTCTCTCTATATATTCTCTCTCTATATATAATATATATATTCTCTATCTCTCTGATCTAACTTAGATTCTCTCTCACAGATACATCTCTCATTCTCTATCTCTCAGATGTATGGCTCGTTCTCTCTCTTAGACGTTTCCCTGTCTTTCTAACAGTCCATCTTTCTCTCTCTCAACTTATTTCCAAAGTATTCTCCTTATACACCTCTTTGTACACTGAACTTGTACATGGAACTCATTTTGGATTCATACAACTCTAACTGATTTTACTCTATATATATGCCACTTTAAGGAATTTCGCTCTCATTAACTCTAGTTGCTGAAAGCTGTGTCTAATCTTCAAGATTAACTGAGATATATATATATATAACAAGATGGTAGTGATGCTTGGCCATATCCTTGTGCACAGGACATTGCGTTTATTAGAAAGTTGTCGCCATTTGAAATGACTTTATGTGTCATCCAGGCTTAAGCACAGAGTCCTTTGGGCGACACACAAACTCGGCTCATTAAATTTTCATTGTTTTAATTTGCGCAACGTGAGCCACAGCTTGTATGTATGTGTGTGGATGGTTAAGTGCTCTGACTACTTGAACAGCTGTCTTTGTGCGTGCGTGCGTGTGCGTGTGCGTGTGCGTGTGGGTGGCATGTGAAAATTAAATAGCTTAACGTTCAGCAGACCGAAGAACAGATTCAAGTAGCTCGACGCTTTGCTTTGGTTTCTTGTCAAAAACTTTGCCACGTTTTACGACTAATTTGGCTAATTTGACTACTGGGCACAGGCTGCTCGCCTGGCACTCGCCAGCCAACCGCCCACCCACTCAGCCGATGGGTCAGAATATCAATGCCAGTCAATTAGGCTAAACAAATAGCTCGCTATTGGCATAGCTCAAGTTAAAGTAGGCAACAGGAGAAGCTAGAGAAACGCATATTTCAAAAGTATAACAAATTTAATTAAATTCCTTTTCTTTCTCTATGCACGGTTCGAATGCTAATGAGAAGACTATATTGGTGCGGAGTCGGAAGAATATTTTATATTTTTCTTTCGTCAAATCTAAATCTGGTTTATAAAATCTAGCTGCATAAACTAGAAGAACAATACTTCCGAGAATTATACAATATTGTGCAACTGTAGAGTATCTAAGAGTCAAATTTAGATTTTAGACTTGATGCTAGAATCCAGTTCAAATCCATTTTACAGGGTATTCAATAGTTGACCCAAGACCGCTGCATTTGACTTAACCTCCATAAATTACATAGCTCATTATAAAGAAAGTTGCGCTAATAAAAATCAATCTGTCCAGTGTTGGTCCCACACACAATCCCTAAATGAGACAGAGGAGGGAAAGACAGAGAGAGAGAGAGAGAGAGAGAGCGAGCGAGCGAGCGAGAGACAGAGTGTGAAAGGATTGTGTGGCCACATGACTGTGGCATACCTGCTGTTAGGGGGAAGGGGGTCAAAGGCGTGGCATTTCATTCGCTCAACTCGTTATGCAATTTGCACATCTCGCCTTGCTACGACCCCTGTTGTTGGCTTGCATTGTTTTCAGCTTTGGCATTGCAAACATTTTACGCTGCTTTTGTCCCTGTTGCCAATTTATGCGCACTTATGCACGTAGCCACAGCATACGATGCACACACACACACACACTGCAATACACAAACCACATACAGATGTGAGCTGTTCTACATGATCCTGGCGCGTTGTTGACCAAATCAATTTCATGGCTCGCAGGCATTTTTAGTCTGACGACTCAGCTGTGTATTGCGATTTTAACTGTCAACATTTATATTGTGTATGTGTGTGTGTGTATGTGTGTGTGGGAGGCTGGTAGAATGAGTGGGCGTGGGTGATTGTATTACTCTAGCGTTTACCTTTCGCTAACCCTGAACCAAGCTGTTTTCACTTTTTATGGTTTCTTCACTGCTGCATTTTTCAATATATTTCCAGTGATTTCTTATCGTGGTATATATAACTATATATATATATATTTTCGTATTAAATTTCTGCTCTTTAACCTTGGCCCTTGACATTCTATAGTCAAATTTTTTCTTTCGTTTGCTTATAAATAGTTTAGCAAATGCCAAATAAAATCGGAATATGATTTCCTGCATAAATTTGATTTCTTTTGAATCGTTTTATCTTTTCAGTTTTTACGTTCTTTTGATAAGAATTAAACATATTTTCGCGTTGCCCCTTCATAAAAGTTTTATCGCCTTCTCAGCTGTTGCTGCTGCTTGAAAACCATTAAAAAACATACAAGAACTTACATATATATAAATATATACGTATAAATATATATACATACATACAAAACCAACAGTTAGAGTAAATAGCAAAAACAAGTTTACAAATCAAATACATAAATCAAATGTGGTTCTTTTGGTGGCGCAGAAAAGGTATAAAACACAATATTTGTTGTTGTTAGTGTTTTCGTTGTGTGTTTGACTTTTTTATTTATTTTTTGTTTTCATATTTTGGTTGTTGTTGTTAATGGAAAAGCGTTGCGATTCTTCTTCTCTTTTTTTTTCGCCCCAGTGGAAAAATCCAATTTCCACATTGCTCATACGCCCCGTGCTCCAACCACACGTCTCTCGACGTGCAGCTGAGCTGAGCTGAGTTGAGTTTTGTTTTTAATAAGTTTTTTCCGGCTCGACATGCCCCAGATTCCAGTCACAGATCCCGACAGACAAGTCGTGTTCTCCTTGTTTGGCTGTCTGGACAGCTCAGCTCACGTTGCGCCTGTTTCGTTCGACTGTAAAGCTAACATGCATCCGGCGCAACCGAGAGGGCAACATCTCTCCGGCATCATATTTTGCATGGTTCGTTTAACATTCTGTACAACAATGCCCCAACAAGCAACAAAGCCAAACTAAGCAGCTGCCGCCAACTGCAATAGTCACAGAGAATGCAGCGCATGTGAATACTATATACTATACACTCAGAGAAAATCTCGAGGCATGTGCGGCAATTGCAAATTGTTGACTTTTCATCTCAGTATGGAATTTCTATTCAAGTTTCTATATAAATATAAAAGAAAAATATAAAAGAAGAAGTATACACTGAAAGAAAATATGCTCAAAGCTTATGCAGTATTTGCTTGAAAGTTTGTTTTATTTTTTGTGACTTACATCATATATACATATAGACTACTATTGATATATGTACACTTTTAAAAAACGGACCATATTTCTAATTCTAATTTAATTTCAGTTCAAAATCTGTCAAAATTTAAGAAAATCCTATTCGAAACTAACCTTAGTTTTCTCTAAGTGCACAACTTTCGCATTAGTCAGTCCGTCAAAGTCTGTCAGTTTTTGCAGTGTAATATATAAAAACGGAAATTGATGAAGACTGAATTTGATTTGATTTCTTGTTTGGGAGCAACTATTTTAGGGTTGAGGCGTTGAGTCAAATTGTGCTCGGATTATATTAGATGAGCAGTGGGATATGGCAATCGAACACTGATGGCCAGCAATATTGTGTACAGTATATTAAATAAAAATAATAAATATGCACAGAATTTTACTATTTCTTTATCATGTATTCCATTATATATTTATTTATATTATATATATGTATTTTTGTAAATTACGGCACCTAGCCCAATGTGCGCTGCCACCACTGTGCAGTCTAATGCTCTTGTGTTCTCTCCTTTCTTTTCTTTTTTAAACATATTTGCACAGCTGCAATTGCTGCAGCTTGTCGGAGCTTTGTGTTGCGGCAGCTGTTGTGCCAATATATGTTTTGTCTTAACTGCGCTTTAAAGCTTGGCTTGCCACACAAAGAGTGCAAAAGCTGAAGAACTGTCGCTGCAAATGTGTTTTAGTATGAAAGCGAGCGAAATTGTATTTAGCAGACTCACGCTATATTATTATATATTTATTTTAATGACTTTCGCTTTCGTTCTCGCTTGCAGGTTCTATCATGTTTCATGTGCGTCGCCGTCCAGCAGATTCGCAGCCGCGTCGACGCAAGAAAAAGCCGTTGGGCGCTGCAAACGGCGCGAATCACATGTCCGGCGATCGCGAAGGACCTGTCCTTGTCGAAGTGACGCACAGCGGCGATGGCGGTCGTCGCATTAAGCTGGGCAGCGATCCGGTTGAGGTTGGGTCAGCGAACACCAATTGCCTGCAGCTCTTTGGACCCTCCATACAGCCAAGGCATTGTCTCATCTCGCTGCTGGAGGGCGTTTGCACGGTGACGCCGCTGCACACGGACGCGCTGACCTTCGTCAATGGACATCACATTAGCCAGCCAACCATATTGCATGTGAGTAGACAGTTTCATCTTAATTTCCAACTAATTTTTGGTGAGGTCACAACTAATTAAGACGCTGACATGCACTAATTTGTAAACATTTCCTTTTAGTATATCTCTGTTATCGCGTATCGCTCTCTCTCTCTCTCTCTCTCTCTTTCTCTCTTTCTCTGTCTCTGTCTGTCATGTACGGCGTATACGCATTTTGTTTGCCTTTTTTTGGCAAAAGGACAAAGTTTTGTACTTTGCGCTGTCAACCTTGACCCGGTGAAAGTTTTCGCTTTTGTTGTCAGCTCTTCCGTTGCTGGTTTTCCCGTTTCTGCATCCTGTTACCCATGCTCCTCCTACTGACACTGCCGCCTCCTGTTGGCATTTGTCACGCAATTCCATTTCCCATTTACAGCATTTGCCATACAGGCTTTTCGCATTTTACCGGCCATGTTAATGGGCATGACGACAGTGCAGGGCAAGCAAAAGAGATGCTCGTCCAAATAATATAAGCCAAGTGCCCGCTAAAGTGCGGTCATTTGCTGTTGCAACAGCCTTCTGCCGCAGGCAGTTGGCAATAAGCGAAGCTATTTCATAAAGATAAAACACAAAAGAATTGCTGATGTAATGAAAAAGAGCTCAGGCGGGCTTATATATATAGATACTAAGCTAAAGTACTTTTGACAGCGCTACGAATTTGAATTTGACAAATATTTATGGCTTGCCAGTAAATTTTAAAAATAATTTGTGATTGCTATTAAAAATAGAGTTACTCAAGTATAATTGGATTATATATAAATAAATAAATACAGAAATAAATATATATATATAAATATATTAATTAGAAAAAACTTTGCACTACTCCACAAATGGATTTAAAACTTTTAGTAATTTATAAATAATTTTAATTAAATATTTCTTTAAAAGTTTATAAATAATTGCGTTAATTTTGTAATTTGTTTATTAGAAAATTTAAACAAATTTGTATTAAAGGTTAAACTAGTTTAGTTCACGACTTCTAACCTTGCCTGCTAGCAGCGAACTTTTGTGTGTAAACCAAATTTAATTTGCGCTTTAAAATAGGTTTTGTGATAGGTTTTGTGTTACACAAACATTCGCAGCTCAAGTTCATTATCAACAGTTGAATCCGGTTTCTCTGATTCGCCGTAGTCAAGCGCACGTTTTATATGCTCACAACAACGACAACAACAACAACGACAAGAACAGCATTGGGCGCAGTTGATTTATCTTTTGTTTTGACAACTTTTCGACGCACACACAACACAAACAGAATAACAACAACGAGGCGAATTAAGTTGACTCTGCGTTCTCACGCATTTCGCCAAATGCACAGCCAACAACAACAAGTTGACTGTGCGCAGTGTAGAAACTTTTCTGACTTTCCGCTTGATGAATTCGAAGCCAAATAAACAAAAGCAAACTCGATGGTGCCCGTATACCCCATCGACAGATGCAGGCAGCAGCAGAGACTGGAGGCATAAACAGAGACAGAGACAGAGACAGAGACAGAGACCCCCATTCGGCCACTTGAGATAAGCCTCAAATGTTGGGCAATAACGTCAAACTGTCTCCAGAGACGCCAATAGAGAGGGAAAGGGAGAGACAAACTTTTAGCTAAGCATTAATTTTGTCTAATTCAGCGAATAAAATTTATCATTTATACTTAATACGGTGTCGCTTTCGATGTGTCAAGAGAAGTATATGGGGACTGTAGCTATGACAAATAAAGTTGATAAGCCTTGCTTTGATTATTTATTATCATTCATTCAAGTTTGAGATGAAATATTAATATATTATAAGGAGCGTATAATTGAAATGAATTTCCAAGTTAAAGTTAAGTAAAGAGGTATGATACAATCATATCATGAAGACTGACTACGTCTTCTGATCAATAGCTTCTTACATTACAGCTCGATATGGATTGGATTAAACAGTATAGTCTAAGCATTCATTTTCTTCTAAACAGAGCATCTCGCAGTCGTTCAGTTTACTACATTTTTATCTAAACATAATTTTGTGGTTCTGCATTCAATTGGCAAATTGGACTCCGTTGCGGTTCAATGAACTCAAATAACAAATATTCACAAATGTCCCAAAAAAAAGAGGAAATTTCGCTTTTCAAAAATGAAAAACTTTTTTATAGAATTCATGTAAACAAAAAAAAAAAAAAAAAAAAACAAATACAGTCGAGAAAAACTTTGTGCTATTTGCCAACAGTTGACAAAACGAATGGCTGTGCGCATATGCCTCATCGCTGGGCAGGGCATTTGAAAAGGGGGGCGTCTCTATCGATGAGACCAAGTTTCGAAACGCCCCACATATTTTTCAATCGGCATTTTCAAATCTTTGCAGTGCCACGAAAACTGTCAATGCGTAAGCACACGCTGCGATTAAATAGCTGATGTTTTTTTTTTAATTGAAATTATGTTAATTGGTGCATAATTTAATTAAAGTACTTAAGCGCTGATGATGCAAAGCGAATTGAATAATGTAATTGAAAAGCATGAAATGCGTGCCACAATTAAATCATATCATTATCTCTGTCTGTGCCTGTGTCTGTGCCTGAGTCTGGGTCTGGGTCTGGCTCTGTGTTTACAATATGTACAATTAATGGCCACTTAATCTGTCTTTTGCAGAACGGTTCGGTTGTCATGTTTGGTCGTGTCGCCTCGTATCGATTCCTGGACTCGCCCACTGATGGACGCTATAATCTGGCCCTGTCGCAATCCCAACTGGACTCGGCCTGCCTCTACGAAAGGTGAGTGTGTAACGTGTATTTCACAATTTATATATATATATATATATATATATATAGAAATGCTGCGCTTTAATTTGTGTGTTTCTAATTTCGTTGTACAAATTATTGTGTTTCGTTGCTTTTATGAAATTTCATTGAAAAACTTTAAAAACTTGAGAGAGCACTGGATGAAGTTAAGAAGTATCAATTTTGCTGAGATTTACTTCGTTGAAATGAGCCTATAAAATGAACCAGTATATTTATTCCGTAATCTGTGTAATCTGTGATCTCAACGGTTCAGTTCATGAACCATACTCAAATTTATCCAATTTTCTGAGAGCAATTTGTTTTATTCAAACGTTCCTAAACTATAAGTTCAATTACCTGATATGATTTGTATGAAACTCAATAAAAACTGAAGCTATATACGTCCCTTTGAGCAATCTAGTGCTTATGCACTATAATTTCTTCTATTAGTAAATTTAATAAGGTCTCTTGAACTATTTGATGTTCTTGAACTATACGTATTTAATTTTCACGAAAGAAAACTATGTAAAATGATCTATATAGTTCATGAACTGAGTCATGAATGAATGAACTTGTTCGTTCAATTGAATACGAATTTTTCAACTATATTTATATAAATCTCTCTTGGATCCATATTGATGCGAATTCATTTTGTGCTTTGTTTTTTTATTATTTTTATTTCATATATTTTTATGTTGGCGCCTTTGTGGCTTTTTGTTTGTTACGTGCTGTTTGTTTTTATTGTTTGTGTACAACATTAATCCTGCCATGCACCACCCACACCAACACACACACACACACACACACACACACACACAACTTCACAACAATAACAAACGTTAAACAACAAATGGGATTTATAGTCGCTCGCCCACATCTCCGGGCTCATGGAACGATGAGGATGGAGCACTCAGTTCGGTGAGTAGTTGTTGCTAGTCGAGAATTGGTTGGGAGCCAATCAACACAATTTCTCTTACTACATGCAGACGCAGAAAAGCGAGTTTGAGCAGCATCAGCAGCTGAATCAAACAAACCCAGGCTACCACGGCAGCTCAGCGGACACGCACGCTCTACGAGATGTGGTGGACAGCAAACATGGCAGCCAGGAGCAGCAACAGCACCAGCAGCAACAGTTGTCCAATCCAGTTGGCAACTTTGACGGTCAGAGTTTAGAAGGTAATCTGGAGAACGAAATCAAATCCATATCGAGCATGAAGTCAAACGGCTCCAACAGTCAGGACAGGTAAGAAACGTGTTTAATGCCGTTTAACAGAAAACTCAAACTTCAACAAATCTCTCAAAGCAGCCAAACTTAACTCAAAACACACCCACACACGTACACAACCAATACACTTTTATGTATCACCTGTGCATTTTCTTGATGTTTGTGTGCGCTTCTATTTTACTTCAAATTTAATTCCTAATATATATATTATATTTATATATGTTGTATATCCTCAATATATGAATATGCTCCTTAATATGTGCCGCTCTACTAATATTTATAAATTCTTTAACTTGACTTGACCGACTTGACCCCATTTAGGTCGCCCAAATTGCCAGGTGCTGGCGGTCATTTGTCCGGCGCCGGTGGCAGCGGCTCAGATGCCCAGGGCCAAGAGCCCATTTTGCCCGCTGTTTTGGAGTTTCCCGAAACCCATCAGGAGCACTTTTTGCGTCACATCATCACCGAGTTGGATGTGAATGTGCCGCACTTCAAGCTGGCGCCTGTCTATTCACTCTACCTGTGTGCCAGGTAAGTAATTGCTTTGATAAGTGTTTGATGTTTGCCTGACCACTTCGTCTGCTTCATGTGCTGAATTGCAAGCTTGGCTAACTATTATTGATGTTTAATATTGCTAAATATCTGAGTAAACATTTATATACGAATAGGTGATAATTATATTTTATATAAATTTAAGTTTACAAAAAGATTCTAGATTTGAGCAGTTTATACTTGCATGTTAATAAGTTATTCTTGCTGACTTTGCTTTTGCATAACTCTTATAGGGATATTCCTCTTATTCCATATTATTCCTATATTAAATAATAATATATTAAATATTAAAAACATATTTATTTTGGAATAAAAGTTAGCAATGTTTCAATAATAAGTCGAATGACCTGCTCAAGGAATTATAATTATTTTAAATTGCAGATTAAGTAGATATATTATCATATATTTCTAATTTACTTCACTTCATACTCTAATTTGGTCTTCAATATGAAAAGTTAACAAAGCTGACTAGCTGACAAAATAGTAATATTCCAAATAGAACTAGATTATCTAGGAGTCTCCTTATTCCGCACATGCATTCAGTATAAGCAGTCCTCATTGGCTTATTTTGAAATATTCGATACTCTGCCACATCGTCGAAATACTCTTGAGCATTAGCTCATGCACGTATCCATTCAACGGCTTCCCTCGCTCATTTTATCTGCGCCAAAATCAGGACTAAGCCACATTGTTGAGCGAGGGCAAGATGACAAATATGTGTCCTTTACATGAATTGGCTTGGCTACTTGAAGCAGACGCTGTTAGTGGGATTCCAATTTGCTAAATTCCCAACTGTGCTGGAGCCAATATCAACAATTCATTATCAATTATGATGATTTATCTCGGCTGCTGACCCAATTTGTGCGCTATTAATATTAATGCTAGCGTCTGTTGGCCGTTGGGCTGAGTGGGAAGTCGTGGAGGGCTTCGATTGTAAACACAGGAAATTGCAATGCTGTGGCAGCCACATGCTGCCGTTGCCCAAACAGCAGTCGATGGCAGTTCCATGACGCTTGACAAGGCCACAAAAAAGTAGAGCGCATGAAATAAATATTATGAAACTCATGCGGGCATGAAAAATTCAATCAAATGCTGCATCCTAGCTTCTGATTTTCGCAATCTTTTTTTTCTTCTTTCTTTTATGCCAAAATTTAAAGCAATTGAAGTGAAAAGTTGGGAAAAATTGACAAATTGGGAAATTTAACAGCGTTTCTATTCTAAAAGATATGCGACAAAGTTAAGACTAGATATGGGAATGATAATACAGATTTTAAAGATAGTTTCATAAAAAGAGAGCTGGGGTTAAAGTAGACAGCTTAGTGGAGCTTTAAATGCTAAGGAACCAACTATATAACTCAGATATAAGATATGATATATCAGTATATTAGTTAATGTTATATTACATGTCAGCCTTTTGGGCTGTACGCCACTTTTCAGTAATACAGGGTATCAACTTTTCATTTTTGTAACTTTTTTTTTAGCTCTGATTAATATGGAATAAATTGCTTCTCTTTGCAGATATCGCGCATCCACGCACTATCGTCCCGAGCTGCAGCCCACTGAGCGCGCCCATAAGCTAACCATATTTTTGCATCATGTGGCGAATCTGGTCTATGGCGTTGTGCAGGAGCAGTACACCGATCCACGCATACTCGCCTTTTGGATGGCGAACAGCTCGGAGTTCTTGCATTTCCTCAAGTCGGATCGTCACATTAGCGCCTTCAGCGTGCAGGCACAGGAGGTGCTTGCCGAGGCGGTGCAGACGGCATTTCGTAATCTGGTCAATTGCTTTCGCTTGGAGCTGTCGCAGACTCTAAATCAATTTCTCTCGGAGACGATTGATCATGATTCCGCGGCGGGTCTGGTGCTAACAGTGCTTGGTTCGGCGATGGCTTTACTCCGACGCTGTCGTGTGAATGCCGCCTTGACCATTCAGCTGTTCTCGCAACTGTTCCACTACATCAATGTCATATGCTTCAATACGGTGAGCGGCGCAGGTGGCAGGTGGCCTTCAAATACCCACCAGCAGGCCTCAAAATGCTCTGCAGGAATCAACATTGATGAGTTTCGTCTCTATCTATCTCTCTTCTCTTAGATTGTGGCCAATTCGCACATGTGCACTGGGGAGTGGGGCAAAGTGATGACGGAGCGCCTGCAGCTATTGGAGTTGTGGGCGGAACGTCAGGGCTTGGAGTTGGCTGCCGATTGTCATCTGGCTAAGATAAATCAGTGCGCGCAATTTTTACAGGCGCCCAAATCCTCGGTGGAGGAGATACAGCAATTGGCCTGCTCCTGCTTTCGGCTGAACTCCTTGCAAATGGGAGCGCTGCTGCAGCAGGAGAAGATACCACGCAATCTAGTTGACACGGCCATACGCATGGCCGAATCCGTGGCTGATGAGCTGACGCGCGCCGATGGGCGTGAAGTGCGACTGGACGAATCACCTGAACTGCATTTGGCACTGCTGCTGCCCGACGACGGCTTCAGCTGTGATGTGGTGCGTGGCATACCCACCGGCCTGGTTGACTTTCTGAATCCCCTGCAGCAGCAGGGCATGTGCCGACTGGCAGCCCAGCCCACATCCATCGGCCTGTGGACGGTGTATATGCATCAATTTAACGTGAGTGCTGAAGGACTTCACTCTTGGCCACCGCTAATGTCCCTCCCTCTATTCGTTTCGTGTCAAGCAGGCGCGCAGCTCGAGTGCCATGTCCAACAAGCTGCCCCAGCCAGAGATGCAGCTGATTAAGTTGCACAAGAACAGCAATGGCATGGGCCTGTCCATCGTTGCCGCCAAGGGTGCGGGCCAGGAGCGTTTGGGCATCTACATCAAGAGCGTCGTGCCAGGCGGTGCGGCCGATGCGGATGGCAGGCTACAAGCTGGCGATCAGCTGCTGCGTGTCGATGGTCAAAGTCTAATTGGCATCACACAGGAACGGTAAGTCCGACGAGCAACAAAGTCCAGCAGCTATTGTAATCCTTGTACTTTTGCAGTGCTGCTGATTATTTGGTGCGCACGGGCCCCGTCGTTAGCTTGGAGGTGGCCAAACAGGGCGCCATTTATCACGGGTTGGCCACGCTGCTGCAGCAGCCCAGTCCCGTCATACAGCGTGGTGAGTAACTGGAGCTCAGGCCACGCCCAACCAATACACACACACACACACACACACAATCATACACACACACACATATTAGTTACACTAAACAAGGTGCTGGGTAGCTGCTAAACAAACAGTATAAAATATAATATAATATAATATAAATAAAGGTACACACACACACACACACACACACACACACACACACACACACACACACACACACACACACACACACACACACACACACACACATACAGTCGAGAACCACTCACAGACACAATCATACTCGGAAAGAGAATTGAACTCTCGCACTGTTGTGTAAGCTAATCCCCAATTCCTACGCATTCGCTCTTTAAACATGCTGCCAAAGAACCAGCTAGTAGCAGCAGCAACTATTTGCAACTGCAACAAGAACAACAACATCAACTGCAACAACGTCGGCACTCGTCGTATCAGCAGCAGGCGCGCTATTACAACAACTCCATTTCGGATGATAGTCTGAATCGTAGTCGGCGCGAGTCGTTTGCCTGCATGCGTTCCGTTTCGCCGCCTGTGCGTCGGTTGAGCGCCTCCTGTTTGCAGGAGGAGCTGTGCGCATTGGGCCATCAGCTGCACATCGATCCACGGTACAGAGACACCCGACCCATTGCCCGCTCGGCCAGCAGCCTGTATCTGCCCAATGAACCCGTTTCTAGCTACTATCAGCCGCCTGTTGCGGCTCCGCATTTCAGTCCAATGCGGCCGCTACGCCGCACACCACCGCCCTCGATATACATCGAGGAGTACCAGGATGATCCGGCGCCAGCAGACCCTGAGGCGCGCAATTCCCAAGAATCTTTTACCAACTTCGCCAGCTACAGCGATGCCCATCAGCCGCTCAACGAGGAGAGCATTGCCTCCATGGCCGACTCGGGTGATATACCCTTCATAGACGATGAAGAGGAGCAACAACCAACACTTGATCGACAGGAGCAGCAGCAGCAACAGCGTCCCTGCCTGACCAGCGGCGGCCTTGGAACTCCCTCCTCCACAGTGAAGCGTAATGCCGCGGCTGGCTATCGGAAGACCGTTAGCTTTGATCTAGAGCAGCCGACGCCGAGTGCGGCACCCAGCATCGATCGCAAGTACCACACGCACGATGCCATCAGCAATTTCGCCATCAGCAACTCCTCGTCGGAGTCGCTGCTCGCCGACCAGGCGACTGAGCGTATGCCGCTCATACAGAAAATCAGGCGGGAGCTAAACACGAAGCGTGCCACCAATTGCTCCGCCGTGGACTACAGCTCCGGTGGCTCTGGCTCAAACAGCCAACGTTCCTCCAGCGAGTCCATAGAGCGCATGCCGCTGCTGCGACAACCGCAGCCACAGCCGCAGCCGCAGCAACCGTCGCCGAGTCGACGCCAGCTCAACGCGCAGCGCTCACATAAAAGGTCAGGGCTCTCTGTCACAGCAGCAACAGCAACAGCAACAGCACCTGCTGCTGCTGCTGCTGCAACTGTTGTCCCAATTGTCAGCATTCAAGTTCCTAGTGACAGTTCCTGTGATTGTTCCCTCACACAAAATGTAAATACAAGCAATGAATATTGTGCCAGCACAACTCTTAAGCCAAGCACCATAGACATTTTCAGCGGCAGCAATAGCGCTGTACGCAGCACACGTCGCGCTTCCAGCCATACGAATCTGAGTCCTAGTTTCCTGTTGCCCCTCGGCCAGGGCAAAGTGCGCGAAATGGCAGCCTATTTGGATGCCCAGCAGAGTTTGGCGCCCAGCGGCAAAACCAAATCAAAGTCAACATCGGCGCTGGCCGTCGCAGAGCGTCAGCGGCTTACACAGAGCGAACAGGGCGATATACTCAAACAATTGAAGGAGTGGAGTCTATTTGGCAGCGCGGGCAAGGACTACAATGTGGAGCTGCCGCAGCAGTCAGAGCCGTCAGTGCGGCCAGAGCAGCAGCAGCAACAGCAGTCGCAGCTGAGCTGTGATTGTCCTTGTTGCGCACATTGCCGGCCTGCAGCAACTAGCAGCAGCAGCAACAGCAACAGCAAAAGCAACAATGACAACAGCAGCGCGACAGCTACTTTCAAGTGTTATGACAGTTGCCAAGAGGCAGACAAGGAGTCACTTGCTGCCACGCAAACCCACTCGCAGTCTCAGTTCCAGTCCCAGTCCCAGTCACAGTCACAGTCACAGTCCCTGGCTTTGGCACGTCAACTGCCCTGTCGTCGCAGCATCATGTGCAACAATCGTCAGTCACATAGCGTGCGACAAATGAAACGCAACAAGCAGCAGCGACAAAGGCAACGCCCTCAACACTATCAACATCAACAGCCCCGCCAGCACCACCACCATCACCAGCGTCATTATCATCAGCATCATCAACAGCCACCCGCCTCACCGCCCTCCACAGCCAAATTGCTGCTGTCTTTAGCCAGCAGCGGCAGTAGCAACACCAACAACGATTGCAACTGCAGCTGCAGCGATGAGGAGAACGACGATGAATCATGCTCCTTCTCCTGTTCCTCCTCCGATTGCGTTTGCGATAATGATGCCAATGCCGATGCAGATGCTGCGGCCAGGCCACAAACTGGGCAACGCATGGGACCAAGTGCAGCAACGTATTGCTGCTCCGCCCACAGATGACAATCCAAATGCCACGCACCGAGGTTCTACTTCAACTTGTACATTTTGGTTAATTTAGTTTGTTCAGCTTATATATGTATGTGCATATATCACCTGATTGCCCTGCAATTTTGTATTGATTAGAAAATGAATTTGGCAAATTATGGTCATTTGCTTGCGGTTGATATTCGATATAGATATATTTATGATATGTATATGTATACGTAGTATTCCAGTAGCATATATCGTTATAATTGCTATATATGTCTGCCCCTGTCAATTAGTCTCTCTGTTGTCAAGCTTTATACTATATGCAAAGTGATGTGAACACTTTTAGCATATAATTGGTATATTGACAATTGATTTCAATATTGTCTATTATAGACAATTCTTGTACCTTTCAGTATTTTTAGCTAACCTGTTGGCCAATTCTATGCTATAGATTTCCCAATCAAAATCAAAAATTTTTCTGGAATGAATATTTGTCTTAAATTCAGACTTTCTATATAACTTATTCAACTTTTATAAAAGCTCGATTATCATAAATTCGTATGAGCTATATAATATTATATATAAAAAATATATATATATATATATATAATTGAATATAAAAAATAGTTCAAAATAATGTTTTCTTCTTCAAAACGAATATAATATATACATATGTCCATCATCATATATATGATATATCTTAAAAATATCTGAGCTGTATGCTGCAAGTTTCTATATAGTTGTAGACTTTTATGATATATGCAAGATTACTTAAGCTTCGATTTGCCTTAGATCATTGCGCTTTCAGTTCGTTATTCAATTGTACTTTATTTTATATTATATATAAAATTACTAAAATATTATATATTTTATTAAAGACTTCCCTTAGCTGTAGCCCTTTACAGGTTTCTCTACGCGAAGCTTTTTATTTCAGCCTCAATTATTTCCAGCTTTAAAATTGAAAATGTGAAATGCATGTTGTTGTTGTTGTTGTTATTGTATTTTTTTTTTTAATTATTTCAACTTAATGCAATTTATTTACAATCAGTTTTTTTTTAGGTACGCCAACGCAAGGCGCTTTTGTTGTATTTTAATTATTCAAGCGTGTTTTATATTGTAATTTATTTTTGTAGCTTCAGTTGTAGTTGTATTTGTATTTGCACATGCTGATTACATTTTGTATGCATTATGCATTCAAATTGATTACATTTGCACAAACACACACTTCCACACACACACACACACACAGAGAGAGACGCACATAAATAATTAGTTAGTTGCCTACATTGATGATTACTAAAACCAACCAAAATCTGTCTCTTTGCCAATCTTTCAACAACTGCACCAATACACCATCTTCTGCAAAACTAATTTAATGGATTATGGTTATGGATCGTCAGGTAATCGCCGCATGTCCGAGCGCGATTTAAGTCGCATGGGCGGTGCCGAGTCGTCCAAGTCCTTGGGCGGCATCGGCGGCCCGCTCGTTGCCAATAGCCATACGAGTCACAGTCTCAATCAGCACCTAAATCTGAGCAATAGCAACATCAACAGTAGCCAAACACACAGTCACAACAGCAACAACATGGGCAACAGCAACAACATCATGAATCCCCTAGCTGCACACCTATCCTCCAATAGCAAATCGGTGCCGGCCCTGCATCATCACACGGGATCTGGCAACATATGTAAGTGTGTCTGCTTTGTCCTATCCAATCCAATCTGCCCAACCACAACCCACTCTCTCTCTCTCTCTCTCTCTCCCACACTCATTTATGCTGTTGTTCCTTGTGCTTTGTTCCTTGCTCTAATTGACTTCTCTCTGCCTCCTGCACAGCGCTGGCCAATTCCAAGTCACGGAGCACGCACAGTTTGCATAACAATGGAGGTCAGCCAAATGGCACTCACAATAATCCCAATCTGAATCCGAATCCGAGTGCAAATGGGAATGCAAATGGAAATGGCAACGAGCAAGGCTTCTACCAGAATTTAAGCGTGTATCGTGCACAAAATCAAAGTCAACCGATATTAAACGAGCGGTAAGTGTTCAATTTTAAAATTTTAAAAATAATATATATATATATATATATATATTAACATGTTCGATTATATATATAAAAAAATATATATAAAGCGTGAAGCCTTAAAATATATTTTATTTTTATATAGTATAAAAGAATTGTATATATAGTGCTATATTTTGGAAGAAGTACCTTTCGCTAAATTCCACTAAATTGATATGAAATCTGAGTTTGGTTTGCCATAGTTGATTATATGATTTAGAGCAACAGAGAGCTCAGCTTGCAGTGGGAGGCTTATTAGGCTCTATTATTATAGAAAATTTAATGGGGCATAGCTTGTAATTGATGCGTTGATTAAAAACTCTATTTGAAATATATAAATATATATATATGTACTATATATCATAAGCAAGTCATATGCTAAATTTCTGCTCGTTTTCAATGCTAAAGTTAAGAGCAATTGCTATATCTTGTACGTGTTGCTCTCGTTGCTTTGTTCCAAGTTGATTGCTTAAAAATATAAATTTGAACTTTTACGCAGGATGACATTACGTTTACAGAAATTGCTTTACGGCTTTATACCCATTCAAAGTGAATATCAGCTGCTAGAAATGCGACATGTACGTGAGTAAACATGTTGTTCTTATTTATATCGGACTCGTTATGTGCGTGTTGCTGCTGTACAGGCACACCTGCAACTGAAGCTCATGAGCTCATGAGGAGCACTCTAAACACAAATCGCAATTTATTTCAATGCCAACGCACAGACACAAGTTTCTCCAATTATGAACACATTGCAACAGCAACACATGTGACTCGCAACAGCAACAGTTGCTGTCAGAGCCAGCAATATAGATAAAATATATCGTATATGTATATATATAATATAAATTGTCTTGTTATTTATTGCTTGCAGACCCAGCATGTCTGCTCATGCCGCCATGAGCGCCTACAATGGCAATTCCCCGCTTGCCGCCACTCTGCAACAACAACAACAACAACAGCAGCAGCAGCAGCAGCAGCAGGCCTCACCCTACCAACAACACTTGCAGGCCAGCGCTAATCTGCCCAGTCGCCCCGTTTCCGCCTATTATCACAGCCAGCAAAGTGCACAGCAGCAGCTGCAACAGCAACAACAGCAGCAGCAGCAACATACACTGCAACAGCAGCAATTCGCACACAGCAGCAGCAATCTAAATGGGCAACAGCTGACGTTGAACAATCGTGCTAAGAATCAACCAAACTTTCCGCACACGCTGCGCATGCAGCAACTGTTGGCGCCATCCATGCCCAACATCAGCAACATGTACCAGCAGCAGCAGCACCAACAGCAACAGCAGCTGTCGCAGCAACAGCCACCTATGAGTGCCAGCCAGAGTATGCAGAATGTGAACGAATTTGTACCGGGCTATCAAAATGGTGGCTTAGACTATCAGCAACATGCGCGACGAAGTCAGTTGCATGAGGCAGCAGCCCTTTACGAGCTGCAGCAGCAACACCAA
Source organism: Drosophila fulvimacula (assembly GCA_035045555.1). Taxonomy (NCBI): domain Eukaryota; kingdom Metazoa; phylum Arthropoda; class Insecta; order Diptera; family Drosophilidae; genus Drosophila; species Drosophila fulvimacula. The sequence continues at coordinate 1,178,510 of JAWNOX010000009.1, read as the reverse complement.
CAGCAGCAGCAGCAGCAACAGGCGTCGCCCAACTTCATAACGCTGCCACCAAAGCCCATTGGCAGCTTACAATCGCCCAGCAAGCCCGCAGGACCGCCAAGCACAGCGCCCAAGCCACAGCAGCAGCAGCAGCAGCAGCGAATGCAGCAACAACAGCCAGGCTATCTGCCCAGTCATGTGCTGGGCGAGGATAAGCCCCCATTACCGCCAACAGCCACCCACCCGCTGTTCAAGGCAACGCAGCAGCTGGCGCCGGGCATGAATTATGTGGCCAGCACTTTGGATCCACCGAAAGGCAGCTATTTGCCAGCCAGTCAGTCAGCGGCCCGTTCACTGCACAGCGGCAGCAATCCGTGGGAGCGGGAGGAGCGCGAGAAGGATTTGGAAATGCGTCGGGAGCACATAAGGCAATGGCGAGAACAGCAGATCGCAGAGCTATCGGCCATATTGGCGCGTAGTCCACAGCAGGAGGAGCAGCTGAAGACGCTCATACTTGAGCGTGACTTTGAGCGGCGTGCACAGGAGCTGCAGGAGCAAGAGGAGGAACAAGATCAGGCCTACGATAAGGATAACGTGCAAGAGCTGTTCCGCTTGTCAGCGAGCGGCCAGGTGCAGGCCAGTGCCATACAGACGCCGATTACCAGCTACCGCCAGACAGAGATCAAGCTAGCCGAGATGCAGGAGAGCAGTCCAGTTGAACCTGTAGCACCTCCTACACCAACAGCAGTACCACCACCAGTAGCAGTAGCAGCAGCAGTCCCTACGACATCAACCGCCACACAGCCACAGCCCAAGAGCATATTGAAACATAATCGTTATTCGGAAGGCGGCAGCGCTGGCAGCTCTATGGGTGCACCCTCGTCGCCTTCGAAGTCTCAGAAATCAGCTAGCTTTGCGGACGAGCGGCATCTGCAAACGGAACATCCCATATCCAGTTTGGCCAAGGAGCTAACTCAGCTGAGCATGCTCGACAAGGACAACAATAACGAGACAGCTCTGGATGGCTCAGTGCCACCGCCGCCACCTCCCGAACGGAATAGCTCTTATTTGATAATGTCCCAGCAGAAGCTGCGCAGCAGCGTTGGCGGCAACACGTCCTCCAGCTCTTCGATGGGACTGCTGAAGACCGCCACCAGCAATCAGGCAGCCGCCGTGGAGGTGAAGAAGGCAACAATGCATGGCATTACAAATAATAACAATAACAACAGCTTGAACAACAATACAATGCAGGGATCACCACTAAGTGCAATGGAATTGAATGCCGCGTATGTATCAGCGACGGGCACTGGCATGAGCCTGGGCACGCCGCCGCCGCTGCTGCAGCGGGACAACAAGCGCGTGAGCTTCCACGATGAGGACAACAACTTGGTGAGCCAGCAGCAGCAGCAGCAGTTGCTGCAACAACAACTGCAACAGCAACAGCAGCAATATCTGTTGGACAGCTACGCGCTGGAGCATCAGGATTTGGAGACCATACGTGAGGATGCAAGCGTAAGTGCTCGAGATACTTATTGGAAATGTGAAAGAGTTCAACACTGATTTGATTAAATTTTACAGTATATGCAGCACACTGTGGATGTCTCCATGTTGCCCTCGATGCCTGCCACGCCAGATGCGGCGCTCTGGAACACCACAGTGCAATCAACGCCTGGCGTCATAGGCGCTCAGGAAGTGTACAGGTAAGTCACACCCTATGCTACACGAATACATACTGTATGCTAACGATCTGTATTAAATATTTCAACAGAGATCCTCGAACACGTCGTTTGGCGGAGAAGCAACAACAGCAGCAGCAGCAACGCGCTGGAGATGCGGTGCCTGAGAAACTGTCGTTCAAGGAGAAAATGAAGATGTTTGCACTGGAATCTGGCGAGGATAACACGCCCAAGGATAAGCTGAAAATATCGCGAGCGCAACGAGACATTGATGCAGTTCACTGAGAGCAGCTAAAAAATCATATCATAAGAACCATAAGCAGTAGCACACACACACACACATAGACATACATACATAATCACTCAGTCGAATTGGGGCCAATAGCGCTATTTAACTAAAAATATATATATTATAAATGAACATATATATGGACCACACATAGCAGACATATGACAAAACCTAACGAATTTGCTTAGCATCCAATAGTTATTGCATTACGTTCTATATAGATGGACTAGTTGCGTAGAATGTGTAGCTAAAAAAGAGTTGATAACGTTAACTGAATTCAATTAGTGAAAAGCAAAATTAGCATATTAAACCATAGTCTATATATACACAATAGATATACATATATATATATATACATATTCATATACATATACATATACATATATAACGATATTGAGAGCCTAGACAGGGCAACGAAAGTTGGGCGAGCCACATTTGTAAAGCATAATGCGAAAATTTATATATATATATATATATATATATATATATATATATATACAAATATATGTGTTTAACAAACTGTTGCATCAAATGAAAATATTTAGTATTTACTTTTATCGATAGACATGTAAATGAGGATGAGGATGTGCGCTAGTTTAGATACATTTACCTGGGAATTGTGCGGAACAACAAGAAATGTTTATTATTATTATTAATATTATTAATATAAATATATAATAGGAAACGATAAGCCACGACGTCATATAACAAATGGTCCAATTATTCAATTATTACTAAAAGGAAACAAAAGTAGAAAAACAGAAATGTATATTTACAAAACGAAAACAAATTGCATATATGATATATCTATTTAAATATATATAACAAATATATTTTTAATTACAACATTTTTCATACACCTTTTAAAGCAACAAACAAAAAAACATAATTCATAGACGAAATGAACCAATTTAAAATCAAATAGGATTTCACTACACAAGAACCTAAAGGCTTTAAAATACAAAATATATATTACTATATAGAATGAAATTTATTCTGAAACAAACAAATGAGCAAGAAAATTATTTTAGTGCATTCCAAGTATATCACACACTTATATATATATATATAAATATAAAGAAAAACAAAACAAAAATTGCAAAAATTGGATTTTTAGTTCAACTTTAAGCGCGTTTAGTTTTAAAAGAAATATATAAATATATATCTATAAAGTTGTGCATATTAATGCAAATAAAAGTTTATTAAATTAATTATATAAATTTACAATTTAAAGCGAGTTGGTTTTATTTTTTTAAATTATTGCAATGGCTATAAAACTTTCATCAGCTGATTTTACTCGTTGCTTTTAGCTGGGAACAGTTTTCAGCTTTGGCGCTGGGAACAGTTTTTGAACTCTGAGCACGCGCAAACAACTGTTCTCAGAGCGCAACAGGTATGAGATTTGAGACATTTAAATGACTTTGATGAGGCATGCACAGGTAATTCAAAAAAAGTTTAAATTTAGTTGGCCTTAAACACATATATAAAATTAAGTTATAAATTTAGAGGGCATCATAAATTTGTAAGTTTATAAAAAGTTATGTTGAGGAATTTAATGAAATATTTAACAAGAAGTTCAGCTATAACTTAAATAAGTTTAAGCTTAAACATTCAATTATATTCGGCTTGTCTTAAACAAGTTTCCGGATATATGTGACGCCTGCAAGAAGAATAGTTAATTGGACAGGCGAAGATTATGAGCGGTTGCATATTCAAATTTCCTTGACGAAAGTTTTGGCCCAAGTTTCACGCAAACTTTTAAACACTTCACAGCCACAAAAATGTGACCTCAGAATTATTCTAGATGTGAGCGCGTGGGCAGGTGTGAGGATAGTTGAATTCCATTAATTCTGCACATGAGCATTATCTGTATGGTACATGTAAATAGGGAAATACATTTATTAGCTATTAAATTTTCAAGGTCTGGGAAGAAAAAAAAGTGAATTTTAGAAAAACATAATTTTGGTAACATTTAAGAAGAAATAATTTGTAAAATTGCATAAAATTAAAATTTAAAAAAATAAATACAAATTTTTTTCTAAAAAATACGATAAGAAAAATAATTTAAAAAATAATTTTGTATATATATAAATACATATTTTTTTTTCCCCTGGTCGAAAATGCTTTAAGCTACTCTCGCAAATACATTAAAAGATTATAAAACAAGCGTATGACATTTATTTATTCATTAGGAAAACCACATTCAAACTATTTAAATAATGTTGTCCTTTTTCTGGAGATAAATATTATATGCATTTGCATATATAATTTGATAAATATTATTATTTATTTTCATATTTCAATTTATCAAAACTCTAATGCAACAGGCAATAGCAGCCCTAACAAGTCTCGGTAGAACTTTAAGCTGAAAATAAATCAAAAAGTGATTAGGTCTGCCTTTTACCTGTTCCACCTGTAAGTTTTGCCTTTTTCTGCCAGCTGCTTTTCCGCTGTCCAGCTGTAAATTGTTTGTTGAGTGGCTGTGGCGAGGAAAAAAGAAAAGCGTAAGGTGAAAATGTGGCAAGAAAATTCAAAGTTGGTCATAAAACTTTAGCTGCAGCTTTTGCTTCCTCTTTCTCATTTTCTTTTTGGCTTTGGTCAGCCGTGTTGATAAATGAGCTCAACTCGGCTCTCAGGCGGAGCCGTGGGAACGGCAATCAAGAATAGCGCGGAAAATTATAAAGCCAAATTCCACAAAGCAAAACAAAACGCGTCAGCAGTTTCCTCACAATCTGCAACTTTTCTCCTCCATCTATTTCGACCTGAATTACAGCCAGTTTTTCCCCCCTTGGAATACGCCTATATAAATAGATTTATATGGCAAGAGTGTATGCAGATAATTTGCTTGATAAAATAAGGTAACTAGTTCAGAAGTTTCATTTGACGATAAGAAAAACTACAAAAAGTTTTCAATAGCCACACTTAAGGAAATGCATAGTTCCCCTAATGAGAATTGAAAAAGTTAAACTTAAACTCCAACAGAGGAGCAAATAATAAAGAGCAAGTGCAAATACAATTACAAGTGCTTAAATAACGTACTCAATAAGAAGAGGAAGTAAAGCATTTGTTGCATTTCAGAAATAATCCGCACTGCATCCACTGCATTTACACCATTGGTTGAAAGGCTTTTGATCCCGTTACGGGTTGTGGAGCATTCACCCGAAACTGTTTAAGCAACCGAACATAAATGGTTGGTGTCTCTGCTGTTATGGTATTGGTGGGACGCCTTAACGTTGGCACGAGCTGAGTAATTCAAATTAGTCGCGTTCTATGGATGTAAACTCCAATTGAATTAGAGTTTAATTAACTCAAAGGCGCTTACTGTGCTTGCAGTGTTCATTTTTACGTAAGTTTTGATGTAATTAGCAGTAGGTAGCTGTTCGCATTCAGCACCTACATAGATTGCCAAGCAGAGTGGGTTGTGTCTCCATTGTATTAGCGTAGGGTGGTGCATAAATTAATTTAGACAAAGCGTTTCTATCCTGTCCATCAGTCGCAAACTGCCCGATCGATGGCGATTAAATCGAACTTTAGCATAGTTAAATTTTGGGTGTTCATCGTTCATCGTTAGTGCTGCGCGTGTTTGTTAATGAGCTAAGTGAGTATTCCTTTTAGACATTTAAATAAATAATAAATAATAATAATTTTTCGCGAAATGGCTTGGTTTATGCAGTAAGAGTCCACAAAAAAAGTGCCTAAAGTAATGTTCGTGATACCTTAGTATAAGTAGTTATTGAGTAATATATTGGAGTGTGGACAAAATTGAGCACCTTACTTCACCTGAGCCTTTTTTATACAAAATTGTATTTTTTTTCTTTTCAGAGTGTCCATTGATATTCCGCTTCGGTATTTGTTACTATGATACAAAACCGAGCTTTGTTGTGCCGCAAAATGAGGCAATTTTTAATCCACATTCAAAGAAAGTGGGAAAGGACAAGAGAGCATTGCAAAGCTATTCTTATAGAACCTTTACGGCATTCTTTATTTATTTTTACTGGAATAAATTGCCAGCCAGTTAAGTCAAAGTGCAATAGGAGTTTGCTATGGGGTAAAGGAAACTCGCAGTTTTTGTTGGATTTGAAGGTTCTTACTTAATATGCCTTTGGCTTTATTTACGCAAATATCTTTGTCTTAAACACAACTGAATGCTTAAAGTTAAAAATTCTTAGCAATCTAATTTCCAAAGCAATAACAAAGGACAAGACATATTATATCTAGAATTGTATAAATAGTGTGCTGAAATGATGTGAGAAAACGTCGCAAACACTTTCACAAGTGTCCGGAGTAGTAATTACTTTAAAAGGGTGTGCAATTTACCTAGAAATTAATCTTAATAGTAGTATTAAACAGATAATGTTCCAGCTGGATGCATGCCATGCTCCTGTTCATGTCTTATGAATAGCCAATAGCAGAAAGATTAACCATTGATGGAAGCTGCTGTAGCCATGGCCATGCTTATACAATCCGGCTGCAGTCGACATAATTGCTGAAGCGGAATATTCGCCTGCCGAATAAACGAGGTGAGTAAGTAAGGAATGTATCATATATAATATATGTATGTATGAATGGTTACTTCCTTACCACTAAGCACATGCAGCTGTATGGAAACTGCATCACTATTTTCCGGCTCGCACGTGTAGTTTCCGGAATGGGTTTTGCGCACTACGGGTATAACTAAGCTGCCGATCTAAGTGTGAAAATAACATAAATAATATATATGGCCAACACTTCAGCTGAATAGTTCTGCTTACCGTATTGCGATTGTGCTCGGTGCTGCCAAAGATATTTCGATCGATTTGCGTGTACCAGCCATTCTCGTTGCCACTTGCCTCGTTCTCGGACATCACCTGTTGCTTCTCTCGATACCAGACTATGTATTTTGGTGCCTCTAGGGTGCCACGCACAATGCAATGAAGTTCCACTCTGCTGCCGGCCTTCACGAAACGCTGCTTGTCGCCAATGAGCTCTGTTTTAGGCGCTGCATAAAAGGATCAATAAATCAGTTGTCAGATGATGTAAAGATTTATAAGATTTATAAGAATTATATAAAATTAAATTAGTTTTGTGTGAGAGGTGAACCCAACACTTGATGATGACTATGATACAAAGGCGCTGCCTCCTCGATACACTCCCAAGGATATATAGCAATCATGATTGCGGTCAATTAGTTGGAGTTGAGGCAGTTGAGGTAGTTGACTTACTTATCACAAACAGCTGGACTTTGGCGCTCATTTTTGGCTCAGTGGCTAGCTGACACTCATACCAGCCCATGTCCTGCAGATTGACATATTTGATGAGCAACGTCCAGCCGAGGCTGCTGCTGCTATTGACAACGTCCAGTAGGCTGCTGGTAAGATTAGCATGGGATGATTGGAGTAGCGCTGCGAAGCGTGCATCATTGATAAATGTTGTGTGATCCACGGCAATGATATGTTCATCTCGTAAACGTATCCAGGAGAGTGGCTTGTTTGAGTGCTGATGCAGCTGCAGTGGCCGAAAGGATATTGCATTTCAATCAGGATAATTAACGTGCCACCCACTCACCTGACACGGCAGATAGGCATGCTGGCCGGCCTGTACCGTTACGTTGCGAGACGGAAGACTGAGATGACGTCTGGGCAGCTGCTCCCGCTCACGAGCCAGCTGCTTCTCTCGTCGCAGCTGCTCTTCCTTTTGTTCACTGTCGTAGGCATGCAGGCGCATATGTGGTTGGGGCTGTGGCCGGAGCTGTGGTTGCTGCTTATTAAGAGTCGATTGCATGGAGTTCGTGTCATCAATGTCCTCGCCCGCGGAGACTCCACTCTCGCCTAGCATTGTTGACGTAGCCGTCGTTGTCAACGATGTCTGTGGCAAATCAGCAGCTATGAAATCCGGAAAAGGTGGCAAATACGTGGGTATCGAGAAGCCCTTTGTCAATGTTGCCGTGTCGGGTCGCTCACTCCAAATGTCCGCCGTTTGCTGTTCCGTCGTGCTGCTCTCCTGCTCAATGCTCAATTGATTGCCCAGCAAGCTTGTGGCAGTCGTGGCAGCGTCTGCTGCTCCCTGCGTTGCCGCAATTAGCGATGAGTTGTCGCCAAGTGTTGAGGCATTTGCTGCCAGGGCTGCAAAGTAGGTCAAGAAAGAGGACATGAATCAAATTTTCGTCTAATCAGGCTGTTCTGTTCCTTTGACTCTACGTGAGTGAAAGAGTGAGAGAGAAAGTTAAGTAATCAAATTGCAAATGCCTACTTTGAGACATAGGCTAAATAGAGTCACACTAGTGGATACACTGGATACACTCGACTACAGAGCACGGCACAGCTCTGATGCTAAAAGAAACTTTGTTTACTAATAAAAATAAATCTGCCAGTTTTGACATAAGATGTGTTATTTCACAAACACAGAACAATTTGTATAAAGAGAGCCTTTACTATATATGATTGTACTTGTGTGTTGACTTCGAAGCACTTCACAGAGCTTAAAGAGTATATTAAGAAAAAAAAGATGCTTATATCAAAAATTAGGTATACTCCATGGACGGAATAATATGTAACATATATAATGTTTAACAGAAATGTATATACATATAATTTATATAAATAGAAATTTATAATTATAATTGATGAAACTAACTGATTTGCTGTGACTTGGTAAAGGCAATTTTCTCTCTCCTTCCAACTTAATCGTCTATATATAACCATATATACAAACGGATATACGCATTAAACTTACAAATGCTTGCAGCGCAGAGGACATTATGAATCTGAGATCTTAAAAGATAATTTATTAAATTGCTGACTGTTTAGCGATTAGCCAATTGATTAGCAAGTGCAAACTTAATATTAATTCTACTTGAATGCGTCCAAATTTAGCCCTGAGCAAATCTTACAGTTTCAATTTAATTTTAAGTAATGTAATTTTATTTAAAGAAATTAAGTGCGCAATGCCATTTACTGTGCTTTTAGTGCACACTTGAAGCATTAATTGAATTCATTTTGATTGTGCAGATTAGGATTGAGTGATTACGAAAGCTATCGTAATCAAATATTATTCAAATTTGTGAAATGAATAAATATTTAAGCCATAACCAAAAACTCATTTTATTAGCCACAAATATGTTTTAATTGAAGTAGAGCATCAGAGAGATTTATTACATTTCGTTGCGTTAAGCTAAAGCTAAAGCTACAGCTACAGCTGTTTGGATTACTGGCAAAACCAACTGGCAGAAGAAGAAGGAAAGTATATCTAGGACGAGTACTAAGCAACCGCAGTAAGCAAAGCCACAAGTCTTGGCAACGAGCGAGGCTATTGATGCTTTGCGATTGCCGCAGGATTTGACTGATGCGGTCAGCAGATCCACTCGCACTGTGGGTGCGTTCCACACCTGGCAACAACTTTTCCAATCAGCAAATTTTCTTGAACTGTTCACGGTTGCTCTCCAATCTGCTTGACCATGTGATGAACGCGGTGCTTTGAAATAATTACGCAAGTGAATCTATGCGGCTGCCCTGGGTGTTGCAAAGACACGGTCATCTGCAGCTGACACATCCTAAAGTTGACTTGTTTGGTGGTTTGCTCTTTGCTGCGTGTGAAGAGATTGAAGAAGATTTGCCCACGCCTGTTGCGTCGTCATCCAGGGCAACTGATGCGACTTTTTCCATTCCAGTTGCAGCTTAAGCCATTTGGAGTGCAGCTTGAATTCTTTACTCACGCTCATGCTTGAGTGAAATGCTCTTGCTGCTGATGGCCCCGAGTGTGCTTGACTGTTGTCACAGGTCGGCTGCCTTGGCCTCGACTTTGTTTTTGATAGTGTGAAATCTCTACTCGCTCTGCAGCTCGACCTCAATGTTAGCAGCTGCTCAGATGAGCCCGACTAGAGCACTCCTATACTCAAACTGCTCTGCTCACATTTTACTCGAGTGGCAGAAAAAGTAAAAAATATGTAGCTGCTTTTAAGTTAAGTAAACGCCCGACAACGATTTTTTTCGCTGTCTACAGCTGCTATCAAACTGTGGCATTTATTTTAATACGCTTAATTTGTGCGCTTGCTCTTTAAATTAATAAATTGATTCTGGCTGCCAGTGTAGGCACTTTACGGTGCCCCATCAAATCAACTTTGTTGCCCAAGGCCAATTTTCAGTGGTGTAACGGAAAATGCCACAGATGGCTCCCATAGCAAAAAAAAATAAAACAAAACAAAATAAATAAATAAAAAATAACTCAAATCTCGCTTGCATTGTGCAGACTTCGGTTCCTCCAGGCAGACAATAACGCCCACTCGCGACTACGCCTACTTTGCGGCACGCACTGAGCTTAAACCATTTCCATTATCATTTTTCCCTTCCATTTTCCACGCAGTTTCCGCCTTGTACTTGAGCAGGCAGCTTTTTGCCTTGAGCATCAAATTTACTCAGAGCATAACAAATTATTGCCAAGTATTTATTATGTAAATAATGTAATACTAAATGAAAACACATACACACACACACACACACACGTACATAACAGCAACACCAAGTAGAAAATGCCCGCATAAGTTAAAATTTTTTATGGAATCGCTTTAGTCGAGCTGGAAACCATTTGCTGAAATAGTTTTTGCACAGTTTGAAAGCAGCTGCTGCTGCCACTGGCCAGCTAGTGGCTAGGGCTTATATTATTATTATTGCTATTGCTATTATTACGTTTATTTGGAATTGTTTTAAAATGTTAACTTTGAAGAAAAAGCTGCTCAGCCTCAGTCGTGCAGCTCAATCGGATAATGAACAAATTTTCAGACGGTTTTTGCAACTTTTTATTGTAATCGCATTTGGTTTTTGTGGCGAATTTAACTGGTTCTGTGTTTATATATATATATACATATAATATATATATATATATATATATCTATATATATATATATATACATATATCGCTGCAATTAAAAAGTATTTTTTTGGTCACAAAGTTTATAAAAATAATGTGAAATAAATTGAAACGAAAGGAACAACTGCAACAACTGCAAACTGCAGCTTCAACAACATTTGCTGTGGTAATTAGTTGAACAGTTGTGTAAACCGCATAAACTGATTTCGGCTTTTCCGGTTGTAGTACTCTATGATTACTTATTTTTTGTTTGTGTTTTTGCATTTAATTAGTGAATCGATTAAAGAGCTTGTTTATCACAAAATATTCTTGCTGTCTGCGCGTGCGTTTGCTTGTGCGTGTGCCATATAAATAGCAAATTTCTTTACAATCATTAAACAAATGATTAGTTGAACGTTTAGCTGAGAGTTCGGCTAACAAAACAAAAACAAATTGTTTGGCTATCATTTAGGTCGTTTCGCATAGGAGGGATCATGGGAGGTGCAGCTTCTGTTTGTCCCCAAAAAGTCTGCTTTGTTATCAGCTGGCGCCTGGCATTACGCACCCAGTGGAGTGCAAAAGACTGGGGCAGGACCACCCGGCTGAAATGTGAATATATTGCTTGCTTTCTGTATGAAATTATCTATCGAATTGTTACATTGCTCGGAACGAAACGCATTAACGCTAAGTGTGAGAGAGAGAGAGCAGTCAACAAATGGACCTTTACAATTTAAGTTTGATTTGTGTAACAAATTGAAAGCCCTAAAATTAAAATTAACATTAATTTAACTCGAAGTCCTTTACGTGAAGCCGTACGTTTGCTTCAGTGTTGGCCAGTGCTAGTAAATGGCTAAACGCAGCCGGCCTAATTACGAGCTCAACATTGTCGAATATGGCCCTAGCTTATATACCATGCAAACTATTTTCTGTTTCATTTTGCTTGGGTAATTTGTTTTGTTATTAATTACACATGACACGAACACGTTGTTTGTGTGTTACTCTCTGTGCCTGTGTGCGTGTGTGTGACTGGGTGTGGCTTGCTTAAAGCTTGCTTTTCCTTGGTTTCCTTAAGAACAGAGCAAACAAGCTTTCGCTTATTCTACCACATCCGGCATTAACTTTATTGTGGCTTCGCAATATTTTCATGCATAAATCAATTATGAAACAATATGACAATATGATAAAATTTAATGAAATGTAGAGAAAAGTAAGCAAATAAATTGAATTATATATACTATATATAGCATTAGTATTCTCTTTTTCTTCAGCTTAAGCACATTCGAACAGTTCCTGACGCTTTGAGTTGAATTTATATTAAGTCGAACCAAGTCTCCGATTTACTATTTGCACTTTAAAGCATGACCATTTCAGGTTACTATTTTGCAATTAAAAAAAAAAATATTATTACATTAGATACGTGCTGTTCATTTCATTCAATATTTATTTCAATTTTCTTAACGCTCTGTTAGGCTTTGGCTAGATCAGCATATATTAGAAATGACCACTCATAGTTATTTTCATTATTTTGCTTCTTTTTTTCGCTTTGGGAATAACCTTTTCACGGTCGCTTGCCCTAATGTTATTTTAATTTCCATGCACATATCTTCACACGTTCGCTCCCTGCCATTTTTGGGCTAGCGGAAGTATCCGAAGCGGGTTAAAAAAATGAAAATGAAAATGAAAATGAAAATGAAGGGCACATGCCACAGCAGCCGCATGACGTGGCCACATAAACGGGTCTCTGGCGTCCTTATATAATTTACACATATGTATAATATGCCCACATATATATATACATATAGCTAGGCACTCAAGAAGCGACCACACACTCTTGTATTGGGCTATAATACTTCAGTCGAAGTTATAATCAATGCTGTTGCCACATTTGGCATACGCATATTTTAGCACATTAATTAGAGGTCATAACTCGTCATTTATGGGGTCATAACACACAAACACGGACAGGCACACGCAGACGCCACATCAAATATTGGCCAGCTCACACATTTTCCAACTTAAGCACACATAACTAGCTCCATGCATAATCGAACAGTTCAAATGGCTGTCACACGCTCTCTTACACAAGCAGACACATACACACACACACACAGACGAAGATGCCTATACTCGTAGTAAGTCAAGAAGTCAATATGCTTAGTTCCGTCTGAGCCACGTCCGGCGGCGTTTTGGTTTGGTGGTAAAACATTACGCAAAAAAAATATATAAAGAAAATACAAAGAAAACTTCACTGAAAAGTATGAGCTCGTAAATTTCCCTTTCTGCCACGAGCTCTCACACACACAGTCGCCGACCTACATCAACAGCTTTGCCACATTTTTATCAACGGCCGCACGTTTCTATTGTTTGTTGCTCTGCCAAGTGGGGCAATGTGATTGGTTTGCCAAGTTTGTTGCACATATTTCGGGCTTACATGCCACTTCCTGCCTTCATGACATTATCAACTGTGCGTTGGCAATGGGAGTTAGTTGGGAGTTGCTGATATATATATAGTATATATATATATATATATATATATATATATATATATATATATATATATATATATATATATATATATACTTGTCTCTATATACACACAAATTATAAATATTTTAAATATTAAAAGTAAAAGCAGGATTAAGGCAATGTTTTTCGAGTAATTTTAAATTCTATTATTTTTTTTTGTTGACACTGCAAAATGTAATTTTGGGAGCACTTAATTTATAAAACAATAAGACTGTCTATAATATTATATATACATATATATGACACTTGCATTAAACCTAATCATACGTAGCAATTTTAATCCTTCTTAAGTGATTCAACAATTTTCCACCTTATCGTTTTCCATTTTATAGAATATTTAATATTCTGCTTAGCTATCAAAATATTCCTTCGTGCTCTTTCTGCAAATGACGGGGCGTAGCTTACATCGACATTTGCTTTGATTTTTCCTCTTTACGGATTTTTCTCTTCCTGCAATTATACGCCTTAAGTGCTAAATGGGCGTGGCGCGCATTTAACTCTTAAAAGTACAAGAAAATAGTATTTCGCCGCTGACTAAGTGAAGAGCGTTTCTTGGGTATGTTCATACATCTGTCTCTCTGTCTGTTTTTATGAAAACATATAAAAACGCAGAGCCTGAGCGATAGATTCATAAAATATTTTAGGTAAATGTACAGTTCTTCTACGGTTAGAAATATTGAATATTTAATAACTTTTGATTACTCAATGAACTTGCCCATTTTATGAGCTTGGACGAGTATGATGCAGTCGATCGCCTGATCTTCTTCATCGCTTCTACTTGTTCTGCTTGCTTTAAAATGCAGAAAAAACTATTGCCTACTTTTAAGCGAGCATTGACTGAACGACTTTCAGTGCCTGCTGAGATGTTTTGTTGTTTCTGAAGCACTTACACACAAATAAACAAATGTGCCTATATGTGTCAGGCCGAGCTGACGTTGGGTTGATTGTCTTGCTTGCTGCTGTTGACACAGCATGAGACAATTATTTGAGGACTGTTTGCCTTGTTGAGTATCACCATTTCCTACAATTTTCCAGGAAAATAGTGAACAACACAAATAAATAAGGCAATAATCATTTTGTTATTTTAGGCCCTAACAAATTGAGTCGCTGCAATGCGTTTAATCTATGATTGATATAATTCCTACAAATTTGTATTCAGTAATACTCAAGGATATTTTTGGGTAATGTGTACTCAGTCTTAATTAAATAGCGTGTTAGCTTGCTCACAACTACGGGTGGCTTTGGTCAGGAGCTCTTTATTAGTCATTAAACAAGTCTGCTGCTCAGTCGCAGTTTAGTTTTGAGGTTCGAAAATAAATGCTAAGCACAAACTAGGCGCACAGAGCATTTTGGCCAGGATGAAATATTGTTTCCATCTCGGGGAAATGAGAATTTACAAGCTCTGCACGAATTGGGCTAATGGGTGTATTAGCGACGTCAACTCTTTGGCTTCACTTAGCGCAGTTATTTAATTAAAGCCCGGCCCCGTCGGATCCGCGCGCGCCCCCGCACTACTGCGACGCCCCATAAATAAATTAAATGTGACATTTGACCGCCATTTGTCTTGGCCGGCATTTACTTGGCAAATACTTGTATCTTATGTGTGCGCTCGCATAAAATATAGTTGTGAGTTTGTTCTAGCTCGTGCTGTAATTAACAGTTGGGGGTGGCCCGGGCAGCCCGCTCTGGCTCTGGCTCTGGCTCTGACTCTGATCTGACTTCAACTTTGACCTTGGCAGTTGCGCTGATTGATGGCCTAAGTGTTCTTTGAGTGTCTATTTATATTCTTATTTTGTTTGTTTCTTTTCAGTCTCTCTTTTTTTTCATTCCTTCCCTTTGTATTCTATTAAATTATATAACAAGTGTGCGGATGGACACATGTGTTATTAATGATATCGCCTTGGCCTTGCAAATAACTCAACTGAGATTGATTAGTCAGCGTGCGGCCGCAGACAAATGAACAAGACTGATCTAATAGATGAATGTGAATATAATTATTATTGCCCGAAACGATGGCAAGTGGTGTTAAAATTCCGAAATGCCCATGAATTATTAGAGCACAGCCAGCATTCGTTCACAAATATGCTAAAATCAAATATCCATTTAACTTTGTGGAATATCTGCTGGCACAAGTGCTCGGCTCATATATCAAGCAATTTCAAAGGCTTGTAAATCACAAAACAATTTCCTGAATGTGCCTTAATATTTTATTTATTTTTTTGCTTTGTTGTAAATTGTTGATTCGGCAAACAATTGAGGCAAAAGCTGCTGCTGGCAAGTGGACAGGCACATTAGGCCCTCCTATGTGTACTATCTGCACATGGAACATAATTTCAATGGTTGTAATTTGAGCACGTAACAAAGTACTCACAATACAAACACGCATAGTCCACCTGTGGAACAAAGACCGAAACTTAATCAACTTCAGAGTTCGGCTCTGCATGAGCATATTGAACAGCGAGGCTTTGCTTCGCATGCGGACTATGTTTCAATTAGGCCAAAGTGGGATGGAGCAGGCGGGACCCGGATATGCCAGTCATTTTCATAAAAGACACTCGAAAAGGCAAGCGTATTTTGCCATGTTCACAGTGCGTATGCGTAATGAATTTTTGCTGCATGTACAGATTGTAGACGCAGTGACAGGTGTTTAGGAAATGTCAAGGTGTACATGTCCGTGTACGTGTACGTGTGTGTGTGTGTGGGAATGGATAAATGAAAATTTGCTTAGCTCGATTAAATGAACACGCCAAGCTTATAAAAATCGTGCAAACGAGTTGCCAACAGCAACAGCAACAGCAGCAGCAGCAGCGGCAACGACAACGGCAATAGCAACAAGAGCTGAAACAACGACAATGCAGCCAGGCAAATCTCATCATGCAAATTAAATTTGGCAAATGCTTCCGACGCTTGCACAAAAATGTGCGAAATTGAATTAAATATGCATGCAAATACAGTCAAACGGGTATAAACAAAAAAGAAATAAGAAGAGGGGCGCACGTTGCCCAAAAAGTTTTGGACCACATATATGACTATGCCACATACATATTTATAAGCATATATATATATATATGTATGTATGTATGTGTGTGTGTGTGTGTGTTTACATATTTAACTGTTTACTAAGCAGACAAATATACGCATTTTTGAGCGTGTCTCTGTTCCTGAAATTACTTTCACCCAGCAAAACTTTGCTAGAAATGGAAAGTATTCCACTTGTAGCACTGCCTGTCTGTGGATGTACACAAATTTACTTTACTTAGCTTAACTGCAGCTTTAATTACCCAAAAGAGCACTTGAATAACTTTCAGCAGACAAGCGCAGAAATTTTAAGCTCAGCTTTAGCCATGGAATTGCTTCGGCAAGTCTTGCCTTATCAGTGAGGTCTGTCACAGCCACAGCCACAATCACGGCCTGGTCAATCTATCGATATATATATATATATATACTATACTATCTATACTAACTATATTAAGCATACTATCTATACTAACTATATTAAGCATACTATCTATACTGTATATACTAACTATACTATCTATAATTTCCATATCTATATATACTCTATGCTATATATACCATCTATAATATATATACTATTTATACTATTTATTTTACTTTCTTCTAAAATAATTCTAGGAACAGAGTCCACTGGCCTGTCTCTGGCTCTGGCTCTGTCAGTCAATATTTCTCAAGTAATTAATATTTACTTAGTATATTTGATGCTTAAATAAATATAGTTATTATTTTAGTTAGAGTAAACTGTCTTGAATTCTGCAAATTAATCTACCAATTTAGTTTCATCAAATATTAGCCTTCTAAATCAGAGTTCTGTCAGCGTTTCACTCACATGAATTAACTTTAAATTGTATATATATATATATATATATATATATATATATATATAGTGTTATATATATCACATTCTCAAAAGAGAAAGGAACGGCAATCTTGTCCATTTGCACATTTGATTAAGTTTGCTGGAACAGCACACACACATACATGCTGCATATACATATGTACGCGCTATAAAGTGGAAGATGTTTATACTTACGGGTTTGGATGCCACGAAGGCTGACAGCTGCCAGAAATGCCAGCAGTACGCTGGCAGCGCCCCTGACTCCAGATCCCGAGCTAAATCTGCTGGCTCTTCTGCCAGCAAGTTTGGCTGCTGCTTTGCCACGCACTTCTCCTCCTTCGCCTTCGCCTTCGCCTCCACCTGCTCCTGCTCCTGCTCCTCCTCCTCCTCCTCCTTCTCCGGGTGCTGCTGGCGCCCGTCGACAGCGCATTTTATTGCGTGCGAAGATTGGTGGCTGCTTTGTGTCACACCTTGGATATGCGTTGCTATTGTTGTTGTTTTATCTATTTAAAAGTTGTTGCTGCTTTTGTTGTTCGTTTATTTTTGCTTTTAATCCGAGATTCGTTAGCTCAAGTACCTTGTCATGCTTCACGCTCCCTCTCTCTCTCTCAAACTGAGTAGCGTTTTTTTTTTTTTATATATTTAATTATATTTTGAATGCAATCCGAAAGTTTCGTTTGGCTGCATTTGCATAGACTCGCACGTGACTCTGGCTAGCCCGACTCGGAACGTAGCCTCAACATATTTCACATTTTATTTGGCAAGGGCAACCGCAAAGGAAAGAGCACACAGAGATAAAAAGAAAAGCGAACACAGTAGAATAGTGCAAAAAGAAGGTGGAAAAACGCTGTTAGACAAGACCACAAAGCCACCTTTTGGGCCAACTACCCTGTTGGTAGCCGCTGCTATCAAGGCTATGTGATGAATGGATATTTATTTTGGTTGCAGCCGGCACTCTCGCCGGCGAGCCAACTGCCTAACTGGCTAGCAATTGCATTGGCCAGCTCTCGAGGCTGTAATTCTCGAGCTGCTTTGATTGCAAGTCAATAAATTGTTGCCCAGCCTCCAGTTATTGTGCCCCTATGCAAATAGCCGACTCCATCGGCAATACAAACTAATTTCTTTTGAATTTGGCTCTGGCCACATAAATATGTGTCATAGCCAGGTAAATAGAGGCCTCAACACCCTCCTGGGGCCAGCTGCTACCGCATCCAATTTAAACTTTCACAAAATTTTCCTGTGGCTCGCCGCACTCCCAGCACCAATATGAAAATCACAAGAACCAAAAAAAAAAAATAAGATACACGAAGGTGTGGCAGGGGCTCGCACTCGAGCACTATCCTATCTTCGACCCCAACTGCTTGTCGCAGGGACAAAGAATGGCAGAAACTAAAATATTCCTACTTTTACCAGTTTTTAGACAGGAAATGGAATCATGAACAATGTGTGAATAGCTATAATATGTTGAGATCGGATAAAATGGGAAATATTGTTGCTTCTAAGTGGGGTGTACAGGGAATAAGCTAACCAGGCGAAAAGAGTTTCCTTTAGTATTTTCCAGCACTGTCTTTGAGTGTGCACATTTGTCTAGGGATAAACTCAGTTTGTATTAAAACTATTTCTATTTCTCAATACCCATACAAACTTTGAGTATTATCAGTCAATCAATCAATGCAATAAATATATCTGGAGTTGAAAGAAAATTATCAAGTTGTCTTTAACTCCATTTTCCCATTCAGTTCAAATAAACAACAACTCTATCGATGGCATTTTCCAACACTGGCACTAACAGTTTCCACACTCAATCCCAAACTAGCCCATCAATCAGTCAATCAGCGCTGTTGGCTGTGTCGTTCACACTGAGTAATTAGTGTAAAGTGCCAGCCATAAGTTTTCACCTCATTATTTTGCTGTAAGTTGGTCTAGGACCTGTATCACACGCCTAATTAATTGGCCGTCAGTCAGTTATCCCGTTGGCAGCTGCTCGAATACTTTTCGCTTCTACGTTCACTGGCTTGCCCTCTGCTCCAGCTGCTCGACGGCTTTGCTCTAGCCCGCCTTAATGAGTTTAAAATCCACCTTTTCACACAGGGCACACACAATGGCGGCCTGAGCCCGAGAGCTTAGCCAGAAGTCGACTCAGATTATATATCAATATATTACGTCACATAACATAATGAATGCGCCGCCCTATACCTATGCACGTGTGGCACGTGTGCCAATGCCACCTACGCCTGAAGGCGCCCGCTGCTGCTCCCAATGATGTGCCGCATTCTTCACAGCTCCCGCAAATCGCACATCTTTTTCACTTGTTTTATTTCGAATTTTACTTCTTTTTTATTTTATTTTTTTTTGAAAGGCGACAAGGACGCAATCAGCGTTTGAAGTGCTGTTTGACGTCTTTGACTTTAGATCTTCTATTATTGTCGCTTTTGTTGTTGTTGTTGTTGTTGGCTATGCTGTATCCGTTTTAATGTTCAGCAATTCGAAATCAGATTTTGGTGTTGATTTATAAAGGACGCGCTGCAAGTCACTCACACATTTCAATTTGTTGGCTTGTGTTGAGCACAGACACAGCGAAAGGATGAGCACTCGACGCGGATTCACATTTACATTTATTTATTGCTACTGCACAACTGCCACGCCCCACGCCCACTTCTTGTAGCCACACAATCTTGATTTCCGTTAATATATATTTTTTGTTTTTTTGCTTTTTTTAAATTGTCGCACATTTCGCGCGTTGGCTTTAAATTTGATCAGCGTGGCGTTTCGTGGTTTTCTGTTCGCCCACACACGTCCGCCACCGAGCCATGCAAATTTCCAACTAAATTGCGGCAGCCGAAAGAAGTCGCTCAGGCTCAGGCGTTGAGCGTGCCAATGCCACACATGCACACTTTTTGACAAATTTAAAGTTTCATCTGATTTCTGATGTTTCTCGTTTCTTGTGCTTCTCCTGCTTGATGTTTCATTTCTCACATTTGCTGCTGCTGTTGCTGTTGCTGCTTGTGCCCGCCCGATGTACCATTTCTTAAACTTTATATTTCAATTCGGCGTAGGCATGCATGTCTCATGCCATTTCGTTTCTCTCGTGTTGGGGTTCGGCTTGCTTAAGACTCGTGTGTATTTCCCCTGATTTGGTTCATGCCCGTGTTCCGTTTCGTACGAGAGTTACTCGTTCAGGGGTAGTGCAAGAAAAATGGGATGCTGTGAAACAGTGTGTTTTGAGCTGTTTGCAGCGCATGACTGTTCTTAACGCTGTTAAACAAAAAATGTTAACCGTTTCATCAGTTAAAGGCCGTTAAAACCCCTATTCGTTGCTCGACTTGTATTACTGGCCTATTATTATTAAATGTAATGCATATAATATGCCGCATATAAGTTAACCATGAGGGGCATCAACTATTGATATATTCATATATATATAAATAATATATATTTATGCATTTCACTAATGCCCATATCAATATGACATAATTAACAAAGCGCTTGAATCGCATTCCCTTTTCAAATTTGCCATCACCATGGGCCTCACTTAATATTAAGCAGGTGGGAAATCTTTTGATTCTCTGCAGTCGCATTGCCTGCCCACCTGAGCAACCGCTGCCTCTCGACTTCTTCCACTTCTTCTGCATGTTAAATGCGCATTTCTCTCCGCAATTTGGCAAACTCAATTGTGTTCGCCGCGCAAACAAATACAACTTACGCTTCATGCACTTTGCATGGCCGTTATACATGTGGCCATAATGGCCATAAGATGCGTGTGGGCGGAGCATTCACATGGGCAGCCAGAGGTAGCTGAAATAATTGAGTATGCATTGAACAAAGGATTCGCGCCAGCTGCCTGGCTGAACTGTCTTTTATTAAGGCACGCGTTACAATTTAAGAAAAAAATGGAGGAGGGGCCCTCTTCAGAGCTCATCTAGCTGTAGCGAGGTAAACAAATCCAACTCCTGGCAACTGTTATTTAATACCCTCCGTTCTGAAGCCGCTGTGCCAGCTGCCTTTTGCTGCCATAAAATATCAGTTGATTGCCGCTTAAAACTCAAGTGCTCGAATAAAGCCCTCGAAATAGGCGGCAGCAAATTGAAAGGAGAAACTGGCAGGCGCAGCTCATCTCAGGTGCGGACTGGGTCCCAGTCGCCGTCATTAAAAAGTATTTAAATAGTGCTCGCTGCTCGCTGCTCGCTGCACGCTGCGTATACGCAATAAGAAGTCCTTTGCAGTTGCCGAGCGACTGACGTCAATAAGGCAGCTGCATTTGCATAAACCATCTTTCCAGCTGTCATCCTTTGTCCTTTGTCATTGGTCGTTGGTCGTGTGTCCTGCTGTGTCCGGCAGCCAGCACAACTGCATATGAATTTAATTAAATCGGGTTTCCGATGCTCTTTACTATTCGATGCCCAGTCCGTGTGCTAGAACAGGGCTCTCAACAATTTACTTCAATTCCAGATACTTTCGACAATAGCCCGGGGCAGTGTCTAAGCAAACAGCTGGCCAAATATTTGTGCCCGAGTCGGAGTGGATAAACAAAAAACAAAGCCGATGCAGTCCAATGCCTGAAAATTTACTAAACAAATATGTACTCGGCATCTGCATGCGTGGGCGTGGCCAGAAAATATCTGCAACATTTAAATGTTGCATAAAATATGTAGCAATTGCGACAAGTTTTCACGGATCGAGGGGGGGGGGAGAGAGAGAGAGAGAGATGCACTTGATGCGAGTGCTGCAGCAGGCAGACAATTAAAAACTTGAGCAGAGAGAAAAGTTCAAGGCTTGAAATTTAATTTATCAATTTTTGAGTTTGTTCTACAAACCCACTGGAGAGTATTTATTTAGGCTATTCTCTTGACAAATAAACGCAAATTCCAACAGAAATTGTTTTTGTGTAACGCGTCCTGGTCTTGTTAAAGTCCTTCAAATATCCAACTTCCATTGCGCCTTTATTAAATTAGTACTGCCTGCCTGACTCTGGCAATTCCAATTAAAAAATTTTTATTGAACATTTTCTTATTATTGATGAATATTTGAATAGTAAAAGGTAGATTTTTATGTGGTAGCCGAAAAGTAGATCAACTAAACAGGAGAAAAGCGAAAAATAATAATAATAATTCATATATTTTAATGGATTGGTGATATTCTTGAAAAATATTTCAATATATGCTTTGGTCATATTATGAAAATATTTTTCTCTGCCCAATTTGCCAGACTGCAAACAAGAGAACTGCGGGAGATTGTAAGTGTGAATGTAAACTTGAAAAATAAATATAGATATCGAAGTGTAATCATTAATCAATATCTATAAAATAATATAAAAAGTAGAAATTGAATAGAAACAATAACTACAAATATCAGAGCTTAGTAAAAATCTTCTCTAATACACAGCCAAAAATCTGATTCCTTCAAAATTAAATTTCAAATATTCTTTTATTATTATATATTCAAATAGTAAATTTGTGAAATAAAACTTTTGAAGCAGCTCAACTCTGATTTTTGTTTCTCTTTTGAAACTACAATAATAATATAGCTAGAATTTAAATATGTAGCTACAACATAATAGTTTTAAATATAATAAATACAAATATAAATATGCGGGATATATAGTTAGCATTAATAGCGAGTGTGGCTCTGACGGTGCTGCCAGATGTGATTTGGCACATAGACCCACTGAGCATTTGGCAAGCAAAAAGCAAAGGCTAATGTGAAGAGACTCGCTGCACTTAAGACAAATAATATTAAATAGCAACAACTCAAGTGTATCCGATATTTACATAAATATGTAATAAATATATATACATATATATATTTATATATATATATATATATATATTATATATATTTATATATATTATATTATATATATTTTATATTATATATATTTATATATACATTTTATATATAATTTTAATAATTTAATTCTTATATTAATTATTATTTAATATTAGTATGCTTTAATAAATTAGTTTTCGTTTCAACTTAATATACTTTAACACATAACAAATATGTTCTAAAACGAGAGTCTCTCTAATCACAGTCAAAATAATTAATTATATATTCTCAAATTCAATAATTTATTCGATTGCCTGCAACTATCTAATATATATATATATATATATATATATATATATATATATATATATATATATATAATCATGTCATGTATATAAAGAGTATCAATTTCAACAATATACCCTATGCATTTATTTACTAGTTTTTGCATAGCTTCAAGTGAGCGGCACTCAAGTGTCAGCAATGTTTTCACAAAGTTGGGCAGTTGATAAAAAGTTCGGGTCTTGCGATGCTCTGTTTGCGCGCGAGTGTTGAAGCATGTGGCCTGATTGAATCCTTGGGTTTTGACCTGCTTACACACATGTGCATAAAATATACACATGCACATATTTATACACACATCTATCTATATATATGTGTGTGAGTTTATATGTTATGCATTTACCCCTGAGATATTTGCTTAAGATCTTTGCATTCAAAATGTTCACGATGCTCGCTGAGTTGCTAAGCAAATATAGCATTGAGTGCTCATGAATGAGTTGAGACAATCGCAGTGGGCTCAAGCTAAGTGGCTGTCAAAGCTCGAGCCGCAGACTGATTAAAGGTGTGCAACACGTTTCCATTTCCATTTCAAATTTCAAAGTTAAAACGGCTTTTTTGGCCGTTGCCAATCAAATGCTGAAGTTGCGGAAATTGTGGCTGGCTTTTGTTGTTGCTGATTTAAGGTCCTGATTGGGTTGCTTTGTGTGCCAATGAAAGCCATTCAGACTTACACACACACACACACACACACACACACACACACACACGCACAACACAACACACCAAAGCTACAGCAGGTTATCATAAATACAGTTTGGCCGCCTTCCCCTCCCAGAGTGTCTGAGTGTTGGAGGGCCATTTGTGGCAGAGCACGCTCTAAGTGAGTTGTGGCCAAGTGTTGAGCGTTACGTGGCCAAATCATACGCCCACACAGACACACACACACACACAGAGAGAGACTCGCATGCATATTTACAATATGTATAACACTTACATTGGTTAAAGCACTTGACTTGAAGCTAAGGTTGATTTAGGATGCGTTGATTTTAAAGGCAGCCGCTGCTGCTGTTAGTTTCTGTTTACGATGGCCACTCCAAACATGGATGCACAATAATAGCAAATATATATACATATATATACTTATATATATATATATATATATATATATATATATATATATATATATATATATAAGCAACAATTCTACTTAAATTTAAGCAGCTCAACCGATAAGCCACTAAGATGGAAATTGTTTGCATACACGAAGCAAATGCCCTTTAAAGTATTAGCTTCATTGGGGTGGGTCAAGAAAGCCAATCGTATTCGTGCCAATTAACGTGTAAGTATTAAGTATGTGTGCTATTATAGTAATGTAATAATATAATTCGAATTTAATTATTTCCCAAACTCATTGAAAAGGGATCAAATGTCTTAGTTTATGAATATGTGAGGCGAGCAAAGAAATATTAATTCATAAAGGGGATAATGACTGTGGCTGACCTGGGCAATTTGCCTGTTCTTAGATTTATTTATTTTTGTATTTAATTAATTTGAGTTATATATAATGCAATTTTTATTTGTTTATTTGTGTATTTATGCATTTATTTATTTTAAAATTAAGTAATTAATTTTTTTATTAATTTAATTTTATTTATTACTTATGTATTTTAACATTTATTAATTTATTATGTTAAATTATTTATTTATACATTTATTTAAAATTAAATTGCTTATTTAATTGTTTATTTATGCATTTATTTATTTTTTTTATTAATTTAATTTAATTTATTACTTATGTATTTTAACATTTATTATTTTAAACTATTTATTTATGCATTTATTTAAAAATTAAATTGCTTATTTAATTATTTATTTATGCATTTATTTATTTATAAATAAATTCATTAATTAATTAATTTAATTTTAAATATCTTTAATTTTAATTGAATTTTATTTTATCTATATATCTATAAATTATCTCTAATAATATCTGATGATATTATCTAATGAATATTATCCGTTATTAGATCCTTCACTGTATGTGCTAATTACTACTTGCTTCTACCTCATTAGCAGCGAAACTTGATGCACTGCGAAGGGCTATTCAAAACGAATTTCAAAAGAGGTTTAGGTATTTACCTGCTTTATCTACGGCGCAGGCAAATAGTTTAGGCCGCTCAATTAGCGCAACCCGCAGATGTCTCTAACTATTTTCAGTAATTTGCACACGAAATTTCTATTCATAATGAGCACACAAAGCCGCTGCTCAAAAATAATTAATTGGGCCTTGGCGCAATGTACACAAAGCGACAATTTGTAATATGTACTTTATGAGTGCAAATGGCTTAAACGACTTTGAGGCCAATTGATTTAAAGTGGCGGCATGTGCTCCAAATATATATATGTATATTTATATAATATACAACTATTAATAATAATAAAAAACTGAACACACAATTTGGATATCGATTCAATTGCAATTAATTATATGAAAATTGCGCAAGTTTTGATTTCGGCATATTTATGCTGCGGCAATTTTTTGCCGCTTTTGTTGTTGCTGTTAAGCAGGACAAAAAATCTATTAGCATAAATGAATTGTAAACAACATGAGAATTGTGTATTATTAATGGGCGTGCACTGGGCGGGGGCCATGGACAGATGGCTGCATGTGTTTACCTATTGCTGGGGGCATGAGTGTGCCACGCCCATATCCTGGCCACATAAACAGCGGCCAAAATTGTAGTTGTCAGTTTTTCAGTTGGCCGCAATGATATATTGGGCCAAGACCAATCGCAACAACAGCAAGTGCATGCGAATGAGCATTACACTGGCCAACACGATTTGGGCCGTAAATCACAATATAAATTATGTTTGTGCCAGCGGCTCATTGAGCGTGCGTTGCTCCACTTTGTCGCTGGGCCTTATCGAACTCTGACAGCAAACAAAAAAAGTCGGCCTCTGGCCCTCAGCCTGCAACTTTGCCGCTGTGTGTCGCCTGCCAGTGCGTGGCACTGACATCTCAAAGGCCTCGCAGCAATGTGTTAATGGCAAATTTTAAACAAACATCGGCGAGAAAATCAAATTTATCAACAACTAAAAGGCGTTAGCCGCGGCTAACGAGTTTTTCCCATTGCGTTAATGTTGGAAATTCACATTTTTTTTAAATCCACTTAAATTGCCAATGCCAAAATAACGAATGCGATGCAATTCAAAGAGTTCCATGGGTGTTGCAGAAAAAAAAAGCAACAAACAGTAACAGAACCACGCATTTCATTTTTCAGTGGCTACGAGCCAGCAGATGCAATTGCCAATACGAGCAGGTTCGGAGGCGCCGCCCTCAGCGCCACGTCCATCGACAGCCTCCCCCACCTTCTGCTGGTGGCTTTAGATGGAGCTGTTGCACACGCAAATGTTTTTATTGCCTGGGCTATTTGACCAATCGCCTTATCTGCTGTATGCTGTGTGCTGTTGTTGTTTTTACTTTTTTCATTGAACGACTATAAGAATGCGTGGCTCACGCCCAGACACCGCCCCCACACTCCGCACACACAATTAGCAGTTAACATAATTACAGTGGTTGCCGCCAGGTTAATGATGTCCACTTGCCAGCGATAAGGCCCTTGCCCTCTCTGCAACGCTTTTCCCACATTCCCCTGCACTTATTTATGGGCTTATGAATGGCATGCTCATTACTGTAAGCTGCAAGAACTGAGCCTTTGCTATCAGGTTTTCCCAAATGAGACATAATATTTTCCATTTCTGCTTCGGTTTCACATTCTCCGCTATCATTGCCATTTCCACTTCCACTTCCATTTTCATTTTTCTCTTTTTGGGTCAGCGGAAAGCAAACGCACTTGTATCAAAAGAAAATTAAACAATTATAAAATCTCGACTCGCCGCTTGTAGCTGTTGATGAGCCAGATGAATGCTGATGATATGAAAGCTGCACACAAATTAAACGGATTTATTAAAATATAAGGAAATTGACTTAATAAAATTTACGGCAGTCAAGTGAATTTCTTTAAACTGTAAGTACGACACTGCTGCACACTTAAAACAAAAACTAATAAATAAATAAATACAAAATCTACTCTAGGAAGTTCCTGAAACTCCACATAGTTTTATACTTATGTAGACAGCAAATGGGAGATGCATTGGCAGATTCAATTTAAAGAATTTTCGGAATTCTGTGGCAAAAGATATTTCTAAAACGTCACATAAGTTTCTCCTTACAAAGCAGCTAGAAAATGCTGGAAAAAACGGAGCAGCTCCAATGGCTAAGACAGTGCGCCGTCTCTCAATAAATCAAGGGCTCAGTCGGTCAGTCAGGCCTGAAAAGGAAAGCCCCACTGGAAGCCTATCAGGCAGTGCGACAAATAATCAATCAGTCACTTCGAAGCCCATAGAACCGTTAACTCTTCTTGGATAACAAAAGGACATTGACCAGCTATGAGATGACCAGCAAGTTGGCTAATAACCCATCTATCAGTATCAATCATTTAATAGCTTTATTCGAAGATCCATCTCAGGACAGTCACTCTCTCAATCAATCAACTTATTTCTCGGAAAGCTTTACTATGATGACCTCTGTGGTGACTGGTGTTAGTCAATCAGTCGTTCGTAATTTAGATATTCTTTCCATTGGTTGTGCTTGGCAACTTCATTGTTCACGGCCCGTCAATCAGTCAGTCATTCAGTCATTCAGTCGGGCAGCCAGTCATGCAAGGATTGCAACATCATAATCCAGCCATTCCGACCATTGTTGAGTCTCGAGGACAAACACTTGACATTTGCCTGGCGAGTTGCATGCTGTGATGTCTCTTGACGGTTGTCCGGATAAGTTGGGAGTAGCATGTAATACATGTATCTATCCTGAGCCAGTGCTCGTCCAGCTGCAGGTGCTCAGCAGTTACTGTTTATGCTCTTGAGCTTTACGAGTTTATAGATATGTGGCTACGCTGCTTGACCCACAAAGGGCAGATTACGTGATTTGTGTGTGCCGGAAGCAGCGCACGCTGACGTCACCAACAGTCAACAGCCAGCAGCCAGCAGCCAGCAGCCAGCAACTGCGATGAGCACTACGTTGAAAATTTCAAAGGACATAAAAATTTAAATCACGTCACTTAGAGAGACGCTGCACAAAAGACACACGGCAATGGGGTTTTGTGTGCTGTGCTCGGTCTGGGCATTGCGGGGCAGCGGCCGGCTGGGATTGTGGGCTCGTCGTGTCCGCATCCGGACATAATAGGGCGACATGTAAATAGTTGGCCTCGTCGTGTGGTCGCTCCGCATGCTGCTCGCCCTCATTGTGAGTGTATAAGCCTGTGTGTGTGTGTGTGCGTGTGTGTAGTGTCTGTGTGTGAGTTTGTTAAGCTGCTTTTGAGGCTGGCACTCAAGCACTCAGACAGGCTCTTACCTGTGTGTATGTCCCCTGTGTGTGTCTGCATGTGTGTGTGTGTGTGTGTGCCGCTTGTCATGTTGCTCAGGCGCGGCGAAATTCTTGTTACGCTTTTGAGCCGCCGCCTGCGGTTGACATGTCACGTTGTAGCCAACTCACACACACACACACACACAGCAGTCCCTGCACGAGTCAGCCAACACTCAGCTACAAATGTGAGTTGCGCCAGCCAAGGAGCACACTAAAACGCAATTAATGTTGCAGGCGTTAATTGTGCCGTTTGTGGGTATTATTTTCTACGCGCCTCGTATTATATAATTTAATCTTTATTCTTTGTTCTTTATTTTTTGAACGTTACTTGGCAAAAATTAATTACTTTTGGCCTGCCAAAGTTGCCAAAGTCACTTTAAAAGAGTCTCGACTAAGAGAATCTCTGTGTTCCGCAAAACGTATTCAGCTGGAAAACGCGCCGTTATCGAGACTTTTACGATATTCCCCAACTGGAGAGATGCCACCTCTGTACCTGTGACCCAACAGCTGTCATCATATTTTCGAACTCTATTTGAAATTGTAAAAGGCATTTCTCTTAGTTATTCAAGCGAAATTGTGGTAATGAATCATGTCCGTGAATATTGTGCCGCTGGATACAGTGTGAAGCATGAACGCACACAGAGGAGGGTAAGAGCGAGAGAGTGAGAGAGAGAGAGGGAGTGGGTACGTTAGTTACAGCAGTATGCGTGGGTGTGGCTGCTTTAATGGGGTCACACACTCTCACTCATACGCACACACTCACACTCACATACACCCACACATCCAGTGCATCTTCCGGCTGTGTCCTTATTGTAACTCATCTGACCCCAAGAACCTCTGTTGCCCGCCCTGCCGCAAGTGCCGTTGCAGTTAAATCCGTTTGCCTGGCAACTTTATCTTTCAGCACAGATTTTCAATAGCAGCAGCTGCCGCTGTCGCTGTCGCTGTCGTTGCATGCAGCAAACTTTTGTTTATTCCACTTGCCACTGCTTTGCACTTTTTGCTGCCTTTTTTTTTTGAAATTCTTTATTTACTCTTCTTGTGCAGCTGTCGTGAGTTTTGGCTTAAGCGCCATTCGACGGCGACGTGCCGCTGAAATAATTAAGTTGCCAGCACAGAGAGCGAGTGAGAGATGGAGAGGGAAGCAGTAGCAGACAGCTAGACAAACAGTCAGACAGACACACAGACAGAGAGAGAGAGAGAGCAGGCTTATAGTTTAGTGGCATAGATTTTCAATTAGGCAGCAACAGGATTTGGAGTCAGCACAGCAGCTCATTTTAAAGTCTCATTGCCGCATTCACGAGCCGTCAAATTGAGTTAATATTTAACGACTGCATTTCAACCAAGAGGTAAGCCAGTTCCCTTGCATATTTGCATATCAAATATATCCTCCGACAGCTCCGACAGCTGCATGATCAATGTGTGTGCACAGCGAAGTCTCTTGCTGTCAGCTGGCATTATCCTTGATGAGCAATCATCGTCGTTCTTATTAGTTTGTTAACGCTGATTGCATTCATCAGGCAGCTGCCGCTGCCGTTGCCGTTGCCGTTGCCACTGCTGCTCCTGTTGTATTTTTTTATTTGCTGTGCTGTTGCTCAAGCAAATCCATTTCCACAATTACAATTTATAATGTGCGCTAATGCTCTGTATAGCTGCTTAAATGGCAAGCCAGCCTACATAAATTGAGTGCAACGTGAAAGCCGTTTAGGCGGCAGCTAATGAACGCCTAGCAGCGCCAACTTCGAGCTGTGTGAGGCAAGTCTAATAGCTGGCTTCCCTCACTTGCCCCACTCCAGCTCTGCATCTCTCACCCATCTACCCATCTACACATCTCTCACTCACAGAGCAGTCGAGCAGCTGCAGTGCATGTCGAATAGTTGTTCAAGAGCTTGAAACGCATTTACATGTGCCTCTGCCTCGAATATTACGTATACGCAACGATGGCGCCCACAGGCAGAACATGTTGCTGCTTCGGTTTTGGGTTGGGCTGGCTGTGCTGTGCTGTGCTGGTCTGGGTTCAATTTTGAATGTTGGCTTCGCAGTGCCACAGTTTTTGCCATTGTGGTTTTTGGGCAGAGCAACAAAGTGGAGCATGTTAGTATTAGTCCGTTTGCTCAGGCGCTTTTCGGCTGTATGTGTGTAGCTCTTCGCTCTAAGGCAAATGAAAGACATTTAATGAAAGTTATAAGCTGCAACTGCTATGATGTAACAAAGACTGCAGCCTAACGACTTTAATCAATCAAAATCAATCATTTGTGTTGCTTTGCATAGCTGTAATTTTAGTTCAGCTCAGCTCAGCTCGGCTCAGCTCGGGCTTTCGTTGCATGTCCACAAAGCAGAGGCGACAGAGTAGCAGCTAGAGCATAGAGTATGTGCATATGTGCAGTGGGATTTTGCTATCAGTAGAGCTAAATAGAAAATTAATGCGGCATCAATCGATAGTTGGAAATCGAACAGCAGCAGCAGCAGCAACAGCAGAGCGACTGGATTATAGATAGGGACAGGGGGGAAATAGCGGGCGAGCTGCGAGCAGACATTTTTATGCTTGACTGGAGCTTGAAGCACAAAAGCAATTTTGTCTGCAGCACCTCAAGGATGTGGATGGGTGGCGCGAGGGCTACGCAAATTTAACGAACGCATCAGTGAATATTGCTCAGCAAACCGGCCAAGACATTAGGCAGCAGCAGCAGCAGCAGAAGCAGCAGCTAAAAAGTTGGCCAAATGTTGGCAAATTTTCAATTTTTAAGTCAATCAGCTAGAAAAAGCGAACGGC
Organism: Drosophila fulvimacula; assembly: GCA_035045555.1. NCBI lineage: Eukaryota > Metazoa > Arthropoda > Insecta > Diptera > Drosophilidae > Drosophila > Drosophila fulvimacula. The sequence continues at coordinate 1,147,115 of JAWNOX010000009.1, read as the reverse complement.
AGCATGTTAGCAAAAACATTCAACATTCTGGCATGCTAGCAGCCAAACGTTGGTCGGCATTCATTGCGTATACGTAATTTGATGATAAAAACTTTTGCAGAGTGATTAGGCATAAGTTTTGCTAGCTCTGAAGCCGCAACGGCTGCCACAACCACATAAACGTATCCGTATCCGTATCCGCATGCCGAAGCGCATCAATTATGCTAAGCCACTTGTGTCTTCGACAGCAGCTAACGCCCAATGAAAGCCCACTCAACGGCCGTGGATCTCTGCCAGAACGATGTTGACGTGCTCGCCCAGCTGCGACAGCTGCAATCGAATCATTTCTTGCTGCGTGAGCAGTTAACTCAGCTGCAACGCGATGCGCTCAAGCGGTCTCTGCTGCAGCAGAGAAGCCTGTACGAGACACGCGCCGCCCTGGAGACTCAGCTGCGTCAGCTCCAGTACAAACACAACCGACGATGGGGCCTCTGAGAAGCGAAGCCAACCTGCAAATCACGTGTATGAGTTGTTCATATGTCTATCACCGATCAATCAGTCAATCAAGTTTACTAACTATGGCAAAATTCAAAATATACCTAGAACGATCAAGGCAACTGTCAAGGAACGTTGTTAAATATATATTTTCGTACTTCCATTTAACTGAGTGGATTGCTTGAAATGTATAAAATTTAATTATGTTTGAAATGAATTTAAAATTGGAGAAAATAAATATTAATTAGCATTAATTTCAATTCACTAACCTGGTTTTAGTTTGCGAGTCCTTAAAAGCGTGAAGCTTTCCATGATATATAAGTGAATGCTAATGAATTATGTTAAGTTATGTCGCAACTGGTTTCTGCGTGTGGAATTTTAAGCATTAATTGATATATATATATATATATATATATATATATATATATATATATATATATATATATATATATATATATTGATATATATAATTTGAGCCAATAAATTTATGCACTGCTCTGCTAGAATGCACTTGAAGCCACTGGAAATTATTCTTTTTATTATTCTCTAAACATTTGACTATTGGAAATTCATTAAACATTTTTGTTTAATATTGTTGAAGCTTAAGTGATGACTTAAGGTAATTCGTTGCCCTTGAGCCCTATTTTACAAATATAATGTCTTCTTCTTCCTTTTTGTTTTTGTTCGCATTCAGACAGTGCATGGCTAAGCAACCAGTCAGCGCGTGCAAACAGCTTGATATATTCGTATATATAGCAAACACTCTTAACTTTTGCGACCATTAACAAAATCCACATCAGCTGACATTTGTGACATCTAGCTTAACGCAACGTTGGCCAATAAATCAAGGCAAAGTCTAGCCGCAAATTGGCATTGGAGCTGGCCATGAGATTAACCCCGTTCTGCTGACAAGTTGTTGTCGCCCATAAACGAGACTAAACACGAGAGAGACATCACAATTACAAAGCACACATATGAGAGGGACTCTAGTCCTCCTCCACTACTCCACTGCTGCTGCTGTTGAGCAGAGCACTATTTATAGTCCAACAAGCCATTCTCGATCAGCTTTGCACCGGGTCCTGAGTGCTGCCTCTGGTCACACACTCACACACATAGACAGCCACCCACCCACGCAGTGGCGCAGTCACTGTCGCCTGTAAATGACACCTAGCGTGTTATCATTAAATCCTTGGCCATACATGGATGCGGGCGACAACACTTAAGTGGGCCATAAACGCCAACAAATGCAAATGCTGAATGGAATTATTGCTATACGGTCAAGGGATGGGCGCTGCTGTAAATGTGTTTGCATATGCAAAGGCACACGATCGACCAGCCACGCCCATAAAACCCACTGCGTGTGTATGTGTATGTGTGTGTGTGTGTGTGAGGGGGGGGGGGGGAGTGGAGTGCATTGCTGCGATATAAATATTTATACAAGTTAATCGGTTTATGGAGCACAAGTAATTGAATTCCGGCTGCAATGGAGAGCCATCATAACGCCCGTTTAAAGTAACGGCTGATGGCGTGGCTGTTACTGCTGCTGTAGCAGTTGTAGCAGTTGTAGGAGTTGCACGGCTGCAGGTGACACGCGTTGGCCAGGCTCTTATGCATTTTTGCCGCCGCTGCTAAAATTGTTGTTCAACTTTGGCCGGAAGTGTCAGCAGCATGCTACTGGATGCTACGCTGCTGGCTGCTGTGCTGTTTCCGCTTAGCTAAACATTAATTGCAATTAAATTTGTCATTACAAACGCTTGAACCATCACCTGCCACGCCCACTTCCCGGCTGTCCACTGCACTGGGCACAGCAAACAGCGAACAGTTCACGCTCGTTGCAATTTTTGTTGCTGCATTTTCCACTTCTTGCATAATTTAAGTTGTTTGCTTTTGGTTGCTATCACAGTGGGAGAGGAGGCGGGAGCGAGGAGGGATGTGGTATACGAGTGGGTGTACCGCTGGCTGCACCATGTAGATGCCCATTTTATTGTTGTTGCTTTCAATTAACTGTGCATCTAGCTAAATGGCAAGTAAATTAATGTTTATAGTGCATAAATATGCATTTAGTGTGCGTGTGTGTGTGTTTGTGTGTGTTTGTGTGTGTTAACTGTGCATACTGAAGGCTGCGCAGCGGCGCCATTGTTGCTTTCACGTAACTACTATAGCATTGTTACAGGCGCGTATATTGAATGGCCCGTATAATTTATGAAATCAGTCAATTTATGCGAAGGCTCATTATGTGAAGTATTTCATAGGAAAATTAAAAATCATGCTGGAAATTCAAAATGAGAGCGAAAGAGAGAGTGAGTGAGAGAGAGAGGGGGAGAGAGAGTGAGAGGGAGAAAAGGAGATGGAGAGGGAGAGAATAAGTGAGGAAGAGAGAATCGCAGAACGTAATTGAGAGTGATTGGGAGCGAGAGAAAGAGAGAAGTAGAAGAGAGAATGTAGAAAAATAAAGAAATGCTGACAAAGTTGGGCTAAGATAAAGGCAGAAGGATAAATAGCCAGATAAGGAAACAGAGAGGGGGAAAAATAAATAAAGTGATACAGGGTAAAGAGGGCGATAAACACGGATAGAGATAGTGTGAGAGAACAATAGAGGGAAAAACAGAAAATTTTTAAATAATTATATTATATTTCACTTGTTATTATTTTTCATATTTGTACGTACTTCTACTACTTGCCCTTAGTTTTATGCATTCTGATTTGCTGCAACATTTTTCTCCATATATTTGTTAGATTTGACGCTTTGGCCCCATAACTCACAGCTATGTTTGTTATATATGGCTTTTAGTTCCTGAAATATAATTCATGTCTAAACGCCCACTGGGCATGCCTCTCGAACACACACACACACTTAAGCACACACAATGGACCGCACTGCTAGACGCTTTTCAGACATGAAAATGCATGTGAAAAATCAGAGAAATAAAGTGTTTAGCTGTCTGCTTCTATTGTTGAGCTTAAAATGCGCTCAAGTCAACACCAGACAGATGAAAATTGCAAAAAAAAAAAAAAAAAAAAAATAGTAACTTAAAAAAAATATGAAACTGAAAAGCAACTTGGCAAACAAAAGATGAAATTTGAGATAAGCAGACAGGCGTGTGCAACTCTTTGGCTTGTTGTGTAGCAAATGATGCCTAGATAAGCAGACGAGCGTGCGGATATGCTATATATAAGTGTATGCCCTAGTATACCCTATAAGTCAGACGAAATTATGTTCCCTACTTTATTTATATATTTGTAGGTGCTGTGTGTAAGCTATAGCTTAAATATCATAAATGTATCGTAAATATATAAACTTCTTAATATGTTATATATTCTGTAAATAAGATAAAACAGGATGATTTGATTCTCAAATTTTTAACATGATTTCTACACTATGCATCAAATGAAACCTATCTTGTAAACCTATCATAATGCTACCTTTAGTTACCCTATAGTTCATTTATATACCCAAAATATATATATAGCAGATTAAATTTGGCTGAACCGATATATGAACTTTTTACAGGGTATATCTTCTGTTGAGTCCCAGATCATTTTCCTTTTACAAACGTTAATTGTGACTGACATTAGTGTTGGCTGTTAGATGGACACAATGTGAGATATCTTTGGTCCTGCCTCCAGCAACTACTCTTGTTAGATATGCAAAAGAAAAACATAGGTAAAAGTGTTTGCTGGGCACCAGCTTTAAGGCAAAAAGTTTGTGAAATTTTGTTTGCTTTTTTCGTTTTGAGGAAATTCAATAGACGACGATTCGATTAAAGCGCCTTTGGCTCGGACTTTTTAATTGCATAACACATACTTTCACGCTGCTTGTTGCCTAGACTTCGCTTGTAACTTTGTCACTTGCTGCGCTGGTGGCTCGAGTGGCTGGTGGCAATGGGGACGTGGCGAGGGCCAGCTGTATTGGTGCCAAAGGCAAAAGTTCATTTTAACAAGTGAACAACTTTCAATGGGCAATTAAAAGGGCATACAAAACAAGGGGACGACAACAGCAGAGTTCAAGTCTTTGCCAACTGGAAACTGCACAACTGTTGTCGGCCAGGCCCAGCAGCATGTGGTAAGAGGGGCGTGGCGAGTTGAAGTTGCGTAGGGAATGCAGCGTTGCCGAAAAACTCACAGGAAATGTTAACAAAATGCACTGCGCCGAGTTTGGCAAAGTTTTTGGACGAAAGGCAATTAAAGTTTTGACAACAACAGCAACGGCAACAGCAACAGCCAAAGAAGCGCTGCAATGTGTGCTGAGATTGGTTAAGGTCATAAAAGTAACTGAAATTGTCGTTGTACCAGCTGAGCAATTCCGGCAGTTTAATTAATGGAGATTAAATCAATTCCAAGTGATCTAATCTAGCAAAACACATACAGCTGGAACCATGGGACCTGGGGGTGTAGCATTCTCGGTGTGAACTTCCTTTGAGATATATTCAAAAAGATAATGAAACATTATTAATATAGTGAAAGTGTATTTAATATATAGAAAGTAACCCCAATTGGCATACTAATAGCTATATAGGCTATATATAATAAGGTATATCCATTAATCCAATTTTAAGTAATTAATGGAATTACGGTCTGATTATAGATCCACTCAGTCTTAGGATGAGTAAATTAATTTATTAATTATGACTCAGCCAGTGTTTACTAATTAAATCAATAAATTAGGATAAGCGAGTTTAAAGCATCTGATTAATTATTTATAGTATTGTTAGAGAGTTTGCTTATTGATATTAAAACAGAATGCGGTTAAAAATAAATGAAAAAGAAATAAAATAAAATAAAATATATATATATATTTATATATCCATATACATATACAGGGTATATAGAAGTCGTCCAAATGGAAGTCGACAAACTAAATTGCGTAAGGCGTTTATCAATTACTTGTTATCTTAATCTACAACCAATTTGAGAGAGAGACAGAGAGAGACCGAGTCGAGATTAATCCATAGCAATGCCTTACCATCTACTACCCACATTCCAGATCAATCTCTGAGTTCCGCCTGTTGTCACTCAACTCATATTTCATTCATACACTCAATTCATATTCCAAACCACTCGAGCTGCCGAAATGCAATTTGTGTGCCCAAGATTATATCAGCCGCGCATCCTGCATTTCCTGTGTTGACTCTCATGACAGACACATGCCGTGTCTCATTAATTGAGTTTGCCATGTCTCCCACTCGCACGCCCGCTGCAAAAATAGTTGGCATCAAATAATTTAATGAGCATCAGCGTGTCAACGGCACGCCTCGCTCCGCCAGCAAAGGCAGCAAGTCAAAATATTTACAAGATATGGCATAATTAGCATTAAGTCGAAGCGAGCCGAAAGGGCGCTGGATGCGGATGGAGATGCGCTCGGATTGCTGCGGAAATTTAAATGCCAAGCCGTTGCTGTTGCTGTTGGATACGAATATGATATGGATGACGCGTGTGTGCATGACGTGCACGTGAAGGAGCTGAGGAATCTGAGCAGCAACTGAAGAAGACGGAAGAGCAGCAGTAGAGCTGCAGCTGCAATGCCAACAACACCAGAAGCAGAAGCAACAGCAATAGCAAAAGTATCAATAACAATAGCAGCAGCAGCATCAAAGGCAAAAAATTCTGCAAAAATCAACAACGGCAACAGATGCAGCAGGCAGAGGAGCAGGCAGAGGAGCTGGCAGAGCAGCAGGCAGAGGAGCAGGCAGTAGGATTCGAGGTTAGCTTGCAATGTTCACTGTCAAGTGACAGGAGACCAGCCTGTTGTGGGTGCATTAGCACCTTGATGCCAAGGCATCTCGCACTATTACACATTCATACACCCACACACACAGGCGCCTTTCACTCACTCTCCTTGCCACATGTTGCTGTCAGCTCATGTGACACGTAATGACATGTGGCTGCCAATGTTGCGGACGCATGAAGCCATTCGCTGGCAGCGCTTCTATAATAATTTATGCAGCAGAATCCACCAAAAAAGAAAACAGCCACAGGCAGAGGCAGGGGCAGAGGCAGAGTAGCGAAGATGTTGGCCAGGTGAGCAACTGCAAGTCACGCTGAATTGCATTGATGCTTCAATACCATATTCGAGGCACTAGAGACAGATATACATATGTACAATATAGTTATACGAATTTCATTTTCGTACTGCTCTAGTTTCCGGATATCCGTAATACACATTTCAGAAATCACTCGCAGTTCACTTAGTCGGCGTATAAAAATGTTTATTTATATATGCGTGCAGCGTTGAGGCGTTGCTCGTTGGTTATATAAGAAGCATATACAAATCGTGTGTATAAGGAGCCCGTGCACTAAGCTGGAATATGGTATGGATAGCAGCAAACACCAAGTATATTAAGGCAACAGGTCGCATCCAGGCAGGCTGCAAATAAGATTCGCAAATTAACAAAAATTATAGAGTTAAATTTACTGAAATCTTACTCAATAAATTCAACTCGATACGTTGTCTGCCACAATCAGATACTGAGCATAGGGAATCCTGGGCATTTTGGTGGGCATCTGGAATAGCTGTGGATAGCTGGACGATGTGGGCCACTTGGCCAAGGCCATTTCCATGGTCCAGCGCGCAGATAAGTCGCTGTAGTAGCCCTGACGCAGTGCATCCACCTGCTCCAGCTTGGCCAAATGCGACAAGCTCTGCTCATGATATCTGTCCACGTCGATGGCGCGCATAAGCAGCGCACTGGTTAGCAGCGTCCACTTGCTGTCGGGCTCGTATTCGAGCAAATCCAGGCAGGATTGCAGCTGCGTTTGCAGCTCGGCGAGCAGCTCCTTGCTGCAACTGGAGCTGGCATGTGGCGCCACAAAATAGTAAAGGCTCTGATCATTGGGCTGCACGGCCAGCTGCAGGCGTTGGCCAGCCACGTCCAAGAAATATTCCTGACTTGGATCGATTTCTATAGCCTGCTCGCATTGCCATTCGGTGCTGTCGCCATTCACAGCTTTCCATGGCTGCAGCTGCAACGTTTGCTGCTCGCTGATCAACTGCACCGTGAGCTGGGCCAGCGCTGGATGGGACTTCTTTAGCGACAGCTGCGCCTTGTGGGGCCAACAGCGAAACGCAGCCACTGCGGCGGACTGATCGCTTTGCGCTCCGCTGCCCAGCAGCCACCGCTGATAGAACCAGGCGCTACTATCGTTGGGATCTGTGAAGGCCGCTGTGAGCACCATTTCCAGCTCCTCCTTGAGCTTATGCTCGCTCATGGGTCGATCCTGCTGCTCGTTGGGATACAGCGTGGGCAGCAGCAGGCTGCGATGATGCCAGCTGGAGTAGTTGGAGAAATTCACTTTGATTTTATCTGTGCAAAAGTCCAGCTCTTGCTCTGGAGGCACCGCCGCCTTATTGCTCACGTAGCGCCTGTAGTCCCAGGTGTGGAAATTCCGCTCGTCGTATTTTAAGTACTTGTTGCACAGCTGCAGCTCCCGTTGCCAATCGGCTTCAGGATTCTGCTCCAGGGTCCAGCAGCGATGATGCCAGCTATTGTAAGACTTCGGATTGACCATGAGGCACTGTTCGGTGAGATCGAGTTCCGTTTTATAGATCGACTGCAGCTGCTGGGCCAACACATCCTTCTTATCGCCTTCCTTCTCATCGCCTGCCTTCTGGTGGTCGCCCTCGCCTTCTTCCCCTACCTCCTGCTTTTCGGTCGTTTCATTTACCTCAATATCCTTCAACAATTCTGTTGTCTTTCTTAGCACGCATTCACGCCGTATATTCCAAAGCGTAGTTATGTCCGGATTACGCAGCAGTATTTGTACCGTTAACCCAAGCATTTCGTCATCTAGTTCGCTGAGGCTGCGTTTCTTCTGAATGCGAGTCATGGCAGCTCGATAGGCGCGCATCTTGAGGACCTGCTCCTTCTTTTTGCGCTCTCGCTCCTCCTCTGTGGTGCGCACCTTGACACGACCGTGCATTTTGAATAATATTTAACTAATTTTACTACAAATTTTTAATTTAAGAAGTCCAAACAAATTTAATTCGCGCAATGACTAAAAGTGATTCAGGCGGTTGAAATCAGCTGTTCTAACATTCTGATAGCTTTATGCTCAAGCGGAACTGTTAAGTTGTTGATTCTGCTCACGTCAACGAAATGTATGTTAACAGAGTGCACTGCTTGCTAAATATTATGAACTTGGCGTGTTAACAGCTTTTGTCTGTTAAGTATAACAGCTTCATATGTTAGCCAGACACAGCTGACTGCTATGGAATTTATGCAATTGTTTATTCGATATTGGAGACATAGATGGCGCTTGCAATTTATGTTGATACTTGAATGAAAATCATTTTCAGTTTAATTTAAAAAATATTTAATACATGTCACAAAGCGTACAGTGTTTAATTTTTTTTAATGACTCATTCGACCATTTATTGCAATGCAGGAGTGGAAATATTTCTGCAACTTGCTCCATTTGAGTTTTCATCTCGAAGCAATTTTCACCCGATTTAATCTTGAAAAGTTTATTGAACGAGTCATAAAATTTAATTAGAAAAGCATTTCCCACCAGAGATGCTACGCAAGCAATCGAACTTCAATACAAATACCAACAATTTTTTATTGTTTTATGGCTGCAAAGCAATAAAAAATAAAATAGTCGCATAAACGCAGGCCATGAAATGGGGCAGCTAAGCCATGCCGACTGCCTCGCCTGGTCTGGGGAGCAATTGAAGTCGAGGCAGGACTAAGCGCAGGTGCGATTGAAGGACACGAATGCTGCCAACGACGACGGCGGCGGCGGCGGCGGCGGCTTCTTAGCTGCGGGCGAGAAAATCAATCGTGCAGCAAAATCAAAGAGGATATTCCCCTCTATATATATATATATATATAGATATAGATATATATATATTATTCGTTGAGGCGCGTTGAAATGTAGGCGTGGCAGCCAGCACACCTCCCGCACCCAAAAGAAAACATAATTCAATGGGCCCCTGGGCGCGATTACCAAAGCCAGTTCCCGAGGGTTGCTCACTGAGCAGCAGCAGCAGCAGCAACAGCAACAAGGACACCAGCAACGTTGGCTGCTATCCTTGCCGTTGCCATCTAATGTGATACGCATCAATTTATGAAATTTGAAATATTATGACTGATTTTGCAGCTCGTCCTTTTTGCGCCCGCTCGTCCGTTCTCAGCCCACACTGCCATGTCGCGTTAATCTTGGTAACAGGTCGCGACAGGACGTTTGGGGGTGGGCCGTGCGTTTTGAAGGATAATAACAACAAAGCAGCGCCGCAGCGCCGCAGCTTAGGTGCAAAATGTGCGCCAAGCCATAATTCAGGCAATATATCACATAACGTGGCCCGTTATGTGGGCTAAGCCGATGACAGACAGAGACAGAGAGCGAGAGAGAGATGGGACGACTCAAAATCGCATTGGTAATTGGAGTAACAAAAACCATGAAAAAGAAATGAAGCAAGATTTTTATTTTTATGACAGACACACACACACACACACACACCAACACACTCACACGGACAGAGGCGATTTAAAGTGAAGGTCGAGGTACAGGAAGAGCAGTTAAACTGCTCGCTCAGGCGACAAACTTGATTGGCTACGCTGAGTATAGGTGCCGGAACAGGGACAGTGGGAATGAGAATGGGAACAGTGATGGTTAACAGTGACAGTTAACAGGGATGTTTAACAGTGATAGCTCAAACAAAACATGCGATATGCATATGCATACTTAATGAGCTGTAAATGATAATTACCACCTAATGCTAATAAGTTTCTATGTTATTAACAGAGACTTTAACAGAATAAAACTTGACTTGTGAACTTATTGCCACAGTTGCCAGAGTTTGCGCAAAGTCAAGGCAATCATGCTACCATATAAATTTAATTAAAGAATATGAGTTAAAGAGTTTCGTAAAAGTTTACTTGTTTATAAGCATTTGATTAGTTTACATTAGTTTATAAAAAAAAAATATATATAAAGATTTAACGTTACAGCTTATGAGCGTTTAGAGTTCAGTCTGAATTTTGTTTTGTGTACTCGTTCACAAAGTGAATAGAGTATATTGGTTTGCTGTGTATTATATATGTAAATATAATTGATATTCTAAGTAGACTATATATTATTTATACTCAATATATATTACATATTCTATATTTGGATATGGCATACATACATACCTCGAAGACAGCCTTCTATTCCAGTCTACGGACTGAGCAACTTAACCTATCCTTGTATCATAGTACTGCCCTCCCTCGGATCAAGTCTGCATACAAAGTTGTCAGGACTTTCAACTGGCCTTCAACTTTAGCTTTCGCTTTGCAGGCGAGTATGATGAGTGCTCAACGTGGCTCATTTGCTTGTGTTCAGTTTAGGCAAACGACGTTTCGAAATTGCATTAAGTCGTGATTAGGCTACACGCAGCGTCAAGTATGTTATTGTCAGTTCAATTACGTGTCAAAGTCGCCCGGATGACCAGCTCAAAGAGCAACTTCTTTCTGCATCGAGCAGGTAAGACGGGCCAAAGAGGACTAAAAATAAACAAACTACAGCAGTTGGCCTTTTATGGATGGCGGGCCACCAAGTGGCCCCTGATTTTTCCAGCGTAGCTAGGAATTGACACCAGAGGTGGCCACGAGGCGGGGACGCTGCCGTCACTGCCAGCAAACCCGGCCTCTTCCCTGGGATCGGCGTGCCAGGACTTGCGCAAGCAATTGACGTAAATAAGGAGCAGCCTGGCAACGATGTCAGCGACATTCGCATCGACCACGACCACGACCACGATGACGGCGCTGATGCCGATGGCAATGGCTACAGAGATGACGCGGCTTTAACTAAAGATGGGCGGCTGTTGGGTGTGTGTGTGTGGGCGTGTGGGCGTCTGTGGCTGCTGGCACATATGCCACGGCCTCGGCCACAGCTTGAGTTTTGAAATTGAAAAAGTTATGCAAATCTGCTGCTGCTACGGTTGCCACCGACAGGGCATCGCGCAAGGACAGGACAGGAAGCGAGTGCACAAGAACTGAATTAGTTTTATGCAATTTCCTGCCGTTGCCGTTGCCGTTGCCGTTGCTGTGCAGTTGCCAAGGACCCAAGGACTAGCAGAACTTTCCATCATGTAACTGTCGATTTGTGCGCGCAATTATTATAATTGCTATAATATCAACACAAGAGCAACAGCAGCCGCCGCAGCAGTTGCTCATGACTTGCAACGTGACAGGGGTGCGTTCTGCCAACTGTGGCCACATCTCCTGCCCAGGTCCTTTATGCCTCCGTCATCGCTCGGCTGGTTGCGTGCGTAAGCGCCTCAAAATCGCATCTTTGTTTGAGCTGAGCATTAAAGGCTTTGCCTGACGGCACGTAGAGAGCCTAAATAAATACGCAGCAGCTTCGAACATGAAGCAGACTGAAAGGACACACAATTGCTGTTGCTGTTGTTGCTGTTGTTGCTGTTGTTGTTGGTGTTGCTGTTGTTGTTACTGGCCAACACTTTAAACCCCTCGCTGCTGTCTCTACCTCTGCTTAATTACAATTGCAAACGCTTCGCTGGCTTTGACATCAGCTCTTACCCCTCGTCAACTGGCGGATGCGACAAACAAGGTCCGGTTCGTACTGCCTGATCCTTACGTGCTTAATGCCAATTAAGCGTTTAGCAAATGTCACCAGGTTCAGCACCCCACAAGTTCCTCCCCTTCACCTGGTTCTGGCTCTATTTACATTTCGGTTTTCAATTTTTCACATTTCGTTGATTTGATTTTCCATTTCCATAAATTTAAAAGATAAAAGATTTTGCTATAACAACGCACATTAGATATTTTCCATTCCAATTGAGTTTTTATTATTATTATTTAAATACTCATTTTCGAAAATACAATAGAATTGTGAATAACTGTTAGTCTAGACTCTAGAGTGAAAAACATGAGCAGCCTGCCTGGGAAAGCAAAGAAAATAGATTTAAGTCTGAGCAGAAAGAGCATGATGAATGAATCAGATATTATATAGAAAAGTTGTTGATAATCTTGGCCTGAACTCTTGCAAAGAGAACAGGAAAGGAACCCTTAAAGTCAGATTAGGCATCATTGAGTTATTTCAATTTATTCTGATTATTTTGCGGCAGCTGCCTTTATTATATCTCTTCTACTAGAATCTATAAATATATGCTAAATGTTCTGATTTCTGTTGAATATTTACAATAATTTTAATGACATCGATATCCGTTTTATTTGAGCTGAGAATCTGTATAAATCAAATAAAAATTTGATTAATCCATTTTGTAAACAGAAATGCCATTATTTTTTTTAAATATTATTTTCAGTAATGATTTTAATATCATATTTATTAAAAAACAAAGAAAATGCTGTAAAATATTTATTATTATAATATGCTTATAATTCATGTATGAATGTGATATATGTAGATATTGAATATGTGTTTTATTAATAATATATGTATTTATACATATTTAATATGATAATTATTAATAATCGTATTCATATTAATATTTCGCATGCCTTTAACTAGAGTTTAGTAGTGACAAACTGCAACGTTTCTTTCATGATTCCATAGCAAAGAATGAAATTTAATGAAATTTACAAAGGCAAGTTTTATCTGTGGCTGAGTCAATGCACAGTAATTTTGATGCACTGCAGTCGGTAAAGCCTGCCATCCGCCCGGTAGCAGCAGCATCATCAAAAAGCCTTTGCAAATTCCCACTTTATCGAGGTGGATTTCCAGTGGCATATGCTGAAACATGGGACAAAGCCAGTTTCAAGCAGGCAGGCACAAAAATGAAATAAAATAAAGAAATAATGAATAAAAAAAATTGAGAAAACGAGAAAATAGCTTGCCGCCAGCCAAAGATCAAATGTTGCCAGAGTCGGGCTCAAATCTCTCAGATACGCAGAGACATGGGACTGCGGTTGGTTGGATGACTGCTCGAATGGATGACTGGCTGGTTGACTGGCTGGCTGGCTGGTTTGTTAGTTTGGTTGGATGAATAACTTGGCTGGTTAGCTGGCTGGTAACCGCAGCCAAGGGTCGCCCAGCGGCAGCCAAGTTCAAATTGAAAACATCGGGAACGGTAGACGCTGCATAATTTGAACTTAGTGCCTGGCGATCATTGGGGTTTCCAAAGTATTGGCCTTTTGTGTATGCAATTTCAACTATAACGTCAAGAATAATAAAAATAATATGATATTATGAGCTGCGAGACAGAGAGAGAGAGAGAAAGAGGGAGATAGAGAGATAGAGAGATAGAGAGGCAGAGAGAGCGCTGCTTTGACCAAAGCATTTCCTTTGTTCCTGCTGCTCTCGGCTAGCTGTGTTTGCTTAATGATAATATTGTGCGCTACACGCCTTGTTTTTTTTTTTTACCTTTTTCTTTTTCTTTTTTCTCTCTTATACATCACTCAGTGCGGCATTGTTGTTGTTTTTCTGGACGACTGACTGCCTGGCTGTCGATGATTATTATGTATGCTTAAATTCTATGCACGTACCGGCAGTGAAGCTTATCTGTATCGAATATGATTAAGTGCGCTGTGCTGCCTCGCCCTAGACTGGTTGGGCCTGCTCTCTGTATAGGTCTAGGCAACATACGCTGCGGAACGTGCAACATTCAAAGGCCACAAAAGACCGAGACCGAGAGCGCTTAAATAAATACACAACAACAACAATCGCTGCAGTCGCTGCTGCTCCCATTCGGCTTGGCTTGGCTTGGCTGGCTGGCTGGCTGGCTGGCATCCAGGTCTGGCGGGCTCAGCCCTGTCTGGCGGCTCATCTCCGGCGGTCTGCATATTAAGGGAATGGCATCCCAGGGAACGCCAAATGACATTTGGCATTTGCATGTTTTATTATTTTATTTGTATTTTTTTGGTTAATACTCCGTTGCCTTTCATTGATTTGCATAAGCTTTACGAGCTGCCTATATGGCGTTTAATTTCTTACAATTCTGTTTATTATTAGTCGAGTGTGCAAATGCACTCTCTGTAATAATATTAATTTATATGCATTCAGCGATTATATACACCGTAAATCAGCTGAGTCAAACATTTGCATACAAACTGGCAGTGCGAAACATGTTTTTACCTTTTAGTCTTTATCTTAAATGTTATAATATTACATTTAATTGTTGAAATGCCAGCTGTATTATTTATGGCATGTATTCAATGAAAACAATAAATAAACAACATTTGGAATTTATGCAGCCGAAGAAGACAGAAGACAGAAGACAGAAGACTGTAGCCGGCCGGAGAAGCTAACAATCTTAGGTCAACGCTCGAAGTCTACTCTCCCATTTATTTGACTGCCAAATATCAGACTGATCTTTTGTCTCCCTCTCTCTGTCTGTCTAGATATATAATATATAGATATATATGGATGTGTACGCGCAGTCATTTGTTTGATTTATGGAAATTGCGTTTGATATTCAAAGAGTTATTCAGTGTAATTCAAAGGTATTCAGAGTTATACAGCCTGGCTTTGTCGTGGCACTCGAATTCGGCACTTCAGGAGACGCGAGCAGCGCATTTAAATTTCATTTCGGTTCGCAAGCACTTAAAACGCAGTCCTCGTCGTCGCCATGAGAAATGCTTACTACTTGAGATACTTTTGTATTTACATACGATTCCATATGTGCAGTTGCCTTTGCGGACATACATCTATATGTATATATATGCATGTATATACTTAGGATACTTATTCCATGCCCCAATGCCATTTCGTTGTGGGTCTCAAGTGAATGCGGCTTGGCTTTGACTTAATACACACTCACACACACACACACATACACACACACACACACACACACATATATATATATTCACAGTTACATTGCGAGTGGCAGCAATTTTCTAAAGGGTTTTCCATGTCCATTAGGGGTTGCAGATAGATTGCTGGGAATTGTTTGCTTAGAGCAGCTCAAGTAAACAGAATGCATATATTAAATTGCTTTCGAATGGCATTAATAACTCGAGCAATCCCCTGCCGCGACAACCAACCAACGGCAACCTGTCATTAAGCAACCAGATACATCCCTCTTCTCGTTTACCTATCGCTGCGGAAGGTGCAAACATCCTGCCTGTGCAAACAAAGAGAAATGCAAAAAAAAAAAAAAAAAAAAAAGAAATCGCAGCAACAAATCCCAAGAAATTCACACGAATCCTGAAAAACCTGAGCCGCGTCCTTTTGGGCTCAAGTCCAAACAATGCCAGGCAACGGTAAATTTTAAGAGCAGATACCAAAAAAAAAAAAAAAAAAAAAAGCGGCTGCTGTGCAAACGATTAAACTGCAACGGCCAAGATGCAGCCGGCTGGGCCAAGGTGGGGGCGTGGCAGCACATCGCAGCAAGGTGCCGTCCAGGGAATCATCCAGCTCTGCGTCGCCATAGCACTTCCGCAATCCCACACGCTGCACAGCTATAAATGCAGATACAGATGCGATTGTACTGACCGGATACGTATGCAGAAACTGAGACTGTTATCAGCCGCACACACAGATAGATGTAAATTCCATAAAAGACACAGCAGCAGATACAACACAAATGCATTTAAATACAGATTGAGATCCGTTTATTGGCACGACAACATATTTAAGCCCGAGCATAAAGCTCTCGCCAAGATGCAGCAGCATATGCCAAAGCACTTACCTGATACGGATAAAGATAGAAATTTAAATACAAGATATGCAAGCATAAGTACAATGGTGTACCGATATCAATGCTGAGCTGAAGAAAAGATACTTAAATGGTTGCTGATACATGTAGACAAACTTACTTATTCAGATACAGTTATTTTTATTTTTATTTTTATTTTTATTTATTTTGTAATTATTTTTTAGTACGAATGCCGTGCTTCCACAGCTGCAAAGATGAAGCTGAATATCTCGTAGCTACACATGAGATACATTTCCAGATACAAATCAAGATAATTGTATACAGCTATAAAATACAGATACAGCAATAGCAGCCATATATATTGTACAGATAAAGCTTCAGCTACAGCTGCACCTATCAGATCTCAGTGACCTTCTATGCGTCTACTCCCTCACGCGACATTTGGATCTGTTATGATTGATGGGTCACATGACAATTAAGTACAAAAGAAACAATTAAATAATAGAAACACGCTAAGCTACCCTCTGCGTGCAGGCCAAGCGTATAGGGTATACATGAATATGGAGTAAGCCCAGGGGAACCGCGGCTGCTACCCCGTTCCCTGGGCCCTATCCCGTCGCTCGCTGCCTGAATAGCGCGACAATTATGAATTATATTTACTTGTTCGCCTGTGCTGCATACGCAACGCATTTCACTTAAATGAGGCATGCAACGAGCGTACTCAAAATTAGTGAATACGCACCGCGGGTCCAAAAGGATTTATGTGCCACTCTTTTCAGTTTTGGGAACGCCCGCCTGCCTGCGCATTCATTTTGCCAAGGCTCGCATTTTGTTTTTGTTTTTGGTTTTTTTTTCATTTTTGGCTTTTTTTTTCTGTGCTTGCCATGCGTATAGAATTTCATTTGATTGAGCGCTCAATCAAGCAAACATTAACGTGCACTTATTAATAATAATAAGTGCTCGGCATTCGAAATTCGAAATTCGGTATTCGTTTATCTGCTCAGTCGTGGCTGAGTGGAGCCGGATCCAGGCTGGTCATGATGACGGCGATGACGCGCCACTGGAGCGAAAGGATGGGCCGTACCTAAAATAGGCGTGGCTCTGGCAATGGTCGAGCATAGTTTGCGCATAGTTTCATCAAAGACCTGACAGGAAACCAAACAAACGCCTCAATTGCTTCAAATGCAAATCATGCGCTACGTATATAGATAGATATGTGTATATACTATATATGTGTATATACTATATAGACTATATATGTGTGGGAATAATAAAAATTTTATGCGGTTAACTTTAAAGTTTAACCTAAACGAACGACCACCCATCGATGCCTTTAAACAGCTGCCGAAATACACTTTAAAAAATTGTGAACAAGAATGAGTAAAATTTAATTTTGTTATAAATAAATAAGAGAAAATACATTTTTAAGCAAATCTAAATAATTTTTATTAATTAATAATTTAATAATAATAAATAATTTTTAAGCTTAAGCTTTTTTTTAAGTTATGGTTTGAAGATCTTTAAACACCTGCTGAAATACACTTAAAAAAATTATGAAAAATAATATGTCAAAATGCATTTTTAAGCAACTCTAAACTAAGTTGTTGAGCTTCAGTTTTATTTTTTGTTTTGAAATATTTTTAAGTTTAAGTTTTATATTAAAACATATATTTTGATCAAAAATACGTTTCACTTAATTTTTTAATTTAAAGGCGAATCATGCTGGATTCATATTTGCTTGCTATTCATATATGTGTGATACTTAAGTCTAGAGCCTAGTTTTCGCCAAGTGTACTGACTTACTTAGCTGTGTGTCAACTGCTTTGAGCTTCAACAGTGTTGAGGATTATCGTCTATAAAGTTCTCAGTTACGGACTATGTTGGCCCTAACAATGGGCGCCCTTTTATAAGATTCTCGCTGCACAAAGATGGAGAAAAAACTGTTTTTCTAAACGTCTATTGTCTGGCCAGAGCTGGATTGTGCTTCTCGTTGTTGTTGTTGTTGTTGTTGTACTCGCTGCTTGTTATTATTTTGCGTATTATTAAAGCGCATCCATTCTTTATCAACTTCTATATCTGATTGTTGTTGTTGTCGCTGCCGGCAACGGATGCGACGGATGCGGATGCGATGTGGTTGCTGGGAATGGAACACAGAGAGCTTTAAGCGGCTTTCTGCCCCGTCTAAAAGTCTGATTGTCTACTTGGAGTGTATATGGGTCTGACTGAGTGAGTGAGTGTGTGTGTGTGTGTGTGTGTGTGTGTGTGTGTGTGTGTGTGTGCATGTGTGTGTGTGTCTGTGAGTATGTGTGTGTGCGTGCGAGTGAATGAATTGAACTGCCGCCTTTTGCATTTTTCAACTGCTTTTTTGTTTTAGCTTGGCGTTTTTCTTTTTATTTATTTATTTTTTTTTTTTATTTTTTTTTGCGCAGGCCTATAGCAAACACGATCCAAGCCCCGATCCGGACCGGGTCGGGGCCAGACAAGCACTCATAGAATTTGTATGAAATTTAAATACCCATTCAGCATTCAAAATGCGAAGCGACAGCCGCACAGAGACCTAAATACTTAAGTAGTTTTCGAGGGGCTGCCAGACACAGGCATAGTCACAGACACAGACACAGGCACAGGCACAGGCAAAGCTACAGCTACAGCTACAGCTATAGATGCAGATACATGCATGACAAAATGTACCACATGGCGGTGCTTTCATATATATGCGACCACACGTTTTGTTAGTTACAGAT
This sequence comes from Drosophila fulvimacula, assembly GCA_035045555.1. Lineage (NCBI taxonomy): Eukaryota > Metazoa > Arthropoda > Insecta > Diptera > Drosophilidae > Drosophila > Drosophila fulvimacula. Next base: position 1,128,338 of record JAWNOX010000009.1, on the reverse strand, counting down.
ACAAATAGAGGAGGCCAGCGGATTACAGATTCCGATACAGATACAAATACACAGCCAGCGTGGATTATGCCTACACTCTGTCTCTCGCTCAGTGTCTTGGTGTATGCGTGTGTGTGTGCGCACATAAGATTTAATCTTTATTGATTTATTTTGTTAGATTTTAATTTATGACACCGAAGTAGGCAATCGTTTTTAGTCGCGAGTTGCATGTTTCTCATGTTGGGGATGAGGCAGCATGTTGCCACCAACTACCCCGCCCCCACTGCTCACCTGAGTAACTGGGTTTGTGCCCCGTCTATCCAGCTGTGCGATCGAAGAGATTGTAAAAAGAAAAACCAGCTGACGGGCAATTTGCATTGTGGGCGGCTTAATTGATCTCCAGTTATTGCTGACAGATTTGGTGAGTCATCAGCTGACTTTTAATTAATAAAAAAATAAATGTTGAAACCTTAACTAAAAAGCAGCTGCATAACATGCCATTAGCTAAAGGCCATATATAATATATAAGACTTACAACTTAGCTCAAGGAAGCAGAGGAATTACGCCCTTAGAGCACTTCCATCTTATATAATATTCTTAGGAATATCGAAGCTCTTCCCGGGAATTTCAACTCGTAATGCGGTAATATAACCTTTTGCTTTTCGTTATTCCTTGAGCAAGGCGAACATTAATCAAGCTTTACAATTAAAAGCTTAAACATTAAAAGTAAACTTTTAGGCTTTCCCCACTCAGCGAAAGCCCGAGTTACCCTTGGCAACGGCAAGACGTGCGCCACGTAATGCACGAGTAATGCGTGTGGCAAGTTACCTCGAACTCGTACAACTTTTAGCCCGTTAATCAAAATTAATTACAGCGCGCACAACTGGGTTGGACTAGACATCAACCTATGGCTCACCCCATCCAGCTCGCAGCCCTCGCAACATAACCAAAAAATAAGCTGTGGCAAGACATGCCTGGTTGCCACGCCCCACTGCGACATGCAAACAACGGCAGCAACATAAATTGTAATTTACTTTAATGAGCCGCATTTAGTCAGCCCACATGTCCACCAGCCTATGATTGGACTAGACGAGAGGCAGAGGGCAGAGATAGAGAGAGTTTGAAGAGCGGAATAGCAGTTAGTTGCGATGTCGTCTCCATGGCGGAACCCAACTGATCCGTTCCATAATTAAAGTTCGCATGACTAACAATTGCAATGCTTCGCCGATTGGCTGTTCGAATGGGCGCAATCTAAAGCACAAGTCACTGCCAGAGCAACATCATCATCATTATCGCCATCATCATCATTATCAGCGGTAGCAGCACTTACTGTCGGCGTATTGTGCCCTGACCATCTACGAGTAGTTGGCATTTAATGTCTCTCGATTCTCGACTGCCATTGATGAGTTGCTGTTGCTGTTGCTGTTGCTGTCCGGTTTCATATGCATGGCATGTATTTAAGTAGGCTGTTAAGTGGACATTAGGGGCATGCTATGGAGGCACACATGTGTGACCTTATATAGAGCAGGTCCGTCTTGACAGCCCACTTGCCAATCGCCGCCATCTTCGAGTGTGCGGACAAAACTAGGCAAAAGAAATGCAAAGAATGATCTTGAATTTTTACTCCGTAAATAGCTAACAGACGTGTGCTGAATAAGTAGTTTACAGACTTTTTTACTTTTATTTATTTTATTTTATTTTATTTTTTTTTCATTATTTTATTTTTCTCTTTTGGTATGTAGGTTGCCAGCTCTTACAAATGTGGCCACCCACTGATAACGGATGATAATTATTCAGCCAGTTTTGAGGTCGTTAGATAGGCCTTTCTATTATCTAAAACTCAAGCAAACTTAATCAAGTTTAGTCTTAAATCAAGTATGCTTCACTATTGCTTTGTATTTTTTTTATTTTTTATTAATTTATTTAATTTATTTTATTTTAAAAAGAGACATTAATTTGGGAATTCTAGTAAATTAATTATTTTAGTAATAATAATTATATTATTATTAAATAAAAAATATTATAATGAAATGACCTTTTTAATAAATTTGAATTTCAATTAAAAATTAATGAAAGACAATAAACTCTTGAATATTCCTTTAAGTGTTAATTTTGTTTTTATTTAATTAATCCATCAGAGGAAACCTGTTCACTAAATATTTTAATATACGCATTTCCAGTATAATTTTTAAAATGTTGTATTCAAATATTCTTCTTCTTATATTCTAATTATATTTTGAACGCAACGTTTTTTTATCAAATACTCAAAATAGACATGAATTATCTTTCTCATCCTTTCCCTTTCACAATATTTCCCAGTCTCTTGCACACCGTCTCAGTCATAATTATTGATTTCAAGTCATTTGCATGGCTCCAGCGACATTTTTGAAATACATTTTGCGGTTTATGTCATTTCATACGGCTTACACCAGCCACCCGCTCGACCCGACCGCCCTGTGGCGAACACTAACCCTTCCCATGTGTCATGGCTGGCGCATTCATGTGGAAATGAGTGCAGGCTGCACACAAAGTTGCATACAACATAAGAAGAAAAAAACTTTTCAAAAAGTAAAAAAAGAAAACAAAACCAAACCAAGTCTCGCAGTGGGAAAACAATGGATATGGCAATGGCTGCTGGCTTGGCCTGGCTTTTGCTCCGGCTGCGGCTGTGGCTGTGGCTGTGGTTGTAGCTGCGGCTTCTGACGGTTATGGCTTACACATACATACACACACATACACACATGTACACACACAAACTTACATCTATAAGTGGTAATAATAATTCCGCTCAAGAGGCGTCGCCCGGCGTTTCATTTCAATGACACAAACCAATGACGCCAACTGCAGCGATGTGGTTGCCTGATGATCATAATGATGACAATATTGTTGTTGATGATGATGACGTTGTTGATAATGCCGTTGATGATGATTACAAGCGAACAGTAGGTGCAGAACTCCCCAGCCCTAGCACCAGCAGCGTTGGCTGTCATCGACAAAACGACTGTGACCCGCATCGTCTAAGCAGCACACATAAGCTTATGGATATGCTGGCCCTGCAAAACGAATGCCAAATACCCTTATGCAAGCTTCAGCTCATCTGTTTAGCATTCCAGTTGAAATGACTAAAACACTCACATTATATAAATGCAGAACAATCAGCTGTGGACGGTTGTTATTGATAGGCCTCTGAGATAGGGGCTAGTAAGACATAGTTGCTTAGTTGGCATAGATTCTATTCGCACTTTAAATGACATTCTCTGTTAACTGGCATTTCAATCATATTCTATAAGTGTCTTTGAAAATATGATAAAAATCATTTAGTTGTCATAGTCCAGTCGTTGTCATATTACAAAGGTTTCCGAGTTATCAATATGCCCTTGCTGCAGAGCTTAGTACTGCGCCTACCAATGGCTTAATATTGCGTATGCAGCAGTCGTCATTCATTCATGACTCGTCCGGTCTCTACCGCTCCCTCTCCCTCTGTCTCTCCCTCTTCCTCTGTTCTTTTGTGGCTCCTTTGATTGCATTGTCTCGTCATGGTCTCGAGTGGTTCCTGCAACACCCGCTCGCTTGCTCTCTCCCTTTCTCACTCACTTGTGCTATCTCTATCTTGTCATTTTACTTTTTATGGCACTCCCCATACCCAAGTTTTTCTCACTGCGCTCACTTGACATACAATTATGTTGATGACATTGTTGTTTATGCCGCTGCCGCTGCCGCTGCTGCTGCTGCTGCTGCCACTGCTTCCTTCTGTTGCAGCAGCAACAATGCCGACAAGTTTTATGTGCATTCTGCGTCTGCTGTATGCCCCATGCCCATATCCAGAGACACACTCAAACTGAGACTCATATTCGTACTGGGGTACTCGCATTGTAGGCCCATATATCTCCCGCTCGTATCTCTTGCGCGTATCTCGCATATCTCTATGGCCAAGCTGCATTTTTTTATTGTTATCGTTTCATTGCCATTTGCCATAGCAGCAGCAGCAGCAGCAGCAGCAGCAGCAGCAACAGCAACAGCAACTGCTGCCAGCTTAGTTTTCTTTTTTTTTTCTACATTTTATTTCAGTTTGTTGGCACGGCCTTAATTAAAAATTCTTTTGGTGTCAAATGCGGCGCTGAAGCGGCTTCTAGGGTTTCCCTTATACAACTCTATGGCTGCTCATAATCAAATAGAATATACTATATGGGTTTTCCAGGAACAGTTATTGTTGAGCTATATATATAAAAGTGTTTCTGTCTTCTTGCTCATGTTTGATTTGGACTTGCTCAATAAGAACAAACAAAACAATATAGCAAAGTTTTTGGCCACACCCGAAAAACTTTTCAGCAAATCACTTGAGGCACTTGTTTCCCCTCCGCCTCACGTCGCCTCCCTTCTGTTGGAACGAAGGAAAAAGCCAGCCAGATATTGTTCCTTGGCCTGGCACAAACTTCGTATAAATTTTCCAACACGTAACACAAAATATGCGTGTAAATTTCATCTATTGATTTATAGATGCCAATAACAGTATGTGTGTATGCCGAGTGTGTGTGGGGTGTGTGTGGAAAACATTTGTATAAATACGCAAAATAATGGCGTCTCCAAAGTCTCGCTGCGAGTGGCGCAAACATCCTGGCCATAAATCATGATGAGCCCCAGCCAAAAACGAAATGCAGCGCGAATCATGTTTTCCCCAGCTTTCCACATTGTTTTTTCTATTTGTTTTTTTTTTTTCTACACATTTTCATGGCTCAAAAAGTAGTATTTGATTTCGTATTAGGGCAAAATGCTGCGCGCACATAAATTCTGCTTTTAACGCAAAAATTAGTGGGTAGCTAGATAGAGAAAGAGGCAGCGACTGAAGGACAGAGCGACCGAGCAGAGATTAAAGTTGGCTACGTGCTGAAGTACGTGACTGGGAAATCACGAGAAAAAAAAACACAAAAAAGAAGGAAAAGCATAGAAAAGCAAAAGAAGTCAAAAACTGCAGTGTCAGCTTCTTGGAGCTGCGCCCCCTCCCGCTGCTCCACCTACAGCCTCCGCTCAAGTGGTCACGTGGCAGCGGACGAGGAAGTTTTGTGGACCAAAAAATTACTTGAGCAAATATTGCTTTGTCCAATAGCCCGGCAGCCCAGGAGGAGCACAGCTGCAAAATTATGAAATGCAAACGCACAAAGGAAGCAAAACTGATTCGAAAAGGGAACAGTAGAAACTTGGTGCCAGCAATTAGAAAAGTTCCGGCTAAACTGTCAGAGAATGTTCAAACTTTGGCTGCAAATTAAAAATCAATAGCCATGACAAGCCGAAAACTTTATAGCCACAAATCAAAATTGAATTTCAGCCGAACAATGACAAAAGTCGCAACCCTTTTAAGCCGTATCCAGAGTCGGCATCGCAGTCGTATTTCTCTATTGACTTTTCTGCTTTAATGAGCCTTGGGACTGGGTTCGGGTCCGGGCCGGGTCCGAGTTCGAGTCCGGCTGTCAAGGCTATCAAGCGCATGCCTAACGCCTTTACCAAATCTTTTAATTACGCACGATCGTAAAAGGGCGAGAACAGAGCTCGGACTTGGGTCAGGCATAGGCATAGGAACTGGGACAGGGCCAGGGTTTGCGGTACTCTCGACGGTCTATGCACAGGTAGAGTGCTCTATTCCCATTTATTTATTTTTTTTTTGTTCCTGCGCCCTTCTGACAGGCCCGGCAACATATGGCGCAGTGAGAGTGCCTCGTAAAAATTATCTGCAGCATTGTCTCGCGGCACGGTTGGGGTGCCATAAAATCTCTCAATGTGGCCTAGAAGGTACCCAGAGAGGCAGACAGACACAGAGAGAGAGAGAGAGAGAGAGAGAGATAGGCAGAGGGCGAGAGTGAGGGAGACATAGAAAGCAGGCAACTCGATGTCGGCATAAATCACTAGGAACTTGTTAATTGTGCGCTATTTTTATTGTAGGCATTTGTTTTTTTGGAACTAGAAAGAAAAATGATGTTGAGGTGGTAAGTGAATTGGTGGACGGAGCGACAAACAGGTGCTTTTATAGGGTGTGTCTGTATGTACGCTCCATAAGATAAGCTAGACTAGAGGAGGCTGCAAATTGAGAAGAGCAAAACATGTTTAATTATGCTTCAGTTCAAGAATTGGGTTAAGAGAACTAGTTCAGTGCGTAGTAGTTTATCATTTACGAAAAAAACACGCTTTCAAAACTAGTTAAACAGTTGAAGATATTTTAGCAGAATGCTTAACTTATAAGATATACATATATATATATATAATTTTATTTTGAATAATTTCAAAATTCCGTGAACTGAGTAACTAGTTCAAAGTGAACTCAACTGGAATGCATTTTACAACAACATTTTATGGCCCGTATAAAAATTCGTTGGAAACGTGTCAAGACTATTTCTTGTTCGTGCTTCTATTGCCGTAGCCCCTCTTTGCCCACTCAAAGTCAACATCAATATCGGCTCGAACGATCGTCTATCCAAACCATTTGTATCAACATAACTGCTAACAAATATTTATGAACATGTTTCCATGCGATCTATGCGTCTATTTATTGTGAAACAACTTTTCCATACAATGCAATGTATTTTATTTTCATGTTTTATTTTTTCTGTATTTATTTCCATTTAACATTTAATGTTTTTATTTGATTTCATTGACGTGTTGTTGTTGTTGTTGTTGTTGTTGCCGGCAATATTGACTTGTTTTTGTGAGTTTGGCGTTATTGGAGACGACAGGCGACTGGAGTAAAGTTTTAGAGCCGCCGTTGCTGGCATCGCAGACACAGTCTACACTGAGAGAAAATAACAACAATTACTCATGAGTCAGTTAATAAAGTACAGAGCATTTTTAAAAGTTGGGCTCATATTTTAAATATAAATATTAAATATTTTATTTTATATTTTATTTCAATGTCAAACCCAATATCCTATGGAAGTTGATCTATATAAATCTTTCTTAATAGCAATTTATTAAATGATGTATAAAACATTTGGTTGTTAATCGTTTATCTAAAGAAAATATGAAAATACAATAAGCTAAAATGCATTAAAATATTCTTAAAATACTAGCATTGACCGAATTACTTATTATATTAGTTTAATTAATTCATTATTATTGATAGCAATTAATTTATTTATTTAAAAAATTGTAATTTCTGTACAATTTCTTCTCGAATTTCTTTCTGAGTGTAGATACACACATATTATCTAAGAGGCTGAAACTAGAACTGAGACTAGAAGAACTGAGAACTTGGAAATGGGACTGGCACTGGGCTTGAGTTTATATTTATTTAGTTGGCTGGCGACGACTACGACAACGACGACAACGACGACGACGATGTTGATGATGATTGCCAACTGTCGACAAGGGTCGCTTTTGTTGTCTATTTATAAGAATTATATTTGCACCCATTGGGGCCCTGCTCGTCTCATTTGTATGTGCGACACACACGCACTCAGACGGACAGACGGATGGCTAGATAGATAGACATTGAGTGCACACATGTTGAGTTAGCTTCAATTGCTTTCATAAATTATCGATAATTGGGGAATGCTTATCAAGGCGAGCGCGTTTCTTGGTTCCAGCCACAAGCAGGTGCCACCGCTGGGAGATTCATTAGAAATTCATAAGCTCATTAAATTTTCAGCAGACGACAGCAGTTCCCAGTTCCCAGTTCGCAGTTCCCATTTCCCAGTTGTGCGCTCTTAGTTTGAGTTTCTGTTTCGCGTCGTAACTTGGGCAAATACAATTAAAATGCCATAAAGCAAATTAGCCAAGACAAACTTTTCATATTCTGCAGCCAGCTGGAAATTAGTAGCGATAGACAGTCGGATGAGGGGCTGCGCTTTGCTGAGCAGAAGGGCTGGCAAGGCAGGGCGGTGGGTGTGGCATATTGAGCCAGTTGCCTTTAGAGGGTTGGGCACTACTAAAACACATCCTGTGCCAGTGACTGTGCGAAGGCTTGGGTAATTGCCAGGCGTGTGCTGCAACTTCAGCAAATTGTCGGCAATTATGTGGCACAAAGTAACGTAAAAATACGAACACATATACACACGCAGACAATGTGGAGGGAAAATGTGGGCTTGCATTGAAATCGTGTCGAATCTGTTTCGGAAAAATCTCCACATAGCCACTTGGGGTGGCTAAGCCTTGTGCCCTCTTCCCGCCGCTGCAACCTGCAGCAGAAAAGTGTATTAAATTATAATTATTTGTGCATGACAAAGGGTCATGAAACATGCCTAATGACACATTTGCCACAGCCTCGAACAAAACGCGGTGCCACACCACTTAGCCAGAGCCAGAGCCACAGCCACTGCCACAGCGCGAGCCAGAGCCAGGGGGGAAATACGAGGGACTGAGCTGTGTCTGGCTCTGGCTCTGGCTCCGGCTCCGGCTCTGACTCGTTCGGGGGCTGTGAATATCGCTTCGTATATGGTTACAATTAACAACGCTCGTTACGTTCGAGGCGTGCGGCAGTCCAAAAGAAATTAAATAAAATTACAGCACAAAACTGCAAAATTTCTACTTGAAATGCAACACCGAAAACACCAAAAGCTAAAAAACCAAAAAACTCACCCAGACCCAGTCATCGCTGCTTAGTTGCAAACCTCTTTCCGCTTACACACGACAGCTGGTTTTTGCGGACTTACTAATGTCTATTGAGCGTTTGCTCTCGCTGCAACTTTTGCATTTTGCAGTGGCTCCAACCCAAGCATAGAAGCGGCCAAGCGACCAAGCGACCAAGCGACCAAGGGGCGTGTATCAAGATAAAGGCACGACGCAGATCTTAAACTTAAGCTGCATACTTAACAGATTTAAAATGTATAAGTACACTTTCAAGAATGTCTTAAATATGCCATTTGCAAAATAAATAATAAATAAAGACTTTCAGCATTTTCAATCATTTTGGTAAAAACAAAAAATTAAATAAGCGTTCCAGTCATACATATTGAGGTAGAGGGATTTTATTTTTGTCTGAATTAGAATATAAAAAGTATAAATATTTAATGCATTGCAGCACAAAATTGTTTTCCTAGTTTAGGTTTTTTGTTTTTATTCTAAATACTAACATACATACTAAATATTTTTGCCTTAGGTAAGGATTCCTTTATGGTGCAATTTGTACATTTTTGTTCCTTTCTGAAATATGCATTTTAAGCTGCAACCATTTCCCTTTCCATATGCCCAGCAGTTGCATTTCATGCCAGTCACACTATCGTCTTCTTAAAGACACGATTACACTGTGCCATTGTATACCCAGGCCAAGTATCAACTATCTAAGGGCTTACGACTAATGTTTGCTATCCCAACACGCAACGGCCGAACCCTCAATTCCTTAGGAAATCCGAGTGGCAGACCCTCGTGTCGCATTCAGGTCAACTCAGCGAGAGTGAATGAGAGAGAGAGAGAGAGAGAGAGAGAGATAAGGTTAGATTGTCAATGTGAATCGTAGGCAAATGTGTACACATGCGACAGACTTATCTGCATACTTCGCTGCAGTCGGGCGCCATTAATATGCTGTTAGTAATATTTATTTTGATTGCTGTGCGAATTGATGCAATTAAAATGGAAACTCTGCGAAATTAGTCAAACTGGACGAATCCCTGGTGGATTTTATGGCGCACATGGCTGGGCACTGTCAGGCCATCAATTTCTGTCAGGTTCCCAGCAGCAACAGCAACAATTGCTGCCAGCTGTGCTCATAATTTGATATGCGCCAAATTTGATTCGAGTTTCGCCTGCTTTAATTAGCTACAGTTGCTGACTCTTTAATGGACAAACAGGGACTGAACTATAAAGGGACACATGACGCTGCGAGCCTTGCCCAGAGAAAACAGACACCAAATAACATGGGCATGGCACAGGGTTTCATGTTCGGGCCTTTGCCTGGCTCTTGGGCATGCTTATCAATTGCGTTTAAATCACGCTTTCATCAATTACCGTAGCCAGGGACATGGATACGGACAGAGGCAGACAGACACAGACTAGCACTGGAACTGGTTATCAATAAACTGTGCTGCGTTTCAGGTTGCTCTGCAGCGATTTAATTGAAATACAAGCCCAAGGCAGGCATACCAATCCAGCTATAGGCATGACAAACTCATGGAAATGGAAATGTGGATGTTGAATTGTGAAATGAAAATGGAAATGGGAATGGAAACTAATACAAAGTCACGTTCGACTTGCGTTCAGTGCAATCGATACGCTTTAAAATCGTCGCCTAGCGACTTGATTTCCTCAGAGATTTGAAATCGTGTCGAGAAATACCAATTCCATTAACCAGTTGAAATACTTAAAACGAATTCCCAACTACACTTAGCTATAATCGAGTCACCAGATGCGAGCTTTAATTTATTGCTTAAGATGCTTTTGTGTGAAGTGCTTACGTTCTCCACTCACTCATTATGTTTGTGCAAAGTATTTATTTGTGTCTTGGTGTTCAAGTATCAACAGTTATGTGCCTATAACAACATATATCCTTCGGTCTGCCAGTAATTCAATTCTGTATATTTCCTACTCTAATCTTGAAACTTTCGTATTTTATTTATATATCAAATTCGCGCGTATCACGCAGAATTTACATCGAAACAGAGTAGCTTAAACATGCTTCCTGCTTACATATATATATAATGTATCACAATCTAAATAATATCAAATTAGATTGGATTTATTCAAAGAATTAGTCAATAATATGTAATTTTGCTTATAAAATGATATTATTTTTCAGTATATATATTGTTTTTCAATCAATCATAATAGAACTGTTACAATACCATCAGAATATATATCTTTTGATAATATTATTTATATCCATCAATAGCTCTGCATCTAAAAGGGCATACACAATTCGATAGCTGTCTATTTCTTGTTTGTATATAATATATTTATATATATTTCAGTATGCCCATACGACTATCCCTATACAATCTTTTATGTATTACCTCTTGGGCTGCCCTTGTCAAGATCTCATTATTCGTTGCTTTCAACAGCAGCCAAGGCGAGGAAGACAACGTGCAAGATTTACGCTTCAATTGGTTTCGTTTAAGCGCGAAATGCAGAGACAGCAAAACCTTCGACTGCGAAGTCGCCTTCGCCTTTGTTGCTGTTAAAATGCTACATAAATGATTATGGAAATGAATATTGGAAACGGGAGGGAAAGTAATAGCTATAGCCAGTTGCATTGATTTGCATGACAATTGCGGGGGGGCATGAGAAAATGCACGAAACGGATATGAAAAAATGCAGGCCTTATCGACCCCTAGACGAGAGCAACCCCCTCAAGAGGCGACCCGAATGGGACTGCTATATAATTTGTAAAAAGGCAACACCTCCCTCATACTTCTCGGCATAGCAATCCGAGCTGATATCTTGATGTTAATCAAAGCAAAAGAAAATCATAAATGAGTACATGCGGAAGTCAAAGTAGAGCCCACCTTCGAAATTCTTGAGCGGAGACGGTGAAAATTATGCCCAAGTAAAGTTATGCAAAAACTTCCAGGAAAGCAACCCTCAGCATATCCCACTGCAGAGAGGGGTAGTCAAGTAAATAAATTTCAGACAGTTGCAAAACATAACGAAAATAAAAGGAAAAATCAGTTGCCAGAAGACGTAGCCAAAAAAGAAATGATGGAAAATAAAATGAGAAGTCAGTAGTAATAATTTGCATTTTGCTGCCAAATGAATTTAGCCACTCAGGCGTGGCAGCGCACAAGAGGGGCGAACAGCGAAGGGTAGTCGAGATAACTTAACTTTTAACTTCATATTGAGCCAAAGAGAAGTTTTCTACTTATGCTGCCGCTGCTGTCGCTGCTGCTGGTGCTGTTGGTGCTATGAGTGTCAGCCACCTGCTGTTAGCTCAAGTTCATAATTTGGCTCAATACTTGGCCATATTCTGTTTGCGCTCAACTAGATATGGGGTTGATTTCTTGAAGGGTAGTCTTAGAAACAGGCAGACAGCACACAACCTGTCAAAATTGAAGTACACTTGAAACAGACCCAAAAATTAAACTTTGCTAAACAAATTATTAAAACAGTTGCCATGACAAATTTGTTGTAATTTAATATAAATCCAATATTCATGCCAGCAAATTTATTTATACTCTGTACGCCTTGTATTTGTGGTTGCTTTCAGGCATTTCTTAATTTAAAAAATTTATGTGAAATTATATCGGGAGAATATATCAAGTATTATCAGAGCTGAAACACTTCATTCTCCGTTCGCACAGTGAAATTGGGTATATATATTACTGTTGTTTGCTTCGGTATATTGATGGATATACACATACAATTCATTAACGTATCAAGTTTAGGGATATCTCGCCACACCCTGAATATACCCTTAAATCTGCGTTCAGGTAATAGTCAATTCTGTCCCATTCCAAGGATTGATCCTTTCGACCCTCAATTATTGACATGAAGCCAATTTGCTCAGCCCTCAATAGGAAATACATTTCGTTGGCTTTCTAGCAGTCCAGTCTGGTGTAAAGGGTATTTGGCAGTCGTTATCATTGTTTCATTCCAAATTTGTGCAAGTGCTTGAAAAATACCTTAAAATCATAATTTGCTGCAAATATTTAACATAATTCTCTGTCTGTCCAGTTCACTTTTTAGATTTTATTGTTTTTCTGTGCTTTTATTAAGCTTGTCTCTGCTGGTTATTCTAGAGAATGTTTGTACACATTTTCAAGAATATTTCGAAAGGAATTTTAATCGTTGGTCCTCTTTGATCTCCGTCAGCACGATTCTCCCGACTGGAGAGCCTTTCATCATGGCCGTTAACTACGCCCAACGTCTAGGCTGAACGCGATTCTCAATTGTAAAACAAAGAGAGAGAGAGAGAGAGAGTGAGAGAGAGAGAGAGAGAGAGAGAGCTAGAGAGAGAGAGCTGCCTTTCATCTGTTGCCAACAGCCTTATGGCCAGGCCCATGGCTAATTGCCCTGCCTTTCGGGGCAACGGGTGGCAGAGTCAAACCAGAAGATCCATGAAAGCAGCAGCAGCAGAAACAGCAGCAGCAATATTAACGGCAACAGCAGCAGCAGCAGCAGCAGAGGCAGCAGCAGTCGCATCCACAGCCAAATTGCGAAATATTTGTGCAAATGAAATGGCCGCAAGGCAGGCGGGCCCAGACAAGGTGTTTACACACATACTCATGCACATTCTGCAAGTATAGTCCTGCACTGTCAGCAAATGCACTGAGAGAAATAAACTTGAATGCATTTCCTACTGATTTCTAATGACTCCTGACTTTCTAGCATTACACAAATTACGATTGACAAGAAAATTATTTATTTTAAATTTAATTTTTCGCCTTTATAGAAAAATTGGATTGACTTGACGTCAATTATTTGATAGACATTTTGTCTGGCCATTTGTCTCGCAGTGTACTGTGATCAGGGTGCGAGTAGCTAGAGGACCGCATGAACTACAACTGAAAACTACATGAGAGCGGCAATTACTACGTGAAACGTCAGAGCCAAAACGAAAGTTGGCAAAGGCAAAAGCAATATGAATGGCAATGGGAATGAGTATTAGTAGGGTATGGCAAGAAGCAGACGTAATACCTGCTTCCAACTCCTGCCGGTGTACGTACATAGGCGTTCCAGGCATTTGAACAGACGGCAGACAATTGAACATGGCAGGGCAGAAGCCCAGGCAAAGGCCAAAGCCAGACACAGAAAATAGTCGGACAGCCGGACGAACGGACGGACGGACGCCAGAGGTTGAGTTACACATAAAAATTTATAGAATATTTACGTGGCTCTGCAATTTTTGTAGCTGCTCTTTAGCCTGCCAGAACGGCCGTTGGACAGCGCAACGAACATGTCGAACGCCAATGCCAAAGTTGCCAAAATTTATAAAATTTTACTGCGGCGGCGGCGGCTTATTTAAATGAACTTTGGCAGCTTCGAGGGCGGTCAGCTCGTAGTTTATTTTGGCTGCTCTTCTAACAAGGCACCAGTGGCTTTTATATAAAATTTAAATCTAATGGAAAAGCAAATGGAACTCCGAGGGTTTTTAACTTTTTAAATCGCATCTAACTAAAATCTATTTACAATTTTCGTAAAGGACTTGAATCAGTTTGATGAACGCAGCTTATGGAGTGGAATTGCATTTGAGTGGGATTCAGTATACAGTTAGCTAACAGTATGAAAATGCGAGTTTTCATACTTATCTAAGTGCACGAAAAGCCATGCAACTCTAACTCTAACTATACTGTTAAATAGAAATATATAGGCACTCTCTCCAAAGCCAGTTTATCTAGGTAACATTGCCTTAGTAACAGCTTAGATCATTGAAATATTTAAATAAAACTAAATCGATAAATAGAATAGAATTTTTGCTCAAATAATCAGGTTCGAATCATATATTATCTTAAGCAAAAAGTTTATTTCCTTAAATAGATTTTTTAGTAATTATGCAGCGGAGTCTGAATTCCTGTCCAGTGTATTTATCTAGAATGTTCTCAGTATTTCATAAACAGTAGCAGAAGCTTGCGGAGAGCTAAGGAATAGTTGGCCAAGTCACTCAAGCCCGTCAGATTGAGGCACACTTGTGAAATTGTATTTGCTTCGCTCAAAGCTCATAAAAGTTAGCTCAGTTTTAAATAGTTTTGCAAACAGTTATGCATATTCTATATAATAAAATGAAATTCCCCTTGGTCTTGCTGGTTGATTTGGCAGTTAACGTGGCCAAGTCAGCGAATGTCTGGGCTAATAAAATTGTTAATTACATTTTATTAGTAAAAGCCGAAGCCCAACAAAAGTCGTTAAAGAATCAGGCAGCTCGACAAACTCGTTCCTCCCTGGAGTTGGCTCTGACTCTATGGTTCTCCGGCGCTGGTTCCGGCTGTAAACTTTTTGGATTTTGGGCTCAAGCTGGCCGCATATTTAATAAGATGTCGGGCGGCGTCAAACTTGCTGGCTCGCAAGGCTATATAATAATGCATACTCCAAATTAATATTAATTTCAAGGCAGAGCTAAAACTTTAACTAGGTTGCTGCCAAATGGGAAAACTCATAGTGCGAGGGAGAGAGGTAGAGACAGAGAGAGAGAGAGAGAGAGAGAGAGAGAGAAGGAGAAAGAGGGGGTAACTGGCCGCAAACTAAGACAGCAATTTATTGTAAGATAACGCGGCACATGAAACGTTTGCACAGGGTTGCTTCGCAGGGGTTGGGGTGGGAGCAGGCTCGCTGGGAGGAAGCCTGTTACAGGCCACACACTTTTAGGCATGCTCCATTTAAAGCCAAAATTTATGGCACGTGGCGCTGGTTTGAATTACAAAAGGGCGCTGCTTGGGCGCCCTTAATGAAAAGCCAAGCCAAGCCATGCCAAGCCATGCCAAGCCAAGACTGAAAGCGTGAGCTCAACCTGAAGAGTAAGAGCAAGAGGTCTCAGACACTGGATGTTCGTTGGCGGAGAGACTTTGAAATTTTCGCTTTGAGTGGAGTGGAGCTGTAACGGCTTTTGTCTTTTCAGCTGTCGCAGTCAGTGCAATCATTTCCGTAAAATATCTCATTCTATGTGCACTTATCTTCCGTCCGACTAAAAGGCACTTTTTCTCACTCGTTCCGCCTGCTTCGCCCTTTCGCTCGGCCCACACTGTGCCGCCCTTTGTATTTAGCTTGTGGCATGTTTTGCAATTTGCTTAGATTTCCGCCGCTGGGAGCGAATTGCACCATAATTATATTTTTAACAAAGGGCTGAAGCCAGACTCGGAAATGGGTCAAAGGAATAAAAAAAAATTGCCGCTATAAAGGAAATTAGTTCTCAAGGGAAGCTGTGTCGTAGTGCATTGATCTAGTTCAATTGAACTACAAACTTAATAATGTTAACTCAATTTGAACTAATGGAAGCGCTCAACTGAACTATAAATATACTGAAACGCATAACTGAATTACGAGGAAACAGAAGTGAAAAGATTTTGCAGAGAACTTAAACAAACTGTTGAGAGACACAAGTGAACTACTGCCTGAACGATATTGCAAATGGAATGACTTAAATATAGCAAGTTATGAAGCTAATTTAGTAAATGGAACGCTGAACTTAAATGAAAAATTCACTTATTAAACAGAAAAGATGTTCAGTTACAGTGAACATTTAGTGGGAATTTCGAACTATTTTCATGAGTAAATTAATAAATAAATATAAAATAAATAATTAAATTAATAAATATAACAAATATTAATATACAGAACTATTTCAATTTAGCGAATCCACTTAAAATAATGTGGCTCCAGGAATTCCACATAGGAACTAGTTCGCAATTTAAATAAACTATATTGAGCAATATAGCTTGAAAAGTACCATTTCATTTAACAACCCAGAACTAGTGAATTGAACTTAACTGAACTGTATTCTGACTCCACTACAGAATATTCAAAAAATGTAGGTGAGGTGACAAGTAAATGAACTAGTTCAATTTCAAATAAATATTTGAAGATTTTGAGCAATTTTAAGACTTGATGTATACAATTTGAAGGAACTGACATCAATTCGAAAATTGAACTACTTTAACTACTACTTAGACAACTCTGCTCTCAATGACTTTCCACATGCTTGGCAACTCTAATCATTAGCTGACTTGCGGCTTGACAAGGCTCAAAAAACACTGCATGTTTTATTACCAAAAAAAAAAAAAACTATAAAACTTTTTTAACAGTCATTTAATTTACATAGTCGTCTATATACGTATATGTGTATGTGTGTGTCGCCTCGCCTTAGCCAGAAGCAACGCTTTGCTGTTTTTTTTTTTTTTTTTGGCACTTTCCGTTAGCCGAGTTGCGTGTTATCAAACGATTTACAGGCCGCAAGTGCGACTGCATAATTTATCAATAATAACAACAGGCAAGAAAAAACAAAAAAAAAAAAAAGAAAGGAACTGTGCATAAAGCAACAGACGGAGCAAAAAAATGCTAATGAGTTCGCGTCTCGACTCTCCGCTACTCCTCGGGCTGGGTCTCGTTCTGGAGTCGGTCTTGGCTGTGGTCTACAGCCAACTGTCAGCATTTCTCTAGGGCTGTGGCTGCGGCTGCGGGGAGGGCCAAGCAATTTCGTTTCGCTTGATTTTGAACGACTTCCTGGGCAGCCAAACCTTGCCGAAACCCCGTCCCCGAGAGCTCAACCCCTGACCCAGCAATTAGCGACAGTTGCAGCATGGACATAACTTTACCTTCCTCCTCTTGTATTTTTTTGTTTGTCTCATTTATTTTTTTCTGTTTTGTGGTATTTGGTTTTTTGTCCTCGCTTCAATGCGTTGCTGTATTTAACTCTCCCTTTCCCTTTCCCTACACCTCTCGCTCTCTTTATCCCTATCTCGTTCGTTTTTTTAATGACAATTTGTGTTGTTAGAGTCGCATTTGGGTTTTGTTGCATTTGCTGCACCGGTTAATTTGGAAACTGTCGATTTTCATTTATTCGTTTCCGGTTTTTGCATTCCGTTGAGAACCAGTGAAGCGTGCCAGCTGCTTGGAACTAGCTCCGGCGAACGACATGGCCATAATCAAGCGTTAACCAGCTCGAATAGCAATTGCTTAAGAATGAAACCCGTTTGCCCTCTAGCTCAATCTAACTGTAACTGGCCCAAAAACTCACCCCGTTTCACAGATTCCGTATCAGGGACCCGGCAGTCGATAGCGCCCGTTTATTCCATGTGCCGTAGATCTCCTCTTTTTTTTTTCATGCTGAAAAGCGTAATTAATGCGTTTTTCCTTTCACAGGCATTTGGGAATCACGATTTCATTTTTTTTTTGCGCTGAGCGTGCAAAAATACGCAAAAAAATAAAAACCCAGCGGCCCTCAGAGTGTCGCTGTGCACGAGGCGTGGCACTGAACAATGCCACACACACACACACACACACACACACACACACACACACACATACAAGCACGAAAATTTGCTGAAGTTCCACTTTATCATTAAGCATCCAAAAGTAACTTTTATGCTTTATTTCCGTTTCGGGCAAAAACGAGAACAAAATGCGAACAACAAAAGTGAAATAAAAAAGGAACTAAAGCTTGAGGCTCGTTGAGTCGCAATATCGCACTCAAGGGTTTAATTTATAGTACGTAACGGTATACGTATATATATGTATGTATGTATGTATGTGCATGAATAGGGTTACCCAGCAAGATAAATAGATGCAGGATATTACGGCCAGCTGCGCGTCCCTTCGATCGAACGGCAACGTCTCAAGTGCCGCCTGGAATGCGATTGGATTCGATTTTCAAAATCGCAATTGGGGTTCGTGCCACAAAGTGTGCGTCGAAGTGCAAATGAAATGCCAATTTAGAGCTCAGATGGGGGAACCAATAACCCATATCGAGATTCGATTGTCACTGAATCAGCACAGCGAGAACTCTAAGATAAATACAAGAATCAATGGAGTCCAGCAAAAAACTGTTTCATATTCTAGAAATTTATGGGAATAAAATATCAAAGAAATTTTTTAAATTCATAGAAAAAACTTGTGATTGAAGTAAGAACTGATTAGAGTAAGTCTAGCTACTGGCATACACATGAATTTTGTTTAATTGAGTTCTATTTGCTAATTGCGTTAATCAAACTCGAGCTAAAGTTTTTGAAAATAATTAAGAAATTGAATTAAAAAAGTTTCTTAAAAAGTTTCGATTTGAGTTGCAGCAAAAGTCTTAATTAAGTGCCACATAATTGGATCAAGAATTTGTCCATTTTATACGAGTTAAAATGCTTCACACTGAAAGGCAAGCTAAATTTATGATCTATTTCTATTTGTTACTTGCCCTAAAAAAAATTCATTTGATGAAATATAAACAAATTTGAAATTTGTATTTAAATTTAAATTTAAATTTAAAGAGTTAAGCCTAATAAACAAATCTGGAGTGAAGGAATCACATGGATTAACTCAAATCGACCATAAAAATAATAACAGATATTAAGGAATTATAATTTATAATATATATATATATATATATATATATATATATATATATATATATATATATAATGATATAGTATATCTGCTATTTGCTATGATATTTCCCATACACATGGAAAAGTATCGAAAATTGTATAAAGAAAAGCTTCAAGCCAAAACTGAACTCTCTTTCTCCTGAACTTAAGTCTCAATTCTCCCAATGAGTGGTTCACTTGGACGCTGAAAACAGAGAAGAATTCAAAAGTAGTCAAAAACTTCCCAAAAAAGGTTTTTCGCTGAGTGTATTCAGCTGCTTTTTAAGAGCTTTCATATTGGCTTCAACAGAACTTTGCCAACTGCTGAGCCCATTAGTTTGCCCACTTATATGCGGCTCACACATATTACTTGAGTGGCATCTATTAAAAAAAAAAAATCGAAATGCTAGAGTAACAGGACGGCAAGGCGGCAGGGAGGAGCAGGAGTGTGAAGCGAGGGGACAAATCCTATTGGACGCATGATTAATGACTGCAAATTCATTTCCGCCGGCGCGTTGAACACGAGACTCCGGACGGACAACGAAGCTAGGGCAGGGACAGCTGTGGGGCGGGACTTGGGCAGTGCTCATAAAGATTTGTGTTTGCCCACTCGCTGGCAGACTGACTGGACCTCGACTGGACCGGCCTGGACTTAACTGCTCGCAGTCGACGGCGCAGCCAGCGTCGCATTTATGTTCGTATCTTTTGTGTATCTTGTGCACACTTCCTGGAAATGCCTGGCAAACAAAAAAGACCTCGTATCTCTACAGGTAGGGCGACCATGTGTGTGTGTGGCTGTCTATAAGCTGGAAATTACTGTAAATCAGCAAATCAGGTCATTAGATACATTAATCTCGACAGCCTGCACAATTTATGCTAAATTATAGCGTATGCAAACGCTGTTAGCCTTAATCCCAAACCCTTGGATACGTGTGTGAGTGTGCCCAGTTTTAAGCCACACGTGTATGAGTGCTGGCTCTGCTCCCTGGGGGCAGGTGCGCGACCCTTATAACGAGCAGGCCAAACAATTTGTATAAAATATTGCACCCGCTCCACCAAGAGGGCCACTAAATAACGCACTAAAAAATCGAAAAAGAAGAACAGTTAGCGCTAAAAGCCCCCATTTACCAGAGAAACGCAGCGACAAAGATTGAGAGAGAGAGAGAGCTAGAGGAAGGGGGAGAGGAATACCCCCATTCATTACGTTTCTCCATTGCAAGTGACAGTTTTCGACTTTTCGAGTTTTCGAGGGCTGCACGCTTTTTGTTCTGCTTCTTCGTTCTTATTTTTATTTTTCTTTTTCTTTTGTTCCCCTTCCACGACTGCAGTCGAATTGTTACAACTAACTGAACACTAAGTAGCTTACGCTCCCAACTACAGTACAAAGTCTGTTGAGCGAACCCACTTACAGTTGTTGTGTGTGCCAAGCGACAGAGCAAATGAAATAAATATCTATTTTTGGCACACAAAAAATAGAAATAGTCGTAGAATAATGGAGAATTATGTAGAGTCATAATAGAATATTTTAAATATATATTTTTACTCAACATAAAGTGTATGCATTTCAAGTATCTCAAATGTAAAGTAGCTTAAATTGTAAGTATCTGAAGTATAGAAATTGGTTACTTTTATAAGTATCTGGAAGGCTATGCCATGGGAAATCTCAATTGTAAAGTATCTGCAGAAGCCCAAAATAAGTTTTCGATAAAAAGTAGCTGCGGTATGAGAAATGTGAGAAACGATAAAAAATCTAATTTTAAAGATAAAAAGTATCTTAAGTAATAAAATCAGTAATATAAAATATTAACAATGTGAAGCATATAGTATTAGACAGAAGTACATATATAGTACAGTACATAGTATAGTATATAGTAAATTATATGCTATAGTATAGTATATAGTAAAGTATATAGTACAGCAAGTAGCATAGTATGTAATGTAGAAAATAACATAGTTTGGGAAACATAAATCATATGCAGTATAAAGTATATAGAATATTAAATATTTTCAGTGTGGTTTAAGACAAGTATCTTAAATTTAAGATAAATGTAAATTATTATTAATCTAGACTATCTGAAATAAAAATTATCTGAAGTACATTGGATAATAATAATGATAATAATACAAATAATAATAACAATAATAATAATAATAATAATAATAATAATAATAATAATAATAATAATAATAATAATAATAATAATATTACAAATAATAACAATGATAATAATAATAATACTAATAATGTATTGATAATACAAATAATAATAATAACAATAATAATAGTAATAATAATAATAACAATAATTATAATAATTATAATAATAATAACAATAATAATAATAATACTAATAATAACAATAATAATTCAATAATTGTTTTGTTTTGTATCATTTTTTATGTTTTTGTTTCCTATCTTAATATATCTATTATTTACTTTATTTAAGAATATGTAAAGAAACAAGACAGAGAAGAAATAAATATGAAACGAACTGCCTTTCCTACTAAAATATGATGTTAAAGTTGAACCTATTTTATTTTGCAAACAAGTAATGGACATACTGTATATAGTGTACATATCTGGAGTATAAATAATATAAAGTATCTGAAATATCAAGTTAAATATCGTATCAAGTTTAGTTGTAATTTGGTATAGAAATTTGCTAAGCGCTAAGTCTACAATCGACCTGAAGCAGAGGCCATGGCAAATGATGGCTAATTGGACTCCTTAGGCCAGCAGTACGGCAATTGTTGTTGGACTGTTCGATCGTCCAGCTGTGCGAGCCACTGTTATTTTGGAATTATTTTAATATACGCGGTTGGGCTTTCATTTAATCTTTATGACAGCCGTAAGGTATACAGACTCAGCTCAGCTCGGCTCACCTCAGCTGTGCGTGCAGTTGATCTACCAGGGAGGGAGGGAGTGCCCCGAGTAGTTCAAAGAAAGGGTGATTAAATGATGAGCCATCGGCTCGTCTACCGCACGTATTATTATGAACTCCATCAAAAGAGCTCCTCCCTGGAGTCTAATATATCATTCAGAAGTATGGCATACTACCTTTATTTTTTATTCGAATACAAACAACAACAGCACAAATTCCTCAAATAAGCAAAGCTATGTTATGTCTATAATTTTTGAGAGTCAGGGTCGCCTTTTTTTTAGAGCAAAGGGTAGCCGAACGACATTCCAGGCAACGGTTTGTTTCCAAAAGTATTTCAAGGGAATTCGTTTAATAGCATTTGCAATAAAAAAGAGAAGAAAAAATAAATAAAAAAAAAAAAAACATTCGGGCAAATATGATGAAGTATTATAACTGCAATTGGAGGAAGAGAGAGAGAAAGGGAGAGAGTCTCACCCTTTCGATTGGCGCATCGAAGGTCAGTTAAATTATGCATTTGACAGCTGCCAATGGAAAGGGTGAGACTAGTCCAGAAAGCAACTTGTTTCTGGCAGCCGAATAGCTCGGATGCCTGACAATTAGTTGCATAAGATGCAGCAAATAAAAAAAAAAAGAAATTAAATAAAAAAAGATATTAAAAATACAGGACAGAAATAACTGAAATTGTTTACAACTCGAGAGCGACCGAATGCGGAATACAATGAAAATGAATAATTCCCGATGGGCCTGTGGGGGCTATTAAAAAGATGCCAATGTGTGCTCAGCAATCAGCAGTCCACAAAAATGGCCATGATGAATCAGTAAGGAGCTGTCCGACTCTGGACTAAAGTATATACAATACATTACATACATATATATATATATATAGGAGAAGGCAATGCCTGCCTGCTATGGGACGAACGACTTCGGCGAAGCCCACACCACAGAGATACAAAGATACATTTTAAAAATGTTAAATTGATGCAGGCAGCAGGCAGCGGGCAGCGGGCAGCGGGCAGAGGGCAGCGGACAGCTGGAGTAGGGGAGCCAGTCGCAGCACTAACCATAAAAAGGTATTTAGCAATTTAGATGCATTCGACGTCGTGTCCGAGACGAACGCGATCTCCAACTGGAGTGTTCAAGTAGTGCTCCTCAAGATTGTTGTTGTTGTTGTTGTTGTTGTTTCCTGAGTATCGCACGCTTCGATCTCGGCTGCTGATTGCCCAGCTGCTGGAGGGGATGGGAGCGTGCATGTGCCCGTGTGTGCCTGTGTGTGTGTGTGTGTGCGCCTTGAAAAATGAATTGCTTAGCGCTCGCCCAAATAGTCCATGGCATAAATTCCGAATGGGAAACGCATCAATCAACGGTTTAAGCTCAGCGAAGAGAATGGAAGAACAGAGAGGGCAAATTGCCCTGCAGTTGTTGTTGTTGTTGTTGTTGTTGTTGTTGTTGTTGTTGTTGTTGTTGTTGTGGTTGGAAAGGCAGCGCTGAATACTAAAAAAGCTTGGCTACAGCAAAAGAGAACGGCTCTGGAATTAAAGAGCGCGTGATGATATTGCTGGAAAGATTAGAAGGCGCAATGGCAGCCAAAAAAAAGAAGAAAAACAACAAAAAAGTAGAAAAAGCAGACAAAAATTAAATAAGAAAAGATAACAAGAAACTAGGCATGAGCCCAAGCCCAGAATACGTGGAAAGGCAAACAAAACCAACAACAACAACAACAACAACAACAAGAACAGAGAACAAATAGGCGAGTCATCGGCATATGACCATGGCAAGCGGATTAGCTTACCTGGCATAGGGCGGACGAGCGGGCACAACGGCGTCTGAGCCGCTCCCCTGAGTGCCGGTGCCCGGTGCCCGCTGCCAGCTAAAAATTTACGATTTTAGCACAGATTGTAAAGTAAATTTTCCTGTTTTTATTTCGAATTAACAAGCGTGGCCCAGGCGAACAGACAGCGAACGAGTGAACGAGAGAGAGGGAGCGAGACAGCAGCAGAGCAGAAGCAAAACAACAACAACAACAAGCAACAAGAACAACAGCCTCAAACGTCGAGGCTTGTGAAAATAAAAAACGAAAGTTTCATGCATTTTTTTTCCACTCTCTTTTGGTTTTTTTTGTTCTTTGTGTGATTCTTCTCTAGAATGCGCATTACAGGAAGCCCATGGATCGAACCGGTTCATTCTTTCGACTCGGCTAAGCTGAGCCGAGCCGAGACGAGCCGAGCCGAGCCGAGCTGAGCTGAGCTGAGCGGTTACTTAATAATGCAAACAGGTTTCAGTCGAACGGGCTCATCTAAGGATGTGAACGTGTAGAAAGGCCAACCAGCCAACCCAGCCAGGCAGCCAGCCAAGTTATGGATATTGATAGTGATGATGACGATGGCAATGGCGATGATGATGAACTAGCTTTTTATCAAGGCGATGACAAAGCGCGATTAGAATGTCTGCACAGGAAATCTGAAAATGTCGGCTGGATATAATGAGCGAGCGGCAGTTGGGCAGAGAGGGAAAGAGACAGACTCGCATTCAACTGTATTGGGTTTCCTTTGTTATTCATTTATAAAATATACAGACAATGGTATTATTTTAAGACTAGTTATAAATTCACGGGAACACACAATAGTTCAGCAGTACAACAACAAGAACAACAATAACAACAACAACAAAAATAGCTCTGTGCTTGCTCTTTGTTAAGAGTATTCCAAGAAGACAAATGCATAATTCACTCAGTCACTCACTCACACACACACACACACACACACACACACATAGTGCTGGCAGTGACAATCGTGTGCATGTGTGTGCGTGTCCATTCTGTTGCAGCGCCTAAGCTAATTACCGTTGATTCAATTTACCCATTGCTTATTTTCTTGGGCAATTTCCTGTTTCTCTCTACCTTGCGGTCTTCGCGTACCTATTTTCGTTAATTTGAACAGTTTGGTAATTTAAAAATTGGAGCTCCCCCGTGTGCCCTTACCGTCAGCCCATAATCAACTGTAATGCGGCCGACTCCGCGTTGAGCACGCAAGCAGGCAGTCGGCAAACAGCAACAACAACAGAAACGCAAACAAAACATATGCTTCAACAACAACAACAACAACAATGGCAACTATAATGGGCACGCCAAATTCACAAAGCTTCACATACAGACACAAATCCAGACAGTTAAGCACTCACACACACACACGCAATATTGATACACGGACACAGACACACCTCCCCATTTCTGCATAGTGCTCGGACGCTCGTAAATTATTGCCGACTTGTGTGTGTTTGTGTGCGTGTTTCACGAAACAGCTGATTTGTTATCAAAGACGCTGAATAAGCACACATACAACGAGAGAGTAAAAGAGACGCAGACAGCGCGAATGAGAGAGCACAAAGCCTCAAGCGCTGAATTCTCACGCTCAGCAACAGCACTAACAACAACAAAAGGTAGAAGAAATAAAAAAACAAACAACAACAACGACGCCAACGGCTGCTGCTGCTATGGCAACGACCTTCCTTATTTATTACAATGTGTGTAATCGTCTACTGTGTGTGTGTGTGTGTTTCGTATGTGTGCATGCAGACGACGTCGACGTAGCTGTTGTTATTGTTGTCGATGATACTGATGATGACGGTGCCGCTTACGCGAAAGAGGGAGAACGGAAGGCGCTGACTTAAATTGCTTAGTTTTTAGTGCAGAAATGTCTGCAACATTTAAGTTTAATGCTGGCTCGTTACTGTTGTTGCTGCCGCTGCTGCTGCTGCTGGTGCTGCCTTTGGCTGTCGCTTCTTATGCTTTGTTCGTTTTTCTGTGTCTGCCAGAGGGAGAAGGGGCATAATCTCTTTTGCTGGCTGGCAGCTTTTGCACTGAAAATCTTTGTGCTCATTGCGCAGTTTCCGTGTGGCTTAGTTTGAATTTTATTTTATGTTGTTGGCATTGTTGTAACACAGGGCAGCCGCCGTCGACTGTGTGACTGTTGTTGCTATTTTGCTTCTGCCTTAGTTTCGTTTTTTTGGGATTTTATTTTAGTGCCGCACCTTTGTACACAATGTCGAGTGAAAGAGCGAATAGAAAGATGTAAGAGTGCATCTGTAATGGCAAAGCAAAAGCTCTGCAAATAATGCGGATGAGTGTGAAGCATAGAAGCAGTGAAATGGGAATAGAAAATGTAAAGTGAAACGGAATAAATATATATGTATGTATGTATGTACATATGTAAATATATGCATATTTATGTATGTATTTATATATGTATGTATATGTACATATGTATGTATGTAGATATGTGCAACTTGGGTATTCATACATGCAGACGTCTGCCTTTTCAAGAGCTTGTCGCCGGGGCCATTAAATGGCAGCAAACAACAGTTTGAATGATCAAAGCAGCGCATAAAACTGAAACTGCGCATAGGCTGAGGCCATAAAAAAATCATAAAAATTAAAGCAGGCCAACACTTAAAACACACGCTCAAAAGAGCGAGAACGCCAACAGAAATATGATTACAAAATAAAAAGGCAGCGACGTCGCTCTCTCGCACAACACACGAAAGCCGTTGTAAAGATGGCCGCCGTGGCTATTATATAGCTGAATTTGTAAGCGACACCAACACTTAAACCAACAGACACACGCACACACACACTGAGCACACAAGAGAGACAGAGTGAGAGCCAGCATGTGTTTCTGTTACAGCCACTGAATGCAATTGGCTTAAGCGTTTGCAGCAACGATAACAAAGCAGCGTGTGTATGTGTGTGTGAGTGCTGAATACGCGGCGACGTCACGGCCCAGTCGGCAATCAGCTGTGCGACAGCCAGCCATAGGCAATAGCACATCAGCAGGTAAAATGCTGGCCAGCAAAAAGGGCCACACTGCGAGAAGCAGTCGCTTGAGAGAGCTTGACGCGTGCAGACGGCTGCCTGAACAGAGCTCGGAAGAGTTTCTAATAATTAATGTCATAAACTTGTAACTGCAATTCAAGTCAATACTAAATTGCAGCAAACATCAAACAATTTTATAAAGTGACATAAGAAACAAAGTGAACTTTATAAAAATATATGTGTCTGCGCATGAAAATTGAAGAAAAAACTAAACAACATTATAAACAAATGCAAATGCTAAAATAACAACAAACATCTTAACGTTGGCGTCGTGAAACAGCTGTTATTGATCTCTCTCGCGCTCGCTCTCAATTCAGCACGTCTCTGGCGATTCAGCTCTCAGTGCGCTGAATGCTGAGAAATACAAAAAAAAAAAAAAAAAAACAATTAACAACATTGAAGCGTTCGTTTCATTTCGCTTGCGCTGCTCAACGTGAACGGACGTGGTCGAGCAAATCTCTCCGGCTGTCGATAGCGTATGAAATATTCAACTGTAAACTGCACGCGTGTTTTTGCATATAAACAAAGACTGAACCAACAAAACAACAAGCAAAACACCAACTCAATTTGCAGCTAAAGTAAACAAGACTGATTAACCAATACAATAAAACGCAAAACAATTGAATTTCGGGTGCGACAAAAAAAAAAAAAAAATAAATAAATAAAAGAGAAACAAACAAACATAAACAAAAGCAAATTCCAAATAAATTACAAAAATAAACGCAGCAGCAGCGACCACATATGGATTAAGGTTCCTCTTTTACACACACACAAATACACAAGCGGATAAACAGCAGCTTTAATTACCGTTAAACGCTGTCTATTCTCTCACTTTTTGGATTACCAGTGCCAACTCAAAAAAAAAAAAGAAAAAAAAACAAGAAAATCGAAATTGTCAAAGTCAAAGTGCAGTGAAAAAGCCCTGAAAAAAGAAAACAAAATGAAATGCTAAAAAATTAAGCAAAGCGTAAACAACAACAACTAAAGTAAAGCTTTCATCTTGTGTGTGTGTGTGTTGAACAACAACAACAACAATCAACAGCAACAACAAGTGGAAAATGACGATGGCTGCGTGTTATGCTAATTACGACATGTCCTCCATGTCGTCTCTTTCGCACAGCATGTCGGCAGCGCTGCAGCAACAGCAGCAGCAGCAACAGTTGCAGCAACAACAGCAACAGCAGCAGCAGCAGCATCATCAGCAACAGCAACAACAACAGCACATGTATCACGCTGCGGTTGCGGCGCATCAACAACAGTTGCTGCAACAGCAACAGCAACGCCAACAGCAGCAGCAGCAGCAGCCACCCGCCAACAACAACAACAACAACAACAACAACAGCAACACACGCCATGGAGTCGCTGCTTCTAGCAGCCAGCGCAGCAGCAACGCCACAGCAACAGCTGCTGGCAACGGCGGCAGCAGCAGCGGCAACAGCAGCAGCAACAACAACAGCAACAACAACAGCAACAACAGCAGCAGCAGCGCAGTCAACAGCAACAAAGATTACAGCATTCCGCTGCACGTCGACTGCAGCGTCGAGTACGAGCTGCCCAATCAGCCAAAGCCGCCCGCCGGCCAGCGCGTGGAGCCGCTGCTGATGATCCATCCCTGTTACTTTCGCAAAATGGAGTCGCAGCGGCGCAGTCCGTTCGTCAATAATATGCAGGCGACGGCAACGGCGAGCGCACGCAGTGCGGCCAGCAGCGCTGTTAGCAGCGCAGCTGCTTTGGGCAGCGGTGCGGCAACGGTGGCGTCAGCGCCGAGCAGCAGCAGCGCAGCGCGGCGCAAGACACAGATGCAGCAGCAGCAGCAGCAACAACAACAGCAGCAGCAGCAGCAGCAACAACAGCAGCAGCAGCGACAGGCAGCCTACCAGCAGCAGCTGCGGCAGCAACAGCAGCAGCAGCAGCAAATGTCACAAATGTCGCAGCAGGCGCTGTATCCAGTGCAGCAGCAGCAACAACAACAGCAGCAGCAACAACAACAACAACAACAGCTGCGACAGCAGCAACAACAGCAACTTCGCAACCAAAGTCGTCAAAGCCAAAGCCAAAGCCACGCAGCAGCCAATTCAGTCGCAGTAGCCGCAGCAGCAGCAGCCGCCGCAGCTGCAGCGACGTCGGCGTCGAGTCAATGGGAACAGTTGGCCGCTGCGCTAACGCCACACCAGCAGCAGCAGCACTCACACACACACCCACACGCGCACACACACTCCCACCCACATACGCACTCGCACCCACACACACACACACACTCACACACACATACACACCAGCAGCTGCAGCATGCGGCGTCGCTGTATTCAGCAAAAAGCAGCAGCGCCAATTCAGCCGCAGCCTCTGGCAACGCCGGCGGCAAACGGGATGCTCTGCTATCGGGCAACACCAGCAACAGCAACAGCAACAGCTACGCGATCAGCGCTGTTAAGCATCAGCACCAGCATTGTCTACCGCCGCCCGTTGCGCCTTGGGATGCAGCGGCAGCGGCGGCGACAGCGCTGCTAATTGACCGTTCGCCGATGGCGACTGTTCCTAGCAACTATCAGGCCGGTCCTGAGGCCACGCCCATGCACCGGCTGCCGCCCACAGCGTCGACAGACAAGCTGAGCGGCAAATACCGCCAATATCTGCGGACGCAACACCGCATGCATCCTTACGCAGCAGCAGCAGCGGCTGCCGCCTCCCTCGCAGCAGCAGCGGCCGGCGCTAACTTGGGCCCAGCTTCGTTTGTGCCCTTCGGTGCGGCGGGGACGTCGGCGACGGCTGCGGCAGCGCCAACATTCCAGCAACTGCAGCAAATCTCCTGCTACAACGTGTGATCCTCCTCCTCCTCCTCCTACAACAACAACAACAACAATAGCAACGGCAGCAGCAGCAGCAGCAGCAGCAGCAACAACTGAGACAGACGCTTACAAAGTAAACGTCAATGCAAAAGAAAGAAAGAACAAGAAAAACAACAAAAAACAACTGCAAAACGCTTTTTAGATATCCTGTTATACTATTCTCATATTCTTTCACTGTACCCTGTTTTACTGTTAGGCTTGCAATGTGCCTGGTGTTAAACATGTAAACGAAACGAACGAGCGAACGAAAGTATGGCAACAGAACGAAACCCATGTAGGCAGAGAGTAAGAAGAAGAGCGAAATAGAACGGTGCCCGAAAAAAGCTCCGCTGAGTGCAGTGTGCGTGAGCGAGAGGCGCGGCGTCATTTGGATTTGAGAGAAAATAAGAATAAAACAGAATTGAAATTGTGATAAACTGAAAAGCAGGAGATAAGAAATGTTGTAATATCATCCGCTCAGTTTTTAAGTTTTTTTTTACTGTCATACGAAAATTGAATGTTAAATTGAAGTGTTTCGTATTAACGGCCAGGCCATTGGAAAGCCGGTAAATATTTAATTATTGATGTATAATTAAATTAGCTGCGAACGTTTGTTGCCAAAAAGCCCAAAACAGAAGAGGAAAATAATTAAAAATAACTTGTTTTTTTTTTTTTGAAAGTAATTTGTAGTAATTCGATAAACAAGTAAGAAGCGAAGAGAAAAGAAATGAAAAAAAAACAAACAAAAAAAAATGCAAACTATTGTAGTGATATTTGTTATAAAATAATTTTAGTAATTAATTTAATTTAAATTAAACAACAAGGAAAACCAACAAATCAAACACAATGCGTGTAAACCAACCACAACAACAATAACAAGTAAATGAAATGCTAAAAACTAAAACATATGCTTATTTAATTATTATTATAAACAGCAAAAAGCAACACAGCTATTACTCAAGAAAATATGCTAAAACTCTAAGCTAAGAGAATGAACGAAGAAGAAGCAGCGGCTAGAAAACACACACACACACACACACACACATGCAAACATGCATACAAAGCGCAAAGACATGAAATAAAATTTAAGCGAAATATTTGAGAAGTCGAAAAAAAAACCTAAGTAAAAGCTAAATGTGTTCAATTGACAGGCAGAAAGATAGCAGTAAAGAGACTGAGAGAGAGAGAGAGGAACAGTTCAGGCTGCAGTTCAGCATTCGATTTGGCTGCTCGTAAGAGAGCGCAGTAACGGCATTTGCCGTCGGTACTTTGCTGGATTATTTTACAGTTTGTCGCCTCTCTTCAGGTTTGTCTGCTTCTTTATTTGATTTCGCCTTGCCGTTGTCACAGTCGCTGTGAGCTGCTTTAATTTGATTTCTAGCTCGCCTCGTGCTCTGCCTCGGTTTTGGTGTCAGCCACCTCTCCCACAGCCCTCAGCCCACATCTCTCGCTCCGGCTGTCGCCGTGATTGATTGTTGTCATTGATGGAAGACTTTCCAGCGCTGCCTCGCGCACCGAGGCACAGTGGTTGAAAAGCAGGGAGGTCGCAGCAGAACTCGTTAATTATGAGCACAACCCACATCATATAATGAGCGCTTTATGTTTACAGAGATTAGTTTTATGCGAGCTCATGCAGTGTCCGTGTGATAAACCGTGAAATCATATCATTTTTAATTAAATTCAAATAGTTCACAACGACTGATAACTTGACAGATTTCCCAGCCTATTTCGCAATATTTTCAATTTCCAATTTCCTGCTTACAAATTTGAATTTTTATAGGAAATCCGGCTACAAGAAAACAATGGTAGTCATCTCTGTTTTTTTTTTTTTTTTATTATTTATTTTTATTTATTTATTTATATACACAGCTGTCGATTCATTTAATCAAAATGCTTCACTCAAAAGAAAAGATAAAGAGATAGAGAGAGAGAGAGAGAGAGAGGGATAGGCGTAAAGCAGAAAACGACATCCGTTTCCCATTGACCAAAAGTGGACTCGTTTAGCCATTTGATTTGTGACTCGGTTAAAGCGAATCCATTCACATGATTCACTTTAGTCTCTGCCCTAAATTCAAACGAGTCCGCACTCCTCAAGTCAAGACAAGCGAGACAGGAACTGGCCGCGACTGCTTATGTGGACCGCAATTCCAATTATAGTAGTATTTATATATATATGTTTATATTTATGAGTGTGGATGTGCACTATATGGCAGACTGTGTAGAAAGCAGCGTCATCAAATCTTGTTTAGCCTAAAAAGAAAACAAATTAGACAGACAAGCTGAAAAAAGTTCGATTTGAATACTGTTATTAGTCTGACAAATGATTGCAATCTTAATCAGAAAAAAAAAATCCAACTAATGTTTTTTTATAATTCAAATATAGATTATACACCCGAAGTAATATGTCCATTAACAGTAATTCCAATTTACAACAAAACAATGCAATTAATTGAAAGTGCGCAAAATATCAGCTGTTGCCCACTGTTGTCTGTGTCTCTCCCGCCTATTGCCCCCACCCCTCTCTTTCAGTCTTTTCCATTCAAGGCGAGGTCGTTGTCGTCATATTCTATGCGGTGTGCGTATGTGTGTGTGTGTGAGTGAAGGTGCTTGAGCTTTAGCTGAATTGGAATGAAACAAAAGCTGCACTTTACAGTGGATTGCTGATTGTTTTTTTGAGGCAAATCTTCAAAGATAATGGGCCAGTTTCTCAAGTGTAGCACTCGAAAATTCAAGTGTTCGTTTTTTCCTCCTTTTATTTTTCAGTGATTTATTTATTTTTATTTTTATTTTATATAGAAATGAGCTCAGCGCTGGTGTGTGACTGCATAGAGTCAAAGAGTTTGATTTTTGGCCAATAATCAGTAGGTGAACGAATAGTTCGTATAGGCAGAAGTTTGGTTTTTCTTTTAGCTTTCTATCGTATTTACATGCTAATTAATTTGTGGTTTTATTTGGTTTTGCGTTTGGCATTTATTACGGTATCGCCCCCCAGCCCACAGCTAATGCAAGGCGAGGCAGGGCAAGGCAAGGCTGGTGCCATTTAAAAGTCATCAACAGAGATAAATAAACTCAATAATGGTCCAGCGAAAACACATAAAAGGCGAAAAGGCAAAAACAAAAACAAAAGCATGCAAATAAAACGGCACCCAAAGCGCGCATACAAAATCAAATTAAGCACACACACACACACACACACAGACGAGCCACACACACATGCACAGAGATGATTAGTTATTTTTAAATATAAGCTGAAAAATGCAAACAGTAAAAACGCACGAAAATTGTTTAAAATGAAATGACGCAAAGCGCATTAAACAAAGTCCAGCAAATAAAAAAAATAAATATAGTCATACAGAAACACAAACACAAACACAAACACAAACACAAACACAAACACAAACGTAGACACTGACACGCCAAGCAAGCGCCGCCAACAACAAAAAAAAGCGATAAAAACTGAAGTAGAGCGAAAAATGAAAAGCAAAGACAGACAACGACGTCGACGTTGGCGTCGACAGCGGAAGCTGTCTAACAAACGGTATATATATATATATGTGCATGTGTGCGTGTGTGCATGTGTGTTGGTGCAGCAGGTGATGAGGGCGGGTTGGGTTCGCATGAGCATTACAGGGATGCTGCGTCGCATTGAGGCTGGTCATAAAGCCCAAGTTTATGACCAGAGCAACAGAGACAGCCGTAGACATAGCGAGCGTGTGAGTGAGAGTGTAAAAGCGACGAGACGCCGACGCCAACACCAACACCGACGCCTGGGCAACCAGTTTGTGTTTGTGTTTGTGTTTGTATTTGTTTTGTTTTTGTTTTCTTTTTTTTTTTGCCATTCATTCATTCATTTTCCGTTTTTTTTTTTGTCGCACTCTAGCAACTGGAAGAATTTGGGGTCAGCTCAAGATTGGATTTGCGACTCAATTAAAACATTTTCCACATCAAAATTATATTTAAATTTCAATTTAAATACATTAATTTTCATTGCGTGTTTCGCTCAGATCTTTAATCTTCTTTACATATATACATACATAATTTATCATTATTTATTTATTTTTTTTCGCATTTTTTTTTTAATGACAGCAAACTTTTTTTGAATAGCTTTTCAGTATTAATTAAAGTCGTAAATTAAGTACGGCATTTACAATTAAATATGTATTTATGCCAAGCGAATTTGCTGTCGTTGTCTTTTTTTTTTTGTTTAGTTAGTGACAGTTTTAATAAGCTTAATTAAATTGTATAAAAAGCGAGAAGAGAGAAAAAATGTATCGTTAGTCGCTGTAACTAATTAGCATAATTTGTATGCGTGACTGTGCAGGTAGAAACGCGGCGGAGCAATTTAAGCGGCTTTAAATAAATTAACGAAAAAATTCATTATTAATTAAAAATAAAGTCTAAATTAAGGCATTAGGATGAGCCAACAACAGCTCCGGCCATAAATTTGTGGCCAAGCCCAAAAAAATATTGTATACAAAATAGAAATTTGACTTTGATTTGGTATTTTATATTCGGTTTTTTACATATGAGTCAGAGCTGATGTCAAGAGTGTTTCGTATTTATTTATGTTTTTATTTTGATTTTTATTTTTTACGATTTTTGTTTTTAGAAATGCAAAATTTAATTGAATTTCGAAATACCCAATTAACCTTAAATTGCGACATTTAGCTTGAACTGAGAAACCCTGAAAATATTAAATAAAAAAATAACAAAATTAATTATGTAGAGCTACACTTTTGGCTGGCCCAAAAGTCGTGAAAAAAAATACTGAAAAATATATATATTATTCATACTTAGCGAGCAGCTCAGCCAAAGTCAAAGCACTTAAACTGCCCAAGCTAAAGGAGAGAGAGAGAGAGAGAGAGAGAAAGAGAGAAAAATAGAGAGGGAAGGTCGAAAGGCCTACGATTAAAAGTTGAACTACAAACTTTACACTGAACAACAAGCGAATAGTTAAAAATAAAAATAAAATGTGTAAAACTAGCTAGAGAAAAACTCAAAAACGAAAAAAAAAATTAAAAAGCATTAACGCTTAGCGCTGCCTAAGTGCAGTTGGGTATACTACAGATACAGATAAAAGAATATATATATATATATATATATATACTTTATATATCTATATAGATGATATGTAGCACATGAGCACATGAAGTAAATTATAATTGAAAAAAAAAGAAAACAGAAAACAAAATAAATTAAATAATATTGTGGATGTTGCAAACACAGACCGTATATATATAGCTATAGTACATGATCTATACTTATCGAAAGCCGCACACGCAAATTATATAAATTATATGTTTTTGGGTTATTCATTTACGTATTCCCATTTAAAGGCAGTTATGGAGCTAGCATAAACATTAAAGTAAAGTAAAGTAAAGTCTACATACATACGTACATATATATATATATATATATATATATATATATATATATATGATAATCGACCTATAAATTAGCCAACCATATTGTGACTTACAACACCAGGAGCAACAACACCAATATATACATGTGTATATCTATGACTATATAATGCAACTAACTATATAGTAATTAGACTAACAAACCAACTACGCCAAGGCAGACAGATATAAGAGAAATACCCTAAAAAACAAACTCTAGAGAAAGCAAACCATATACTTAAACTAACTAGGCCATCAACAAATTATAGTACATGAATATATATATATATATATATATATATATATATATATATATATATATATATATATATATATATATATATATACCCAGCGGTCAGGGGTGAGAGCCCCAAGTATTTATGAGGAAAACAAAACAAAAATTTAATCGCTGAATTAACGAAAATCTATTGAGCGTAAAAAATGCAAAATATGTTGAAAAAAAAAAATAATAATAAATATATATACATATGCATATAAAATGAGTATAAAAAATATTATTATAAATTTCTGCTGTGAACAAAAATTAATGTTTAAATATGCATTAATTTCCAAGTTTTTTTTTTTATTATCGTTCATATATGTGTATGGAAATAAAAATAGAAAATATGCTAAATGTAAAATGGAATTCATATAGACAGGGCGCAGAGCGAGAGTGTGGTTGAGCAAGAGGTGAAGAGCTGAAGAATTGCCAAAGTCGAAAAGAAAAAAAAAAATTAAAAAAGAATTTGCAACTATTTTTCACCTTTGCTTTGCGTGTATTCATCAATAATAATATATTTAATATATGGTCTTCTTTTTCAGTTTTCAAATATCATATGTTTATATATGTGTGTGCATATACATATATACATATATCTTTATAGATCTATTTAAATGTGATAGTAGTTTTATTCTGTGCACTCCAAATTCCCCGAATACAAAGAGCATTTAGTTTATTTCTCTTCGAATCTTAGCTGCTTAACTATTGTACATGAATTTATATACATAACAGATATATATATATATATAGAATTTGAATAACTATATGTATACCAAAAAAAAAAAAAAATATATATATATATATATATATATATATATATATATATATATATATATATATATATATATATATATATATATCTATATATAGATTAGATGTCAGGTCAAACGATTTGTGTAAATTATCTAACTGAAAAACCTAACTAATGCAAGGACATATATGATTATTGTATAAACCATCTGATTTGTAGCATATTATCAAATGAATTCAATATGTATTATTCGATATGATTAACAAATATATTGGGCTGCATGCATAAGAAAATCTTGAAGAAAACAATATAAAAAGGAAAACACACGATACGATAAGCAAATTAATAAATAATTAATTTGAGCAAACAATAATTTGAAACACGTTTTTCTTGAAAACTGGGAAAATCGGAACAGGGTAAAATTATATGCAGAAAATATACCTCTGGGAAGAACGAGAAATTTGTTTATTTAAATAACATTTTTGCAATATTAAGATAGGATCCCAGATTTAGTTTACAATTGACTTATTTCTTTATTTTCCATAAAATGGAAATTAAAATTCAAGCATTATTCATTCTTAGAAAATATTTGTTTTGAAAATTGAATAGGAATTGTTTTTGAGTCTTCTGATTTCTGACTAAAAACTTTTAGTTGCAAAGCTGGTGCCTGTTTTTGTGGCAATCATAATACAATTGATGGATGATGAATAATGAGCAATGAAATGTAATATCAGCGCATGTATTTGTCATTGTTCATGGCTCGTTGGCTTTTGCTCTGACAGCCCTGTCACTTGTCAGGTCCCTCTCCCAGCCTGGCCGTACCTCTGGCTCGCACCTACTATATACACACACACACACACATATATATATATATATATATATACTTATATATATAAATATGTATTTTTATATATACGTATTCGAGTATTATCAGCAGTCACGAGGCTCATGTTTCAAATGGTTGACGCTGTCGTCTTTGCAGTTCGTAGTAAATGTGGTCTTCCATTTGCTTGCCTCTTTCCCCCCGTCCCGCTCTTTCCCTATCTCTCGCTCTCGCTTATTGTATGCTCTGTGCAGTGAAGTGTTTTCACAATCATCGCTGAACGCCACATGACTCGGACACACACTCGAAATTCGTGCTGTGCCCGTTTCATATTTTCTAAATGATGTTGCAAGTTGTGAAGGTTGAAGTTGCTGCCAAGGGGCTATCAGCAAGAGTTTTAGCTAAAGCTAACCCCGGTCTCTGTTCCTGGACCCAGTTCCGCTCGCAATACTCTCGAATAACATAGAAATAAAAACAAAATTCAGACGTCAGCTGGTCTGGCAGCGATTATCAGACTAAGGCAGCAATTAAGAATGCTTTAAAATGACCTCCGGCGCCGACGCTGCTGCTGGCGCTGCCGACGTCGCCGGTTCGCCCACGCAGCTGTGAAATGTTATAAACATTTGAATATGCGAATAATTAAAATATTTAAAATAGTTGCCCGGCGCGTCTTTTAATGAGCAAGCATCAAAAATCAACACGTAAATAGTATATCATTCGCTTTTAATTTTCGTTTCACGTCGAAGATTTTTTTTTTTTCGTAATAGAAGGAAATTTGTATCCAAGCAAACGGGGGGAGCTTGGTAGGGAGTCCCAAGGCGAAGATGCAAAGCTACCAAAATAAACAAATGAATCGAATTCAATTGGCTGAGATCAAATTGAAAATGAAAATGAAAATGAAAATGATGGGAGCGAACGTGGCAAAGGTTTAATAAATTATAATTTATGTTTATTGAGCGATATGTTATTCCGAGCTCGTTTTGTTTATTGATTTTAGGAGTGTGCAGGGAGAGGGGGGGGGCGGGGCGGTTGTCTAGTGGGGAGCAGCACGAATGTCTCTATGTATCTTTCAGATGCTGCAAATGAGTGAGCATTTGTGCGACATTTACGACTTGTCATATTCTAGTCACACACGGTCTCCATAGCTGTGTGTGGGAAGCCATAAATTGTGCCACACACACACATACACACACACACACACACACACACACACACACATGCGCGCAGATGTGCTTCAAATATATCTTGTATCTTGTAGTTTGTATCTTGTAGCTGCCCCCCGCCAGCCGAGCTATCGAGTAGGCCGCATCTCAGTCGCAGTTACTTAGTTTTTATGCACGTTGTTCGCTCATTGTTTGTTTGTGCCATTGACAATGCGGCATGCAGCGTGCAACATGGTGCAGCATGCAGCAGCAGCAGCCGCACTCAAATCCCAGATGAGTAATGATTGCAGGGCTAGGCACAGTCGCGTACTGCACTCTTAATAGCCGTGCCAGCGACTCTTGCCTGCGGCCAGCTTTAAAACAGGCAAACAGAGAGATGGACGGATGGACGGAGGGAGGGACGAGGCACGCCATATAAAATGGAATGAAATGAGATGTGTTCCGATCCGAAAGAATCCCCAGCTAAGCTGCAAAGCAGACTGAAGGCATAAAATACAAAGTACACAGAGATAGGCGGACGGACAGCACGTATCTATGAGATACAATTTGGCCTGTGCGTTGGCCGTTCCGACGGCACCAAATTATATACACACTTATATATATATATATATATATATATATATATGTGTCTATACATATTAAAAGATTTATTACACACATTGTGACAGTGCGAGCCGTCAAATGAGTTTTTCAGCGTAATTACCGAGCGTCACAAAATATGTTCGAAAAACATCAGAAAAATGGAAAAAATAAAAAATCAAAAATCAAAAATCAAATTAAGCGCGCACTCATATGAAATAAGGGAGCTTGAATGAGTGTATGTATGCAATTAGCAGATACCCTGTGAATAATGATTGCTTAAAGTGCAGAAGAGTAGGAAAAGCTTTATGCAACTCTGACCTAGAGCTAAATAGAAATAGTTACTTATCGATATTTATCGATTTTCGCTGAAAACAAAATAAAGGTATTGAAGAAGATGTAGGTAGAGAGTAAAATATATAAAAATATATAGAAGATATCTATATAGAAGCACATCATTCCAATTTAGAAAAATATATAGTTATCGATATTTTGTAATATCTTAAATATATTAATGAAACGAATACTCTTATAAACAGTTCGATTTTTTTTAAGAACTGAACTCACTGCTCTAGAAATTTATTCAAGATAACTAAATCGATATTTATCGATACATCTAAGCTTCAACTGCATGAGGCAACGATTACTGCAATTTGTGTAGCATTTAAAGCAGATCACATCCATGGACACTTCTTCACTCTGCGCAGAGAGTATGAGCACCCCGAATAAAAACAAAAAACTAAACTCATGTGGGCACAAATATAATTTTAATGTCGGTATGTGTTTTTTTTTTTTTTTTTTTATGGGGTAGCATTAAGTTTTTTCCTTGTATTTTGATAATCGTGCAGATAAAGCAGCAAATGGGAAATGGGGAAAAGTCTCTGTCAATGGCAACAGCGAACAGCCAACAGCCAACTGGCAACTGGCAACTGGCAACTGCCCTCGTTTGGCATTGCTTGTGTGAAGGTTACCGACGACTGGTTAGTTGTCCGGCGAGGCACGTTAATCATTTATGAATGACTTCTTCTTCTATGGCGACTGGCGATTTGGGCCTTGCAGGCAGACACAAAATGAAATTAAGGCGCTTTAATGACTACAAAAGGTGATGGCCGCACTCAGACGGGGCCCAGCAGCTAGACAAATACAGCCAGGGCAACAGATACTGATACAGATACAGATACAGATAGCCATGGCAAACGTAACGAGATAAGCGTAAATTGTTTATGCGTTAATTAAGATTTCCTTTGAGCCAGGTCAGCTTAAGACCAGCTGCTGTTTCTGCTTAACAATTAATGCTCAAAGCAAAATTCATCAAACGTTTTTGTTTCTTAATTGTGAATTTAGTCTTAAGTGGGGTTTTGGGTAATGTGCTTCAGAGTTAAGTACGAGATATTAAAACGTCTTTGCACAAACTCCGTTTTATGTTGCCAATTAACACCCATTTACTAAAACTTGAAAGGATTCTCTTGGCTTTTTAATTAACGTTTTTTTAATAAACAAGTATTTGAGACTAGACAAAGGCGTGAAACATTTGGAATGGAAGTGGTAAATGCTTAAAGACTTTTATATTAAGGAAAACGATTTAGAGATGCGATTTTTGCGTTTTCCAATTTTATATGCATGAAATAAGCTTAAAGCGTTCAAAATGGAACACAAGAAGCTCATATTATTTTAACCTCTCTTATGTTGGCTCAAAATTTCAGTAAAATATCTGGCAATAAAATTTTTGTATAAAGTAAAGTGCAAAGTCAAGTGT
Organism: Drosophila fulvimacula; assembly: GCA_035045555.1. Lineage (NCBI taxonomy): Eukaryota > Metazoa > Arthropoda > Insecta > Diptera > Drosophilidae > Drosophila > Drosophila fulvimacula. The sequence continues at coordinate 1,088,117 of JAWNOX010000009.1, read as the reverse complement.
GAAACGCTTGGAATGGAACATGATATAAATATTCAGTTACTGTTACTTTCTAGAACTCAGTTTTGGAATAACAATTGAGAGTATGAAACACTGGAATTGAAACAAGTGTATATTTCCTTAAAAGTTGTTAGTTTGAAGTAAAATTTCTGCAGATAAGAATTTCGTTTTGAGTCTAAAAAAAAATCACTATAACTAACACTTAAAAATTTTGTTGTTCAAGTTTTTTCAAGATTTTCTTCAAGTGTAATAACTAGAACTAGAACTAATTCTTCCATAATCTCTGATGTCATGACATAATCAGAGTTTTTTTTAAAGTTGTGTAGAAATCTAATTGACTGACGTCAAGCGACACGAATCTTAGTTGGCATTAGACATTGCGATGATGGCGGTGATTGCGAGTGTGAATGCGACTGTAATTGTGACTGGGAATGTGACTGCGACTGTGACTGTGATTGACGGAAAAGTCACAGTTGGCGAGCAAAGTCGAAACGGAATGAAGCCAAATGCGAAAGCCGCCAAATCGTACGTTCAGCTGTTCATGGCGTTTTGTTTTAATGGAACGTGTTTTTCTTGTAATCGTTAATCTGGCATTTGCACTTAATTAAAAACATTTTAGCTATTATTAACAGCAGTTGTTGTTGTTGTTATTATTGTTGTTGTTGTTGTTGCTGTTGCTGCTTGAGTTGTTGCTGCTGTGTCTATGCGCCAGCAGCAGCTCGGACGATTTTATTATTTGCTCTGAAATTTGTTGCATTTAAATTGTGGAATATGTTTATGGATTTGCGTGATTGCTTCCACATGCCGCTCAGAAATCGTGAGTTACATGTGCTGCACACATACACGCATATATACACACATACATATGTATATATGTATATCTGAATACTTTAAGTGCTTGGCGTATCGAATTGAAATTGAAATTCGAATCGGTTTCGGAATCGCAAGCGTTGCATGGCTTTGCCTTTGGCTTTGGCTTTGGCTTTCTGGTTTTTGCGAGAACTCGTTAATATCAATTTGCCTGAAATTGTTAATTGATTTTGCAATGAACAAATATTACGCGATGATTGCTTGATATCTTTACGTTGTTACTGTTGCTGTTGTTGTTGCCGAAGGAATTTTTATAGTTCATTTTGAATGCGTCGCGTCCCGGCCGTCGCTTCAATCCATTCCATTCCATACCATTTCATTTCATTTCATTTTGTGGGCCTTTTAAGCTTCGCATATAATTTTGTGAATTTTATTATTTTGTTATTTACAACGTTGCCCTGAAGCATCGCCGTCGCCGTCGCCGTCGCCGTCGTTGTCATGTATATACAAATATTTTAATGCCAGTTTGTGACTTTCACGAAATCAACAAATTTCGCACGTATGTGTCTTGTCTCTGTTCATGTTCATGTTGCTGTTGTTGTTGTTGTTGCTGCCATTGTCGCTTGTCTCTTGTTGTCCGCTGTTGACATTCACGATTTGTTGTTCTTATTTGACTTTGCTATTTGGAGCGATAACAATAAGTTGATTGTGATGTAGGTGGTCAACAAAACATGCTCCTTGGCATCACACACTCCGAAAACAATATAAAGCTTAGTTAAGTTACTAAGATTAAGTGTTTATATACTTTAAATGTGTTATTGCAATATCATAAATGAGATTGAAATCCTGCTCGCTCGCTGCACCAATTAGTTTATTGCTCTTTGAAGCAATGAAATTCTTTCTACTTTATCAGGGCAACTCAAGTGCTAATGGCTTTTTATTTGTTTAAAAATAAAATACTAATGCTTAGAGCTGCTGGTAAACCAAAATTTATGGCATGTCGTACTGAAAATATTTGCAACTGTTTTTTTTTTTTTTTTTGGGATGTGGCTTGAGTATGAAAATTAAATTTGTCTATATTTTTATATATATTTATTTTTAATTTCAGCTTATATTTATTTACATAACTTATAGCTACTATAATAGGCGACGTCTAATCATTTGGAACAATTTCGACATCTACTTCGAAATTAGCACAGCTCATGATAAATGCCAACTGAATGAATTTATAAATATTTACAGAAATTTTGAAATCTCGAAAGCGTGAAGTGTTTCGCGGTTAGCGCTGATTGCCAAAGCACGTGGAATCAAGCTCTGGCTCTGGGGTAGCTGACGTGACGGCGATACGATACAAAGAATGCCCATGGAAATGATATGGGGACAGCTTGTGTGATATGACCGCCCATTACTGCAAACACACAGATACAGATATATGTATATACATATTTCTATATGTACAACTGTATCACGAGTGCAAAATGTGACAAGAGCTCACGAATTTCATTCCAGATACGGCTCGAGTGTTGAGAACAATTTTAGCAAGATCTCATGTGCATGATATGTAAGTATTCATTTACATTTATCTCTCGGCTTGTGACCTTTTTCTCCTCTTTCTCCATAGAGTCTATAGACTCGTACTCTTACGAGCGCAACTTTGTTTCATGGAGTTGTCTTTTATTGTTGTTCGGTTCCATTCAATAGAAAATAAAAAATAAAAAAAATATATAAAAATATAAAAATAAAGCGAAGCTTCGTCTAGGCCTCTAAATGGCATTATAAATTAACTACTGAGAGAAGCCATTCAACTTATTATTACACAAAATTAATGTTCAGATCTTTTCTATAGAATTCTGTGCGAATGTGAGTGTGTGTGTGTCTGTGTGTGTGTGTCTGTGTGTTGGGGTATATAATTAAATTATGAATGCTTTAGATGGCAACTTTATTGTTTGCTTTATCGCAACGCACAACAAAATATAGTATAAAAAATTCAACTTTTGTTTTGTGTTCTTTGAAAGGCCTCCAGCAGCCCCTACTTAGAGTAACTCGTTTCTCAGCAATAAATGAAAATAAAAAACAAAAACAAAAGCAAAACACAATACCAAAATAATTTCAAAAGTATATACATATACATATAAATCGATTTGAGGCACAACAATAATGCTCTAATGAATCGTGGAAATCTGAAATAAATACAAATGTATGTATAAAATATTGTATGAAGTGTATTTAAAAATAATAACAATAATGAGCGCGCAAAACCGAATTAAACGAGTACATAAATAATTTATTAAATTACAAAAAAAATTCGTTTTTTGAATTGTTCACTGCGAAACGTGGCCAGGCACTGGGCCTGGGCCTGGGGCTGGGGCTGGGACACTGCCTGTGATTGGGGCTGGGGCTGGGGCTGAGGCTGATTTCGGCCATAATGCCTTAAATTATGGCCTCATTGTTCATGCTATTTGCTGCTACAAATACGTGGGGACTGGCAATGCGTTTTGGGCCTTAAGCTTGGAGCTCGAAGTGAACTGCCGGAGGGTGGGGGATCTGGCAATGGAGCTTCAAGACGGGGCGATAATCGCGTCAAAGTTGCGCCTTATTTCTGTTGGGTAATCTAATTTATGGCATTTTTCTAGCAAACTAATTGCAATTTCCGCCCATTGGACATGGGACGAACAGTGCCGAGGGATAGGGGCTGACAATCAAATTACGCATGCGAGGCGTATAAAAATCTACATACAAAAAACATCGCCATGCTAAGCGCGAAAACTGTTTGAGTTTAATCATCGTGCGCGACCTTTTTCTTCCTGCCCAGATCCAAAGCCCAAATGAATCAACTCCAGCTGTCCGTCCGTCCGCCTGTCCGTCCGGCTGACTGACTCAACTGCGGCTTTGTTATGTTAATTAGACAGACCAAACGTTTGTTTTAATTACGTTTTTTTTTCTTTTCTCATCTCTGTCTGGTCGTCTGTCTGTCTCACTCTGAAAGCCTACCCACTCAGCATTCAGTTCACTTCCACTTGGAATTCATTTTGGAATTTGAATATCAAAGATGTTTTATAATTTCTGTGTAGTTTATATTGTAGCTGATTTGGATTCATTTAACCCCGCCTTAAACTGCGTAATATTATGCTCGACAAAGCTCTTGCCTGGAATTTTAATCTATTCATACTCATAATCATGATCGTAACCATTAATAAAACAATTTAATGTGGTCTGCTATAAAGATGTGCCAGTCATAAATGTCATATATGTATATAAGTATGTGGTATATAACTTGAGAGATTATTAAGAATTCGTTTGAATTTGTGTAGAATATTAATTTCGAATCTTGATAGAGATTTAATAGAAATTCATTCAAATCTACATTAAATTTATATGTTAGTATGTAGAATATATTACGAAAGAGCATTGGACAAAAGATTTAAATTACTCTATAAAATCTTTATCAAAGTATCGAATTTATTATTATAATACTATATAATACTTTTTAAATTGTAGATAAAATAAAGAGTATTGTGGATATAATATATAGTATAGTATATATATAATAATAATATAATAGATGTTATTAAATTATATTTTAAATCGATTCTGAATATTTTTATAAAATTCTATTCATGTCGATTGTATATTTTTAATTGAATATATAAGCTATTTAGCAACTCTTGGCGAATTTCAGTGAAATATATCGTCTTTCGTGAGAGGGCGAAGAATACAGATTTTATATGTCTTATATTTTTCAAAAATTGTGCCTAAATTCTTAATGAATTTAATTAAAATTTAAAACATTTCTTATAGTACTTCAACACATTCGCTTGGACTTCGTTCAAAATATACTTGACAATCCTTTCATTCAGGTATGCATAGTGGAGTGAATCTCTTAAACAAATTTAACTTGTTTATGAAGTCTCTATAAGTATTCTCGTTAAGTCGACATGAGCTTCTTATAGAGAAACCCTTGAACATTAAAACCTATCTCCAGTGTATAAGCAATTCGTTCGTCTCTTTTTCAGTTTTATCTCTTTTGTGGACTACTTGTGCCCTGCGGGTATTTAGCATTAAAAATTAATGAAAATTAATGCGTTAGGTGTTAAGTTCTTTCGCAACGGTGGAGCGCGACTCGGCACGACACGACACGAATAACTGCATAGGCTTGGCGTTGAACACATGAAGGTTTTTGTCTGCTTGCTTGAAGCGCTCAAAGCTAAGCCCAAAGCATTCTGAGAATGCTTTACTCTCTTTACGTACAAAGTACAATATACAAAATACAAAATACTTGTTGCCGTATATATTTTTTAATTGATTTGCCACCCAATGAGCTGGCCGCAATTAACCCAAGGCAAAGCCAGCGGCGGCTCTGACGGCCACATCAAAGGTACCCGGGTGATTAGGCATAAAGGCAGCTGATTTGGGTATCGAGTTGCCGACTCGCTGGAACTCGGGACCTGGCTCTGGGTATGTATACAGGGACTGCATGGCGTTCGATATGTCGTATCAGATATAAGTATCAATGAAAACGATTGCAGCGACGCTAACGCAGACTTTGTTGCATGCATGCATGCATGCATGCAGATTGAGATTGAGATTGAGTTCTCGCTTGTATTAGAAATTTCCAACTAATTAATAACAATGAAGAATTATTATGTTCATAAATCGAGCAAACTTTGCTTGTTTACAAATCGTGCGATACACTGGAAAAATAGAAAACGAGTGTATCAACATGAAATGGCAAATGTTGGTGAAATAAAATATTTCATTATTCATTAAAAATACACTGAACAAAATGGGTTAGTTTATTATAAAGAGCATATTAAATATTTATGAAATATTTTTTTTATATATTTGTTATATCTTAACCTATATATCTTATCTTGAATTTACCCATGCTTAAGCAGATTTCGGGCAGTGTATAGCTGGCGATTAGCGTTGGTTGATTCCACGTGCTGCCTGATGAGATAAGCCCAAATGCCGTTAATCCAAATGTTATATATGTATATAGTATATATATTTATATATAGTCGTAATCTGTTTCAGCTTGTTTTCTTATTTTTTTTCTTATTTTGCAAAGCTCAGATTGTATACACATATAGTCAGAGCATTCAAGTGCGCATATATGCTGCCTGCCCCTTGGCCTAGAGCCAGTGCAAGTCTGTTTATGGGCGTCACTCGATCTGTCGTGACTAATGTGTAGGCCCCGCATAGCTATAAATAATTTCACTATCATTATCTTTTATGTATATGTCTGTGTCCGTGGGGGATTGCCCCCAAAAGTCGAGCTCGAAGTCGAAGTCGAAGTCGAAGCCGGAGTCGATGTCGGAGTCGGAGTCAGAGTCTGTTGCTAAAGTTAAAGTCGCTGCATTTGACGTTTGACAAGCAAATACAATTAAGTCGACTCGTAAATTGTGCCACAATTTAAATGCACAGGCACATAAGTAGATGTATAATTGGTGAAACCCGTTGGCCGCCTGTCAAAGTTATCTAATGCAAAGTATCTTAATTAATTACTGATTAAAGCAAAATAAAATAATCAAACAGCTTCTATCAGGTGAGTGGCAACTCGCAATATCGGTCAATTGTGCTCAAGTGTGATTAAGCCTAAGACCCCATCCCCCTCTCTGCCTCCCACTCATTACTTACCCCCTGCTGTCTTATCGTTCACTTTCGTAAGTCTCGCAATTCATTTGTTTCACCTTTGCGTCTCTCTCTCCTTCTCCCTCCCTCTCTCTCTCTCTCCCTCTCTCTCTGCTTGCCTTTTGATCTCAAGTGGATTTGCTGGAGGATTTATGACGCCGATAGCTGGTCAAGTGGAGTTGCCTACGCCTCATCAAGAACTCGCAGATTGGCCGAAAGCTCACGTCACGAACCGATTCAATTCGATTCCATTCGATTCGATTCGTTTCGATTCGTTTCGATTGATAGAAAAGTCGTGGGCCGAGCCTAGACAACAAGTGGAATTGAGCTCAAGTTCTTTCGACAGCTACGAATTGTTGATCGACCTGTTTTTTTTTCGTATAGAAATAGCATATGATATAAACATATATATGTATATATATATTGTTCAAATTATCTAGTCATTTATGACACCTTTGTTCCATTTAATTGTAAAACTTGTTGTTGGCGATAGCTTATCAAAATTCTGGAAAGGGAATTTCCATTCAAAGATCTAATACAACTCGACTTTTGTTTATTTGGAAATAATCTCAAGTTGGTTTTAGCTAGAAGCAAAAACAGAAACTGAAATAGAAACAGAAACAGCAATAGAAACTTTTGAGTGGCTTATGAAATGGTATTCCAGCTAATCTGTTTACGTATCCTCGAGAGGCAGCATATATGGCTCTATAGCCATAATCTTTAGGGCCTGTCCAGTTGCAAGAGACCGTAAATATTTCTAGACCCATGCCCATATGAGGGAGTCTTGGTTCGTCAGGCAGCTGATTACGCATTGCCAGGGAAACTATATATATATATATATATAATATATATATATATTTATTTATATATGGACTATGCCTGATGAATGATTGTGCCAGACACTCGAGTGGCTGTATAATCGTTGTTGTTGTAGCTGTGTGACTCGCTTCTTTGGCACTCGAAAAGTTTTGTCAATATCATTTAGTGGGCATTGTAAAGATTGCCAAAGCCCACTCAAGCTCTCCGCAACTATGAAGAGTCATTGTGCCTCGTTTAGGTTTTTTTTTCTGTTCAAGACATCACCTTTTTTTTACAACTTTTCTTTTTGTTTATTTTAGTTGTTTTTGGTCGTGGCATAAAGGTGCTGCCAGTCAAGCAGTCAATTTGTTTTGTTTTGAGTGTTTTATTAATTAAAGTGCCTAGTCTCCAGGCCATCCAGTTGGATGGGCGATGTTATGCAGTAGTTTTTTGGGGCCTTTCATAAATCATTTGGGCCGACGGCTGCTGAGACTGTTAATTAAAAATAAAACAAGCAAATAAGTTGGCGCGACGTTTAAGCGCTTTTAATGAAAATTAATGCGCCTCCGTGCTGCCAGACGAGCCGCTCGACCCGACACCGCATTATCAGAACATAAATAAAAGTTTCCTGGCGAGCAGACCGGACGAACGAACGGACGACCCCCTGGACTCTCGACTTGGTCACGAAAATTGCCTATGCCGGGACATGGCTATCGCCATTACTATGCCCGTAGCCCTGCTCAGAGTCTAGGCTATTGAGGTTTCATTAGAACAAAAGGCTTGGCCGCATGATTTATGCAGCGAGAGTTTCCTTGCCCTGCACCACCTCTGCGCCTTGCTGACCAGTTGAGTTATTTGCATTAAAATTTCATTTGGGCTGCTTATCGCCGAGCATGGCTAAGAGCAAACATTAAAATGTTGCGTTGCCAACTTGAGTCGGACGAGTCGAAGGGGATTTTCTGCTTAGATAGGCAGTTGAATGTTATACAAATTTTACTTAACAGAGCTGCTGTTAACTGATAGGCTAGACAGGGTATTTGCTGTGCGAGCAACAGTTTCGAGCTGGGGCCCCAACTCTTTTTATGACACATTAGGGGGAAGGCGGCGTCTGCTGATAAGGCGCTTTCTTTATAGTTCTGCTTGAGCGCCGGGAATACTATTTGCCAATGTTTATTTTCAGCCATAAAGCTAAAGCCCAAATGCAAAGCCTTAAAATACTTTAATTACGCTTAATTTATGAGCAAATGAGGTTGTTCTGGGTGTAGTGAGGAAACGTCGAGGCGCTACGCTTCTTCTAGACGTTCGATTCGAATCTAATTAGTGCCTGGTCACACCTTCAGCCAGACGGCGCCGCAGGCCCCTACAATTTGAGCCCCCTTTCTGAATTGGTAATTGTATTATTATTTTTATTATTATTACTACTATTTTTATTGCTGGACTCTTGGGTCGTGCTTGGAAAGAAAAGATCATTAAGGCGCCTTTGTTGAGAATTGCCACTTGCCACTTGCCACATGCCACATGGACCGCGCTTAGCTGGCGGCATTTTGATTGTTTTTAATCAATAGTTTTTTTTTGTTGTTTTGTTTTCAAGGAATCGAAAGATATCGAAAGAGCAGTTCATGAATATTTATTAGTTGCCTGCTTTTTCGGGGCGTTGTTCATTTTTATAAATCAGCCGAATGGGAATTTATGCGAGATGCGTCCCGGCAGCTGGCGCTGTTGGTGCCGGTGCTGCTGCTGCTGCCAGGAAATGCCAGAGATAGAGAGAGAGAGAGAGAGAGTCAGGAAATGCTTGTTAGGCAGGTAAATTGACTGTCAATGTGAATTACAGAGCTTGCAACAGAGTCATGCCCCAAGCTGATGAAGAGTCGAGTGTTGGTTGTCGGTTGTCGAGAGTGTGGGCTTCTCATTAGAGCAGTTGTCTGCCTAGTCAAGCAGAGTAAACACCCACACTTGGCTGCTGCTGCTTCCTCTCTTTTTAGCTAGATCAAGGCGGGATAGGGGCGTGGCCATAGGGATACACTTGACTGAGCTGCTGCAAAATGCGTGACAAATGCGGGTTAACGGAATTGCGCAAAATACGTATTACTTTAAAGGGTTAAGAAATATGGAATGAGTGAGAGAGAGAGAGAGGGCGAGAGTGAGTGCAAAGGGTAGCTAACTGATAAAGAGACGATGTGGAAGAGGAGGTCTTAGGGGGCGTTGCTTGGCACAGATGAGACTGCGACGTGAGCTGGCAAACAATGTGACCGCATTTTAGTCACAGTCACACTTGACAGTCGTTCGATAAGTGGAGGTGTAAGTGTGGCACCAACAATGTGTGTGTGTGTGTGTGTGTGTGTGTGTGTGTGTGTGTATATGTGTGTATGTTAAGTTGATTGTGTGCACTGCACCGGGCATAATTGAGTTTGCTTCAAATGCTTTTTACGTAGCACGACCAGCAGCAACTGCTGCAGCAGCAGCAGCAGCAACAACAACAATGGCAAACAACATTGTCGCCTTCGACAATGTCTGTGGGTCTTTCGCTCTGTGGGTTGTTAGCTCGATGTTGTTGCTGCTGTTGTTGTTGGTTAGTTGTTGGCTGTGGGCCTCTTGGCTCTTGGTAGTTTTCAACATCAGCGACGCTGACTCGCATCGGCAACGGAATCTTAATGAATTTTACGAATTTAACATGCTGTGCACTTCAAAAGGAACACACAGAGACGACAACGACAACAGCAACAGCAACAGCAACAGCAACAACAACGACAACAACCATAACAACAACAACGACACGACGCACGCACATCGCCGATAAGTAGAAGTATGTTTGTCGTGCCATATATAAAATTATTACTTTCGACATGCATGCGACCGGGCCAACAGTTGTTGCTGTTGCCGTTGCTGGTTGGTGGTTGCTGTTGCTGTTGCAAGTTGTTGCTGCACACCCCATAAGTGACTGCTGCTATGTACGGCTCTGTTGCTGGGCAGGAAGAGGTTGCTTACTAATGCTTGGCCTGGCCATTGGTTTTCCCTCAACTAATTTGACATCTCTTCGAATTAAGACAAAGAGAAGAGAGAGAGAATGAGGGAAGAAGCAACAGACAGATTTCTGGAGTGGAAAGCCAAGAGTTATGCCAAATTGTTGATTGGCAAATGCAAATATTTAGAGGCAACCACTAATGGCGGTTTCGGTTGAAATTGAGATTATATCATGGAGACAGTTGAGTAAATATACACACTGAGTGAGGTATATGATAGTTGAGCTTGAAATTTACATTATTTTATATAATATTATAAAATATATTAAATTTTAATGCGAACAAAATTTCTCTCAGTGTAATGACAGTTTCTATACAGAAGATTTGGAATTGACAAATGAAATATTGAAATGAAGTTTGCGTGCTTCGATTCCGGCAGTCAACTTGACTTTGGGTAATGAAGTTCGGTGACAATTTGGTCCCATTTTGTGAGTGATTAATGCAGCTTAGTTGAAATTCATTGGGAATCTCTATGGAAATGGCACACAGACACAAATGCTATGTGCGTGTGTGTGCTGCCTAAAAATGAGCTGACAATTGATGGCTATCAAGAGCAGCTGCTTATCAATCATGCGATTGGCATGCCTCACGGGCGACTTCAGGTGACTCGAGGCATAACAATCGCATTAGTCGGCTGCCGAACAGTGGCAGAGTGGGGGGCACAACGAGGCCTTTGGTCGCAGGAAATACAACGCCATATTACTAATAAAATAAACAGCAAATAAAGTTAATAGCATTAAAGAAAAAACGCGCTAATGAGTAAAGCCAATTAACGCCGGAATACAAATTTCAAAATCAAATACAAATTGTTAGCTGAAATCTTTTGCGGCCGGGCAGGCCGGTCGTACCATATCGAGAGCTCCCATTTGAAGTTTTCTCTATTTCTCAAGAGACGAGACCTGGTGCAGGGTCTGGGCCAGGGCCTGTTGTACCGCAAAATATTTGTGCCGCTTTTGCCCAATATCATTATGATTATTGTGCCAACAGTTTTTGCTGCCAAAAACTATTTAGCCATGACTAGGCAATCATAATTGCTTATAAAAATAATATGGCCAAGTTGCTTTTTATAAGCCAACGGAAAAATGGCTAAGTAAAGAGTATAAAAGTTATAAATGAGCTCTGGGAGCGAGTTGGAAATAGAATTGAAAATTTATAAATGTATAAAAATATATTTCGATTGGGAACTATGGGAGCTATATAAATCGAATTTGGTATACGGGCCATTAAGTGATTATGTTCGATTCTGCTTTGGACGTGAAGAGTATTTCTTAGTCATGCTCCATTTATTTGCTCCAATATTTATCCCGAGTGTGGCATTCGCTCAGCTGGCAGCTGATTTAATTTTCAATATTGTGCGACATTTTTGTGTGGCACGATTTATATGTGTTTTTTTTAGTCAATGTATTCCATTTAATCTGTTGTGCACACAATTTAAATAATATAATTATTTGCGCATTGCACTCAAACGAATTGAATTTTCAGCCTTACGGCCAGGTTAATTAACAACTCGACTGCAGCTTATCGATATTTTTTATTAGCAGTAGAACGCAAAGAGCTTCCTAATTAGAAGCCAAAGCGTTTTATAATTAAGGCAACAAAATAACCAAGAAACAAAAAAAAAAAAAAAAACAAAAAACATAAAATAAATGAATAAATGAAAAAACGAACTCACAGCACGAAAATTGTTGAATCATTTAATTAAATTTTTATTCAGCATAAATTTTCAACAAGTTTGTGTTTATTTCTGATTTCAGATTTCAGATTTTTGTTGTTGCTGGAATTTCTATTTTTTGTATGAATTTTATTTTGTATTTTGTTGCTGATAATTATAAAATATTTAATTATAAATCATTTACGTCCGCCGTCTCTCTTGAAAGGTCTCACGCGCCGCGAAGGTGAAACTCTGAAACTCAAATCGATTGCCATTTACACATACATATTGACAGTTATATATATACATATATATATATTTACATACATATATGTATATGAATGTATGTGTGCGTGCCGCTTACATTTCATTAAAAATTGGCTTAAGCGCATTTAAATATGATATTATATATTATACAATTCTTTTTGCTTTGCTTTTTTCATTTTTTTTTTTCGACATGCATATGCAAATATTTGGAATGTATTTTGTAAGTAAATATGACAACAATTTTAATACTTGCTGGGGTTTTTTTTCCACAGAAGACTTTGTTTTTGGGCACGTATCGATCAGTGTGGGGCGATGCAATGTGCGCATTAAAAGTTGTGCAATCAATTTTCAAGTTGAGTTTAACATTGTTTTAATAGTGGAATTCTGTGAGACATATGTATTTGAATTTACTTTGCTTAAGACTGAATTAAGTATATAATTTGATGTCCTTAACCAGAAGAACTTGTATAAATTTGTAGCTTCAGCTGATTAGAGTGCTCTTAGATCTCCATACCTAAATTCTTCATTTAAATACAGATAAATAAATATTGTTCATATTAAAATACGTCTTTATTTATTTTAATATTTATTTTAATTTTCTCTTTAATATATGGCTTTCCTTATTATAAGTACGCAGTTTTTCATTGCGGCATTCGTTGATTGCTTGGACAAATAGACGCAGTCAAGAAATTGTTCTTAAAAAATGTGTTTTTTTTTCGGTCTGGCATGTTTACTCATCTCATATATAATACACATATGTTATATATATATTTATATATATGTATATATATATGCATATATAGTACTTATATGCCAAGAATACGAATGTTTTTTATCTGATTTGGACAGAGCGCTGCGTGCGCTCTAATGCTGCTGCCCCCTTGCTTCGTGCCGCATGATGCGGAATTCTTGGTGTTGTTGCTTTTTGGCACTTGGAAATGATTTGTGGCGGCGGCGGCGAATGTTGTTGGCTGTCTGAATGGCTGGCGAGGCGAGCGATCAACCGCTGCGGGCCATAGTCATAGCCATAGCTGTCGCCGGACAATGAAAGCCACGTGTGGGCGTACGTTTGGCCCGTGAGTATCTTCTGTATGCCGTGTACCTGCCTCTGGCCCCACTGGTTGAATTGCGCGGCAGACGATGTCATTTCGTCTGCTGCCCACACAGCTAACAGTCAGCTAGCAGCTAACAGCCAGCAGCCAGCAGCCAGCAGCCAGCAGCCAAGAGGAGCGCAAATCTTGTTTGTAGTTTAGCACAATTTCATTTCATCTTCCAGCCAGCTGATAAGCTGAAGCTGAAGCTGCAGCTGTGTATCTGTATCTGTGTAGTCGGTGCGAGTGGCAGCGCGGCGTGGGCGCCTTTGGCATGCGTGCGAAAATACATTTTCCGTTGGTGCTCGACGGTTTCCTCACACAATTCATTAAAGTGTCTGCCACACCCAGAGGCAGATATAGCTACAGCTACAGCTACAGCTACAGCTACGGCTAGCCAGCTATAGATACAGTAGCGGCCGTCTTTTAATTGCGCTGCGCTTAATTTGTGATTAGCCTTTGACTTTGTTCTTGGAGCCCATTTTCGCAGCTATGGCATGGAGGGTGTTGGAGGCTCTGCGAAAGTCATTCATCTTTTGTTCATTTATGTTTCCGCTCCACGAATCTGCTAGATACATTGAGCAGTCGGGCAGCAAAGCAGCTACTTGCCAAACAATGCCAGCCAGTTATTGAGGCTTCCAGCAGCATCTGTGGCTAAGTATCTCGGTGTGCAGCTGTGCGGCGGAGTCTCTCTGTGGCTGCAGCATTGTTCGATTTATGTGCGTCCGGCTTCGTGAGCGGCTCAATTAGTTACGGCAAGAAAATTACTTTGCTCGTTACTCGCCGCAAAGTTCTTCTTTCGATTTTTTGGCTTCCTGCGGCGCCCAGTTCGCCCTGTTCACCCGTTGTGGCTGCAAAAATTTCCTATAATATTTTAGCAAGTCCCGCCCTGGCCAGCCACCTCTCTCCCAATCCCATCCCAGAGATTGGGTAACGTGTTCTCTGCAGTTCTGCAAAGTATTTTATGTCTGCTTATCTGCGCCCAGCTCGTTGGCTTTTTTGTGGCCTTTTGCAATAGATGTTCTGTGGAGCTGTTGGTATCGGCTGTCCGAGTTGCTTAATTCTTTATATAAGAATGCTTACATGAGTGCTGCCCGCTCGTATCTAGCAGATACTTTACTCGAGGCTCTCTGTGCCCGTAATGCGGATGTATTTATCACACGTCTGCAGTCTCTCGCTCACTTACTGGCCCGCTTGTTCGCATAAGCATCTGCCAGATAAGCTCAAGGTTTCTGTTTGTTTTTGTTTCCATTTTACACAGCATAACAATTTCAAACATTTCCAGTTGACGGTTTTGTCTTTTCTTTTTCACTTATTTTTTGGTTTTGGCCAAGTTTTTCATGAGTAATTTCTGAAAGCCATCAAAATGCCGCTGGCAAAGTCAATGCGAAGCTGAAAAAACAAAACCAAGAGGAAGAAAAAAAAAAAAAAACAAAACAAAACAAAACAATAAATATACAAGAAAAAGAAATTCAAGAGACAAAGATAGCATTTTTTGTCGTTGCGCAGATTTAATAAGAAACGTGGCATGCAACATGCCGGGCATTAGGTACTTCGGCTCTGGCTGCCGCCGCTCGTTTCGTGCCGTACCTGTGCGGCACACAGGTGATTGATAATGCGCTCTGCTGGCAGCATAATGCGCGCTAAGACAATGCCAACGCCGCCCCTTTGTTGCAAGTATCTGAGCATCTCTCGGATACGCGCGACACTTTTGCGCGCCAAGCAATTTATATACTCGTGTATATAGTATATAGTATATATATATATATATATATATATATATATATATATATATATTTTAAGTGTATTTCGTGTGAAAACTACCTGATTTTCCAGCTCACTTGAAGCAAGCTGTGTCTGCCTTTCGCCCATATATCCCTGCCTCTGCCTCTACCGCTGTCATTGTCCATTAGCATATTTTGAATAACTGCCAATCAGCTGTGAACTTCCTCGGCGCAGCTTGAAATTCTCGACAATTGCGTCCATTGTGCCAAAGTTGACGTCGCCGTAATTCAAAGCAACTTTTTTATGCTACCATCGCATATTTAAATTACTTTATTTCCACTCCGTCCCAGTCGCGCTCCCCCCTCTCTCACTCTGTCTCTTTCCCACAGCTGCTCTCTGGCTGTCATTTGTTATTCGCTCAAACATACAATAAAGATATTAAGGGGGCAACCAGATATATATATGTATACATATATATATATATATATATATATATATATATATATCATATATATATATATATATATATATATATATATATATATATATATATATATATATATATATATATATATACATATATATATACATGTACATATATATGTATCTGGATACTTTTTGCATCTGAGCACGATTTAGTTACACGCATAATTTTGTTAAATTCCCATTTATTATAATGACTGTAGATCCGCCGATTCTGGCTCGGTTCATGTAATTTGCTGGGGGTGCAATTGTCGTTGTTTTTGTTGTTATTGTTGTTGGATATACACATATACCCAGCAGGCACAATGCTGATCACATAAATAGATACAGCTACTTTTTGCATAGGCTCTGCCTTTGTCCAGTGCACACGCTGACCCACTTAGGCACACACACTGATACCCTATACGCTGGCTTCCGGCCCTTCCAGCTGAGCTAGTCATGGATCAGACTTTGGTTTATTCCAAAGTTCTATTCAATAACTGTTCATTGTTTTGTTTCTATGAGTTGTCTCTGATTTATTGATGACTAACGACAGTTTAAACAATACTTTTCTTAATTAGTATAAATATGCTAAATTTATATATAAATATATAATTTGCGTATGTCGAGTTCTGGAAATAGAAAATGGAAAGTAATATGTAAATTTTTCAACTCGTTCCTCTTCAGGTTAGGAGCGCTGTTTATACGTACATATATCTGTATATATTTATATATATATTTTTATATGACATTTAGCATTTTTGCATGAGCCATTAAATTGTTGTGTCTGTTCTGGTTTTTTTTGTTTCTCTTTTCAGTTTTTTTTCCGTTTGCCTCATTTTCATTTTGTTGCGCGCTGCTGATGAATGACAGGCCATTGAGTAAGCCCCATGAAAAGCCTGCCCCATGTCTGACCCTCTCGCAACTGCTCCTCTCCCCCTCCCCGCCCATACCAATGCCGATGCCCGCTGAACGTCAACGAGTTGGCGGGCATGGTATTATGGCATTTTTAATGTGCGAAATTAAGTGTTGTTATATCTATGGGAATTATTTCATCAACATTAAGTAGCGCATAAATTACTCTGCTTAAATATATCTACTCGCGTGTGTCCTCAAGGACAGCGCAACTGAAGCCACAATTGGGCTGACATTAAGGATTTATAATCTGCCAATTCGATGCGTGAGGAACCGAAAAATGCTCTCAAATCTCTAATCAATCGCTCAAGGCACATTAATAAAATATGCCAAAGAGTGAGAGAGAGCGAGAGGAGAGACTAAACCGAAAAAGTAAATGAAATATGTTGGCCGGCCTTCTCGGCAGAGGAGAGACTACGCCTAATAATAGAGCTCATGGATTGCATGTCCCGAGCCCATAATCCTCTTCACCTGGAAATATATGACGTGCGCGATAAGAGCGCAGGCAAACGGAAAATAATTGCTGTGTTTCAATGCCTCTCCAGAGAGAATATCGACTATAAATAAACCATAGATAGTTGGTTAGATAGATGGAGGCGCCTTATCAGGCAGCCCAACAGGAATTATCAATTAAATGTGAAAAGTTTAAGCCCTGGTCTGAGTGCAGTGTCAATACGATTAATTGACCCAGAACTGGCAAAAGATAAAAGTCTCGACTGTGCAGTGTCTGAGGCCCCAAGTACACCCAGCCAACCCGAACTCGAGGTCTTCAACTAATTGCTGCACCACACTTTTAATTGACCTTCGCCTCTGGCGACGCCCTGCGGTATGCTATAAAAAAGGGCCGTCGACGACAGGCCACATAATTAATTAATTAATGCAGACGCACACAAAGATGCAGAGAGCAGCGAGGTAGAGAGAGAGAGAGAGAGAGAGAGAGAAAGAGAAGCTCAAGTGGAGCTGGCTTAATGGATTTAACTTGGCTATTGCGTGCTTTAATACTTTTGGCTTTCATAATTTCATTTTAATGTTGATTATTTTGCCATTTGCGGCATTTGCTTTGCAGATGACAAGAGAAATGACAGTGAATGTCATAATGCAAAAACGAGGCAAAAAAAAAAGAAGAGGAGATAATAAAAAACGAACGGAGTAGAGCAGAGTGCGGGACAAGATATAAACATTAACAACGTTAACCCACAAGTGGAGCAATGTCGTGCCACAGACAAGTAAGCAAACCGCAAGACAAATGCCGAGCCGATGGTAGTGAGGCGACGTCGGAGTGGAGCTCAATTGTTGGTCGTGGCAATTCAGAGAGCCGCCGCACTTGCCCCACAGCATTCGCCCCACAGCACTGCCATGGCACTATAACGTGACCAACATGTGCGTGCCGAGCGAACGGCAGATGGGAAGCAGTCAAAAACTGGGGAGTACCAAATGGAGAAGCGAGGCGGATATCGCGGAGAGCAGGCTGTGCTTAAAGTGATGGTGACGGTGACTGCGACTGTGACTGCGACTGTGACTGCGAGTGCGACTGCACCAGCAGCTTAAATTCAGTTTCGGCTACAGATTTGGCTACAGCTTCTGCTTTTGTGTGTCTATCGCAAAGTGCTCGTATGTGTCGCATGGTATTCGCATCCGTGTCCGTGTCCGTATCCGCGGCCGTGTCCGTTGCCATAGCTATCCCATGCCCCACTCTGCACGCTCTTGTGTAACCTTTTAATCCGTTTTGTAAGCAGAACGTAACGCACGTTCCCATAGAATGCCCCAACATTGTGCAGACAGACGACGGCACCAATATCCATGTCGTTGCCATTATACCCTGTAAATGTGGAATGCAGAATAGGGTCAGCTGTGTGCTTTGCATAATAAAAACAAAAATTAAGTTGAATTAAGTTAAGAGACAAAAAAAAATCAAAAATCGAAAATTAAAATTAAATTAAAGGCTCAACTTATTCTATTATTTCGACATATTTTGCAAATCTTTTATTGTTGTAAATTTGTATTTTTTATTAAACAAGTTTTGTGATACCTGTATTTTGCTTTACATTTAAAGGAGATTACAGGTGATACATTCGCAGAATAATAAAAAAATTTTAATTTTATTTTTGATTTATATTGACTTAGACTCTACACCGAATTTATAAAAATTTTATAGTAGTTGTCTTGTAGGGAGATTGAGTGCATGGCACCTTTTAAGACCTATTTTGCTGGTTATATGCCTGGCCAATGTGTTATAGTGAGCACCAAGGCATTGAAAATATATTGATGTATTTGCATAGCTGCGCCATGGCGCATTCCTTATTGGCCTGAATATCTTCGATTGGCCAGCTCTAGTAGCTTATTTAGCTTATTTAAGCTTCAATTAAAATTCCAAATACAAAACTGAGCAGAAACCATAAATTGCATTCCAATCAATTCTACTTCACTGAAGTAGCTTCGTCAAAAGTTCAGCAAAAGTCACTTATGAGTATTTATTTAATCGCAAATTAAATAATTTAATATAATAAATTTAATAGGGTATCTTCCAGCTTATGGGCTTAAAGGATTAGAATTGAAATAGATTGGGGTCTGTGAGCGAGATGAATGTTGTGGCAACGTCGAGCCAGTCGCCCGCTGTGCGTTGCATGCAACATAGCTCTGTGACAATGCCCGCTGCAGGGTATACAGAATGCGAGGCGGCACACAATGCAGCAGCAGCAGCAGCAGTTGCAGCCACAGTTGCAGTTGCCGTCGCAGCCGCAGAGTAAGAGACTATCCAATCCGGACAGAGTTTGGTTGGGTTGGGTTGGGTTCGGCTTGGGTTTGGATTGTTGCAGTTGTTGCTTTTTCGCGAATTGTTTGCGGATAAATGGCGAAATTGGTATAAATGATGGAATTACATTGTTTGAGGTCGCGGCAGGCAGATGCAGTCAGTCGTCGA
Organism: Drosophila fulvimacula; assembly: GCA_035045555.1. Classification (NCBI taxonomy): domain Eukaryota; kingdom Metazoa; phylum Arthropoda; class Insecta; order Diptera; family Drosophilidae; genus Drosophila; species Drosophila fulvimacula. The sequence continues at coordinate 1,068,830 of JAWNOX010000009.1, read as the reverse complement.
GCTGAGAGGCGTGCCAGTGGGCGTCACGTCGAGCTTAATTCATGTTTGGGGCTCACAGCCGGCAACGGCTGCAGCTTTAAATAATTAAAGAGAGAGAGAAGCGACCGCAACGGCAACACTTGATACTTTCGCACTGCCAGTCAAAACTCAAAGCTCGCCCAGCGAAAACTGTCACATGTTGTGGCTGTTGCCCCTGGCCTGGGAAGCCAACCCAAAAATTGAGACCCAATCAAAACTGAAGCGTTTTTTTCTGTGCTTTTGTTCGGCGTTCAAAGAAATAGGCCTTCAAGGGCGCTCGCAAACCCAAAACAAAGGCCAGTCGAGTCGAATTGAATCGAACTGAATTGAATTGAAATGAATTGATTTATAAAAGTCAACGCATGCAATTGACAGGCAATTGGCAATTGGCAACTGGCTATAGGAGGAGCGACGGCAGGTGTTGCATATATGTATGTGTGTGAAAAGAGCAAAAGCCATGCTAGAATGGAACTCAACCTATTTGAAATTAAATGTGAATTCAAGCGCCGACACAAACCGCATTTTACTGTGCCGTTAGTAATATTTCACAAACATTTATTGAGCTGGACATCAGGCTAGTCTAATCAACGCTCTGGCCAAACGCAAATCCAATAATATCCAATTTATTATCAATGAGCTCAAAACCACCCTCTGAAAGCAGCAGAAGCCGGGCAACGGCAACAGCACACATAAATAACGCCACAAATGGAGGCAACATTCTTGCAACAAATATTTTTCACAGTCTACGGCAAGGAGAGAGACGCAAGAGAAATTAGGTGAAATGTGCGCGACGACAAGAAAATATAATTAAAATCTAATTAGCTTTTAATGAAAGCGAAATAATTAAATTATAAAGCACGGCGTAAATAATGTGTAATTTATGCCAATTAGACAGCGCTGCCAGTTGGACGACATTTGGAATTGCGGCTCAGAGATGCGCCCAGGCGAATGTAGCTGCGACTGTGACCAAGTTTAGCTGCATTCAAATTGCTGTTGTGCAAGCGTCCAAAATTGAAATCCAAGACAAAACAGGCGCGTAACTGGCACGAAAGTCAAAGCAACTAAAAGAAAGATACACAGCCAAAGGCCGAGATACAGATACTCAGATAGGCAGATATAGTGCAGGCACTGAGTACGCAGGCAGGCGCACATATGGCGTGCGTATCTAGAAGATTACGTTACCCAGTTGCGGTTGCCGCAGCAAACACTGAGAAATTTGAACTAAACTACGGCCACAAAAAAAAAAAAAAGAGAAGGAACGAAAAAAGAGAACTTGTGCTAAAAATGCAAACAACGGCCACTCTGACAGACACAGATACATTTACAGATGCAAAGATACCGCACACTGTGCCGATACGGTTACTGTGCCAAGCCAAGCCGTGGCTGGGGCCGGGGCCGTTTGCGCTGTGTAGTTTGTGAATGTATCTGTATCTCAAAGATACGCATAAGGCTGACGGCGACTATTAAGGGGCGTTTCATTTTATGTTTCATTTGCGCCGACGTCGCTGATGACGACAAAATGATAATGACGACAACGACAACGACGACGACGACGACGACGATGACTTCGCTGGCTACCTGTATGAATGAGCTCTGAGCTGCGGCCAAAAACGTGCGGAGGGGCCAACAACAGCAACAACAATAACAACAAAACAGCGTGCAATGAATGATTCGTCTGTCTAACCGTGCTTCCATCCGTCTGAGAGTCTGGCTGTCTGTCCGTCCGTCCATCTGTTTCCCTGGCCAGCTCGTCTGCGTCGTCTGTTTGGCCAAGCTAAAAGCCAAGTTAAGCGCTGGCCCCGCCGCATGACTAACAGCGTTGGCGCGCTACAACAAACAACAACAACAACAACAACAACAACATCAATAACAGCTACCAGCAAAAACAACAGCAACAACAACAAGGCGGCACAGCTTGTCGTGTCATCGTCGTCGTCGTCGTCGTGCAGCAGGCTGACAGAAATATTTTAGCAAGTCGAACTAGAAATACACTTTAAATTTGATATGATAATGAAGCTGAATATAGTACGAATTAGTCTTAGCTGCAAATATAAATGAGTAAAAATATTATTAATATTATTATTACATTATAATTTAATAAATATATGAGAAGAATTATGTGTAATAAAATATATAAATATATATATATTTAAATAAATAATATGAGAAGAATTATATGTAATAAAATATATATATATATATATATATATATATATATATATATATATATTTAAATTAATAAATTAAGTTATACAACTTTTCATTATATGACACATATATTGAAACATCAACTATGATCTTTAACATAAAACAAATAATATTTTAAAACAAAATTGTATTTATTCAACAAATATTTTGTTTATTTACTACTTACTATTATGAAAAACTATTGTGTGAAAAACATTTTCAGCTATTGGAAAATGCATTTTCCTCAACAAACCGCAAGAGCCGAGGTTTAGGGTATAGAAAAAACCTCATATAAATAATCAGATAAGACAAACGAGTTTGACGCTTCAAATAAATGATTGCCAGCTTTGCTCTATGGCTCCTAGTGAGCGTGTGTGTGTGTGTGTGTGTGTGTGTGTGTGTTTGTGAATGTTGACTATATCTAACTATGGACCGACGTCGCGTCGGAACTCGCATGTTTGGCGTTGTTTGTTTGTTGGCCGTGTTTATCTGTATAGCTGCATCTTGCGGATGCGACTCGCGCGGAGTATCTGTGTTTGTATCTATATATGTAGCTGTAGCTATAGCTGTAGCTGTAGCTGGTCATTGCAAGGGGAAATCGTTAGCCTGCAGGGGGTATGCCATGTTTTATTTCTATACACTCAATATATACTTTGCTTTTGGAACAGCTGCTGGGGCCACGCAGTCGCCAGTGCGATTGTGCAATTAATTGTGTCTGCTGCACGAAAGTATCTCAGGGCTGACACGTGCGGCAAGTGCGGAGCGATAAGTTGACATTTGCGGAGAGCAAAATAAAACGGACGGCAAATGCCAGCGCAGATCCATCTGTCCGCAAGCCGCAGACACATGTTGCACAGACATAAACACACAATGGGAACATCATCATAAGCCAATGAGCCGCTGGCCTTGTACCGCGCGGCCTAGCAGAAGACCAACTAATTTCATTTGACAGTCGGTTGCTGGCTCAGAAAGTTTGATGGGGAACAGCACAAGTGGGGAGCGTGTGGAGAAAGAACTTTGTGAGCCACTGACATAAGTGCAAAAACATGTTTCTCAACGTCCCAAGCAGCGCGAACATCCCCCGTCTAATGCGCCTGGGGGTTGGAGCTGCGGTCGGTGCAGCTATGATAATCAAGCGAGTGCATTGAGTGGATGCTTTAGTGCTGCGGCATGCAACATTAATGGGCAACGTGACGTGGAGGAAACACAGCTGAGCATTAGCATTGCGGACACAGAGTGGAGGAAGTTTTAAATTAATGAAAACCTGACAAGTCACTCGAATTGTGTTTTATGCGAACAGGCAATGACAACGCTTGAGCAATCGAGGATCGATTAGCTGCGACGACTGATTTCTAATCAAATTCCTTTTACCTACTTGTATAATTTATCAATGATCTCATCTAGACCTAGGCGACAGCCCGCGAGCAAATGGAAACACAATGACCATAGCTGAGATCGCATTACAAAGAGCTCCATAAAAGCGAAAACCAAGTCTGCCAGACATCGAATCCAAACAAAAGCCGTTTTCAAACCTATTCACAAAGGCGAACATTAAGATTTACATATCCATTTCAGGGCCCGCCGCGACGCACACAGACTAAGTTGTTTCGCTTCTATTCACAAGCCATTAAAGTCAACAGCAAATGCACATTATAATCATCATATTAGCAAATGTAGATTCGATTTGTAAATCGAATCAGACAACAAATGGGAAGCGAACATTGAACAATTAACAAATATTAAGTTTGTGTTTCCTCGGACCAGCGTCAACCTTCACAGATGTAAACGGCATAAAACAGAAATTAAAGTAAATATTTAAAAAATAATGGGCTGTGACTCGAGTTGATAATGTCAGAGACGAGGGTCGCCCGATAAAAACGGCTGGCTAATGACCTTATGTGCCTTGCAGCTACCCTGTAACTTATAGAAATTTATCTTTAAACTGACTTAGGCCTAAAATAAGCAGAGAGTTATTAAAGTATCTGCAATATTCAGATTTATCTGTGTAATGTAGTATCTATAAAGATATCACTATATGCTAAAGTCTTTGTGTAATATCTATATAATCAAATAGTTATATACAAGTTAGCAAAATATCTGTGAGATGCACCAATATCTATGCCTTACAAATCTTGTATATATACATATATAAGAATCTCTCAATATTATCTATCAGATACAGAGAGGCATTCGCCAGCTGCAGAAGTATTTGCTTGAGATATAAATATTTTTATGGTAAAGAATTCTCACTGAGCTGAGATATGTGTGCAACATAAATATCTAAACGAGATATTTGTAAAATGCAGAACAATATATATCTATACACTATTTTACTGTTGGGTAGATCTCTCTCCCAGTTCTCATACACCTCACTTAGCCCTCTTTAACAGCTAATGGGTACAAAGAAACTAAATGAGGCGCAACAACAACAGCAGCGCAAATGACATGGTATTTACAACTACAACAACAACAAGCAAACAACAGCAAAAAAGAAGTTGGCATAATAATGACATCAATAAAGCGAATGATTGTTATGATGCGATAAGGCCAAAACGTGGTGGGCAAAAATTGCCAAAAAAAACAAAAGAGAAAGAAAATGTTAGAAATTCCTATATAAAAACAAAAATATAATTGCATGAAAAAAAAACAACAACTTTGATTGCGTTGCGAATGCCGAGGGAAGGCCGCAGTGTAGCAAATGAAATGTCATCGTATTTTTGGTGCCATTAGAAATGGCAAACACATGCAGACTAATCATTGGTTGCTCCCCTGGTTGTTGTTGTAGCAGAGATTTGTTGTAGTTTTGATTAATGAACCTCAATTAAATGCCAAAAAAAAAGATTAAATGAAATAAATTGTTGATGGCTTGGCGACAACGCCCTTTATTTGTTCAGCGCGCACCAAGGGGCGTATGCGTAATATTGCTTTGAAGCTATAACTATATCAATCCACCTATCTCTCTAGCCGCCTATCCATCTATCCGTCTATCTATCTATATATTTATAGTTGGATGACTGAGCGGGGCGTTCGCTTTGAAAACGTTTGTTTAATTACGCCTATAAATAATCAGAGCTGAGTGTGTGCACTGGCATTAAATGTGTACACTCATAATAATCAGCTTTATTTTGTCTCTGTCCCTCTCTCTCTCTTTCTCTCTCTCTCTATTTGTCTATTGTTAATTTTGGCTTTTACAGGGTGCAAGTCATTAAATGGGCATTTCAACAAAGCGGCTTAATATGCCCCAGACGGAAATGGGCGTGGCACTAAATCAAATCGGAACAATCAAGCTGTAATGGACGACGTCTAGGCTTTTTCTAACACACATGCACCAAACTGAGCTGCGGTCCCTCTCCAAACTGACTGAATTGTAGGGTATTTGCAGTGTAGGTCTGCAAGAGCTCGCAGCGGGGCAATTTTCCAAGCATTGCTAATGTAATTTGCGGCAACATATGACGTCTCTAATTATATGAATTTGGCGCTTATCTCAAAACAAACACGACAAATGGAAATGGGCGGCACTTGTGTGCGAATGTAGCTCCATAAAAAACATGCGTTATAAACAGCAGACAGCACACTCATAATACAAAATACAAAATACAAAAAAAATAAGAAACTGTAAAATTACAACAACTCCATAATATGGTCTGGTACTGGGTACGAATCGGGCAACAATTTTCACTGCGACTCGCGCCCAAAAGCAGCGACAATTATCCATGAACACTTTTGGCCAGGCCAATTTGACAAGTGTAGATGGTTAACTGAGAGGAGGAGAGACGAGACGGGCTGTATGCTGGCAATTTCCTTGCTGCAAAACCTGTACTGGCCAAAAAGCTAGCTCCGAACACAACATAAATGTGTAATTAACACAGAAAATGCTGTACGCCAAGCTCGACGACAGCTCCAAATTGACGACAAACTTTGGACATGTTTTTGAGTCACTTTTGGCAGAAGCATCCGCAAGAGGCGCGGAGCCAAGAGGCGTGGAGCCAAGAGGCGCGTATCATTATAAAAGCGCAATTTGTGCGATAAGGCAGAAGACTAAGGCAGGCTGCTGCTTTTTTTTACGACCTGGGCTGGGCTGGGCCAGGAAAACAACATGCCGAACATTAAAGCCGTATAATATTTAAGCCGTGTAATTAAGTCCAAGGAGAATCTCAGTGTAAGCGACACAGAGACGAAGAGAGACAGAGTTTTCCGCCTAGAGCTCAACGTGGCTGGCATATAAATATAAAATACAAATTAAATCTACAGGTTGAGTGCGTGTTGCTGTTGCTTTTGTTGTTTTTAATTACCACCCAGCACACACACACACACACACACACACACACACACACAGACACACACACACACACACACAGACACACACAGCCACACACATGCTGTTTGATTGACAAATATTTTAAGGTCACAGTGTGGCATTGTCGTGGAAATGCCCAACGGGCGTTCACAAAACAAATACCCGCGGCACAGGAAAACCAAAAGAAAACAGTCAAATAAACCCGGCGAACTGACGAACATTTTGTGTGGCCTTTAAAGGTGTGTGTGTATCTGTGTGGATTAAGGCCAACCATTCTGGATGGATTTGTCTTATTGCACTAGAAAGTAATGAGTCTTTAAATGAGTCTTGAGCTCTTCTTGGGCTCAAGAACATTTACAGCATATTTCATTATACATAAAGAGGTATATATATATATATATATATATATATATACAGATTTCTACGATGTTGCTTAACCACTATCGCTCGCACCATGAAATCTACACCACAGGCCTTGTCATGTGCCCGCTCGCCCTGCTTGCATGACTTGGCTATTTGGCATGCTGTAGATTAGGCCAACTTCGGGACGGCTGCTTGGGCTTGGGCTCTCTCTCTCTGATGGACTGGCATTACGTGGCTGTTCCTGTTCATCAGCATCAGCAGCACCAGTAGCAGCTGCTTTTGATACCGACTGAACGAATGCGTTGGTAAGCCGCACTTGTGGGTCTGTATGTCTACGTTTGGCCCTGGTTGTCTGCCTTCCTACGTCGCCTACCTTTCGACTTACCTTTTGCGGTTACTGATGACCGTTGTCAGCTTTGCCGCTGCCATGTTTGCGGCTTAAAATACCCATTACACCTTAATAATTCGTGCAAATGTCATAAAAAATTCATTTTAACCTGAGCGCGTAACCGTAACCCAATCCCAATACCAAGAGTCGCCCGACCGCACCGAGTGCTCTAGCTGCGAGTGGTCTGACGTCTGAGAGCCTTGCCGTTGCGACGGTCGCCCTGTTTCGATTCGATTATAATCACATTTTCTCAAATATTAAATTGCCTAATGACCTCGTTCGCCTTCGGCTTGCGCGGTTTGCGGCCCCCTTTTAAAAAAGGCCACGTAAGCACTTCGACTGAAGGGGTCAAAAACAAATATATATCTAAACACCCCCTGCTTTGAGCTGTGCCTGAGAATGGCGACGGCTGCTGCTTGGACTTTGACTTCCTTTTCCAATTCCACTTCCATTTCCCTTCGCATTTCCACTTCAATTTTCATTTCGAAGGCAGAGAGCGACGTGTCTGCGACTTGCGAGCAGCTCGACTATTTAATTACGACCGCATGACGAGCGAACTCTGTAATTTTCATGAGCCCATTTTAGTTTGCTTCGATCCCAGCCAAAGGTTGATTGGTTTTTAGGCTGACCCGCCAATTACATGTGCCTAGGTCCGCAGATTATAGGGAAAACTACGACGATTTATCGGATGAATAATGCAAAACGTACAAAATGTTGCAAATGCCATAATTGGCTGCCTTTCGCTTGAGCTTAGTTGGTCTGCGTAATTACAGGGTATTACAGCTGTTTAATTGCTCCATTTCTCATACTCTCAAATTCAATTATAATTACATTCGCATAAAATACAGAATTCCCAATTACCATCAACCATCAACCACCTAAAAGCTACCCCAAAACAAAAAAAAAAAAACAAAAAGCAAAAAAAAAACAGAAACTGGTTCGCTGCACAAAGGCCCAAAAGGCATTTATAAGTAATCTATCAACTTCATGCCAAAAATCGAACAAATTGCCCGCATATGTGACTGTGTGCCATATGTGTATGTATATGTATTTATGTAAATATCTATATTATATATATTTATATACATATATACATACACATATTCTATTGAATATGCCTCGAATGGTCGTAGTCGCTGTTTGACGCACTGCTTGCATACAATTAGATGCAAATCAAAATCAGCTGCGTCTGGCAACGCCCTGTCTGTCGTAACGGTAGTTCTCCTTCCTAATCCCATTCCATTCCCGAATTCGTTTTCCATGTTCAAAGCGTTTCGCTTATCGTTTGTCAACCGTTTTGACAAGACAAGAAAAGGGCAGAACCTGAGCGGAGCGTGAAATCATGTTCGCTCTCTCTTTCCAACTCTGTCTGCGTCTCTCTCACACACGGCTGAACTTCCTGCTTGCCCAGCGACAAGAGCAGGCAAAATAAAGTTTTAAATTTCCGAATTTATATTTTTCCTCAATTTTTTGTTGTTGTTTGAACTGAATGCCGCCAACTTTAGTTGCGTTTTTGTATCTTAATTTGTGTGTGTGCTTGTGTGGCTCCTCTCCCTTCTTTCTCGCCCCATCTCGCTCTCCCCCCACATTATCTGGCTAGCTGTCTCATTGGTGGCATTGGCGCTTCAAAACATTCGCCCCGACTGCAACGGCAACTGCGAATTGTTTGCTGTGCACAGTGCCGCCGTTTTGTTTAAATAAGAAAAATGCGAATTTTGTGCTGTTTTTTTCTGTTTTGCTGTTTTGTTCCCCTACTTTTATTTTATGGTGTTTTGCCGCCCGCCTTTAATGTAAAATTCAAATGTTTACTTAACGCGGGCTTCCTCAACGAGCTGAGGGCAAGGCTGTTGGCCGAGGCAACGGACCCGGTGGGGGTGATGGCGGGACTCTAGCGGGGCTCTGGCTTATACAACCAGCGGGCTGGCATTTGCATGGCTTGCCTTGTATTTGCTATTGCTTTTGCTGTAGTCGTTGTTGCTGTGGCGTTTCTGCTGTTGTTATAAGAAAGAAATTTAAATAAACCAAAAACATTGTTTGAGTAACGTGTTGAAAATAAACGAAGCCATTCAGAGGCAAGCTGTGAATCGCATATGAGTGGGCTTATGTGGGCATTCGCAGAGTAAATACATATTTATATATGTATATATGTTTATGTGTGTAAGCTTGGGAACACTCATCATTTGGCTGCTTGTGCAATTTCCAGGCCACTGCCACTGCCATTCCCATTCCCATTCCCATTCGCAGTCGTCGTCGCAGACCCCTCAATCATGCTCAATCATGCATCGTGGCGCCTCGAGAGAAGTTGAAGTTGCGTTTCCTCAAATGAATGGCGACACACTCGGTAAGTGGCATGCATTCATTTTGCCACGACAATTGCTACAAAGCGAGACAGTCCGAGAGGGAGTGAGAGAGAGAGAGAGTAAAAGGGATGCGTCTCGAATCGAATCGAATCCCATTCCTGCTTCGCACTTGAATTCAGTTTTTTTTATTGAACTAAAAATCTTTGGCAAATGTCTTCGAATGAGCACGTTTTTTATGCGAATATTTGCGCACAAAAGTCCCTACACAAGCTCCGCGACCCGCACGACTGGGTCCGACACATTGCAAATATTTATTGAGCACGATTTCTGAAATATGAACATTTGCAGGCGTGGAGCCATGGACATGGCGGGAAGAACGTGAATTGCAAACGGAAGAGGTTGCCCCGCAGCGCTTCAGGTTACGCAAGCAATTAGAAGGGACTTATGTCCTATGCGAGGGATGTCATACATATGAACATGAAAAGGCCAACAGTGAACACGAACCCGTAACTGAAACCGAACCCGAGCCCGAGCCCCGAGGCAGTCAAGAGGAAGTAAGCATCAACTACTTATAGCGAGGGTACGTGACGCTAGTCCAGCCAGCCAGCTCTACCAGCTCTACCAGCTCTACAAGCAATACCAGCTCTCCAGGGCACTGGCCAAACAAAGGACTTGGCCCGATAGCATTCGTTCGGTCCCTCAGTTGCAACGCCGCACACAATGCTCGTTAAGCAGCTCACGAAAAAAGCTTCCTTATGATCGGGCCAAAGAACCCTAAGGGAATAACTCAACCGCACATAAGAGCTAAGAAAAGCCTCTTTCGATTTAAGCCCAGGTTGCATTAGCTCGTTAAGTAAATTGTTCAGAGAATGATAGTATAATATCTATTAGAATTATTAAACAAAATAAATTTTCATAAATTATCAATTAAATAAAATTTGCTTCTATTTCATTAAAACTGTATTGTTTATTAAAAGTCTACGAAAGTATTAAATATTTTCAATAATAACAATTTTTAGTATATAGTGTGCAGCGAGGGCAATGGCTGCCCTTGGGGGTATGCAATGTAATTTTTCTCAGCTTACTTTTATCTATTTTTCCTGGTTTCTCTTTGCCTGGTATTTCAGTTGAAATTTTACGAATATTTCGTACATCTCACATCATATTTGATGCTTACCGAAGGGCAATAAAAACACATTATTTATTTATTTCAATTAGTTTATTTAAATTCGTATACAGTTGTAAGGTTTTTCGATTTATTTATTTGGCATTGGTAATTGAATATTTGATCATACAACGAACACATAAATTCTTTTATTTACTATTTACTTTAATTCCACACAAATTTGATGTAATTAAGCGCCTTACACTCGTGCTGTTTATATAGACATTTATATAAATATTATTCATAGTTTAATTGATTTTGTTTCAATTATTTATTTTATCTGGGATCTTAATTGTTTCTACCTAAACAAATGTTTAATATCTTTGGCATTCATTTTTTTCGTATGGCGGTATTAAACAGCAATAAATATGACCTAAAATAATTTTAAATAATATCTGATTTCACATAAATTCTTATTTAAGTCTAGGATTATATATTTCGTCTAGCAATGGGCGCAATGTTTCCATTTGATCTTTGTTGATTAAACTTTATACACATCTATAATTTATTATAATTATTTTATTTATAAACATTTAATCAGAAGTTTCCAGAATAGACATATGTGTATCCCTCCAGGAGTGTGGGTTTTCTGTAAATGAGAAAATATACACATTTTAGAAAAATAATAATTTATTAATAAAGCTTTTTCATTCTTCCTTCCGCCCACCTAATTACTTAAGTCAGAAAGGGCAAATGTGGTAGGAAATGATGCGTTTCCGTTGATAGGGCTTGCGCTAACTGTCAGTCACTCGAAGTAGTTTTATATAGATTAGGTTTCCTTAGTCTAATGGACTTTCTATGTCTAGCAAAGAGTGTATCCATGGCGTTTCATAACAATTCCTAATGAAAATTCCCACATGCAAGCCGCACATAAAACGCCCCTTAAATAACAGCTCGGGTCTATCTCTGAAATTGGCTGGCTTGGCTTGGCGGCGTTTCGTGCGTGTCGGATATTATATATGGACATGGGATGGGGTGCGGCCCCACCAAATGCATTTAATAAAATAAAAAATACTGATAATCACGAAATTTATAGGCGTATGCCAACACATCAAAGTCTATGGTCGCGGGGCAGGTCTCTCGTGTAATTTGCGGATGCTTATCAAAATGTAAAATCAACTTTCAATTCTCGTCGCTGAAGCGGAGACTGGTGCTGTTGCTGTTACTCGAACTGAGATTGTGGTGCTGCCGAGCTGTTAGGATGGCGGGAGGGGCGGGCGCAGCAAACAAGTAACAAGAAACAAGAAACCCGTGCAATAGGCAAACAAGACAACGATTGATATTTTGTGTACTCCGTGTATGTACTCCATGTACTCCATGTCGTCGTTGTAGTCGACGTAGTTCTCCGTACACCAAGGCAATAATTCTGATTATGAGAAATCGATAAAAATCAATTTGCAATTTGTAGACAACGGCCGCACCCAGTGCCACGAGGAATGCCAACAAACCAACAATCTGACAATCGATTATTCGATAAGTTAATCGACACGTTGAGCCAACTTTTAATTACAAGCGCCTCGAATTAAGCGCAATTATTTCTGAGTAAATTCATAAGAAATTACTCACTGATTGGCTCAATCAAAGTGGGCTACGTGCTGGGTCATGGGGGTCACGCGACGGGAGCAAAAGCTTGGGTCATCAGGGACCGAGTCGCTGTAATTAGAAGGCGTGTGAATGTCGGCACCTGTGCTGATGTGACTCTAGCACAGGGCAGAGGCAAAAGCAAAAGCAAATCTATTTAAAAATGTCAAAGTCGTCGCATGGGTTAGCCGACGGACGACCTGCCTCTCACTCCCATGCGCACTTGCCACTAATGAATGCTGTGCAACAGGCCGTGTGGCAATGCGACAACGCTGCTGTTGCAGTCTCCATAGCAAAGCAAGGGCCCACCCTGCCTGAAGCAACTTCTGTATTTGAATAGATAAAATTGAAATCAGTCACTGTGGTCGGGGGTTGACTGACAAGAGTCTGGCTAGCGACCAGAGCAAAAGCAATCATCAGTGTCTAATGCTTCCAGAATGTTTTCAAATTAAATTGAAATACACCCTCCCGCCTCTCTCCGTGTGCTATATTTCGGCATTCGCAGGGCGACTTTTTCCGTTCCGCCAGCAACTGGCGAAAACTTTTGTGCAAACATTTGGCCAAAAGTCCGATTTGGCCGTAAATACTTCAGCGCAGCTCTTGGCCCAGTTGATTGCGCCCACGTTTGTTTGGCTTTTGGCTCGCGAGGGAAATAAACAGGAACGGCAACAGCAAGAGCCCAAGAGCAGAAGACGAAATACAACATAAATAAGACCATGGTCGGGTATATTTACCGAAACTTGAAATATCCATTGACTATAGCTATTTGAAGCTTACAAATTAATTATTTCTGAATCGACCTACAATTTGAGAACAATTTTTGTTGGACATTTATTCAATATAAAATGCCAATTGAAAGTCATTGCTGAGAAACGGGTTGAAACTGCTCTCTTCGCAAATCGGGCGAAAAGTGCCCAAGGTAAAATCATTCAAAGGAAAATTGAAAACTTTTAAGTGCAAAGGACGGAACTTTAGAAGGATGCAGGGTATAAGGCAAAGTTTAAAGTTATATATATGTAAGTATATATATATATATATATATATATATATATATATATATATATATATATATATATATATATATATATATATGTATATAGTCAATATACCCCTTTTAAAATTAGTTTACAGCGTATAAGAGAATAACAAAAATTGTTCAATTGGGAGCTTGACATTTGATCGCATTACGCAGCACAGCGCCGCGCCGCTCCACACCGCGCACATGGCGTCCGCCCATACAAAGTTGTCTGGGCCCGGGGCGTCATCTCTTTTTCAGTTTTTCAGTTTTCAGCTTGTGTATTTTGAAAACAAGGCGAATAATAATAAACCAAGCTGAAATTATGATGAGGGTCGTCGAAAGATGTGCCAGACAAGGGCTGCGGCAGAACGTAGAAAACAATTCTGAACAGACTCTGGGACTCTGTGACGAGCCCCATCAAAGGCTGTTACGAATATGACAAATATTGTGAGTCATTTAATTTAATTAGCATTTCTATAAAATGTAACCAAATGGGTCTTAACTAATGTCGGGCTACAACAAATTTTTTGCGTGTTAGTCTCAACTCTTAGTCACTCAACTCAACTTGTTTAATTGCCAAAATTGAAATTTTACTTTACAATTTGTAACGCTTTCCCACTAAACATCAACTCGTAGGTTAGCCAACAATTTATCAGTTTTATTTTTTTGGCTGTGGTTTTGGCTTTGGCTTTGATTGAGCTCGTTTTTTGTGCTCGCCAAATATGGCATAGATCTCCGAGTGAGTGAGTGTGTGAGTGTGTGCCGTCACATCAATCACTGCCTGAGGCTGAGGCCGGCTGACAAGGCACCTAAATACATCACTACAGATACACACATAAGTGTACGTGTATGTGTGTAATATATACTATATTGTGCACCGGCTGGCAGGAGGAGAGAGGAACTGCTTCGATATAATCTCAAGTAAGTCGGCGACTTATCGCATATATTGCTTACATTAAACTTAATTAGTATGCTTCGAAAAGAAAGATATATATATATACATATATATATATATATAGAGGGAGAGGGAGCGAGAAATCAAGCCGGCGGGTCGAGGCCGGCTCGGGTCTGTGGGAATACTACATGGACTGTGGCCGGCCCCTGATTAATGGAGCGTTTTGTTCGGCATTTTATGCATAAATTGCGGCACGTACAATAAATAACGCAAAATAATAAATTGTAAATTATGCAAACAACATGAAAAGTTTCAAATAATGAACGGAAGGTCGGTCGGTAGCTCTCTGGCTCAGTCGGTTGCTTGGCCGGTGGCTGTCGGGCGGTCGGTCGTTGGGTCGTTGGCGACAGTTGTGCTACTCTTTGAGAATTTATGGCCCATTGGCTATTCTCATTGATGGCAAAGAAATTTGCAAACCCGATTCACTTGAAACGAGCTTCAGGCAATTGCACAAAACGAATTTGAATCCGAATTCGAGTTGTTTGTTCAGCTTATTTGCTTAATTACAGCTGGCAATAGAAATGGAAATGGAATGGAAATGTGAATGGAAATGAGTATGAAAATGGAAATTGCAATTGAAGTTCCAATGAAAATTATGCGACTGCTTTGAATTTGAGTCCAGTCAAGTCGAGTTGAGTTGAATCGACTCGAGTGGCCATCGAAGCGACTCGCGAAAAATTCGTTTGAATTATTGCAGTCGCCTTTTCCACTGCACTCGACGTAATGAGTTTCATTTTCACATTTATTTTAATTTCATTTTTATAACATTAACGTGTCAAGTGTCGCATGTCTGAGGAGCCAGCGAGTGCGGGTGAGCGCGTGGGTCGACTGCCTCACACATCCACAGATTCATTCCGCAGTCAGCAATTAACTTGAAAAGTCGCCTTTGACGGCGCAGATGATAACAAAGTGCTCTTGATGCGACTCTGAATGTGCATTTTAATTAGAATGCGGCCAGCTCAACAAGCCACATAAGGCAACAAATTACAAGTGGGTGAAGTGAAGGAAGATGCGATTCGTAAATGGAAATTAAAACAAGACTTAAAAACAAATTGAAGGACAAAAACATTTGCATGAACAGACGGAGCTGAAAATTACTTTTCACATTTACAAGTAGATTGCAAAGTGCTAACATGCAGATGCATATGCGAAATGTAACTTGAAAGCTGATTATAGCGAACTTATTGAAATACCTCAGCACCTCACGGGAGACTCGAGCTTAGCTTAGTTATGAGTGCATAGATGAACTGAGAAACTTTCACAATTAGAAATTTCCCTTGCAGCTGGCTAACCCTTGAACTGAGCTAACTCTCGGGCTTATTTATGATCCGAGCTGGGGCCTAATAGATCTCGCAGTAGTTCACCTAGTGCTGGAGCTTGCCGTGACTGCAAGCAGTCGCCCAAGATTGATGGCTAACACTTTCGCAAACACCGACAACACTTTCTTGCTGGGCAGACTCTGTTTCTCAATCGGCCAGATTGGGCATTTGGCAATGCGGCGGAAGAGCCCACGAGCCGCTTTAGTGCCCCCTCAACACAGACAATGCCCCATTTTCAGACGCATCGGCAACGGCACCGGCAACTAAAAAACAATTTAACAGAGCTGCTAATATGCATTGCACATTGTATCGCTCGCATATACAATATGCTTTAAATGGGGGCCTATTCCAGCGCGCAATGTGGGGCCATTCCGGCTGTTATGTGGGGCAATCTCTGCTTTCAGTTGCACTACACTTGGAGAAAAAGGTTAGTGAAAAGATTAAACCGTTAGCTGGCTTATATTTTATATTATTGATGAACAATGAATAAAGTAACAATCGGGATATGAAAGTGGGAAAAATCTTCCCAGCATATTTAAGAAAATTTTTTTTCTTACTTTGTGTTTTGTTTTGTGTCTCATTTTGAAAATCATGAAAGCTCTCTGAGAGGTGCTCGACTCCATTTAAGTGGGAATTGATATTTTCGCCAAGTGTCGGGCAAGTGTGATTTACAATATACTCAATTCACATTGGCAGTTAACGCAGACCGAGCGCGGTGTGAGAGATCGTAAAGCCGAAATGCCCGTGTGTCGGCATCGACATCGGCATTATCTGTACAAGCTCTCCGGCAGAACCACTTTCGTTAGCTCGTAAAACTGTCTATAAAATGCAATGATAATAAAAAATCAGTCGGCCAACGAATTTGTAGGCCGACAGCGACGACTCATTTAGGACTGGGGAAGAGGTCAGAGGCAGGAAGAGCGAAAGCGAGTGAGAGAGCGAACGAGTCTCTGAAAAGCGATCCCAGCGGACTGACGGACTCGTCTCATCCTCATTCGCATCGTCATCAGCCTCGAATTGAAGCTGTTTGCAGGCATTCGTTGCGCTTCAGCGCCTTTGGTTTTATTCTCCTCGACGGAGAGGATGACGCGTCGTCGTCCTTTAGTGGCACTTACGAGCTGTGGCCCCGGGCTCGGAGCCCCAGATCTGAGTACCGTTTGGCTCTTGTGTGTCTGCAAGCGTATCGCCTTTCACGTCGCCTTTTGTAAATTGCTTTTTGAATTTTGTAGAAGCCAGCACACACACCCAGTCACAGTCAGAGAGGCGACTCATAAAGCGGAGCGTTGCTGCTACAAAATCTTTTATGGATTTCTTGACTGGACTCGTTTTTATTGTTGGCCCGTTTTGTTGTGTTGTTGTCACCAACTGTTTTGTCGTCGTCGTCGTCGTCGTCGTCGTCGCCGTCGCTTTATCTACACGGATCCTTTGACATTTGAATAGTTCATTAATTTCGCAAAAGAAAGAAAAAATACTTTTTCCTACACACACACACACAGGCGCACACACACTCGCACACACCCTACTGGTAACTCTGAAAGTACGTCTTTTTCTATGCAGCATTTTCTTTTGTACGGATCTGGCCTTTTGTTATTGTTCATCAATTTGAAAGGCGACACAGGCACGGCTATGCTTTCGCCCGTCTCAAGCCCTGCTCTGCTTAGTTTTCATACCTGCCTTCACCTTTCGTCTTAAATTCCTTTCTGGCTACTGGGCATTTGCAGCTCTGAATTTATGTTCACTCTGTGAGTTTTCATTTATGCCAATAACCAACAATTTTCCTGTTTTAATTGAGAACACTTTGGGGCTTTCTCTATCTCCCTCTGACTCATTTCATTGTCCTCCTTCTCGTTCTCGGACTTTTTAATAGATTGATTGTCTTTTTGCATAACAACAATTTATGGGCACTGATTGAGCTTCATCACTTAAGACCCTTTGAAGGTGAACCTTGAGTATAGACATAGAAATTCAATAAAGAGCATGTGAATATACATATAAGGCTTCCATTTAATTTAATTTATATATACATATATAGTATGTTTCAGTATGTTACTCAGCTATGCTTGTCTCTTTCGTAATCATGTATATGAAAATATTTCTGCTGTTCAAGTTTTCGCAGAAACCTGGACCAGGCTCTGGCTCTGGTTCTGGCCTGGCTCTGGCAGCAACAAAGACAAACTATTTGGTTATCTGCCTTTCTGCACAACTGGGCAACTTAGCTGAAAAACAGAGCAAAACTCAAACTCAAAACTGAAAACACAAAAAAAAAAAAAAATGAAAAACATAAAAATAAAAGTTCAAGTAGAGTAGTGGCAAAACCGAAACATTTTTCGGGGCAGTCAGCTTGAATTCACAGAGCTAGGTTGGACTTCCTAGAACCTCAGTCAGAAGAACAAGTCGCACAACACGTATACAAGCAACACACACACACAGACATCTGTATCTATCTATCTATTACAATTTTACTGCTTTATTTTCAATGCTCAAAAGTTGTCCGCTGGGACCGCAGCCATGTGGTCGGTTCTCATGTTGCCGTCAGAGATGATTATGTATTAATAAATGTACAATATATGTTTCGGCATAGAACCCAAAAAGGGAAGAGGAAGAACAACTGGCCCATAAAAACGCCAAATGTAGTTAAAATAGCATTTTCGGGGTCGCCTCGAAAAGAGTCGAAAACCTTTTTTGGTACTAGCTCTGGCCGAGGGATTGACTGTGCCTTATGGAGGCTTTCACGAACTCTGCGTGCGTTTTGGCCATTCGCGTTGGAGCTCTGTTTCTCTATCTGTCTCAGTCTGTCTGCTGGCCCTCAGTTCCAGCGAATCTCACTGTCGCATCCATTTATAAATTGCCATTCCAGTTGGACCTCACGTGAACACTGACTGAACTCTGTTTCGGGCATCCAGATTCCATTCTATTTCTGTCCGCTGGGCTTCACAAAGTGAGGTTTAAATATATGCAGGCTGCATTAGGCCAGTGGTCAGAGGACTTAACATTATGCCACGATTGGCCCTTTTGATAAAGGATTTTAACGCTAAGCCAAGGACAGCAACTAGATCCATTCACATCCCGAATTAATGACTCTAATCACAAATTGAAAGCAAGTCTCGACGTCCGCCCCTGCTGCCTGGTCTACTACTATGCAGGCTCATATTTCCTTTCAGTGAACCGCAGCCTTCCAGTTTGATGCACTCTTTGTCGCTGCCGCTGACGGCGAGTAAAGGGCATGCGGCGTTCGGCTAGTCCTGTCGGGCTATTTATCTTATGCTGGCTGAATGTGTTATTGTTCTCGGTGCGGGCTGTGTTGACATGTGCGATGTACGATGTACAGACGTATGTATAGAACAACAGGAACAGGACGTGCTGCTGCTGTTGTTGTTAAGGGGAAAAATGTTCCAAGTTTTCTTTTGAACAATTCACTTTGAAGGCATAAATTATGCCTTCAGTTTTTCAGTTCGCATGAATTGCTGTTGGCTGTCAGCTTGTCGCCTTGCCTGCCTGCCTGCCTGCCTGCCTACCAGTCTGTCACTCTCCGACCCCGTCTCCTCTTTCTGCACTACTTCCCTACAACCCTGTCTCGCTTTGAGCAGCTTAACTTGCTTCTTTTGTGCACAAAGTTTGGGGCGTCGCTCCTTGAGCGTTGGCTGCAGCCCCTCGGCATAAGAAAACAATCTTCAAGGGTTGTCTGACAGTTAGTCTGCCCGACTGACGGACTCTGTGCAACTGCCTCTTGCCCCATGTCCCTTGGCCCGCGCCCCCGTGCCCCTGGCCAGACTTTTGCCTGCGCAAGTTTTCAGGCTGCTTTTGGGGCCTCTGTGTAATTAATTTGATATGCAACGAAGCGTTTTTTGAAGTTTATATTGTTTGTTTTACTTGAATACGTCGGGTCTCGAGGCCAGAGCGGCCTTAAGTGCCAGCCGGCACTCAAAATTCTTCTCCTTCATCTTATTCCTCTCTTGCTGTTGTACAGCCACTCGGCTCAGCTCTTCATCTCGAATACGAAATTCATAAATTTTGATTTACACACAAGTTTTCGTGCACGACTCTCCAAAAAGTGGCTCAGACAATAGTTTTTCCATTCTCCTAAGACTTTTTTGTCTGTCGGCACACTTGTCTGCCCCGCAGGCTGCCTGACTGCCTGCCCCTCGAGGGCACCAGAACTGAAACGGGAACGAACAGCTCATTGTCATGCATATTGTACAATTGTTATGAGAATTTATACCTCTGCCACATACATATGCGTATATAGAATCGTTTCTGCATCTGTATGTGTAATTTCTATGGCGCATTTGATTCTCTGGTCTATTTCTTAGAATTGTTGTTTATGCGTTTTCTTCATGACAGCAATTTTCAATTAAAAACGCTCCTCAATTCCCATCGTGTCGCGGCACCTCATGAGGTGTGGCCCCCAACCCCTCAGCTCCTCCAGCCCACTTGATTGATTGATCTTAAATTGCCATTGAAAAAGATGTGAGAATTATTTCAATGTGCTTCAATATCAATTCATTTAATATTCAAATTAAAGAACTGAACGCAATGGAGAACTGAACTGAGCTATCAGCAGAGCTACTGTGTTTCCATAGACTTCCTTTATAGTAATATATAGCACAGCTGCCAAATTAATCTGCGGATGTCGAGCTCAACTAACTGCTTTCTTCTTGTTCGTTTCATATTATTATGCTCGACTCACTTGCTCAATCTCTGTACACCAACAACATCAACAATTGCGCTGAGTCTTTTGTTCAGCCCAGCTCGCAGACGCTGGCCATGGGATATATGGCCGCTTAGCAAGTGCCGGCAAACGACCTCAACTTCCCTGCACACACTCACACCCACACACACACTCACACTCACACAATTACTTTTTCAAATGACTGCAGCAGAAGAGTGGCTTGGTCTAACGCCAGCATCCTAAAGCCGAGGCCAAGGCACCCGTCGTCAGCCGAAACGGCATCAATATCGATGTTCGCTCGGGCTTAACTTAATTACATGCCGGTCGACGCCTCGTTGCATAAATGGGACCCTCTCTCTCTGTATGTGTGTGTGTGTGTGTGTCTGTTGTGGTCCAGCTGTGCGCTGTGTCGCCATACAACTGTTCGCAACGACCTTCCCAAAATGATTGTTGTTGTTGGTGCTGTTGCTCTTTTGTTGTTTTCACTGTACTCTCTGGATCTGTTTCTGTGACACGCCCGTCCAGTGCGCAGGCTCGCCTCATCAATGGCCTCCCAGTCGGCTGAATAAAGAGCGAAGTTTCCACTGCGCACGCTCGCGCTTCCCTTTGAACCCACGGGAGCTGCGTAGGAGAGGTGGCGGCCTTCCAATGAACCTGAAACCGACTCCAAGCTGCACTGGAACTACCTAGCATCAGCAACAGCAACAGCAGCAGCAGCATAAAAAACTCCCCGTGTGCCCCTGCCACCCCCTGCTTCCTGTCGCTGCCTCAGCCTCACAGCTGTCCAGGTCTGGCTCGGCTCATGAAGTTACTCAGACATGCATAAAAATGCCGGTTTTATTATGTCGTTCGGCTTGTGTATGTGTATTTAACTGTGTTTATGTGGGTGTGTGTGTGTGTGTGTGTGTGTGTGATGTGGGTGTGCCGCCTCTGCGTGTCCTTCGAGCGTCTGGCCCCGTCTGGGGACTTTCTGCTGTCGTTTTGAGCTCGAGCCGACGCGACACAGACGGAGTTGGAGACGATTTTTTTAAAGCGGCTTTCGACTGGTTGTCTCCCCTTTGTATAGCCTTTGCTTCCACCGCGCCGCAACGCCTCAACTTTCGCAACAAACTTTTTATCTATTCTTTTTTTTTCGTACTGTATAGAAAACTGAGGCAATTTGGCAGCCTGTGTAGCTGCTGTCGGGGCAGCCACCCACACGGCAAATGCTTGCCAGAGACTGTGTCGTAAACTGGGCCGTTACCGCGCCATGCCTCCCTGTGGCCCCGTGCTGGAGCCAACCCTTGCCTAAAGCGAGTTTTATGTAACAGTCCTTTGCTCATAAAATAAAATAGGTATATATATACAGACATATATATATATATATATATATATATATATATATATATATATCATATATATATTTATATATTTGTATGTGTGTTGATATATAAAATGCTCGTTTGTGTGTTTTATTGTTGGCTTTCATCCTTGGCCCAACTGTGGCGTGGGCATCCCTCTCGCTCACACACTCACACAGAGAGAGAGAGACATTATGTAGATATAAAAAGATATAGTTACATATATACATATGTGCATACACACAAATACATACATATATATTTTTGAAATATGCTTGTGACTAATTTAATTTATTTGCCATTGTTGTTTGGGAATTGTGGGATTTCCTTCGGCTGCTGCTGCTGCTGCTGCTTTTCTAGGTTTTCATTGTTGCTTGGAAAATTCTTTGAAGCATTTTCGTTTGCTGCTCTCGTTTTAGCAATTGCCCTGCCATTGATTTCACTTAGACCCCATTGCAATGCATTGTGGTTGTAGCTAGTCACCAAAGAGCTATGACCATGAGCGTTATGGGAATTTTCTAAGTTGCGTCTAGTTCGTTTTCTCGTTTCTTATTTATTTATTTATTTATTTTTTTTTTGTATTTTGTGTTTGCTCGAAATAAATTGCTTCAATTTTGTCATAAAAATGAAAACTTTTACAATTAAGAGTTTACCTTTTTATTTATGAGCTGCGGATGCTATGGCAATTGCCCTGCTTGGCTGCCCCAACACAGGGAACGGAACGGAACGGAAATGGTGACAACAACTGAAACGGAAATGTTGATAAATTAGCGCCATCTAGCGTTCGCCATGTTGTCTTACGCTAAGCAATTTATTACGCTTACTTATGTATATGTGGGCTGCACTTGACTTAAATATATAGCGAGTGCACTGACAGAAATGGTTCAGAATGTGAGATGATCGTCTGTGCATAATGCATAGATAAATCAGAGTTCAGTTGATAATACTGAATTCCCATTTTCTCTCTGCTTTGTGCATGAGGAGAGTGCATTGATTAATTCAATTTGATTTCATTGCGCATTGCACAAATTACAAAATATTTACCAAACGACATATATCAATTTTTACAATCTCTCACTGCCACACACACTCATATGTATATAGCATTGATTTTGGCTTTATGCATATTTTATGCCGCTGGCATTTGCCAGCGGCCGCCCACAGAGGCACCCACACGACCTTCGCCAAGCAGGAAAATACGAATGTGTGTGTGAGTGTGTGTCCAATAATTTGCTGTGCATGGCAATGCCAAAATATGCAACCCACAGCGCACATAATAAATTGAATTAAAAGAAGCAATAAAAAATGAATAAAATCAATGAAAAAATACAAACAGAAATGGCAAAAAAAATAAAGTTTTGTAAATTGCGCTATTCGTCTGCTGGCAGGCAACAAATTTATGGCATTTACAAGACGACAACAACAACATTTTTGCACATCAACAATTTCCACTGGTTGCAGCAGCAAATTAGCCAGCCAACAACTGCCGCAGCAGCAACATTTTTTTTTTTTTTACAACAGCAGCAGCAGCAGCCGCGTGCATAAATTTTGCAACAGCAGCAGCAGCAATGGCAAAGGCAACGGCAACAAAAAGAACAGCAGCAGCAGCAGCAGCAACAACAACATTAACAACAACTCCAACTGCAACTTCAAATGATTTGCTTGTTGCTGTTGTTGCCTGTATCTGTCGCTTGTTTTTGCTTAAATTATAGACATTTGACTGGCTGTGCAACAGCATTTGGCATGCAATTTTTCTTGCTTATTTGAATGAGTGACTCGCATTTGGATTTGCATTCGCGATTCGCATTCACATTTCTTAGAACTTCCTGAAACTTTGCCTGACAATATTTGTAATTAAGCAATTTGTTTCGAGGGCGTCGCAACATTTCCGCTAGCCAATTGATTGAGCAGCCGGGGACTCTCTTGTAGCGGATGTGCCCATTTGGCTCTTGCCACATGCGACAGCAATTAGTGGCAACTGAGAGGGCAGCCCTTGGCCAGAGTTCGCTACAAAGTTCTTACGGCTTGAAGTTGCCCACACATTGCTGCTACACTGATCGAAATAGTCAATGAATTTTCCTCCACAGAAAACTTTAAATATTCTTGACATTTCTTGACTCATGAAGAAGCTGCTCAGAGGAGCAAGTAAACTATCTTTCCTTGAGTGTATTTGACGAGTGCACACACATGATGGCACTTTTCGATTGATTTCATTTGTCACGACATTTGGGTCCTTATTCAGTGACTTTTCAAGCAGCATCTGCTACCATGCCTTGCCTGGCCACATTTTCTTGTCAATATTGATTTTTCATTGCACTTACAGCCAGCAGCATTGCCAACAACAATAACAATAATAATAATAATAATAAAAAGAGCGTAGACCAATATAATTGGAATTCGAAATTGAATATTGGACATTTTTGCAATGAAAAGACCGCATGATAAAAAAGCAGAAGAGAATAAAACGAAGTCACAAAGCAACAGCAACATCATCAACAACAACAACAGCAACAGCAACAACAATCAGTAGCAGCAGCAACATGTGAGTATGTATTTGATTTTGATTATTTATTCAATGAGCGTTTGACGTTGTATTTGGCTTCATTGTGTGCATGTCCAGCGGACAAGTGAACCAATCGAACCAATGGGGCATCAATGGCTATGCCCTCGCCCCAACCCTCCGGAACACTCCTTGCCCAAGCGAACATGTGTGCCATGCATTAGTCTGTCAATAGCCCGACGCCACACAAAGGCCAATTTAATTTGAAACACAACAATGTTGACTGACAGCCTAAAAGACAGACGGACGGATGGACGGACCGACTGGCGGACTGATAGACAGGGAAATGGCCATAAAGGCAGACAGTCACCAAGAACTCGAAGCGAACAAACGCAAATAACTCAATCCCAATTGAACCAAAACTAAAACTAAAACTAAAACTGAAACTTGAACTGCTGCTGATGTCGTTCAAGTTGTGCATTCAAATCAATGGAAAAAAAATATAACTAAAAGTTGCTCTGCCCATTGTTATTAGTTCTTGGCAGCAAACGAGCATAGTTAAGTGCTTAGATGAAATAAACTTTTTAATTATATAAAATACAGACCTTACAGCCTTAGATAAAAGTAATTGGAAAATAATCAAATTACACAGGAATATGTAAATGGGTCCATTAAGGGGTTTAACATTCGATAAACGTGGGCTTGTGATAAATTGAGTAACGTCGGAGAGATAATTGGAAAATCAAGATTAAGCAAATGGAATTGCTCATTTGTTAGGCAAATGCTGACTCTATATATTGTAGCTAATAACATACGAGTATGTAAATATTTGGATAATCTGACTCGATCGACTTCCTGGCTGAATAAACATGATATGATAAAATATCAAGTAATCAAGTAAGTAAAACCGACTTGACTCAGCATTTAAATACATAAACAATGCTGATGAAAAAACACTCACATAACCACGTGAAGTGAAAATGCTCAAAGGGCAGCTTTAGCAGAGCTGAAGATGAGGAGGCAACATGGCTTAAAAGGTTTATCTCCAAGCAATTTTAATTGCTTACTTACTCTAAATTTCATTTCTATTTGGAAAGTTTGTTATACAGCTCGACCTTGACTAATTTTAGAAAACATTTGTACTTGATTTAGTACTTGTGTCGGGCCACAATAGATTACAATTATATTTGGGTCTTTTGAATGTTGAAAAGCACACACAAACAAACCCCATAACGAGGTCGGCCCATAGCAACACGTACTGGCCAGCTGCATGCCCCCATAGAGACCACATATCATTTGTTAGAAAACTTGCATAGAGCTCAGAGCACAGTGCTTTGAGCATAATAAAACATATAAAGTTGATTTGGAGATGGGTTTTTCTTTTGGGCTGTGGGTGTGCGGGTAATTATAATGCGCCATAGATACGCCTGACAAGCTGCATAAATATTGAAATTAAATAATAGCAAGTGCCACAGAATAAATAAGCCAGCCAACTGTAAAAATAATACGTAATAGCAGAAATCGTAAAAAATTACGAACACATGCGCTCGAAATTCCAACTGAATGTATAATATAATATTTTAATATTTGATGTCTGTTTTTTTAGTTTGGAATATTTGTAGCTTTTAGAAATGTGTCGCCAGCTTATGGCTAGAAACCCACTGGGGCTGGTTTAAAGTCGAGCTGTTGGCTTCTGGGGCAGCCCCGGAGTTATTCCACTTTTATTTTAATTTCCTTTACGAGGGCAACTCGCATTTTTTTTCGAGAAACCAATAATGCCGCACTTCAGCGGGCCATAAAAGTGGCATAAAAATGTAAAACGAAAGCTAAACGCGGCACCCGCTGACCCACCCGAAAGCCCCACTGGCAGCGATGGTGGTGGTGGTGGTGCGTCGTGCGTCGTGCGGTGCATAAAAATAAGTAATATCGTAAAAATTACAGGAAATAAAAATCGCTACGTAAATACGTGCAAGTGCAGGAGAGCTTCAGCAACAGCCACAGCAATAGCCCAAGCAAAGTCCAGGCCAGACACGAAGGTGGAGTTGGAGCCCGAGTTGGCCAACTTTCTCGACGTCTGAAATTGGCAGTAAAATTATGGCAGACAGCGCTGTGAAAAGTGAGGAAAATTGTAACAGACATTGAGGCGGTTGGCAGAAACGTGAACGCAAACAACTGTTAAATATTTGGTCAGTCTGAATGGCAGTTGAAGTTCAAGTTGCCAGCGACTCTGGCCGTATTTCAATAAGGCGAATAACATGTATACGCCACAGTTGCCATGAATTATTCATGTACCTCACATTTTGGGCAACGTCCAGCATAATTGCTATGTTGAGTTCAATTATATCCTCATGCTTAAGCATCTACAACTTATTAGTTGAAAGGTAATTGAGTACCATATTAGTTGGCTCCTTGGCTATGGCAAAGCTTTAATCTAAACAAGACAAGATACTCAATCAATTACGACAACTATGAGAATGCAAAATAGTTGCCTGTAACAATGTATATCCATGTTGGAGACATTTCCTTTGCAACATCAGCATTGCAATTGAATTTCCAATTACATGAGTAGACGAGTGTGTGTGTGTGTGTGTAAGGCCCATAAGCATTTCAAATGGCAAATTATGACAGCGAGTAGGGGCCACAGCAACAGCAACAGCAACAAAAACAACAACAACAACTACAATGACAAGCAAATGAAATGAGCTTTTAATCAATTTCCGGTATTAAAGCGCAGACAATCATTCAACAATGATTGCTGTTGTTGCTGCTGGTGCTGGTGCTGGTGCTGGTGCTCATGCTGCTGATGTTGCATTTAATTAACAAACAATTTATATTCATAAACCTCAATCGGTCACATGCAAATGCACATGAAACCTGGGCACATGGCAATCAGAATAAAACAGAAGAGGAAAATAATTGCCCAAAGGGGCAAACCAAATGCGATTTGGTAAAGCGGAAATACTCTTCAAAAAAAAAAAAAAAAACAACTCAGCTAAAAACAAAATAAATTTTAACTGAAAGGTAAGCTTCAGCTGTGCAAAAAGGTCTAAACTTTTCAACTGCAAATTTTCAGCTTAAAATATTTTAATTAAAATTGAGGTTTTATTTATACAAGAACTGAGTTGTCTTCCTAAGCCTCAAAGGCTCTAGTCGATTTACTGAAATATCGAGAGCAGCTTGGTGCGAATTTTCGATTCTATACGAATTTGTCACAATATAGTCCCATAGTCCCCTATGTGCGCAGCAAGCTGACTGGCAAAGCCAATGTGCTTCCGTCAAGGGTATGCAAATTATATCAAATATTGTGGATGTAATAAATATTGCAAGTGCGTGTCGGGCAGTACAATGCTGCTATGTAGCAGAGCTGAAAGCAAAAGAGCGCCGTGAAACGAGCGTCCAATGTGCAACAAGGCAGCTCATTGGGGGCTGCCTACCTGACTGGCTGACTGCCTAAATGCCTCCCTGCCTCGCCGTTGCCTCGCCTTTGGCACATGGCAAATCTGTTGTAAGACAGACATGCAGTGGGTAGCCAACAAAGCGCCGCAATGTTGATGTTATTATTGTTGTTGCTGTTGGTGTTGCTGCCACGTGTTGGCAACATATGCGGGCCACATCAACAACAGAGTAACAACAGACGCAGCAGAGGCAGAAGCATTTGCACAATTGGGCATGGCCATTGGCTGGGCATCGGCTGGGCTGAGTTGGGGGCGGTGGGTGCAGCCATCGTGTGGTGTATGAAAATGGGCGGAACGAATGCTCGCCAAAATTCCTAATGCCCCTGACACACAATTAACCCCGTGACCAGCGTCAATGCTGGGATGACAGGGAAGCGAGAGAGCGGGCTTAGCGAATCATTAATTAAACCTGGCGAAAACATACACCAAGAAATTATTATAATGGGAAATAAGCGAAAAACCTTTGCGAGCCAGCTAATTAGCATGCTCGAAATTTGTAGCCAGTTGCCGGAGCTGTAGAGGGGGAGCCACACAGAGCGGCCAGAGGGGCAGCACAATTTTTGTTTGTCCAATTTAAGCCTGCGCGTTAAGAGAAACCGAGAAAATGCCGCAAATAAGCAGACAGGCTAGCAGAGACAACAACTGCAGACTGCACGGGTCTCCCCAAAAGGGCAAACAAAATTAAGACCAAAGGTCAGCCAAGCAAACAGCGCAACTATGCCAACATAAAGATCCAACAGCAAATACCAAAGCAGAGACGACGCTAAATAAACAAAGGTAATGCTCCAAACACAAGAGCTCAAGAAGACCTCCAACGAGAAGTGGAAAAGAAAAGAACTGACAGCAATCCTGATTATCCACTTATTCCTGCTGACTTTAGAGCTTGTATAATATTTCTACTTAGTCCAGCGAAGTTCTGTTAGGGTTGTTGCTTGTTAAGCTGCCAGCGGCGGCTTTATTTTGATATTGATATTGACAATCTGACGTCAATCACAGGGTAGGAGAAAACTGACTTTGATATATATTCAGATTTATTATTTTATTGTGATATATATACTTATCAATCATTGACGGCCTCATTGATGATTGACTGATTGACCAAAAAACTGATTGACCAACGACTGATTACTCGTGCTGTAGTATATATACGTTTATAAATCATCCCTTAATCACTTTTAATAATCAGTCAATCATTTTTCATTCAGTCAATATATATATATATATATATATCTTATGTACATATAAACATTTATAAATATCTGAACCCATATATCGATCAGACAATCAATTCAACAATCAGTCAATCAAAACATATTTACATACATACATATTTATCTATTTATATTTATTGTTTAGTTAGTCAATCAATGAATTACTTTTTTAGTCTCACAGACACAGATATATTTATATTTACATATGTATATCGCTGAATTAGTCAATTAGCTCGTCACACAGATAAAAGAAACAGTTATATACGTATAAATATATATAGATAAATATGTTTTTGGCATGGGCGCAACTCAGATTCATTAAAGTCGGCTCCGCTTGACTCGTCCGTAGGAGCGGGTTTTGGCGTATAATATAGACATTTCCTATAGATAGGCAAGGCAAGAGTCGTATAAGAGGCAAAGGCGAAAAGCGACTGCTAATAAAAAAGTTGCCTTTAGTTGGTTACTTTATGTTTACCATTGCTCTTGCTGTTGCTTTTGTTGTTGTTGTTGTTGTTATTGTTGTTGTTACTGTGGTTGTTAGTGGCCAAAACGTGCAATTAAATGCTATGTAGAAGCGAAGATGCCCAAGCAAAAAAGCAATGGCCAACAGCCTATGGTCAACTCGTTGGCCGTCGCTTGCCAAATGCAATGAATGAAGCAAAATAAAAGAAACCGTCAGAGAATTGCACAAAAAAGGAAGCAGATAAAACTAAATAAGTAACCAAAAAAAAAAAACCAAACGGAATATATAAGCAAGAGAAAAAGTATGCCGAGCTGAAGATTTAATACTCTGCCGAGAATAGCTTTGAAGTGAGATTAGTCAAATCATCGGCTATACCTCAATATTGAGTTTGATTTAGATTATATTATATTATAAAAGATATGCTAAAGTATAGCACACCAGCTTACCAGATTATTATGATTAGCTGATGCTGAAATGATGATACCCTCAACAAGAGCGCAACAAGATCTCACAATGAGCAGCGATTCCCAATGCATATTATTGATTGCCAGCCACAAAGATACATTTTGCAATGCCGCTCAGACACAAGAGGCAAGACTGAGAGGCGTTGAATGATGATCGTAATGACCTGAGCGGCGGGGATGAGGCAGATCGCTTCATATCTACCTCTCTCCGATATCTGCAGTTCTTTTCCGCCTCGTGCGCTGTCATTGACATTGGGATGCAGAATTTGCGAGCTGTGCAAATTAGTTTTTCGGGTTTGTTTGGGCCAAACGCGTCGCGAATTCGCGCAAATTAGCGCATTATAACTTTTCGCAACTATCTTCAATTAAATTAATAGGGTAATTACAAACACAAATATATATACATACATACATATACATACATTATATATATATATATATATATATATATATGTTATATATATATATATTTATATATATGCTCAAGGATTGCATAAGCAAAGCCGATGTGCAAAAGTCGAACGTCAAATTGTTAATTGTTAAATACAAATGCCCGATGTTGTTCAGTGAGCTTTTCTATGTGAATTGCAATTGCTAATTACCAGACGATTATTTATAACTGTGTGCGTGTGTGTGTGTGTGTGTGCGTGCGTTTTAAAGTTCAAATGTGCGTTTATCGGAAGTAGTTTGTTCATTAAAAGCTGTCTATAAATAAAGTCGACATTCGCAACGACAACGACAACGACAACGTTAACGTCAGCGTCAACGTCAGGCAACCAAGGCGGCGTATACGTAATGCCCCGATAGCGGCAGCCCCTCGCATTGCTCTAACTGCAACTGTTCAGGTTTATGCATACATAAGCACGCCTTTTGCTTTATAATTCTCAGCGCAAGTGGGTCATGCAAATGGGCGATTGCCGATTACCAGCTGAGTTGGCGAGGGGGTGGCAGGGGGCAAGCAGCAGGCAATGGGTAGCATGCCAAGATTGCGAAATGAGAGAAGCCTTGTTCCACTTACGGCCCAAATGGGCGGCAATGGCCATTGGCAGTAGCTGAATGCCTTCCGCAAATCTTGCCCAGGGTTGACCTTACTCTCCGCAACAGTGAGCAGCGAACATCCTTGAAAAAGAAGATCTATTTAGAAGATTTTAAACGTCACTCAGATAAAAGTACTCAAAACGGGTAACAAGCGAAATGTTGAAGACTTTGAGCTTGATTGAGAAGCTCTTAGTCATCTTTCAACTACATATAAAATCTAGCATGGATTTTATGATTATTTTGCTATAAGTTTCAACCAAGCCATATCAGAACTTTCGCGAAGTGCACACGCCCCCAACAGCATATCAATTTGATATCGGACTTATTGTATGTATACTGGTATTTATTGCGCCGCTCGGTCAACGCTTTAATTATGCCTAGATTAATTGAATGATGTGAAATTGATTACCTGAAGCACTCGATCAATTTTCAACAGCTCAATGCACAATTCCAATTAATGAAATTGGCTTTGCCAACGGAGAATCAAATTACAATGAATTCGGACGAAAAGAAAAAACAAAAACAAAAAGAAAAACAAAAAAACCAAAATTAACAGCAAAAAAGATTCAAATGTATTAGAAACCGGTTCTAATATCGGGAACATACGATTGCCAGAATTTTTACGTAGGCCCCAAAGGGCAGTCACATTAGCATTAACATTAATCATGACAACGTTTGCCATGCAATTAACCAAATGAAGCCTGCCTGCATTTAAGTGCTGACAATGGCAACAGCAACAATAACAACAATGCTGTTCAAGCTGAGAAACTTGACGAAATCATTAGGCTAATGTGGTCGATAAGTGACTGCCCCACGGCCAGCCCAGGGATTGGAGGGTTCGAGGGAGCGTGGTGTAGGCCCAGCGGAAATGGCCGGGCTATAATGTAGATGGCCAGAGGGAAGGCTAATGCGCATTTAATACGCCTGTGAAACAAAGCTCCTCAGCTCAATAGGCGCTTAATACACTGTGCGTACATCAAAAATAAATTACAATTAAAATTCAATTTTCAATTAATAATGAAAACGAACTTTTGAATCTCATTTATCAGCTATGAGTAAGTTTTAACTTAATGACATGCATTAATGACATGTGTTTATAGCGTATCTAGTTGAAATAATTAGTCATGTGCCAGGCATACATCAAATATGAGAAGGTATTGATGTAACTTAATATTTATGTGTACATCAAATTTGAAGAGGCCTGGTGTACCACTTCCATCAAAAAGTATACATAAATTGTTCTAAAGTATTTTAGCTATATTTTTTTATTTCTTATGCTTAATGCTTTCATTCTGTTACAATAAACAGTCAATACATTATGCGTACATCAGACCAAGCCGCTTATGAAAATGAATTTCTCATTTTTCAGGTATATACACATATATATATACATATACAATCAAACGATAGGCAGCCATATCGGAGGCCACAATTCAATCAGTCGACTGTCAGTCGACTGGGGTCGAGCCGGTCGTGGCCTTTTATGAATCAAATATTCATATGTACACATAGGTATGTGTGTAAATTATTAACAATACACTTAAATGGCAAAAGTGGACAGACATCATGAAAATATAAATATTAAACGGAATTATTAACTTTTACGCAATCTCAGCCATATTTTGAGCACAAGCACAAATTTAGCACATATACCGCATTCTGCGCATTAGAAATAATAAAAGCGAATCTAAAATAGAAGACAGAACACATAAGCAATATATAACTGCTTAAGCTATTGAACAAATTAAATAAATTTCATAAGAAACGTTTGCTACAGTTAATTTCGTTAAGTGTATGTTCCACAATATGTCTATTATTATGCAGGTACAAAATGTTTGCATTGTTCTCATGCCTTTTACTGCTCTGAAATTTTTGTGCTTGGGGCAGGCAGTAGCCGCAGCATAGCCACGCCCCATTTACCCATTGGCCCCCCATCACGTGCTGCCAGCATGATTTATTTCGTCAATTTATGTCGAAAGTGTAAAACGATTTTCTACCGTGCCAAATGAAAAATTATGATATATGTACGTGTGTGTGTGTGTGAGTGTATCTGGGATATTTGACTATGTGATTCACTGGCAGGCGGATTGACTGAGTGACTGACGCCTGTTCACCTCTGGCAAATTCTGTTGAATATTTGCAATTTCGCAAAAGGGAAATTACATTTAAATTGAATTGTAAGCCATATAAAAAAGATGCGTTTCGAATGCGATTTATTGCCATAGCAATGTGTATATATATATATGTGTACTGGTGTAATTGCCAATGGGATACATTTGTTTTGCTATTCGCTGGCATTAGGAAAAGCCTTGTTCATTCACAGGTAAACAGAAATAAGGAAATAAATGTGCAGTAAACATAAAGCAGATTTAATGAACGTATTATAACACATGACATGTTAGAATTTATTAATTATTTAATTTTGTTTTTTTTTTTTTTTAATTGTTAAATGTAATGTGTTGTTGGGTGCAGGGTTCAATGAACTCGTCATTCATTTTAGTTACATAAATAACAGAAATCCTATATGCATCTTATTTAATTTAGCTGTGTGTCATTTTTTAAAAGCAAATGTATTTATCACTCACACAGTCGCGTATGAAATGAAATTTTAATTTATTTAGCATATGGCAAAAATTACACAAAAGCCGGCAGAACACAAATATTTGAAATGCAAAAAAAAACAAAAAAACAAAAAAAACAACAACAACACACACAGACACACACAAAACAGAAACAAAAACAAAAAACTAAATAAATAAATTCTCGTATTTGTTTTTGAACATTTTTGCTATCTGCAAATGTAGTGAAAACCCACATTTCTATTTAATCTGATTGCTCCAATGCGGGAGTCGCACATAGATCTGGGCAGCTGAAACCACAAAGCGCCAACTAATTAAATGAATCGGCAACAAATGCGAAATGCAAACGAACAAAAACCATTGCAAATGCGAAATGCTGAAATGGTTGAGACCTAACCAGAAACCCGCAAACCTTGCTCTGAATCGAAATGAAAATGCTGAAAATGTTTGATTTCTGATTGTACCTGCGGCAACTCAATTAAAATATCCAAACGCATAATTATTTATATGAAATTAAATCTGAAAAACAAAAATAGATTTTATTTCATTTTAATTATTGAAATTATTGAAACATTCAGCACTTTGGTTTTTATTTCTGTTGAGACAAGCTTTTCAAGTTCTTCATTTTTACCTAATAGTTGCCCGATATGCAAATTATGCAAATGCCAGGCAAGCGCAAGCTTGTATCTGTGTCTGTGAGATATCAGATACTAGCTAACAGATACGACAGACGCAAGACCACAGAAACTTTATCGCATACATATGTGCATTTTTCTTAGCTCACGACGCCGACATCGACGCCGACGCCGACGCCAACGATAAATGCAAATCTTGACAGTTTTCGTTAAATATTTTTATTTATTTTTTGGCTACAGTTTTTTAGCACAGGCAGCAACAGCAACAACAACAATAAGTGCAAGCGAAGTCGGTTCGCATCGTTTCTTGGCTTTATTTTGTCATTGTCTGTCTACGTTATTGGAAAAGCACGTTTCGCATCTTGTGCATATCCGCTCGCAGCAGCAGCAGCAGTGGCGTAAGTTGTAGTAAGCTACACTGGGCAAAAAACTAAGTTTAAATAAAAATGCACCTCAAACTGAGACTTGCTGAAATATACGCTCAGTTTGGGGTTAGCCCCATTTTCTGTCTAATTTTGATATATCTTTGTTTATTTTGTTTGTTTTCAAACAGCTTCTGTTTTCTTTTAGTGTAGTTGATAGCCGATACACATGTCTCACGTACACACACACCTACGGGTAAATACACTGCTATAACTGGGTCTCTTTGGAGCGCCGCTTAGTCATTTGCGAGACAAGACTCTCGCGTAACAGCCACGGCGACAACATTCACAAACCCAGCAGCCCAACAACATGCGACAGCGACAGCGACAGCGACAGATACAGCAGTTGGCCAAATGCTTTGAAAGTAGAAATATCTATGGGCTGCCTTCAAAAGAAGAGCACGTTCCCCAGTGCCCACGACCCAGATGTGACTGCACTGAGGCTTGGCCCGCAACAGCAAATGCAGATAGCTTATATGTCGAAGTCCTATTAAGAGAAAAAAGCAAATTGTAAATAGGCAATCCACCCACGCCATAAATTCATTTAATTGCCTTAACCGCAATTGTTAAATGCGAAATGCGAAATGCTTATTAATATGGTATTCGCAATATTTCACAAACGATTATCGGCTCCACCTCAACATATATAGTATGAATTAGTTAGCAGTAATGCGGGTTTTCTCTCTCATCTGGGGCTTGGAATTTACTTGGTTGGGTTTTACGGGCGACCGACTGGAGGCAAAGGTTACACAATCCCGATTCGAATATCGGCTAACGCGTTCCTCATGCATAATTCATTTCGGCTGGCGTTTAATAAGAAAACCAATTAATTAAACGCTCAACAACAAGCGTCACGACTAAAAGCTTAGAAATTACTTAATAAATTACTTTCATTAAAGCCACAAAGGAAAAGTTGAGCCACCCCCAGACCCCTACCCCACCGCAACAGCCAGCGAGTGGGATGACACAGACGGGCGTTGATTTATATTAATCGACCCGCTTCGCCAGCTCAAAGCATTATTTATTTTTCAAATATGTATAAAACAATGCAAAAGACGCCAAGAAATTACTTTGTGACTCTGACTCGGTCTGTGTCTGTGTGTTTGAATGCTTGCATGTGCCAAGTAATAAATTTAATGAGCGTAACACTGATTCAATGAGAATGGGGAATGGTATATGCACGTTTATATAAACATATAAACATCGATATATATAAATATATAAATCGATTGTCTGCAATCAAAGTGATAAACCTGGGCTAATCATACCCTGTTTATACAGAATTGTTGTAAATAAATTTAATAGAGCGTAACGATATTTCACTATTTCTTAAACTACAAATATTGTTAGTGTAAAGTTAACCAATTTTAGCAATGTATAGGTCATAAATAAATATTTTTTTTTATCATAAAAGACTAATTCCTAATAAATAAATTAGTAAATATAAATTTAAAAATTTACAAAAATTACCAAATTTTTAAGAATACAATACATACACAATAAATGAAAGCTAATTTCTATGTAATTCATTGTTAGCATACGAACACATTGGGTATTTTCAAGTCAGTCACTCTGCATGCTCATCCGGTTTTTTATTCAAATTGCGCATACAACAAAGCAAACGGAACGGAACCAGCATGCCCCACATGATTTATTTGCCAAAAAAGATTAATTCTGCTTAAGTAGCTGCGACAAGAACACACATTGTGTGTGTGTGTGTGTGTGAATGGGTCAAAAAACAGCAGTCACAATCAGCTGTCCCATTTCGCAAGTCCCTGCCGGGCTGAGGCTGTCTAAGAGAACGTTGACTACAAATTGCAGTTGCCAGATCCGCACAGTAAGAAGAAATTGCCTCATGATTACGTTGACGTTCGTTCCACAGTCCGGCTGTCCTCTCCGTCCGCCCCCAAGCGTCCCTTACTCCTGCTGTCCGTCACGTCCATGTCGACTGGCTGTCTCAGTGGGTCTCTTAGGAAATAAAAGTTTCCACATTTCTTGCGCTATAAGCACGTGCTCTACTATGGCGAATGCTTGCCAAATTTTACGTTTGCCGTAGCCGCCAACAGTCCGTACGTCTGGCAGTCAGCCCGTCGCGCAGTCTTTCAGTTTCTATGTACTTATCTGCACTGAGGCTGCCTTTCGAAATTCACTTCATGTTAATTTTCTTTTCTTTGATTTTGCGTTTGCCACTCTCGCCTCACGTCTTAGGCCGCCTGCCTCTTGCCTCTTACCTCTCGGCTCTTGCCTCCTGCTGTTCGCTACTTGCCACTTGGCAATGCTCATGTAATTCTTGCGCTGCCCGCCCGAAATGCTTTCGAAATGAGGTTAAGCTGCCACAATCTTGAATGCTCAGGACAACGGTTGAGCATATTAGAATGCCATCAGCCATGCCATGCCTTACCTAGCGCATGAATGAATCACAAAGAGATCTAGGCAGACAAGTTCTAAAACTAAATACGAGGCTAAACTTAGTTATTTTTATGAATTACCCAAGTGGGGTATTAGAAGGGAACATTTGAGCACAGTCCGTCCTCCAGGCACGAATATCCTAACCTAACTAAAGCAAATATTCATCTCATCTCTATTGTACCTACAAACACTTCCACAAGACACAGACGGTGCGAACTCAGGATTGTTTATTCAAGTTTTACATTTTCATCGAAATAATAATAGCAAAATAGTTCGTAGACAAATAGCAGAGAGCAATTAAAAATGTGCTCATAATGTTTATTGAATGAATGAATCTCAATTTGGCCCAGTTCCTAATCAATGCAGCTGAAGTTCCTGATAAACTGTTGGTAATAGGCAGTCCCCACACAGCTGGTTGCCCATCGACCAAATATGAAAACACGCTCTCATAAATGCAATGACTTGCCATATAATTTAACGCACGGCACGCAAGCCCAGACCCCCCTCTAAGGGGCGGCGAGAGGGTCGTGAGCCGAGACCCCAAAGCAGGCCACTACACAGGCCATAAATGTAATTACGAGCATGGGACGGGACGGGACGGCACGGCTCGCTGAGGAGCAGGCAAATGATAATAACTACACCTCCAATGGTATCAAGAAAAAAGCCATAAACAAAATTGAAAAATATATGAAGAGAGCCTAAGGTTTCCAAAAAAAAAAAAATAAAAATAAAATATGAAACAAGCTAACGATGACGTACCAAAAAACTAAATCAGACAAACAACAAAATTAACAGAACAGAGCAAAAAAAAAAATAAAAATAAAAAAGGAAAATAAAATATAATGCGAGTTAAAGTGCATGAAATTACAAACTGGATTCGAACTCGTTTCATCAGTGGTTTCAGAGAGGGAGGAGGAGACGGCCTTTAAGCGTTCTGCACCCCTTTTCCCTTTGGTTAACAACTGATAAAGCAAAGGGGTCGAGGCATAGAAATTGTTGGCTCTGCTGTTCAGCCTAATGGGATATATACGCGAGCATTGTAAATAATTGCGGAAGTTAGTTTGAGCCACACTCACGGACCACGGACCACGGGCCACGGGCCACGGGCCATGGACAGGGTTCGAATGATTCGAATCGTTTCAGCGTTTGCTTATCTTCTACATAATTGTTGATTTAGTGTGTGCTCAACATTTATTTCTGTGCGCTGTGCGATGTGGTTCGAATCGACTCGACTTTTGGCCGGAGTGGGTAAGCGAATGCAGCGAATGGTGGCAGAGAGAGCAGAGCAGGAGCAGTGGAGAGGTTTATTTGCCTGCCGCCTGGTTCATTGTTCGCTCATTGATACCGTTCCGTTGTAGCCGGCGCGTGACAAATGACTTTGACGTTGCATTTTCGTATGTGGCATGTGTCAATGGGCGCGGAGTTCGAACCTGTGTCCCACTACTCAACGTTGCCATCAAGCCAAGCAGCGAATCATTCGGCCACAAACCCAATTGCTGCTGTTTGCTTGCATATCAAATACACATTCACATATACACACACACACACATATATATATATATATATTTATATATATAGTACATGTGTGTGTGTACATATACTTGGTATATTTGTTTATTGTATTTATGTGTGCGATGGCCCAGCACTACGTCCATAATTGACAGTTGGCCTGGCATTTTATTTACTTTTTTCACTCTAGCCGAACAGCAAGCACTCTCGCAATGGTGCAGTGCACTGAACCGGGGTCTAAATTTGGGCACAGCTTTTTATATATATGTATTTTTTCTGTTGGGTTCAATGTAACCCCACGGGGCTTCCAACTAACGTGGGCGCTGCTACACACATGACAAACCTGACAGCGAAAGACAGACTCACCGAGTCGAGTCGAGGCCTGTAACTGATGAAGCGATTGGAAGCCATCTACTTTTCGGCTAACATGAAAATACGGCGAGACCTATGGATTGATAATTGATGGCGCTGCAATGCAAATAAATGTTCCATGTCAATTGGAGAGAGCCACAGCAGAGTAAACAAAAAAATCTATAGAGAAACGAATGTCTAGAGTGCCCTAAAAGGCGATTGGGACAGTGAGATTCAATCAAAGCCAGGCAGTTAGCACCCTACGCTTAGGTTGTGTGTGTGTGATAAATATTCTCTTTAATATTGGCGCTTCATTAAAATTGTTGATGAGCACTGGAAGAAAAGTTGGTATAAATTATCTAAGGCAACTTTTAGTACTCTAGTACTACATATAGACATATACATATACATATGTATATGTTTAAATATAGATATTTTAAACAGATATAGATATAGCTTAAATTCATAATAGATATTCGAAACAATCCGAACTACATAAATTAAATTAATAACGTTGATCAATTTGATTATTTGAAACAAGAATTTTAAGTAGTTGACTTTAAGCCAATTTGGGCAGCTCCCGTCAAGCCACTTTGCAGACTCAACTGATTGTATGATTCAATTTGAAACTAAATTTAAATGGAATTTAGTTTGTTATGCACCCCGCTTGCCGTATCCTCATCAAATGCAGAATGCGTGCCAATTCTAATGTCAATGCCAGATGAAACTCGAGCAGCGAGACCCACTCGCTCACCCCATGGCTGGGGCCCACACACAAAACGTCAATTTGGCTTAACTGACGTTTGGGCCCGCTTCCGCTCAATGCCAAAACTAACTAAACTAAATTGTCGACTTGCACACACAGACACATAGTACATATTCATACATACACACAGATCTCAATGGCACTTGTGCATAGTTGTGAATGCCGCCAAAAAACTGTCATGTGCTGTTTTTGACACTTGTGCGTACCGAGAATTCTGGAATGGCACAATGCAAGTTGTATTTATGCCATCCACTCTCGAATTTTTCTTTGTTTCTAAATTTCAATGTATTCGCTTTTGTCGGCCTGCTGTCCCTGACAAACTCTGTATTTCTGTCCGTCCGACCGTCTGACCGTCCGTCCGTCTGCTTGCCTGCCTGGCTGTCTGCTTGCCTGCCTGGCTGTCTGCTTGTCTCTGTCTATACGTATGTCGCCTCGTTATTCTGGCTGACAATCAAATTCTAACGAAATTGGATTCCCTTGTTTTGGGCAACGATTCCGTTGTCCTTCGCCCCGGGCACATCGCATTTAAGACACAGCCAAAGAATAACATTTAGCAATTATAATAAAAAGGCAGCGAAATCAAGCGCAATTGCAATATTTTAGTTGGCAACACATGTGTTGCCAACTGCTTTGTCGTTTGGGTTTATTTTTCTTTCTTTCTCGTTTTTTAATGCGAAAATGATTTCATAAATTGTTGAACCGAGGACTGTGGTACCAGCAGAGCAGAGCAGACCCTCTCACCCTCTGCCTTCTTGCTCTGCTGATGTTATTTTAAAACTTTAGCCAACATTATGCCCGGCGGGTGCTGCAGAGGGCGGGGCATTTCATTTCCCTTCTGTTATCACAGCTGTCGGGCGTTTCGACACTTGAAATTGAGCGTGTGTGATGCGAGTTTTCATTTCTGGGCGAAAGGGTCCGTGTAACGGAAAATACACATATACACACACACACACACACAAAATATATATTTATGAGTAGGTGGAAGACAGACAAAAAATATTATCACATATGCCGCCACATCGAGGCGAGGGTTAAAAAATAAGAACTGTTTATGAATTTTCGCACAACAGGAAAACCTTAATTGGCCAGGGGCGCCTAAACCAACAGCATGAACGAGAGGGAGAGAGAGAGAGACCCAAGTGGGTCAGAAACAGTAACAGCAGCTGTTCGTTTTGGGGTTTGTTGAGTTGAGTCGAGTCGAGTCGAGTCTGTTGATAAGGCCTGCGCCTGGCACAATGGCTCAACTGATTGCAGTCCTGCCTGCCTGCCTGCCTCTGGGCGAGGGTGAGTCTTATTAATTATGACGGAACATGCATTGATAATGATAATCGAGCCTGGCAGCCAGCCCCAGCGAAAGGGCACCAGCCAGCAGGCGGGCCATGCAACTCACAAAAGAACAGACTGCACATTAGATAAGCACGGCAACCCTGTCGGCTCTTTCCAATAATTGCACTTGATTGAGTGCATGGAGTAGAGCAGGCGACACTCGACAGGGAAGTGCTTGCTGTCAGCTTGAGAGATAATTAAAAAGGTTTCAGCCTGACTCAAGCGGAAGGAAACTTTGGGATGAGTAAATCTCTTCTCTGTCTGTTATTGTTAAGAGCCAAAGATAACATTAAGCAAATTAGTTTCAATATTATTATAGGCTTGCTGAATTTCGGGGTTCGATCAGGCAACCAACAACCTTTACGTGAAGTAAATATTTCTTTTGCTTATTATAATTAATATTTAGATTGGGACACTTTAACGATAGTATTAGTTTCCTCTCCTATGTCGATAACAGTGTTTCCTTTTGATAACCCATCTGCAATCTCGCATCTCTTATCGAACAACTTACTCGAATTTAAGTAAGCAAGATTTATAACATAATATTATTATACAGTTTATGGCTGCGAGCTGCATCGAAAAACCTGAAACGCTGGGGGTGCCTGCTGGTTCGTTGATACGAATTCCCATGCCGAAACCCTTATGTTGACTTTTGACACACACAACCAAACACATATGTACACACACACACACACTCACACAGACACACACACAAGTCAGAGCTCGGAGGCGTAACACGCTCAG
This sequence comes from Drosophila fulvimacula, assembly GCA_035045555.1. Lineage (NCBI taxonomy): Eukaryota > Metazoa > Arthropoda > Insecta > Diptera > Drosophilidae > Drosophila > Drosophila fulvimacula. The sequence goes on along the minus strand of JAWNOX010000009.1, from coordinate 1,027,358 downwards.
TGCACCCAGATTGCATGCAACGAATGCTCAATGCCAGAGCTCGTTCCAATTTTTGTTCCCCGGGCCTCAGACATGTAAATATCATAAAGTTGTGTACAAATAAATCAAATCATGGTACGGCGGAAAGAACAAACAGCCCGCATCCATCAGCCGACAAATACACATGTTTCAATATGTTTAAAACTAGCACGTCGTTCCGCCCCCACCCCAAGCCCCCTGCTGGTGCTGCTGCTATCGTGCAACCAAAAGTTCAATAAACAAGAGCCGAAAAAGCCAACTTGAAAATGAACAAAAAAAAAAAAAACCGAAAAACGAACAAAAATATTGTGCATGGCAAAGGTACAAAGAAATCTTCAGAGCGAATGCAATCACAATTCACACCTTGAGATACGCGCGCAAGATACACTTACAGATACAGATACGAGCACAGATACCGATGCATAAACTTTTGTAGGCTGCAATTAGCGTCGTCTTTTTTTTTGGGCCTTTGATCTGGCACTTGCGACGAGAACAACAACAAAAATATTGTGTGAAGTTTGAAATTAAATTGAAAATCAATTGAAAAAAATAAAAGTTGAATGCGCGACAGCAAAAAATCAATAAGCACATTTAATAAAATAAATGCTTCGCATTTTCCGTCGTCGTCGTCGTTGTTGTTGTTGCTTTTTGAAAATAGGCTGCAAATGTAATCATAAAAAACCAAAGCAAACTGTAAAAAGAATTAAATTAAATGAAATGTTGCAAGTGCCGTCGACGACCAACAGGAAATACGCGCCACAAACCGATGGCAGGGCAAAGCAGGAGGCGGGGGCAATGTGGCAGCCAGTGAAGCGCCCCCAAGGCACAGCGCAATAAAATAATGAAACATGAAAGGAGAGAAGAAAAACTGAACGATCCAGAATCGAAATTTGTATACACTACTATTAAATATTAATAGAGTAGTAATTAAAACAATTATCTTAAATTCAAATCAAATCGAAAATTATACACCTAAGCTTTTTAAAATTCTTTAGGTATTAAAGTTTGCTCTGAGCTCAAACACTTAAAACAGGAATTTATGTTCAGGAAATAAGCCTGAAATGGAATTAAGCCTATCATATCTGAGTTCTCTGAGACTTATGATAACAATATGTTGGCTCTAAACACATATAGATATAGCCTTCCCTGCCTAAGAAATCACAACAGAAAGCACAAAGTTTATTATTCTTTTCTTGAAGTGTAGCTGCTTATATCACAAAAATTTGAATTTGAATTTCAATCGAACAGAAACGAGTTGAACGTGATATGAAATAGATTAAATACGCAGGGTATTGACGGCACTTAGTCTGCTCGTGGAGCAGGGAGCTTTGGATAGCTGCCTGCTGAAGCCGAACAACAGCTGCCAGTGTTGGCGTCGACGTCGCTGTCGACGTCGCTTCCAGCGTCTGGGCAACATCAAAAGCCCGTTCGAGTGGCGGCTGCCACTTTTCAAGAGTGCGAAATTAAAACAAAATGTTGCAAGATGCTGCTGCAGGCTCTGACTTTAGCGACGCCTCGTAGTTCTCCATGCCCCTGCGTCTCACTCACGCTCTTTGATTTCATTTAGCTGATAAGCCACAGAGGCACCGAAAGAGAGACACACAAGGGTGGAGGGGGACACTCTCTTATCCACATCATGCGTAAAACGGCGTCAAAATGCAAATGTTGTACAGGAAACTGGCAGGCGGTTCAGATGTTGCATGTTCCCCCTGCCTGCCTGAACCGCCCGCGGACCCCCTTGAGCCAACATTGATACATCCTTCTGGACACACAGCGTAAATAAACATTTTACTTTTAATTTATGTGCAATGCCTGCTGCAGTTGTTGTTGCTGTTGTTGTTGCTATTGCAGTTGCAGTTGCAGTTGTTGCAGTTGCTGCCAGCGAGCGTGAAAATGATTTTGTTGCACAGTCGCTGAGGGGCGCATTGTAAAATTTATCGTCATGCAAAATGTAAAAGCTGACAGCCAAATAAGTTGCCCAAGCCCCCATTTCGCTAGGAAAGTGCGCGAAATTGGATTTATATACGAGCCAACATATATATGTTATATACATACATATATACTTCATATTTGATATCCTATATGGATACCCATATGGACGTCAAGCAAGCCAGAAAAAAATTGTTAACATTTTTGAATATTTTATTTCATGTAGAAATTTGTTGCTTTAGAGTTGCAACTAGAAAATGAGCATGACTCTTACAAAGTATACCAATAACCTGATGCCACACAAGAATGACAAATGCTAATATGTACATATATCAATATAAGTTGAACTTAATAATGACTATTCGCTAAAAATATTCAGCTATTTAAATAAATTATTAGAGTTATTTCTCCTTCCCAAACCCAATATCTAGTTAGAATAGGTAGTTATTTATTCAACACATTTCACATCTATTAAGTCAAGCTTTCCTTATCCTACTTTTATTATAGAATCAATTTTTATTTCAAATTAAGAAATTTCAAGATAGTTCACAATTAAATTTAGATTTCATTGACAGCAAAAGAAGAAAGAAATCTTTATTTCTTATTTTCATTTTCTGAGCAGCCCATAATACTTCAGTATTTATAGTTAATGATGAAGTAATTATTATGGCTGCTTCGTGAGAACCTCAAAGGTATCTGATTTTAGCAGAAACTAAGCTGACGATGAGATATAAAATATTGTTACTTAGACGCTGCTTATGGCTGCTCGCCATCTGGTGGCAATTAAATCGTATCAAGTGTCAAGTTCAGCTGCCACTGATTTGCCGCGGTGCCCGCTAAGATGTTGCCGAAGGGCGTGTAGCTCCAGGCCATATGCTCGAGAGGACCTCGAAAGTCACTTTCGTGTGGCCTCTTCGAGCCACTCGTAGAGCTCTAATGAAATCCGCAGCCAATTGCAAATAAATGTCACACATCGAGGCACTCGCACAGCTGACACATTTGACTGTCTCGCAGGGCAAGGGACTCGCAGAAAGACTGACTCAGTGTAAGGCAGCTTAACGAGCGTGTGGCGTGGGGCGTGGCAGTGGCAAGGCAGAGGCGGTTCATTGCTCCAGCGAGTAACAGATGTCAAGTATTATGGCTTGATGTCTATGTCTATGTAGTGCACGCTACCGGAATGCCGAAATATATAGAAAACACAGACACAGAATTTAATTGCAAAGAATGTTGCCATGCCGACAAATGTCGAAATAATGTTTCTAGCCGGAACAACCCGACAGACACAACTGAACAGAACAGAACAACACAAAAGATTTATCATATTCAGTCGACTGTCATAAAAAGCAATTAGGCTTGAGCGAAAGATACTTACGAACGGCAGCCAGAGTTCCCAAAATCAAAAGTACAATGCAATAAAACACAAACAAGTGTGCTACTTTACGCAGTGACCGATAGGAAAATACCCTGTAGCCCACCTAATCCATTAGATTATTGAGGCTGAGTGAAAAGTATATTTAGGATATATATATATCTTAACTCTGAGACAGAAATGTAAATAATTTCAAATTTGAAATTAGTTTTTTAGCTATACTTTATTTCTTACACACCCTATATTATATTCAATAAATTCTTCTCTTTTATCAATACGTTTATACCACAATTTATCTATCTATATACACTATCATTATCTTTATTAATTAATAATTATTCCAGTCTCTCAGCTCTGCATTTGTCCGTTAAATTTATTTGTACAATTTACAGGGTATTCTCGGACCGACTAGAGTGCAATTAAGAGATGTGTGATTTGAAGTATTTGGTTTTTGTGTTGGTTGGCCGCTTAATGAGCCGCAGCGGCAGAGCAAAGGAAAATGGGCCTCAAACTGGGAGTTGGAGTTAAAGTTCTGGCGGGGATATTAGGGTGTGGATAGGAAGTTGAAGAAACAGTTGTTGAAGCGATTAAAGAGCCAAATTCAGTGTCGTTGTGGTTGTTGTTGTTGTTGTTGCTATTGTTGCTTTTGTAATTAGTATGCCCGCACACACGCCAGTCCGCCACTCAATCGGCCAGGCAGCTAGGCAGCTAGCCAGCAAGTGAGTCAGGTTCCCTTTGAAGGGCACACACAACAATAGAACCGGGCCAGGCCCTGTCCGGGTCTCTCCTGCTTACTTGCCTTTATTCGCCTGCTCAAACCGCGCTGGTAATTTTAGTTGGTGTGAAAAAAGTATACCTCATGGCAAATTGTAGGCTGCCTCACTACTCGTTGTTGTTGTTGTTGTTGTCGGCCGTCTGTTGCATATTTTCACAAGTAATTAACATGTACACGCTGTCGCTGCCTGTCCCGTTCAGGTTGCCAGCCTTGTCCTGCATAGGACGTGAGGCGAGCTCTGTGTGCGTGTGTGTGTGTGTGTGCCTTTGTGTGTGCCTGTTACTGTAACTGCTGAGCAACTGTCCAAACAGGCCGCGTTCCCATTCCGCACTCTCACTCGCCTTTGTTTATCAGACTTTGGCATGCCGGGCTATAACAAAATGTTTCCTTAACATTAATTTGCATTATATTTGCATTTAAATTTTAAATGAGCTGGCCATACTGTAGGTGCAGTTAGCTACATAAACAAGGTGCGCTGCAGGGAAGGGGGATAACTTTCGAGAGGCAGGTGGCCAATGTCAAAGTGAGCTGGCAAATTGTATCCAATTTGTTGCAAATGGCAAGAGTCGTGGCGAAAACCCCGCGACGAATTGTTAGAAAAGCAATTAAAAAAGTTGTCGAAATTCGGGGGAAAAACATCAAATGAAACATAATCGAATCAGTCACACGATGCTGTTTACCAAACATAATAAACACTGGACAGCTGACAAAACTTGAAATTGCTTTGAAGTGCTGCCCCTCTGCTTCTTCAGTATTATACGTTTGAAAGCAAAGTATAAAATGCAGATATTCTATATAAGTATAGTAAGACTTAATCTGCATTTCGCATAAGCTGCTTATCTCCAAATTTTCAAATATATATGCAATTTTGGTCCGGTTTCAATTTATACATTTTGGCCCTGATAAAGAGGCCTTCAAATTACCATTTGAATCTCAAGGATTTTTAGAATTTAAAATAAATAAATTTGTTTATTTATTAGTTAACTCTCCCTCCCCCTCTCTGTCTCTCACAGCCTTGGCTTAGTTTGCCTGGTGACTCAAATTGTTTTCATTTATATGTAGCTCGCTATTCACCGCAATATTTATCAACAGCAATTTCTCTTGCAGGCCTTTGCTTTCTTCAAGCACTTCAGAGCGAAGCGCAAGGCGCGAAAATGTTTCGAAATTTTATGAATTTAACAAACAAATATAAGATCTTACGAGGCATGATATCATATGGTACGCTGTGGCCGTGCGGCAGCCTCATCGAGCAGACGCTGATCGAGAAACGGACATTCCGCACCTACGACTGGATGAAGTGTCTGAGGTGGGGCAACCGCAAAATATTACCACCAGCTGCTCTTGCCGATAATTGGCATTGATTACACTGTGGTGTTGGTGTCTCCTCTTCCTTTTCCTTTTCCTTTTCATTTTTTTTTTTTTTTTGCATTATTGCAGATTCAGTTTGTTTGGCTTCTTTTTTATGGGACCGACCATATATGTTTGGATAAGACTGGCCACCGTCATGTGGCCCCGTACAGATATTAAGTCATCTCTCTGCAAGGCGATCACCGAGCAGACGGCCTACGATCCCATGGCCATTAGCTCCTTTCTCTTCACCATGACTCTGATGGAGGGCAACACGTATGCCCAGGCCAAGCAGGAGGTACGTCCAATGTCTCCATCGATCTGTTTTTTCTTCTGTCTCTCTCTCACTCTCTCTCTCTCTCTCTCTCTCTCTGTTTTCTTGTTAATGTCTTTCACTCCCAATTTGACGGGGCACTTTAAGTAATCCAGTGGATCTGATATCTGTCTCTTGCTCTGCATTCCCTCTCCACCTGACCGTCTTTCATCTTTGTATTTTGTAATCGTTATGATTATTGTTATTGTTATTGTTTTTTAGCGCGCTTATAAAAATTGTGTTTATTGGGCAGTGTTCAATTTGTTATCGTTATTGTAATCACTACCGTTATCACTAATCGCACGCTCCGCAGCGATCGTGCATATCCCAGCAGAGGGTATTCAACTCTCTTTTGATAGTTTTTACACTTCAGAGCAAACAAACAACAAATAGATATAATTATTCATGTCTCCTCCTCCCCGCAAGCGAGGGCAATATATATACATATATGTCACAATTGACCGGAATGGAGCACTATAAAAAACATTGTTCTTTATTTTAAAAATTAATTAATTCGTTGTTATTATTCGCTGTAACCTCAGCAATAATATTGCTTTAAATGATCCCAAGATAAGCACAAAATAATTTCAGTATTTCAATATTTAACCTACATAGGAATAAGGTACTGTAAATAAGGTTTTCATTTGAATTCACAGCTTAGACCTGTGTCTACAGACGCATTTAGTCGTTATATCTTATGCTTTGTTTGTTTTGAAATTGGGGCTTTGGGCTTAACAAGCTGTCGCCGTGTACTTCGAGTAGCATATTCGTATGTGTGGGTCTTTCGGAAACACATTTTCTCACGACAGTTACACTCGACTGGCCCAGTATCTGTATCTGGGCCTCTGTTCATTTGTTGAAGCTGTATCTGGCTGCCAGCATCTGTAACCGTGCATAAATATCACCTGTCTGTCTCACTGTCTGCGCTTGTGCCTGTCTCAGTGTCTCCATCTGCGAGTCTGCATCGAGTTGTCAGCATTGATTTGTTGGCTTTGCGGCCCCAACTTCTCTCAGCCGAGTTACTTCTATATCATTAGAAACCATTTATCTTGATAAATGTAAATGTTTTACCATATATTTATGTCAACCGTGCGTTGTCTCATTTGGCTTGCATGCGTTTTCCCAGACCCTGAGTTCGCGTTCGATTGGCAAACTTTGTCCAAGCAGAAACTGATGAAGATGTTTTTCCAGGCAGCTCTATAAACAACTCTACGTCATTTGCAATGCCTAGAATAAGCTTTATTTATGCAGTTAAAAAAAATTCAATTCGGCATAAAACTCGTTGACTTTATAATTGGATTTATTTTGTTTAACTCAGTCTGGCTCATAAATAAGTGAATTAAATTTATTTTTGAAGCCCAATTTGTGCTTAATTAGTAGCTTAACGTCAATTTGCCATTCGGGGCACACACGCTTTTTTCCTCTGCTGTTGACTTTTGGCTGGGCCAAAATAAATATCATTTTCACAAATTTGGCCAATGGCCGACGAGACGGAAAAAAAAGATGGCCATAAGTGAAAATATGAAATGCCAAAAGGCTTTTTTAATTAACATCATGCCACACCCATACACACACGGTACCCACACACACGCATGCAGCAACTTTGCTTGTAAATAAAAAGCTTTTTTGTTTAACATTTCCTCCCGCTGTCTGTCACTTTATTACAATTTTCTGCGCTGGCATTTAAAATTATGCCACGCACATAACGCACTACGTTAATGCCTGCCTCTGTCACTCTGAGTCTCCTTCTCTGTCTCTCTCTCTCTCTCTCTGCAGGTTAGCGATAAATTCCTGGACGCCTATAAGGTCGGCATCGTGTATTGGCCCTGCGTGCAAACAGTTAACTTTGCGTTTGTTCCGGCCAGAAATCAGGTGGTTTTCACCTCCTTTTTCAGCATGTGCTGGACAACGTTCCTGGCCTATGTGAAATTCCTACAACTACATCCTCACGTCGATGTTGATCATCATGCCGTGGACATACACTTTTTGGAGATGTGAACAGAATGAAGCAAATTTAAAATAAACCTAAATAAATATAAACTTAAATTTTAATTATGTTTACAGTTGGCTTTTATTTTCGGAACACAGCTCCTCTAAAGTACAGCCCTAGCCTCACTTTAATTGTCTCCCATTTTAATTCCTTGACATAGCAAACACGTACATGTACACGATATCCAATAATATACCCTGCATTTAAGACTGCCATTAATTGTAGCTGATAAATGAGTTGTGATAAGTAAGCACACTCACATACCCACATTGACAAGGGTCACATTCGCTGTTGTTGTTTTTTATCATTTCATATTAAAGTAACTAATTAACGATCTGTTCTCTTCAGTTCTGTTTCCACACATCATATTAGAGAGGCACATGTGTCTGGGGCTGCGTCGTGTTTTATGGCGCTCGTGGGAGACCAAATGGTCTTTGCGGCTGCCACTGGGCATTGCATGGGGCTTAGTTTTAACGATGGTGTCAAGCATTTTACTAGCCTAATATGCCAGGGGACACTAAAGAACTATGCAGGGCAGAACAAAGCCACATATTAAATATTCTATTAGGAATTAATACCAAATTTTTATTATGCTATAGTCATGAGTCGATTGAGATTACTAAGTAGTCGGTAGTAACTGGGTTTGATCAAGATAACTCAAAAAACAAAACAAAAATAGAAAGATTATCCATACAAAAACTTATTATTCAAATGAATATTTTAAAATAGTAATCGGATATTGTTAATATATTACTTATATGATATAGGCTGATTATAAAAGATATGAGTATAAAACTCTATAGGACTAATGCAAGCTATTAAATCAAGATTATTGTAGCTAATTGAAGAAGAGACTTAATTAACTTCAATCATGAAAAAAATGAAAGATATATATCGTGTTTAAATACGTTTAAATTGAACATAAATACATATTAGCTGCAAAGAAATAATTATAAATATAATTAAAATATAATTAAAAAAGTTGATATACTTATGTATTCATTAAAGAAATATAAAAATAATTTCAATTTGGATTTCCTCTAGCCAAAAATTAACTCAGAAATCGATTGGGTATATAGCAGAAGGCTTGCCTTTGAGCTAGTTTAATTAGAAGAGATTTCAGGCTGGCATTTGACAACTTGCTCTGACATCTGCATATTTGCAATCAAGTTAAAAGCCCGATACGAGAATTCTAAATGAAAGTTGGGCATCAAATTGACCCGTTTTATTTTACATACGCGCTTCAAAGAGCCATATATCAAAATTAATATGGATTCGAGTTTGGTTTGTGTCTTTTTCTCCCTCTTTTTGGCTTGCTTTTTGGGCTGCATTTAAATGCGAAAGCATATTGGGAGAGTATCTGGAGGGGGTTTCAGGGATTGAGAGTGCTCGACATGCGGCGTCTGCGTGCCGAATGCGAGCTGAATGCATAAATAATGCCGATTTAGATTATTCTGAAACAGTCGGGCGAATATATAAAAAAAAAAAAAAAAAAATAAAAAATAAACTACAGTGAAACGATGAGAATGACGAGGATGACAACGCAAATGACGACGGCGGCGACGAGGCTGATAATCAGCCATAGGCTGTTCGAATTAGTATGGAAATTTATGCAAGGCAAGAGGCTGAGGAAAAGCGAAACCGCAAACACACGCACGCACAACCACACACACACACGCACTCGCACTCGCACGCACATGTGAGGTAAAAACTCTCTTATCAGTGGCCATGGAAAACGTGGCGCACTTCCTGATCTCTGCCATTCCGCTCCCTCACGCGCTCTTTCTCTCTTTAGCCCGCACTTCGTCCAGCTGTGAAAAACAATTCGAACTGAAAGTTTCATTAAATTCACGCAGCCACACTCTCCACCTCCATCTCCTGCCCGCCTGGCCGACGGCATTGCCTGCTGCCTTAGCCAACGCCTGGCAAGGCAATTTCCTATCCGCCGAGCACCCATTTCTCAGTGTCGTTGCAGTCCGCTTTATTATTGTTGTTGTTGTTGTTTTATAGCGCATTAATTTCGAAAGTAGCGCTACGTGTGCCAAAAATCATTAGCAACGGAATTACGCTCAATGAAATGCAGTCAACGTCGCGACGTCTGCGAAGGGGCACGAGCAAGAGTGAGAGAGAGAGTGGGCAGAGGCATCAAACAAACCAACAAAATAAAAGGGGGCAGATAATAAAGCGTGGCCAGGCTGAGTCTGAACTGGGGAACAGCGACGGGTGTAGCGGAAAGTTGCGACGAATGCCTGACGCCCGGCCAGCCAGTCAACCAACCAACCAACATAGCGACCGACCCAGAGACCATCCCAACGGCAGCCGTTCACAAAGCGCTGCTTATAAATTCACCCTAACGACAAGTTAAATGCCCAACGTCGAGGGTTCGAGTTTGACTTCTGCCTCAGCACTGTAAAGGCAGATAGCGGCAAGCGGGAAGGTAACTTATAGAGAAGAGGCCCAGGGAAGTCCGAAGAACAAATACTCTGACCAAATGAAGATTTCAAATTGAGCGAATACATAATTTACGAAAAAAAAGTAATATTTAAATGGATATAAATGTATCTAAAGGAAATCTATTAATCCTATGTATAAGGGTCAACTCAATATATATATATATACATATATATATTTGTCACATATATACAATTTCTTACCAGTTATAATAAACGCTGGTAAGCGTGTTGTATTCCAGAAGTGGAGTAAATAAATTATGCAATTGTTATTCAAGGAACAAACGGATATCCTTATTCACATAGTCGGAGCACTGCAAATGCCCTCACATCCAGTTAAAAAAATTTAATCAGCATAATCAGTGGAATTTTCAATTTCCCTGCGGGCACATTGGGCATGTGGTTCGCAGCTGATGTCACAGATTCCGGTCGGGCTTCATATCGCTCTTGAATGCGTTGTCGGGTATCTGGCGCCGGCGTAGGTGTGTCTGGAATGCCAGCAAAGCCTGATGGTAGTCCCAATTCGTATCTCTCAAGAATTTATTGCTCCAGCGCAACTTGAGTTGCGTCTCCGAAGACAGCAAGGACGACATGTTCTGTTGACTAGGACTTAGCTGATCCGGCTGCCGTTCGCCACGACCAACTCGACTTAGATAGATGAGCTCATTGGCTATGCGAAAATCGGCTCTGTCCTCCTTTCTAGTCAGCGTAAACGTTCTCATATAATGCCGCCGATGGGTGGCCGAGCCGTTCTCCTCAAAGCTGCCCGTGATGGAGGCGCACAGCATAAGCGGCTGGACCAGAGTCAAGTCCAGGGTCATCGTTGCCGCTAAATGAATAGTTTTCGGCCAGGAGCCAAACATGTGAAGAGCAGCTTCCCTACAGGCCAGCAGCTGCTTACTATAGACGGCATACGGCGCGCTCCTGCGGAGGAGATTTAAGGAACTTATAAATTGGGTAATTGAATTAGGGGTCTCGAATGTATTCACCTACCATGAGCCCAGAATGGCGCCTTCCTTGGCCAATGTTAGGGAGACAAGCACTTGCTCTTGATAGAATTTCTTTAGATCTGTCATCCTGTTGCTGCCGTCGAACGCCTTCAGATATCGACGCACGAACTTCCTGATGTCCAGCTGCATTGGTATGGTATGTGGAGCCACATATGTGACGCGTGGCTCAGGCATAATCTTTGGCTTGACCTCGGTGACGGAGACAAGCTCCACATCGCTATCGCTGCGAGCAATTTTATTCCCATCGCTCTCATTGCCGCTTAGGTTGACTCTGGGTATTGACGAGCTGCGTCTCACGCTTCGACCGTTGAGCGTGCGGAGAGACGGAAACATAATCAGTACCTGTTGCTCGTAGTTGCGGGGCAGCAGATTCCGCTTGATCGAGAGCTCGGTGAGATGAAGGCGCTGAAAGACGCGCAGCTCACGTAGCGTCCTTAGCTCGTTGCGCTGCAGCGAGATCGACTGTAGGCGTGGCAGTCGTTGATCCACGCCGCGAAAGCCTCCCAAATGGCACATAAAGTTGTTGTCTAGCAGCAGGCGGCGCAGCTGCGGTAGCTCCCGCTCCATGATGTCAATGGTTGCCTCGAAGCATTCGAACTGCTGGAGGGCACAAAACTCCCCTTTCCAGTAGTCGTCCGCATAGAAGCGACACAGATTCAAGCAGCGTCGCTTTGCATCGTAACGGGACATTACCACCTTACGCAGCTTCCATTTGTACGCCTCATCCACCTCGATCATCGGAGGTCTATCGTTGACGCGCAGACCTATAACTGGCGGTTGGTGTCCATGCACCTGCAGATCGATGGCCAGCTTGTAGCTGTCCACATAGAAGGTGAATGTGGCACGTTTGTCGCGCTCCACGTCCTGCTCTCCACCTTCGTGTAAATAGTAATACTTGAGTTTTCGTGGCGCCACAGCCTCACGTAGCTTTTCCAGCACCTGATTCACGGTGTAACCGCTATACTGGCTAAAGACCAGGACACGATACCAACCATACGGGCTAATGGGCACGGCGCAGCGCCAATGCGCACGGTGTACATAGGGTTTATAGTTCGTTGGGCTGTTGCTGCTTCCTGGCTGCACAGCAACAGATTTTAACTTTTGTTTCAGGTTGTCTCCAGATGAGTTACGGCAATTGTGATCCTTCCTATTGGACATTGTACGAAATACCTGTTCAGTTCATCTAAAATAGAAAAAGAAAACCAACAATCATAAGGTCAGATGAAAACTTAATATCAGCCTTTCATTACATAATGAATGCAGTGATGCCTTTAATATAACTTTTAATGGGTCTTTGGATTATGGACTTCAATTTTTTAGCTAAGCCACGTAATTTACTTAACTAAATGTGGTTGAAAATTTCGGTCTGAATTTCCGTTTTTCTTTTAAATTGATAAATCAAGAAATATTGCAGAGAAAATCAGTAACTTAATCAATTTAATGTTTACTTTATTTAGATTATTATTTATTTAGATTAGACCTGATTTGATGGCAGACTCAATGCACACTTTGAACATGAATTTTTATGGTACTAATCCATATAAACCAATAATATAATCAGTTATTTTTAATGCCTCGCTGCAGTTACATAAAAATAATAACGCCTCACAAATTCTGGAGCTTCTGTACGTTTTTTATTCTATTTTTTTTTTAAAGCTTTAACATTTTTGCCAATTTATTTGAGCTTACCGCATTCTCTGAACCCTCACATTCGGTCGTAACATTCGTTATAATTTGCCACACAGGGACACTCTGCAAATGCCAATCTGCTCACACGCCTCAAGCATTATGGCTTGGTCAAGGGACTCAGCGCCAACATCGAAGTCAGCGATTGTTCAAGCAATGCTCTTGGCCATATGTTACATACATTACGCTTTCTTAACAATTAGCGACGCTCTTATAATTCCAGTAAATTGCTTTGTTCGCTTTATATGCCCTCTAAATAGTAAAAAAGTGGGTAGTGCGAATTGAAGAACCTGTTTGTAACAATTCTCTGAAAGCTAGAAATGTAAATTTGAGAATTTCCTAAAAAGTTGAATGTACTTAAATATATTTTCAAAAATCAACATGATTCATTCAGTGAGCAGATCTTTTTATATCTTGAACTGATTGACAATTCAATTTTTTTTTTTTGGTTTTTGTGAAAAGGTATGTAAGAAGCAAAAGGAGGCATGGTAGAACCCGTATAATACAGATCTGAAATTTTACATGTATACTCGGTTATACCAAGATCTTTTTTTCGATAACTCATCCCTTTTCCATATTATCCATCAATTTCGATAAATTGACTTCGTTTTTAGTATATCGTAAGAGCTAATGCAATCGCCAAAAGAATTTGTTCCAATTAACTTATTCTTTAAGAAGTGAATATTTAATAAATAAAACTTTGATTGGAAACATAATAAACGTGATAAAAACAGGCTGCAAGCTGAGTTATGAATTCAAAGCACAAATCGAACGCCAAAACCTTGGAAACCCTGTGTTTGCACTTATTTTAAGAGCCTTTGTTCATCGAGCCGAGTGAACCGCGAATGAGCTTTAAGGACCAATGGCCAACTGGCTTTGATGGCCAAATCTGTGTCCAGTGAATAACAGCATCATCATCGTCATTAACATCAAGAATAGTAAGCGAGTTATGAAACCCAATACCACAGCGACAACTGGAATGGAACCGAACCCACACGGAAAATTGAAACAAATCGAATAGAAAATCTAAGAATTGATCGACACGACTCAGTCTCTACCCAGTTGTCCATTATATATCAGCTGAGATATTAATGATTACATTGAATGCCATTAAATTGGGTTCTTTTGCTTTCGGCCTCAGATAAATTTCATTATGCTTGATAACTCAGCGTGAACACACAATGTCTCGCCTTAAGCATATCGGACGCGGCAAAATCGACTGATTGCATGACAAGCAAATACACTTAGAGAAATGTGGGAAAATTATGCAGGTATATATATTTATATGTTTATATTTATATATATATATATATATATATATATATAAATAAAAAAATATAAATATATATACCTGCATAATTTTCCCACATTTCTCTAAGTGTTTTTGCTTGTCATATATATATATAAATATAAATATAAAATAAAATAAATAAAATATATATATATATATATATATATATATATATATATATATATATATATATATATATATATATATATATATATATATATATATATAAATATAAAAATATACATATATATATTTTTTTATATACATCATGTACGAAATTCGTATACAAAACTTTACATGCTGCAATTAATAATAAAATTATCTTATATAATATTAAAGATTTGAATTATTAATTCATGTAGGAATTATTTAATAATTAGCTATGTGTGCCCCTCTACTTGATTGATTAATAGATATTTAATATATATATTTTTTGGTTTTAAAAATATCTACATCTACACAAAGTAGAATGTGTAGAATTTTTCTCTCAGTGCACACACAAACTCACATTGGAGGCGTTACTTTCTACCCTGAATGCAGAGCACTCGGCTCTGGTTCTTAGAGCCGGGCACATTGTGTGTTGGCAGCCAAATCAAAGACCCTTCTGCCCATTTACTGATAACGGACACACACACACACACACAGTGACACAACAGGCGGGCCCGTAACATGGCATTTGTTTAATGGATTAAAAATAATACGTACACACAATGCGGAAAGGGACAGCGGGTGTGTTCGCGAGGGGGTAGACAGGGAAGAGACTGATAATAATCATAGCACGTATTCAGCGTGGGCAAATGGAAAATGTGCGGCGTGTCATAAATTAATTTTTGGAAAATTCTATAGCCTCTACAGCCCAATACTGAAACCGAATCCAAATTCAGCGACGTATTCCCATCCAGATGCCCATTAATAATAATAATGCCATGTCGCTGTGATAGACAGCCAGATGAAGAGCCGCACAAAGAACCAACTTCACCGGGATAAAAGCAGGCGGCTTCGCTTATCAGAAGCGAGGCACTTTCATTCAAGTTGTATACTAATTTATCAAGTGAAAGGAGTATATTATATTTGATCCGTATGAACGCAAACCCTTGCGCCGCACTATAAATCGATCGAAATTTTTACCGTCAACTGTCAGCTATATCCACGTCAAAGGGCGTGGTGAATCGAATAATACTATATTTTAATACTTATTTTAAAATATAAAACTTTATATTTGGGGCAATCTTTAAGCTACAAATTTGATATGAAATTTTGAATAAATACTGATGTACAGCCTTCTCCAGACATAGACTTAAAAATCATATGAGCCGAGTAGGTCGTGGCATAGCCGAACTTTAGAACGAGTATTAGGCAGTCGGTTGCGCCCCGATGCTACATTTTTACTTAAATTTTTTTGTTTTCGTTTGCTTTGGGGTTGAAAGGCTTCGCAGTGTGGCCGGGCGGGCAGCAGGCGAAATGAAGGCATGAAAAAAGCTTTTTAAAAATTATAAAAAAAATCATGATTGGGCACTTTTTCATTATGCGCCCAGCTAATTAGCCATTCATTCGAGTAAGCAGAGCAATGAGAAAATGCTGAGCAACCAGCAGACACCATTCTCTGCTTGTGCACAAAACCTTTCAACTAGCATATTGGGTTATCATTGAATCAAGCTGTTATTAAGGACTTATTACCGCTGGTTTATTTCACCAAATTTAACGTTTTATGATAAGATGATAAGATATAAATGTTAAGCAAAATTGTCTAAATTATAGTACTATATATTATATATACCCCACACTTCGACTTTAGCTGTCTGGTGCCTCTCCCATTAGATCACGAAAAAATAATCTGGAAAGGATCGTAGTCTATGCATACTACGTGAACAAGTTACTCGATCTGATGGACACAATCTTCTTTGTTCTGCGAAAGAGCTACAAACAGATTACGTTACTTCATCTGATCCATCATGCCTGCATGCCGGCGATTGGATATATACTGATAAGATTCTTTGGATATGGAGGACACCTTTTCGTAGTTGGCATTTTAAGTCTCTTGGTGCACGTGGTGATGTACAGCTATTACTTCAAGTCGGCAAGCAGCTCGGCTGTCAACCGCAGTCTCTGGTAGAAGCAGTACATTACTATTATGCAGATGGTTCAGTTCTTACTGATGGTCTCACACTGACACCTAATTGTCAGGCAAATCGGACGACCATCTACGTAGTTCTTGCCTCTTCAACCATAATGCTTGTAATGTTTGCCAACTTCCTTATAATGCCAAAAATTAAGAAATTGGTACAAACTGAAATAAAATTTCGTTTACGCAGTGTTTGGGAATTGTTGAATAAAAGACGACAATGAAAGAAATGAATGAAACGAATTATATGAATAAATAATGAATGCATAATAATAATGAATAAGTTGTAAACTCAAATCGAACTCCCAATCCTTGGAATAGGGTAACTAGGAAAACAAAGTAACCGAAAAATTATATTTTGACTAACAAAATCGAACAGAAATATATTTAAGAGTACATAACACGTTGTTATGTTAGACAGTTGTCTAATTGATATATACAGTTGAATATAATTGAAGCTTCCTCTGGATTATTCACCAAATATTTTATAAAATTTTCCAGTCACAATTATAAATTAATATGTTTGAGATATTTAACAGGCCACACGCCGATCCCTCGGGGTTCTTTCTCGCCGATAGCCCGTGGCCTATGGTGGCCATAGTGTCCTTCTATCTGATCTTTGTGCTGAAGTTGGGACCTATGTTTATGGCAGACCGAAAGGCCTACGATCTGCGTGCTGTACTGAAAGTATACAATCTCTTGCAGATTGTGTTCAATGCCTCGCTGTTCTTAATAGTAAGTCTGATATTTGTGAAGTTTTGTATTAACGCAGCTTATAACCATTTAATCCACTGCAGGTAGTAATTTATTTGTGTGTATTTAAGGGCCATGATCTGAGTTGTTTGGTTATTATGCCTTTGGATCATCCATTGAAGAAATGGGATCGTCTGATAAGCTATGCGTACTATATCAACAAGTACGTCGATTTGCTCGACACCATTTTCATAGTGTTTCGCAAGAATTACAAGCAGGTTACAATTCTGCATATATTTCATCATATCTTTATGCCTGTTGCGGGATACTTTTTTATCACGACCGTCGGATATGGTGGTCACTTTTTTGTAATGGGTGTCCTGAATCTCTTCGTGCATGCTGCTATGTATAGCTACTATTACATGTCGTCGCTGAGCTCGAATAAAATCAATATTATCTGGTGGAAACGGTACATCACCATACTGCAGATGCTACAGCTCGTTATTATATTTGCGCACTGCGTTTGGACGGCGATGCTACCAAAATGTGAGGTATCTCGCACAGTAATCTATACAGTAAACATCAGTTCAGCACTTATATTCTGCTTGTTTGCCAATTTCTACGTACACGCCTACATATTGCCCAAGAAAACTAAAGTCGTGAAATCAGGCTAAAGATGAATAAAATATAAGAATTGTTTTAAATTTCGTTTTCTTTTTATTTTCTGCCTTTCTTACTAGGTCATGCCTAAATTCCTTTCTTATGCAAAGCCAAACAGACGCACTTGACTACACCGACTCGGCTTGTCACCCTGATCAAGAATATATGTACTTTACATACATACATTTTAACGAATCCATGCCATCTAGTATATATGAGCAAAGTCCAGTCATAGCAATTGACTAAAGGATCATACCTATATATATATATATATATATATATATATATATATATATATATATATATATATATATATATATATTTATATATAATTCCTGAAGAGGGTATAGACTATTCGACAATTTCCGATGAAACTCATTTTAAATTTAAATTGTAGATAAGCTAAGTTTCCATATGATTCCGTTATACTATGAAACCTCTTTATATTTGCCTTACTTATAATCAGACACACAATGCGTATAGCCCTTCTTTGCATACATTCTAAATTCCAAGAGAATGCCATTTCTGCTGTGCAAGTGGAATTTAGTCACTAAATAAACACGACCCGCCACATTTAACGTATTAAAATAAAACTGATGTGTATTGTGCATAAGTAGTCGACATATATCTAAGCCGATAATGAAATAAATATAAATGAAAGGCAATATTACGTGAAAGCAGTCGCACATCAACTCGTCCATCGAGCATACGAATAGCTGAAAGTAGTCGAAGACAAATAAGTATCGAGATGTTTGCGATATTCGATAGACCGTTAGCAGATCCTTCAAAGTTGCCCCTGGCCGACGGGCCTTGGCCTTCAATACTCATAGTGTCGGTTTATCTGCTCTTAGTGCTCAAAGTGGGGCGCCAGTTCATGGCGAACCGACAGCCGTACGATCTGCGAAATGTACTGAAGGTGTACAATCTGATACAGATCGTTTACAATGCAGTGATGTTCATATGTGTAAGTCTACTTAAGTCGAATCAAATTTGTGTAAATGAACATAACTTTATTTTATTTTTGTAGATTTCCTATATATTCATCGTAAAGAAACCGTATAACATCAGCTGCATTACGGTGTTGCCACTGGATCATTCGATCAAGTCATTTGAACGACGTCTATGCTATGCGTACTATCTGAACAAGATACTCGATCTGACGGACACCGTATTCATGGTGCTGCGCAAGAACTACAAACAGATCACACTGCTGCACTTGATTCACCACACGATCATGGTGCTGGCTGTCTATTTCGGAATACGATTCAGTGGCTACGGGGGTCATTTTGTTTTCATGGGCTTATGCAATGTCTTTGTGCATGGCGTGATGTACACCTACTACTACATATCGTCCCAGAACGAGGCGGTTAAGAAAAGTCGAGCCTGGAAGCAGTACATCACCATTCTTCAACTGATTCAATTTGTCATAGTGATCTGGCATAGCGTTTGCACATTGCTGCAGCCCGACTGTGGTGTACCGCTGCTGGCCATAGTAGCCAATCTAACTGTGGGCTCGCTTATGATAGTTATGTTTAGCAATTTTTACATAAAGACCTACATTTTGCCAAAGCAGATAAAACAGAAATAATTCCAAGTATCGTAATTATATTGGAACCAATTCGGAATATGATTTCAAATATAAAATAACGAATTTAATTGAATTTCAAGTGTTGTATGCGTCAATTTCGTCGTATGTATTTAAAGTGTGCTCCAATAATCAATCAAAATAAATCACAAATTGGTTATATTTGGAAGTCCTACTAAGCCTTGGCCCTCTTGACCTACAGAAGACAAAGCCACATCCATTTATTTGTATTTAGTTTTGTTAAGTGCACCAAAAGTCCGAATTGATATTTTCTCTTCTAGCTTCAACCGCAAACGAATCCAATATGCATGCTTTTAAATGAGCCAATGCAAATTATTTTCTAGTAAATGCCCAAATGAAGCAATTAAGTCAGACAAATGACAAAAGGCGAAATACTTATGTATTCTGTGAATAAAATAAAAAGAAGCTTCTTGGACTCAAGAGCTCAACAGTTCGAAAAGCAAACAACAAACGACGCGCACTCAAAAGATGAAACATAAAACGTAGCCCCAGAAGCCCATAAAAATATAACAAACCACATTGTGCCAAGGCGCACTTAAAAAGCAACCAAACCATCAGCCATCACCCATCAGCCAGCAGGCACCGACATCAACCGCCCCAAACAGCATGTGAGTCTCCCGACCAAATGCCATAAAAATTGCAACATAAAAATTAAACCACTAAACGCAGCGAAATTGCGGGCTTTGGGGGCGCTGATAATGTGCCCAGTTGAGTTAAGTTTAGTGAGTGGCATACCCTAACTTGAGGTTCATACGAATGTAAACTTATTCTGGTACACTTTTCGCTATATATCCTCTTTTTTTTAAATGAAAATTAGTTTGGTAAAGTAAGAAACCCCATTGCTATAGTGAGGGTATTCCCTTCGACTTGAATATATTTTAATAATTATTGTTTTTACTAGGTTTCATTTTTAAACATGAAGAAAGGCTAAAAGAAATTTATTAATATAAATATTGATAATATTTAGTTTTTAATGTTCTTCTACTCAAGATAGAGTAAAAGAAAGAGTGTTATGTGTGCGACTTTTCATATTTTCAATTGCTGCCTTTTCTTCCTTTATCGCGTTTGGCCAACATTGACTTCAGAGTTTCTTCAAAAAGAGTGCAGCAAACAGTTCATAAAGCGACCCCAGTTAGTTGTTTTCAGCTGTTTCGAGTCACCCTCACGTGCTGTTCATGTTGTGGGGATTTCGGTAATGATATTCAATAATAATACGGGACTACATGCGCAAATTTCAAATATCGCATAATAAAAAGCACTTGCGTTCTGCCAGAACAAAATCGTCAGCATTTCAGACATGCTTCGACTGCGTCTTTAGAATTTAATGTGCTTATAATGCCGCCTGCTAGCACTTGAGCCCATTTCCCATGCCCGAAAAGCAAGGCGCGCTATATTCCCAATCTTGAATCCGATACGAATTCGCATCCGACTCGGCGCACACACGTTTGCGTAATTGTGAGCGCAACCCTCGGCGCAAAATGCTGCCTCTTTAACGGCAAATGATGTCAATTTCAATCCCAGGCCAAGTCAAAGTCCCGCCCCCCCTCAACATATGTATGCTCATCGCGTTTTCCGTATTCGAACGAAAATTGAACTTAATTGGCGCGTGAAGTGAGGATTTCATCTATTGCTGCCAGGCAACTATTCTTTCACCTACCCAAGTTGCCAGGACACGCACACACGGCCTGCCCAAATCCTTGCCTCATTAAAATTTACCATCCCAGCATCAACACAACAATCGACCCACATACATACGAAAGAGCTGGCGTCCATATAATGTCAGAAGACTTTTGTGATGCTTGATCTAATGAAGTACATAGTTTTTTGTGTGCTTGACGAAACTAATTAGTGGATGTGATAAATGCTGAAGGACATTTTTCAAATTTTCTTTTTTTTCCTAATTTATTATGGCATATTGAATATGCTTCAATTTGAGTTACCTATTCAAATTAGTCTGGCAGCTTATTAGCATTGCTTATAGAGCTCTACGTAAATACAATAAAAAAACATTGTTTTGCCTCAAACATATACAAATACCTTATCAGAATGAGAGAGCTACATCAGTACAATTCCCTCTGTTTGTGGTTTGGAAACTAATATTACTCTGCTTTTGATATACCAGTTTAGGCATTTGTATTATGGAACCATCATTTACTTTTAATACTAGGGTATTTCATCTTCTACAATAATTACTACTTCCCGCTTGAACATGTTTTCCCTTTCAAAACATGGTTCAGCTAGTTATCTGTAGATCACAGAGCTATTTAAACGAGAAAAAAATGCAGCGCTTACAAGGATTTCAAATTTCACAAGAAATGCTTAAATTAAATATTCAAGTTTGAAGTGTTACGGTGCGACCCTCATGCTTCGAGGCAGGCAGGCAGGCAGGCAGTCAGCCAGGCAGGCATCCCAACTGATTAGCATAAATTCGTCTATGTCTATGTTGACTGGCGAACGTTGTCGACTTCTGTACGATATTGTTGTTGCCGCTGCTGCTGTTGCCGTCTTTTGTCAACGTGTCTTGCATGGCAAGCAAAAAGTTTAGCAGCCAAATGCAGACAGGCACGGACTTCTGGCAGTAGGATCTTGGTTCTCGGCTGGAGCTGGGGCTGGGACTGGGTTGGGGCTGAAAGCGCTTGGCTGCCTTGCTGTGACTGTGGCTGCTGCCGCATGGAAACATGTGTCACTGAGGGCTGTCTACTTATTGCACGACTAATGTCAGTTGCACGGCTTGCCACGCCCCACTCCCGCCCATTCCTAACAGTCAACAAAAGGTTGCAAAACTTTCTGGCACACAAAAAGCTTTTTAAACTGCAAAATGCAGCTGATGGAATTTCTTCGGGGCTCCACACGAGTGGGTGGGGCATGTGGGTGGCGGTATGTACAAAACTGGGCTGTGGTTTGCCATTCAGGCACAAATTATTTCCAAGCCGCTGACATCGCTGGGTGAAGAAGGACGTGCCTGTCGGCCCAAAGGCAACTCGTAGCCAAACTTACCCAACTTGCCTACTTGTAAGACGCTTCTCTTTCTCTTTTAATGGATTCTTTTGGCAGGTTTTCTTTACCACACATACAAATTCTCTTCGGTTTCGTTCTAAT